>CM034708.1:193358824-193375274 GCA_020142125.1 Phrynosoma platyrhinos | reverse complement strand
AAATAAAATAAAATAAAATAAATAAAGAGGGAGGGAGGGAGGGCAGACCCCCTGTGAGGATAGTGCAGGCTCACAGTGGCCCGTGGACCACAGATTAAGAACTGCTGGTACATGTGTTCTACAGCATCTCTTTTCTGAAAGTGTTCAGTGAACTGCAACTGGAAATATTTCAGAATACAATAGAGCTACAATTTCTCAAAGCAGAAAATGATCATTTCTTTGCCAGAATACATAGCCAATTCCCCCATGATGGAGAAACACTGCACATATTCATTTGAGGGCAATATGAATGCCTACAAAACTAATTTAAGATAAAACTGATTATCAAGGAGAGTTTAATATAACTAAGTGGATACAGAAAACAGGTGTGTGTGTGTGTGTGTGTGTGTGTTTAAAACACTGTAACAATTATTCTTTGAGTCACTATTTGCTGTAAAGTTGCACATGGGAACACAAGAGCCAGACTACAGGCAGGACCTAGTAGAAATTATTGGAAGCACTGTGTCCTTTAGGAACATAGGAAACTGCTAAATTAGAAGACCACTGGCCTATATAGCCCAGTACAGTCAACTCTGACTGGCACTGACTCTTCAGGCAGCAGATTTCCAAGCCCTATCTAGAAATGACAAAACATATATACCATCACCAAGTGGCCCCATCCTTAACACTGCATAGTTACTGTGAATGTACTCATTCAGTTGGTGACCACCACAGAGAATATGACCTATATACCCTGAAAATTCAAGAACACAGCTCATTGGGGAGTCTCTTAATGAGGGAATAATGGGAAGACTGCACAGAACATCCTCTCAAAGAAGAAATGTTGTTTTCTTCTTTGTAAGTCCTATGTGCAGTACTCCAAAGAAATCACGCATGTGAGCTCACTATGCTGGAAAAAGAAACAGATGAAAATGACATGCATGACAACTCATCCAAAGCTCATTTCACATTCTATCTCTAGATCTCCAAGCATAGTATTTTATAAAAAAATAAAGTATAAGTATAAATACCCTAAAGGCACTAGATCTCATCTGATCTGGAAGCTAAGCAGGGTCAGCCCTGGTTAGTACTTAAAGAGAGACCACCAATGAATACCTGGGGATGTAGGCTATATGTCAGAGGAAAGAACTGGAAAAATCACTTCTGAGTATTCCTTACCTGAGAAAATCCTATGAAATTCTTGGGTTTACCATATGGTAACAGTTGACTTGAAGGTACATATACACACAAATTGGGGTGGAGAAAATGAGATCCATGGGCCTCATGTGTCCCCAAGACATTTTTTTGGCAGCCTATAGCATCCCAAAAAAGCATTGTGGCCTACTCTTTGCAAAGTAGATTTTTCACTGCTGGAAGCATCCAGGAGCAGCATTTTTGATCTGAATGCAGGTCACACTAGGAAGTCAGAAATAAAGAGTGGAGATATCTCTCTGGTCACTTCTGATTTTATTTATTGATTGATTGAGGATCCTAGTTTGACCCTATGAATGAGAGACCTCCAAGCCACCCTATCCTCAACTGCCCTGCTCAGCTCTTGCAGATTCATGGCTGTGGTTTTTCTCATTGAATCTATCCATCTGGAATGCATTATTTCTCTTTTCCTAATGCCCTCAACTTTACCAAGCACTATAGTCTTTTCTTTCTTCTCATAATATGGCCAAAATATGACAAGCTCAGTTTAGTCATCTTTGCTTCTAGGGAGAGTTTGGGCCTTTTTTACTCTAGGACCCATCCATTGGTCTTTTTAGCAGTCCATGGTATTCTTAGAACTTGTCAGGGTCCCAGGTTCCCTCTTCCATAGATTTATTAGTTTATGTTGACTGTTGTTATTCCTTTTTAAAGTTTCCTTTGCCGTGGATTAATTTTATGTTAAATTTGTTATTAATCAGAAGTAGTTTCAGTTTTAAAGCTTGCAATGATGTTGTCAACAGGTGCCCAGCCTAATGGTGGGAAAAAGAAAGACACTGACTGTTACTGCAGGCCTCTGATATCATTTATCCTGGGAAGAAATGTAAGAAACAGAGTGATATGGACATGAAGAGGGTTATAGGATTGTAACTGAATATTTGAGCCAAAATAAGGCTTCTGTTCTGAGCCTTAAACCCTTTTTGGTTCATCCATGAAGCCTGGCTATTGAGTTAGCTAGAGACAGGGCATCACAGAACTTTTCTGCAGCATTGCATCTCAAAAGAGTGCATTTTCTTCCTATCAGCTTTTGACAACCAGACATAACCATAATTCTAGCAACGTGCACTAAGATAAGGTCTGGGCAAGTCCTTCCTTGAATGTCATAGCAGTATAATACAATCCTGACAAGCCACCAAGATACGTGGTTGAGATGTAACATAAGCACCCCTTTTAGGATGAGTTCAACAAGTGAAATCCTGTCCATATCAAAGGTGACACCAGTTGTTTATTCAAATGCATGCTATATGTGGAAGGACAGAGAACCCAAGGATGAGGACTAGAAATTACAGCTTAGAAAATTAATTCTGCCTGTTACACATAGGGGAAATCCGCTGTTCAGGGATATTATCATAATATAATCGCACAATATAATGTAATTCACAAGAAAGCACAGGGATATTACTCATAAGCACGGAACAAACGTAATCCACATCATCAAGACAATTAAGACTATATGACTCACAGAACAGGCTTGAAGGCAAAATGAAAAAGACTGCTAAATAGTTCAGTTAACATTGTGTATGCCTCAAATCATATTTTCAATCCTGAATACTGGCAACAGAGAATCAGCTGCTAAGTTTTCATATCTCAGGAGAACATAACAACCTTTGTTTTAAATTTGCACAAACTACCATTTCTATTGCCTTTTATGAAACCATGAATTATTTACCAAATTATTTTGTAATACAAATCATACCAATATATGTTTTTAAGGAACCTAAAACATATGTGCGACTCTGTGCCAGCTTCCCATAGGATCCTGACCTGATCCATGGCTGCAAACCACTCAGAGGCATGGATAATGAAGAAATAATGTTTATTTTTCCTCAGGGTCCCAGCAAGCAGTTAGCTCAAGACATACAGGTAGTCTGTAAAACAATAAGAAAACCTTCCCCTTTCCTGCAGGGTTCTCAACAAACAGAAAACTATGAAGACCACTTGGCCCAGAACCCATCTCAAGGGGGACTACCTTGCCCCCTCCCTTCCTGGTCCTTCCTCAACCATTTCCAATCTACCTTCTCATTACTCTTGAACCATCTCTCACATGATTATCTGATGGACCCTTCCCCTCCCAGTTCTGTATCACCATCTTCCTTGGGGCCGGGTCCATCCCACCAGCCTTCCTGCTCTCATTCCTTAGTTTCTCCTCTGAGTCTGCCACAAAACCTCCATTACTTCTTTCCTCTCTCTCTCTCTCTCTCTTTGTTCTCCCAGCTTGTAGCAGAAACTGTCCCTCTTACTTCCATGTCCTGGAGGCTCGCTTCCTCCCACCAGCTCCCCTTCTCCTGTGTCTTCTCCTATCTCTGGTCTTCTCCTGCCAGGTGCCAGACTCCTGGGTTTTCCCTCTCACTGGCTGCAGCTTCACCTTCCCCTGTGTTTGTGAGCCTGGCCTCATCAACCTTTCCCTTCCTACCCTTCCTGTTGTTTCCACCCTTTGTCTTGTCTCTCCTCCATCCATCTTGGTCTCCAGTGTCAGGTCCTCCTTTCTCTTGTCATAGCCTCACCTTTCTTTAAACTCTCCACTGCCCACTGCCCAATATCACCCTGCCCCTTCCCCACCCCCCACCCCCCGTGTTGCTCTCCTCCCTTGCTCTTTCCTTGAGCCTTGTGTGGTGTGGTTGGCAGCCCTGGGCAGCATCCTGGCATCCGTTTGCCTCTGGTAAGGGGTTCTTTGTGGAGTTAAGGATGATAGGCATCCCAACAGTTCTCCCATTCAGTCACAATAGGAAAAAATGTCCTGCACTAAATTCATTGACACTTCTGATAACAAAACATATATGTATACATACCACAGATGCAGATGGTATAATACTACAGATGCAAACAAAGAGGAAATTGAGAGATTCTATGATGCGGTCCAGGAAGAAATTGACAACATACCATCACAAGATTTCAAACTAGTCATTGGAGACTTGAATGCTAAAGTTGACAACAAAGAAGAATCAAAAACAGTAGGAAGATTTGGATTAGGAACAAGAAATAAAGCAGGAGAGCATCTGATGGAATTCTGTGAGGCCAATAATCTAGTCATTGCAAATACCTGCTTCATACAACCAGACAGGACACCTGGACATCTCCAGATGTCCAACACGAAAACCAGATAGACTATATAATTGGAAGTAGAAGATGGAGAAACTATCCTTGTGGCCAAAACCAGTTTAGGAGGTAACTGGCACAGACCTTGACTGCTCATAACAAAAATCAGAGTTAAGCTGAAGAAAGCAAAAACCATCATTATACCAAAGTATGACCTGAATATAATTTCAGATGAATTCAAGGACAATGTAAGAAACAGATTTGAACTATTGAGTATAATCAACCAGGTACCTGAAGAACTGTGGACAGAAGTCAAAAGACATAATTAAGGAAGAATGCAAGAAAACACTAACAGTGGCCAAAAATAAAGATAAGAAACAATGGACGACAGATGAAACACTTCATGCAATAAAAGAAAAAGAAAAGCAAAAGCAAAAGAAGATAGGAACAAAGCCAGAAGTATAATCACAACTGTCCAATGCCTGATATGCAGGGATAAGGAGAAATACTACAATGAGCAATGCAGAGAAATAGAAGACAACAACAAAAAGGGAAGAACGGGAAACCTCTATCAAAAAATCAGAGAAATTAAAGGCAAGTTCAAACCAAGGGCAGGGATGCTTTATGGAGAAAAAAAGAACATAATACAGGAACAAGAAGAAATAAAAAGTCGCTGGAGGCAATACACAGAAGAGTTATACAAAAGAGATGAGGGAATGAATGATATTTGGAATGAGGAGCCATATGAAGATGAACCCCAAATTCTAAGAAGTAAAGTGGAATCTGCAATAAAGGAGATGGGGAAAAATAAATCACCGGGGACAGATGATATCCCAATTGAACTGCTACAGTGCCTACAGACAGAGGCAACTTTAGTGCTAACTGAAATATGCCAACAAATATGGAAAACAAAGTGGTGGCCAACAGACTGGAAATGCTTGATATACATACCAATCCACAAGAAAAGAGATACAAATGACTGCAGCAACTATAGGACAATAGCACTAATCTCACGTGCAAGCAAAATAATGCTCAAAATTCTGCAGCATAGACACCAACCATACATGGAGAGAGAAATTCCAGAGGTGCAAGCAGGATTCAGAAAAGGAAGGGGCACTAGGGACCACATTGCAAACATACAATGGCTAATGGAGTGCACCAAATAATTCCAAAAAAGAATCAATATGTGTTTCATAGACTACAGCAAAGTATTTGATTGTATAGATCATAAAAAATCATGGAATGCACTCAAAGACATGGGGGTGCCACTACATCTGATAGTCTTGATGAGGAATCTGTACCAAGGACAAAAGGCCACTGTCAGAACATAATTCGGGGAAACAGAGTGGTTCCTAATAGGCAAAGGGGTCAGGCAAGGCTGCATCCTATCACCCTAGTTGTTTAATTTATATGCTGAAAGCATCATAAGAAAAGCAGAATTAGAATCAGAAAAAGGAGGAGTTAAGATAGGAGGAAGCAACATTAACAACCTAAGATATGCGGATAACACCATAGTTAATAAGAAAGGTCAAAGATGAAACTGCAAAGGCAGATCTGATGCTAAACATAAAGAAAACAAAAATAATGACCACAGAAGACATACACAAATTCAATTTAGACAATGAGGAAATTGAAATAGTTAAAGAATTCCCATATCTAGGATCAAACATTGTCCAGCATGGAGACTGCAGTGAAGAAATAAGAAGGCGACTAAGAAATAAGAAACAAGAAGGCGACTAGGAATGGGAAGGGCAGCTATGAAAGAACTGGAAAAGATACTGAAGAGCAAAGACAAACAACTGAGCACTCAAGTCAGAATCTTTCAGGCCATTGTATTCCCAATTACCATGTATGCATGTGAGAGCTGGACAGTGAAGGAAGCAGACAGAAAGAAAATCAGCTCACTTGAAATGTGGTGCTGGAGAAGAGTACTTAGGATACCATGGAGAGCCAAGAAGACAAACAAATGGGTTCTTGAACAGATCAGACCAGGGCTGTCCTTGGAAGCAAAGGTGATCAAGTTGAGACTATTGTACTTTGACCACATAATGAGAAGGCCCAGATCACTAGAGAAAACAATAATTCTAGGAAAGTTAGAGGGTAGAAGAAAGAGAGGAAGACCACAAACCAGATGGATTGACTCAATCAGGGGGGTTATGGGCAAGGGCTTGCAGGATCTGGGCAAGGCAGTGGAAGACAGGGATTCTTGGAGATATCTCATCCACAGGGTTGCCATGAGTTGGAACCAACTTGAGGGCTGCTAACAACAAACAATACTAATGGTGAACCTACAGTCATCCAAGCTATCAAATTCTCATAATTAAGAACTAAGTGCTGAAGTAGACACTGTTTATTGGCCACCATGGTTATCTAAAAGCAACAGTAACAGTATAATAATATATAGTTCCATCATTATCAAATGATATTTGTTAGTAAACTGATAAAAGGACATATCTGGAAGCAGAACACATAGAACACAGCTGCTTCTCTTATACCGCATTACCCTTGTGTCAGGTTAGTTTCATCAATGAACAATGTACATATCATGAAGGAAGAGGAAACCAGACACAGACAACATATCAAATAGAGAGAGAGAGTACTTGACTGGAATACCAATTGGCACACTGGCTGTGCAAATTCTGGGAACTGTAATCCACAAAAAGTAACTTTTTCACACTCCGGCTATACTATAGACACCCTTGGGGATGAGTTCAAGAGGGAAAATGGAGTTTCACATAAAGGCATATAGAAGCAAAACCTTTGTACAACAATAATAATAATAATAATAATAATAATAATAATAATAATAATAATTTTTATTTAATACCCCACCCCTCTGAGAGCAATCGGGGTGGCTTACATCATAAAAAGAAATCATCACATAACAATTTAAGAACAATTCCCCCCTCCCCCCCTTAAAAAATATTAAACCAATTACAGTTAAAACAAATTATAAAGGAGGTAAGTTCCTCCATAAAATCACAATACATAAACATAAGGCAGTTTTTATGCAGTTCAGATACTAGTAAATCACCTATCCCAGCGAACAAGTAGCAAATTCAGAGTTAAGGCTGATGATCTGGACCCTGTCACTGTCCTTCACTGTCCCCTCAGAATGGTATAAGAATTAAATGGATGGGTGAGAGGAACTATGAGCTCTTTGGAAGAAAGTATGGGACAAAAAAAATTAACAGAGTGTTCTATTTGCTGCTCCCTGATCAATTCTAGGCACTATTGGATTTGTCAGCCATGAAAAATAAAGACTGAAGAACTATATAGGGAATAGTGGTGTAAGATACTTTTTCTAATTACCAAAATATGGGTTATAAGATAGGGTTGCATCCTCTTTTCTTTAATTATTTGCATTATTGATTATCAGAGTATCAGGCAGTATTACAGGGATCAGTGTAGATCAACAAAGGAAGTGTAATCTTTATTATTGTTTTGCATGCTTTCGAGTCATTTCTGATCTATGGTGACCCTAAGGTGAACCTGTCACAAGGTTTTCTTAGCAAGATGTAGTCACTGGAGGTCTGCCTTTGCCTCCCTCCGAGGCTGAGAGAATTTGATTTCTCTAAGGTCACCCAATGGGTTTCTATGGCCAAGCAGGGATACAGACAATATAATGCAATAATTAACAAAGCTGAGAATATAAGTACCAGAAGCTGTAAATTGCATTAAAAAGTAACTAGTGAACAGTGGAAAGAGAACTGCCTAATAGGCAGTTAGCACCAACAAGGCCTCTAGATACCATATCAAATGACGCTGAGCCTTTTCTCATCTAAATGCCTTCCTAAAGCAAAGAAAACAAGACAGGTGACTTCTGCATGGTTCCAAAAGAAAACTGTGTGGCATTGCTAAATACTCTGTACAGTTACAAATTAAGCAAATTAAGCAAATTGTTAATAGTACATTGCTTACAATTGCTCTTAGCTTGAAAACTGCATGTCATAGCCCAGCCAAAACAGATTCAGCAAACATTCACTGACACAAATGGAAAAGCTCCAAGAACAGGTGGCTATCACCTGCTTGGAAGCACTGGAGGAGGTTTTTTTCTCTCTCAGAAACGAGAGTATATTATAAGTAAGCAGGAAAAGAGTGAGGCTGCAATCCCACAACCTGTTTCCTGGCAGTAAGCCCCATGGAACACAGTAAGAAGTATTGATCAGTAAAAGCATGCAAGCATTTGAGCTGAAACAATTGTCCTTCCATCCCAACCCTGCTACTGGCTATGGAAGCAAGTGGAAGCAAATCACCACTATTACTATTACTATTATTACTATTTCCTGCTTCTCCCCCCAAAAATTGGTACTCAAAGCAGCTTACAATGTAAAAGAATAATACAATTAAGTAATATAAAATGAACATTAAAATAGAATTAAACTATTAGAGTATTAAAACACATCTCTCATTAAAAGAATAAAATGCAATTAAAAATAATAAAAATAAAATAAAAGCTCTCACAAACACTACAGTTAAAACAGCACAACATCCAACCCATTCTGTAAAGACTTTCTGTTTTAAAAGCCTGTATGAATAAAAATGTCTTAGCCTGCCAACAGAAGGTCAACAAGGAGGAAGCCACTCCCTGGGAAGGGAAGCCAGAGTCTAGGAAAAGCCACAAGGTCCTCTCTCGTGCCCACACTAACCATGATTACAATGGTGGTGGGATTGAGAGAAGGGCCTCTCCTGAAGATCTCAGAACCTGGGTCCACTCATACAGGGCCCTATATGATATGGAATACCCTGGACCTGAGTCATATAGAACTTTATAGGCCATAACCAGCACAAGCATGTTACAGGTGCCTCCATTTTTTTTAATAAACTTAGCAAAATCAATAGGATCTGAGCAGTATGATTTAGGCTGGGAGGAAAAAACCAGTCCAGAGTAGCATTGCCATTTGTCGTGGAAAACCTGGAAAATCCTGGATTGACAGGATTTCAAGTATTAAATCACGGATTTCTCCTTCATCACAGGTCGATAGGTTAAAATATGGTAGTGGTGATGAAGCAGGAAACTGTGCAAGAAGATTGGCACTGGTAGGAACCTAATCCCACCCTGCAGGCTCTGGTAATGCACAGGCACAGCATTGCCACCTTATTCTTCCATTCCTTCCTGCCCTTCCCCTGACAGTCCCAGAAGGTGGGAAAGGAAAGGTGGGAAGCAGAATGGCCTTGTGCTGTATGGTGATTGTGTTGGCAATTTGAGCCTAGGGCTAGGCAGCATGGTGGAACTTCGTTTCAAACAGTGTCAAGAGAGTAATGAGAGTCCCTTTACTCTCTGCGGCTGCTTGGAAGTCTCCTTCTCTTGACATCAGCTGGAGGAAAAAAAGAGTTTTTATCTTGGTACTGGTATTGGGACTGAAACATAATGGTAGAAAAAGTGCAATGATTAATGTGTTGAATCTGTATCATAAGAATACAAATTAATAAATATGCATAATTATAATAATTTGCCTAACATGCAAATCAGATAACCAGACATGAGGTACTAGAATATGCCAACCGTAGTCCAGAGGGAAGGGGTTACAAACAGGCCTTCCCTTCTATATCATTTACTCTCACCTTATTCACCTTCTTTCTCCTTCCACTTTCATTCCCTTTCTTACCATTGACTAACAGTTAGAAAGTGATATAGAAGGTATGAGGAGGTGAGAAAGTTAGAGTTGCTAGGCTGGTAAATACAAAGAAGAGAAGAGTAATTGAGGATGATTTGGGAAGTGAATGGGAAGGAGGAATGGTAGTAGGAGTTGATAGGGAAAGAGATAGTTCAAGTAGGGAAAGGAGTATGAATAGAAGGGAGGTGGGAAGGTATGGAACAGAGAAAAGGAGAGAAAGATATGGATATAGAATGAATGGATAATAGCAATGTAAAACCGAATGAACTAAATGTTAAGCAAGTTAAAGAAATATGATAAAGACAAAATATTTGTCAAAGTTTTTATGTTATTGTTGATAGACGATGGATAATTGTGTATTGCAAGTTGGAAAATGATGAAATGTGATGTGATGTGTGATTTTAACCAATACATTTTTCAAAAACCAAAACAAACAAACAGACCTTCCCCAGCACTGCTGTTTTGATTTTGAAAAATCACACACACACACCCCCATAGCTGCTTTTTGTAAAAAAAAGAGGGGATTCCAATCAAATATCTCCTATGTCAAATCTGTTGTGGCTCTTCAGTAGTTTGTTTGTTTAGCCTTTGGAGATTGTTTCAGTAACTATGTCCCTGATTCAAAGAGACAAATGTGTTTGACTTTACATCATTTGCAACCCATATTTTGACTCCTATGTAGCACAGTGCAGTGTAATTGAAGTAATGCAATCATTCTCAGTGCAATTCTCCAAAATATCTTGATCCCATCACATCTCTTCTCCTTAATCTATAAGGTTTTTTGGGGGTGGGGGGGTCCCCTCTTACCCAGTCATAGACTAGCAAATCTCTGAATTTATCTGGGCCAAGTACTATATTTTTTCTGAATGAAACCAGCAACAAAAACAAAAAGACCAAGAAAGACCCTTCAATTTCCAAATAGCACAAGCATAGTAAAGGCACACAGTCAGCATTAGAAAAGGTTTCAGAATGTTGTCAATGGTTTCATATCATGTAACTAGGGAGAGAAAGAGAGAGAGAGAGAGAAAATCCAGTTTCACAGAAGTTATTTATTATTATTTTTGTATTAATTAAAATATTTATTAAAATGTTTATACCCCTGCCTCTATCTAAAGATCTCAAGTCAGCATACAATAAAATCTACATGGGACAGAACTATGCTTTAACCTGGTGAAATTGTCCTTTACTCGTTCTTCTCTCCACATTCTTTTCTTTCTTCAGCCTTTCCCCATATTTACCACTCAGCAGGACATCTTCTCTCTCACACACATTTTCTTTTATTGTTAGAGATATTAATATCCCGCTTTTCAATTGAACAAAATTTCTATCAAATGCAACAAAGCAGAAATGGGCAGCTATGTACTCAGCCTAGTAACCCTGGCTTCTCTTGCTTGATCAATACAGCCAGAATGTGCTGCCCTTCAGTGCTTTGGCTAAGCAAATCAAGGGGAAAGCAAGCAGCTTCTTCTCTATATGATGAACTGCCATAATGTTGTTTCTGGGAGGTATTAGTGGCCCTTAGCCCTGTGGCTGACAGATGGAGCCAAAATGTGCTTCCCTTCACTTCTGGAGTCTGAGGGCAAAATCCATGGCACACAATTTACGTGAAAAGAGACAAACATTGTTTTTGTGGTGCATACATTTGATGTAGTCTGCCAGAAAAGTAGCTAAAGTTACCAGAGTCACATAACCAAAAGGAATACAAACAAGAATCTATGTCTAAAGGCAATGGAATGTCTAAAGAACCTCCAATAACAGACAATAGAAAGTAATTCTAGTAAATTCATAACACATTTTTTGAAGAAAAATCCTTTAGAAGTACAAAAGATGCTAATGTATACAATACTAATTTAAACCATATAATTGTCTTAGAGATGACTGTGCAGTCCATTGTGGTTTTACAAGATAATTCAAAGAGGGATACAAACCTCACTAATTCAAAGGTATAAGTTTTGTTTTAATTTTCTGTTATTCAAAATTATTATAAAATATATACAGCTCAATAGTTATTAAAGAAAAAGATGCACAAGACAAAAGATAGACAACATTTAAAAAACATAAAAAATCTGTTCTAAAATATCCAACTTAAAATTTCTTTTGATACAGTTATAAGTATCATCATTTTTAATGTAACTTGTGTGTTGATGGAATTTTTGGCAGCTTGAACCAAAAATAAACTACAATGACCACAAAAATGCAAAGTGAAGTAATGGAATGATTTAGCTGGCCATCCATGAGACCAATAAAAAAAAATCTTCTTTTCTGCACTATTACACTACTGCTAGAAACATTTGAATAACAGTGGTGTGCTTCAGTTTTGCATTTTTGGGTCACACTGCTGGTCTCAAAACAATTTATAGCAGTGTTAGGTACTACAAGGATAAACAGGAATATGACCCTCTATAATGTCCTGCACCTTCATGAAATAACAAAGCATTCTCTGGCTGAATAACTAGGTAAGACTCTTCAACTTTACATTGGTTGTGACAGAACATCCGGGTGGGGTGGAGGTTGTCAAAATGACTCAGCGTGGAATCAAACTTTGCCCTAAAGGCCAACAACCACATTTCCAAGGTACAGACTGTCAATGAAAGCAGTTCTTTCCAAAATAATAAAAACTTTATTCACAGTCATGCCTGTCGAGAGACTGATGGTTAGAAACCTATCGCTAACAGTCTAATCTAGAGCTTGGAAATGTTGCCACTACAGTTGAGAGCTGCAGAGACCTATTGTCCACAAAATAACTTTTCCAACCTCTTCTTGTAAAAACTATCAATTATAAACAAAGAAAGAACTGCAGTTCAGCAATAAAGTCCATGCTTTGCTTGCAATTCCTGGTTTAATGTGTAAAATCTCCTGTTTGAAAACATAGAAAACTACTGCTGGTTACTGATGACAATATTGTGCTAGACAAATTAAACATCTATTCTGAAGTAAAGCAACTTTTTATATTCAACCCATCATAAATAAGCAGAGCTGGGAAAAATTACTTATTAGAACTGAAACTCCCCAAATTCCCTAACCAGTATGACCACTGCCCATGTTGGCTGGGGGATTCTTGGCATTGTAGTCCGAAAATGTAACTTCTCCAAGCTTTGTAGTCAAATCATCCTAAACTAGATAATCACTACTATAAATCTCATTTCACCAGAAAGCATCAGTTTGAAATTTTGATTACTGCCAAAAAGAAAATTTCCATCTCAACTGTAAATCTGAAACCAGAAACAAGAAGCACAGCAGGTGAAGAGTTTGATGTGAAATATTTCTATACCCCATTGATTTTAAAAGAAGAGAGTTAAGATGTACTCAGAAGTTGCTTTATCATGTTTGACTTTAGGTCTAGTTTCTTAATATATATATTAAAATCCCAAACCATGATTGTTCAGATGGTGAAAATAATCCAGGTAGAATCCGGGTTGAATCTTTGTTGTTCACATGCAGTTTGAATGTGTCCAATTAAATTGGGGGGGGGGGGGCTGCCAAAGAAATCATTTAACCTGGATAATCAATCTCGGGTATTTTCCTGAGTTTTTCTAAAATATTTGTATCATCGGTTGTTAATAATTGGTGCAAACAGACCCAGGATAAACTGAGATAAAACTCTGCATGGCTTGAATGTGTTTCAAATGCATCCACATCATTGACTCCATCTTTATTCGAGTGCTGGCATATGTGAACAACAGAACTTGCAGATGTGGTTCCACAGTGTGAACAACAAAACCAGAATGCATGAATGAGATTATTTGCATCACCATGTTAAAAAACAACAACTAATGTCCTGTTTTAATTGGTTTTTATTTTCTAATGGTATTCTATCTTTTTAAGTTTAGTGAAAATCATTTTAATATAGTCAATAGGTTAATTCCATTTTAATTTTTAACATTTTTGATATGTTTTTACATGTACTGTTTTAAAACTGTGAGCTACCCTGACTCCCAATTTTGGGAGACAGGTGGGGCAGAAATATTATAAGAACAACTACATGTATTATTTTTAGTGACTTCCATGAATTTTTTAGTTTACTTTCACCCTTATTGTATGGAAACAAGTATTATGTTTTTAGAATTAGAAGGTCAAAGGGCTACTAATACTCTTGACATTAACCAGACAGATAGACTTTTCAAGTAAAACAAGCATGACAATGTACTCTGCATCCAAAGGCTCTGATAAAGTTCCTAAATCATACAATGATTATTTCTGTGCAGCATTTTGTAGTTGTGTTAAGTGTTTCCTAACAGGTTTGTATAGTATCTCTTAAAGAGAAACAAGGCAAATATCATGAATATTCCAGAAAGTGCAAATGAGCTATGTCATAGGTTTACAGTCCATATCGGAGGCTGGCGATCAGTCTCTTATCTGGAACAAACAACAATTACTTCTGGACAGGTAACTGTCCAGACTAGCTGCTGAAGGGAAAGTTCCCTGCAGGCTAATAAATGTAAGTAAATTTAACTGCAATACTGACAGTGTTATTTTTATTTTAAGTTTCCAACCATTCTACATACAGTGAACTATTCATAGACAAGAGTTGTATTATGCAAGAATCAGGAAAATGCAGAATATGATACTAGCTGCAGAATTCAGCTTTCTGATTTACTTTCCATGTCAATAAAATAAATCTTCTAACCTTGATAGCTATAAAAGTATATTTGAAAGAACTTCTGAAAGTTTCTGTTCTTTCTTTTTTGGGAGTGGGGGACTATAGCTTTTAGAATTTCTTCTTCCATAATTGCTGGGGAATTCTGAGAACCGTAGCCCCAAAAGTTAAAACTTTCCAAACTCTTCTTGAAAATGTGCAGACAACATCAGCAGACATGTCAGAAGAAAAGAACAGAGAGCATGCCTCCAAAAAAACCTTCACAAATTTTTGGCCATTACCCAATACTAGCCAAATGAGAATAAATAATGTGAAATGGTAATTATACAAACTTGCTTAATTTGCATTAGTTACATATTAGAAGTTTTCCCTTTTCTTTCTACACAATGTGAATGGCCGAGGAACAGAATCTAGTATCATTGCAGAGCAAACTTGAAAATACAAGCCCCAGAACCACCCAGCTAGCAAACCCACACTTTTCCAAACTCTACCTGTAAGCCAGTTTTCCACATTTAAATTTAAAACCTAAGCTTGAAGATATTTGAATGTCTGGGACCAGAGGGAAGGGGAGACCCTGCAGCCCTCAAGATGTCATCAGATTCCATCCACCATCAGCCTCAGGCAGTATGGCTAATGCTCAAGGATGATATGAGTGGAGGTTCAACATCAACTGGAGGACCACAGGCTCACCACAACTAATTTAGGGTGTTATCCATCTGTACAACAAAACTTAGTCATGAGAACTACAAAGTAGCAAGTGGTGAATACTGCATACATCTTTAGTATATCAGAAATATTACTAAATTACACCATAAGAAAGTCAGAATGTTAGCCAGCATTATATTCTTCTCCTCTGTTTCCATCTATAGATAGGTATAGGGCAGGGGTAGGCAACCTTTCCTCTTTAAGGTTTAAGGGCCGAGGGACTTCAGCTCCCAGAAGCCTCAGCCATGTTGGCCAATAGTCCCATGTTGGCCAATAGCTCCTGGGTTGCCTACCCCTGGCATAGGATATAGGATGGGGGACACATGGCTTGACAATAGTACATGTGAAAGGGATCTAGTAGACTACAAGTTATACATGAGTCAACAGCAAAAAAAGCCAATGGGATTCTAGGCTGAATCAACAGAAGTATAGTGTCTGACTGAGGGAAGTAATGGTACTACTCTATTCTGATTTGATCAAGCCTCATCTGGAATACTGCATCCAATTCTAGGCACCACAGTTCAAAAAGGATGTTGAGAAGCTGGAGCATGTCCAGAGGAGGGCAACCAAAATGGTGAAAGGCCTGGAAAATGTGCCCTATAAGGAGCAATTTAGCGAGCTGGGTATGTTTAGCCTGGAGAAGAGAAGGTTAAGAAGTGATATGATAGCCCTGTTTTAGTATTTGAGGGGGTGTCATATTGAGGACAGAGCAAGCTTGTTTTTGGCTGTTCCAGAAATAATGGATGAAAACTACAGGAAAAGAGATTCCACCTAGACATGAGGAGGAACTTTCTGACAGTATGAACTCTTCAACAGTGGAACACACTCCCTCAGAGAGTGGTGGAATCTCCTTCTTTGGAGGTCTTTAAACAGAGACTGGATGATTGTGTATTCTTGCATGGCAGGGGGTTGGACTGGATGGCCCTTGAGGTCTCTTCCAACTGTGATTCTATGATTCGATTATCTTCCTAAGAAGATGAACCTTTGCTTTTTTTTTAAAAAAAGGATATATATGACTTCCACAAGAACTTTACCATACATAAGAGGGCCAAAGTAATAGTGTCCTGAAAAGTATGTGCCTCAACATCAGAGGTAGTGTTAAAGCAAAATACCATCTCTGGAAATCTCAGCACTTAATTCACCCAAGAAGTGGAAAACAGGATATATTAACCTAAATAATAGAAAATAGCTTAAAATGCAAGTGTGCCACCTTCAAATGGTTTTGTGGAATCCAGTATATATACTGCAGATGAACTAACTAGGCATTTGTATTGTTTCTTGACTCCTTTCTCTCAATCGTATGAAT
>CM034708.1:193334718-193347871 GCA_020142125.1 Phrynosoma platyrhinos | reverse complement strand
CCCAGAGGGCATTTTCTGTTACTGCCCCTAAACTGTGGAATGGCCTGCGGGAGCAGATCCATCTTAGTACATCTTTGACCGCTTTTAAGAAAGCAGTCAAGACGGATCTCTTCCGGCAGGCCTTCCCAGAATAACCTCCTTGCAGGGATAATATATTTGGATCTGCTCTGCCCCTCGTCCCTCCTCTGAGTGGCCAAATTGCTACATACAGTGGCCATTGTTGTAATTTTATTATAGTCATATGTTTGATTTTAAATTTAATTAGTTTAAATCTATTTTAAGGGGTGCGGGTCGTGGGCGGGGGGTTTGTAGGAATCTGGAATGTTTTTAATTGTTGTATTTTAATTTGTTGTAAGCCGCCCCGATTGCTTTGCAGAGGGGCGGGGTATAAATAAAATTTTATTATTATTATTATATTATTATTAAAAGGAAATTCATTTTAAAGTCATTTGGTTTAAACCAGCCAACCCTGATGGAGGATGCTCCATATTTTGCTTTTTATGGAAACTTACTAGAGACTTCTACATTACGAAGAAGGAATCTTTCCCTGCTAGACCTATTTAGTGTGCTTCTTCCTTCCCTCCATCTAACCCAAGAGTGGAAATCTTGCAGCTCTCTGATGTTGTTGGGCTGCAAAGCTCAGCATTCCTCACCATTGGGTATGCTGGGTAGGGCTAGTGGGATTTGTCTAACAACATATGTTGATTGTCTAACAACTTATGTTGAATGGCATTATGCTCACCCTGATTTAATCCTTTGCAACTGCTAACCCAGCCTGACCAACTTGTGCTTCCCTGAGAAATAAAGCTGTCAAAAGCAGGTGAAATTATATTAATACAACTAAAGGTGAAGCAAAATTGTAATTGGGTTGTAGGGTGTTGTTGCTTTTTACCTAGGGGCTAGATTTAACTATAACTCTCCCCTATTAATTGAGCCCAAGTGGAGGGGAGTGAATAAATGGATAGCTTCTTAATTCACCTGGCAGCTCAGCCTTGTCTTGGTCACATGTGGATGCATACATTAGGAATAGATGTGAATGCCATGTACAGATGTACTGTTCAAGGTACACAGGTAAAAACTATTGGATTGATTTCCTAATTGAAGGAGGAAATCCAACCGTGATTATTGCTTTGCACAGCAAGCATACCCTCCAGCTGTCTTGGTTTTGCAGGGACAGTCCTGTTGCCCTATTTTTAAACTGCTTTAAAAATGTCCCAATTTCTCTCTCCTCCAGCCACCTTCTGCCTTTGTCCTCAGCTTACTACAATTGCTACAAATTAAGTTCAAACTGCAAAAGTAGCTTACTCTCAGGGAGAGAAGCGAGGAGGGGCCATAGTCTTGTCCTTCCCAGGTGACTCTGGCAAAAATAAATTGCAGCAGCCTCTCCTGGGTTGTGTGTTCTTCTTCATTAATAATTTTTGCAGTCCTGACCACACTCTGATGTTCCTTTGCCACACATCAAACATTCACATCATGTATTATGTACATTATATTGCCTGAACATTAATGGCATTTGCACATTCTACTTCTACATATAAAAGCAAAAAGAACATTCTGTGTAGAGGAGGAGAAACCATACCTACTCACCCTCCTCCACACAGTGGGCTAGATCTGGAGAAGACATATCACCTGATAAAACAATGTGATGCAGAATACATTATTTCTCTCCATAAACTGACTGTAATAGGACAGTAAGTGTCTATTGCAATGGGACAAACTTAGCCAGACTTAGCCAAATGGATGCATTTGGAAGGAAGAGAAGTGGGATCCTGAGTAGGCCAGTGAGAGGGAGGTTTCTGTTCTTTCTGGTTTCATCCCTTTCACCACCTTTCTTTCTCTTTAGGTATTCTTCAAATTTATGTAGAACTCATACACTCTGACAGGGGTGAGAATCATGCAGTCCTCCAGATGTTGTTAGACTGCAGCTCTCTGCATACCTGGCCATCATAGGCAGCATCAGTACAGCATGCTCAGGAATGTTGGGAATTGCAATCCAAGAACATCTGGAGGGCCACATGATTCCTAACCTGCCATACGATCTCTGAGCAATGTCTCTTACAAATGGCTGACAGAAAGAAGAGGCATATACACATGAGTGGAGGATAAAAAGCAGGAGAAAGAAGGAGGAAAAAGAGGTAAAAGAATTACTTTCTTGACCTCTTCATCAGTCGAGGGCCTAGACATGCGAATCAGTGTTCAGGTACCTAGGATCACTGAATTATATAATCTCTGTGGATGATATACAGAACTCGAGAAAGTTACTTTTATTGGACTACAATGCTCAGAATCCCCCATGGGAGCTATAGTCCAAAAAAGTAAGTTTTATAAGCTTTAGTTATATAATGCTCTTGTTAGATAATACATCGCAGCCCAAATATATTCCACAGCATTTTCCCCACTCTTGCTCTTATTTTTTGTTTTAGTCTTTTCTTATGATTTTTATTTCAGCTCTCTAAAAATTAACTCAGCCTTTGGTTTCCCTAATATTAATGAAATGCCAAAGCGTTGATACAGGTAACTTATTTGCAACATTTTCATCATTAAACTTCTCCCTACAGGATATCATCAAAATGTATTAACATACTGGCAATAAACAGAATTGGTTGGGGGTGTCAGGGCGTGGGAGTAAAAGTACTTCAGAATGTTCACAGTGCAACACAATTGTGCTAAAAAAAATCGCAGGAAGCGCTGATACTTCTTAGTGCCGTCACTGCAACTTTGAAGATTTAATTTGACAGTAAAGAAAATATTATCCAAACTATGTCTAACTAATAAAAATTCCACCCTTTTGCCAAATGGAAAAAGTGTCTGTCTCAGCAATAATAAACCTGCTTAATGTATGGTTGCAAAGCTAGACAACACATTCAGTGTTAAGAACAACAAAAGCTTATGAATATCCATGGGGCCCATTAACTTGGCTGCTAATTCCTATGCAGTGGGGTGTCAAAATGATGAATGAGAACCTTCTTCAATAAGTTCCTTTTATTAAGTAATTTCCATAGAGGGTGTTGAGACGTTTTTACCAGCCAAGGAAAAATGGAAGGCCATCATGGTTCTATTTGAATTAATTTAGTCTGAGCAGGCAGGAATTTTCCTTGCTACTCTGGCTACAACGAGACCGGCAACAAGTAATTTTCACTAAAATGTCAATGTCTGTGATCCAAAATTTCTGTAATCCAATAACTTATTTAACACACATTTCAAACATTCAAAGGGAAAGGCTTTTGCCTTACTGAAAGGAAAACTATAAAATGTTCCATAGGCCTTTAAATCTAAAGATCCACAACATTAAGCTGCACCTATTTAATAGACAAAATACCAATTTTATCACTTCATACACCAATTCTTGGCATGTAGTGAAGGTGAAACAAGTATGTGGCACAGGTACATTGGGGAGGATAGTGCAAAGCAGAGCACAAAAGTTGGTTTTTTTGAGTGTCAAAAGTTGAAATTCTGAAGAATAACAGAGAATTCAGATTTGTAGGGAATACTATATGAGTTGTGCAAAAACATTATATTATCAATGGTGAGCTAATGCACATATTGGCTTCTATCCAAACTTAATAATGCTTAAAGTAGAGCCACTAAAATCAGTAAAATAAATTATTCCCAAACAGAGGAGACCTACGGAGTCAACGGTTTACATACGTGTTGATTTACCATTATTGACTTGATAGGTCTACAGCAGTTGGCACTTGCAACTGGATTTGGGCCAAAGGCACTAAAGTCAATCCTGCCTAATATATCCCACTAATTTGTGTGGGTAGAGTAACTGAGTCTGGATATAACCCTTTGATGATAAAATATGCATGTATGAACCACCTATATTATAAAAGCTGGGAAGCAAACATATGCCATTAAGGTTGTGATCCTACAGCAGGGGTAGGCAACCTTTTTGCGACCTGGGCTGGTCCACCGAAGCCCAGATCTCCACTGGGCCAAGGGGGGGGGGGGAATGGCGGCCATGGTGCACACGGCCACATGGAAGAGAAAACACGCGGCGGCGGTGGCGGTGGCAGGGATTGGCCCAGGGATGGCCTGAGCCGGTAAGTCCAGCGACCTGGGCCTTAACCGGCCCGGGGGCCGTAGGTTACCGGTCCCTGTCCTAGAGTATCAAGTCCCACTGAGCCCAATGAGGTTTACATCAGAGTAGACATATATATTTTGCACATCAAATGTTTGCATTCTATGCATTGCATTCTGTTATCTGTAATATGTTTAGTACAGTGGTCCCTTGGTATCCACTGGGGTTTGGTTCCAGGGGCCCCCATGGATACCAAAATCCATGGACACTCAAGTCCCATTAAATGCAGTGGCACAGTAAATTGGTGACCCTTATATAAAATGGTGAAATCAAGGTTTGCCTTCTGGAATGTATACATTTTTAAAATATTTTCTAGCTGTGGATGGTTGAATCCGTAGATAAAGGATCTGTGGATACTGAGGTCCAACTGTACTCTCAGTATTCCTGCTTTGATATGAACTGCCTGCAAAGCAATTAATACTGTTTAAGGGTTGAAATCCAGATGCACCATATGCCAAATCAATCCAGTGATGTTTATTTTTTTCTTTTTCAGAAAGGTACTATGCTCTGTGCCAGACACAAACACCACATCACCAGTAAGAACTATATTGTAGTTGGAAAATAGCTCAAGGCACCATGCTTTCACATGCCAACACAATTTCTACCATAGGAGGCCACTGTGAGATTGCAGTACTAGAGATGAACAAAAGGAATGACAAGCTGTAGAGGAAAATTAACCTATTCTCTGATGAATGGCAAATTCTTTTGTCAGCCCTTGCTTTTAAAATTAGCAGCAGGTGTGGCGATAGAGCAAGAGTACCATTCTCCCCCCCCCCAAAATAAAAAGAAAAGAAAAAAAGAGGGTGTATGAGTTGACTTGCATTGGTAGTATTATAAGTGGCTACAAGGTCACACATAAAACAGAACAAATAGATCTTGAGACCCCATTAAGGTTTACCATGGAAAGTCATTAAATACAATTTATTTAATGTGTCTAGTTACTGGAAACTTTTGGCTTCCATGTCAGTGGAGTGATGAATCCCCTCTGGGTTCCAGTCCAGATTTTAAGGGAGCTGTCCAAGGTTTTGAACCAATTTGGAGGGTAAGGTTCAGCATTCTGGATAGCTAATTTGAAGTCAAACTAAAACATAGCATGGATGTACAGCCTCACTGACATGAAAGCCACCAGCAAATCTAAATTGTAACGACTGTTAATCCCTGAACTCAATTTATATTAACAAAGTCAACCTAAAATTAAAAGTTTCTTACCTGATGTTGATATGTCCCTAACTATGCCAGTTTGCATCCCTTTTCATCAGATTTATACCTAGACATTTGTGTGCAAAAAATAAAAAAAGGCACACAAGGTTTTTAAAAATAATAAAAATATAAATCAACATAAATGCAAGACAGATTAAAATGTAATTAAAAACACATCAATAAAGGAAAAGAACTACTCTAATCCTGTTAAGGGACCCTCCTAAAGCAGCAATTAAGCTGAAATGTCAAAGGCTTGCCTGAATAAAAAAGTATTTCCCTGAAGAATAGGAAGAGGGGGCAACAAGAGAATTGCACAGCCTAAGAGGCTCTCCTGCCCATCTGACCCAACATGCCTCTAAGAATGGCAGGACTAAGAGAAGAGTACAACTCTATTATTTTCACATCTATTTTTAAAGCACTATTTTGGAGCAGTGACAGACTGCTAAAAAGACAAATAAATGGATCCTAGAGCAAATCAAATCTAAACTCTCCCTAGAAGCCAAAATGACTAAACTGAGGCTGTTGTATTTTGGTCATATCATGAGAAGAGATGATTCACTAGAAAAACAACAATACTTTGCAAAGTTGAAGGCAGTAGAAAAAGAAGAAGACAGCATTCCAGATGGATAAACCCATTCAAGGAAGCCATGTCCCTGAGTCTGCCAGACCTGAGCTGCACTGTTGATGATAGGGTGACTTGAAGATCTTTTATTCATAGGGCTGCCATAAGTAGAAATCGACTTGACGGCAGTTACGTAACAAATATTTTGGGAGTTATCATGACAAGCACTTTTTGCATATTGATTACAATCTGTTGTTGTTGTTGTTGTTTCTCTTTGATAGTAATTGTTTGATTACACTTTTTATCATAGAATATTGTCTGTAGTAGTGGGAGGATGGCTAGAGAGTATTGACTTGCATGTGCAGACTACAGAAAAGCTGGAGCAAAGACCATAATGCCTTCGCAGGCATGGATGCCTTCATTCACTAAAATAGAGGGAACAGATCTGAATCCTTTAGCACACATTGAGCAAAGTTCTGGCACTTGCTGCAGCACATATGAAAAAGAGTCTTTATGCCCTGGATTTCTAAGATTTCCCTATGGCTCACAACTTGGCAGTTACTGTTTTATTGCATAACCAAGAGGTGGGGGGAAGAAATGGCCATGCTCTGAAGCATATAAAATTTAAAATATCAGCAACCTTGCCAGAGGAGGAGAATAATTCATTAGACCATGGCACATTTCAAGAGTTGGGTTTTCAAAGTCAAAGGCTGCCTGTCACTGTGAATTTGTATGAAGAAAATTTGGAATCTAGACAGATACTGAACTCCAGAATACAGTGCATATCTTGTATCCTTTAATCCACTGCTGTGGTACAAATGGAGGTCACTAAATTAAGAAGAAATCTTACTCTCGAGACAGACTATATAGATAATGTAACAGATACAAACAGTCAACTTGACAGCTGAGGAGCTCTGAACACATATGATTCCAGAATCTTGTTGTATACCATTTATTTTAGATTCTGTCTACTGCAACAGAAGACTTTCAGAAATCCTTGATGGATAGTTTGCTTTCACTCAAAAATACTGCACAGCTGGCTCCAAGTCCCAATGCAGCACAGACACTTTGAGGCAAAAAGCATTCCCTGCATAATCAGCTGTGTCTTTTAATGATGCCCCTCTTATTTAAAAGGAGCCCACAAGTTCAAGACAGCACATTACTTGAGATGCTGGAAAAGATCCCAAAGAAGCATATTTTCCTACTTCTGGCTGGAAGAGATGGTACAGCACCACTGAACATTGCCTCATAACTTGTCAACGTGTACACAACTTGAATTTTAAAACTCACAGCCCAGTCCTATGGATATTTACTTCAACATGACTCCTATGATTTTCTAGAAGGCTGACTCCCAGGTAAGTAAGCAGAAAATCACAGCCTCAAGAAATACTCCAAGCAAAATCTTGAACCAAGTGATTATTCAGCAAATAATTTTTCCAGTCTCTGGAACCAATCTATTTCTGTTAAGCTTAATTAACAGCTGTTAGGTGAAATCAGACGTCTCTGGCCTAAATCCTATTGGTAGTCCCAATTAGCATTTACCAAGTCATTTATGTTAGTACTGAGACACAATTAAAGAACAGATCTACTCTAGATGTGACACCCAATATAATTTGGGTCTCTTGTCAGCATACGATTCAGGTCTCTTGTCAGCTGTGTACTTTTGTTCCTCCAAAAAGAGGGAAGACTATGTACTGGCACTCTTGGAATTTTAGGTGATAAAATGTGCCTAGACACAACAACCACAAGAAAAAAGGGGAGATGTATCTCCAAGTGCTCTGCAGCCTTTGTTTGGGCTTGTTTCAAAATAAAAAAATAAATAAAGACCATCTACAGAGAATCTGGAGACGTATCTCCTCCTTCTTTGTAGTGAATTCCATTGCATAGTCTTCAATATTTGTCTCTTTAGTCTTAGTCACAACAATACTAATTTTATATCCTGTAATATCAGGTCACTGACTGTCTAAGAGCCAATTCAATTTTTATATGGATATCAATGAGGAAGTCACTTGCAAATAACATCATATGGAAGGAAAAAAAATCCATGTGGCACCATGACACAAGATATTTCACAGCAAGTCAGGCATCAGTGTATTACTAGATCAACTTCCAAAGTATTCAGACTTCACATTCAGACATGTGGCTTGCTGTTTTACAAGCTAAGCTGCTTCTGGGCACAAGTATCTCTGGTATCTGTATAAAAATATAATGTGTAAAGTAGATCTCCATCTCATTCTGCGCTCTGCTACCATTCATACTGGAATGTACAATGGAATAGAATTTATTATTTTATACCACTATTAATATGCAAAGTGCATTACAGTTTGTGACTGTGATTGATCTACACAGCCCTCAGGATCAACAATGGCCAAGAGGGGAGGCATACAAATGCACACACCCCTACCAGAATCAGTTATATAATTTAGCATGCATATGTATTGTAGTATCCATTAAGGCAGGTTTGCATGTTACCTTTCCTGCCCTTTTAATCAACAGAGCTATGAAATACATTATTAGCTGATTCCATGGCATGCCTACATATAATTTTGAAAAAGGTCTTCTAAAAGTCTAATCTTCTATCAACCAAATCACATTTGCTGGTGCAATACATGTAAATGAAAAGTCACATCTCACAAATGTTACATTATTGTCATTATTCAAAGGAGGCATATACAAAGCAAATGAAAGCCATGCACTAAAAGAGATTTTCAATGTAAGATGTCCTGCCATCAGAAAAGAGGTTGCAGGGTGTCTGCACTGCATTATTGATCCACAAGCAACATGGGTAACCATAAATTGAAAGCCCCAGTTAACATATAAACCTCCCATGAGCCACCTTATCAGCCAACAGCAAACCATCACACATAAATCTTGTTTTGTAGATTGTGGCAGAGAAGCTTTTTGTGTGTCAAGAGAAAAATTTTCTCTTTCAGACTCTGTGGAGAATATGAGACAATGACAAAAGAAGAAAGTAAAGAAAATTGCTGTTATTGATTAGTCTCCCTTTCTCTCTGCTAATGAAAGTGACCAAAAAATTGAACTGTTAAATTCAGAAAGTCAATTCACTCTAGTAATTGACAAAGGTAATTACTTTCTTAAAGGAGCAAACAACTGAAACACACATATGAGTAGGTCATACTGTTAAGATGACACAAAATTATTTCAAACATGTGTGATTTTGCCCTCTCTACATCTTTGCCTAGAGCTCGGATCCACAGTGCTTTAATAAGGTCTTCTAAAAGAGTTCAGTAACCAGGCACTTAAAAAAATACAAAGGAAGTTATGATCCAAAGAAACATGTATGCAAAAAAGCCTTTGCAATATTTTAAGACAGTGATTACCAAAGTGAGCAGTACACCCTGGTAGGGGATGGTGGAAAGATCCAGGGTGCGGTTAGAGGGAAAAGGGGCAGCAAGTCAAGGGGCCTTCAGTCAAAGTATCGGTGGGCAAGAAAGAAAAGGGGAACCAGCAGCATTTAGGACCTTGCTGAGGATGAAGGTTGCATGAAATTTCTTTTCAGGGTCCCTTAAAACCAAAACACAGCCTTACTGATCATTTAATGTGGTGGCATTTCCTGCTCTTTGCCTGTCCATACGAGTTCACTTCCTTAGCTGTATTTTTCACTTGTGGTGGCAGGGATGACTGGGAAACTCTTGTGAGCCATGGATGCAGGACATTGCTTCAGAGTGGCACCATTTTGGGACAGACTGACTAAAGTAAGGAGCTGGAGCACTTGGCAGTGCAGGACAAGCGACGTTAAAAAAGAGCTTTCAAATTTGGGACCCTGCTTAAGCTTTGTGAGGTTTGCTGGGACTTGGCTGGCAGGTTGGAGCTGCTCTGCTGCTCCTGTTTTCTTTCATCAGACAGGCTGAGAGAAGAGTTAACATGTTTGTGTATGTGGGAAAACAGATGAAGATGGGGAACACTTGTCCCTGATGAGGGAGAGGGAGGAGTATCTGAGATCAATTCCTGGAAAGTGTCCTTTACCTTATACTAGCTCCTGTATCTCTCTCTTTCCCCATCTGCACCAGTCTCCAGTCCATGGCATGTGACCTCTGCAAAGCCCTACACACACCAACGGCACCTGTCTCTACTCCCAATGAAGAAGGATTGAGAGTCCTTCCTCACCAGGGAGAAGTTTCTCCTTTTGCACTTGGTCACCTTGGGAGCAGCAACCAAGCAACTGGCTGAGCAGCAACTGAGAGGTCTCTTGTTTGCACTGGACTTTGCTGGAGGGGTGGCATGAGTGAGAGGCTTCTTAGTTGCTGGTTGCCCCTCCCAGGGTGACCAGGTACAAAGGGAGCAGTGACTAAGATTGGTTGTTTATAATTTGCAGTAGAACATTAGACCTAATATCAAGAAATAGGCATGGACAGGGTGGTGCTTGTGTCATCACCCAAGAGGAAATGAGTTGATAGCCAGAAAAAGTTTGGGGACACTGTTTTAGACATTTACTCCTGAAATCACCAACTCTTTTCACACAATTCTTCAAGTTAAAATGGATGACTGTTTTAGGCCCATTGGACTTAAAAGAATAGAGAAGATTGAGTTCATAGTAAACACTGCTGCTTCTACTTAGTAAAATACAGTGTTCCCTCCAGATTTGTGGCTTTGGCCAAGGCTGTGGCTCCTTCCCTCCCTCCGGTAAGGGAGGGAGGGAGGGTAGGAATGAAGGGAGGGAAGGAGAAGACAATGGGACTTGAATATTTGAGAAATTTCAGATTTGCGGGCCCCCCGGAATGTATCCCCCATGAATCTGGAGGGACCACTGTATTTTTAAAACACCTTTGAAATAAACATTTCAGCCTTTCAGTGTTCACAGAAAAGTACTTAGTTGGGGAAACTGAGTAGAAAGAGATCTTTCTTTGGTGGCAAAATGAAATAATCAGAGTATAAAACAAATTTGCTGTAGAATCATCCAAAATTCTCAAAACAGGGCTTTGAAATTATAGATAGCTTCCGTCCTCATAGAACACAGTTTTAATGGTAGGACAATGTTTTTTGCTATCAAAGCACAGCCAAAACTTTTTCTTTAACTGGCACAGAAAATATGGCTGATTATAACTGATCAACACAAACTGTGAAAATTTCTTAGCTCTTTAAACTATCCTTGCTGCTTTCTTTAGCCATAAAGATTTTACTCCTTAGCAAATTATGAGCTGTAGGGTACTCTTTATAAATAGAAGGGTAATGATAAAAGGAGGTGAATCTGCCTCGAAGCAAAAGATAAAACTCATTCCTATTCCAAATTATAACTTATTCTCACTGTCTCTGTAATGATATGCATATTTACTTGGAAGTATGTCCCAATAAATTCAGTGGTCTTTACTTCCAGGAAAACATACATCAGATTGCACCTTGTTTTTCATAAACAAATTTTATATAATCTCTATTTAAGGATTACAGATTAATGGATTTGAAGACTGTTCAAATACTTCAGCTACTGCAGAATTTATCATGGGCCCTTTCACATGACACAATTATAGCACTGCTAACTACCATGGCTGTGGCTGTATTCTGTGGAATCCTGGGATTTGTAGTCTAGGGAAGAACTGTAGCTTTCTGGCTGAGAATTCTAAATGCTCCTCTCTAAACAGCAAATTAGCACTGGACTCACAGTATTAACAGTGGAATTGTGCCATAATTGTGTTGCGTGAATTGTTTTGGGCTACTGACTCTAAAAAGGCATTTTTAATATTCAACTCAATTCTTGTCTGCTTACATTGGCTATAATTTGTTTCCATGAGCAATTCAAAATACTGTTTTCAACATCCAAAGGTTTGCAAGGGCTAAACCACAGTACCACAAGTACCTTGTCCTTCCCCACACAAATCTACCCAGAACCCAAGATTAATATTTGTGACCATTTTTTCAGTGTCCCTTTCCAAAGATGTTTGAAAGGTTTCTTCAAGAGAACGGAGCTTTTTCTCTGGCACTCTTCATCTCTACACATTATACTCTAGTCAGATAAATTTGCCCTGTACAAGCATTCTCACCTTTACAGCACCCATTAAGAAACTATTCTTTATTTCTTGGGCATTAGGATAAGGCCAAATGCCCTGGTTTGGACTGGTATTTTTATTTATTAAAATGCTGGATTCAGGAAGGATGAGTTACGTTTTGATCCAGCCTGATATAGTCATTTGAGCATTGGACTACAACTCCAGAGAACAGGGTTCAAACCCCTGCTCAGTCACAGAAACCCACTGGTAAGTCACACTCTCTTGGCCTCAGGAGAAGGTAAAGGCAAACCCCATCTGAACAAATCTGGCCAAGGAAATGCTGTGAGAGGTTCACCTTAGGGTCACCACAAGTCGGAAATGGCTTAAAGGCACACAACAACATTATTATGTTTTGGAGAATTTCCTTAGTGGACTTCAAAAAGACACAAATCTGTACAGTTAAAATGCATATGATGCTATATATTATATTCTTAATACATTGCTTCAGGACATCAATTGGCTGGCTGACATATGAACCTATTTTTTTAAAACTAGCTGAACTAGGGAGAATTTAGTCCAACACAATCCAAATAAGGATTTTGCAGTTTCATCACCACCACCACCATAACCACTGATACTACTTATCAAGTGATTAACATTTTCTATGTACTGTACAGATACTACAGCACAAGTCCATTCCTGTCCACAGATTCATATGTAAATATATCCATCTATAATCCTAATCTAAACTACTGAAATTAAATCCATGGCTATCAAGAACACTGGTGTGAATCACACATAACAACAGGCAAGCATGGTTTTGCCATTCATACCAAAGTATCAAGCTTACTGCATTCACATATTCCAATTCCTTCCCTCAGATCCCACAATGATTAATTACATTAAACCATTTTGGGGCCAAAACAGAATTGTAATCCACAACTGGAGTGGATTTCTGGCTGTGATTTGAAAGAGAACTATCTTTGTCCATTTCATGTCATAACTACAAACTTCAATTTGATCAAAAGAGCAAGTAAAGTAATTGAAGCACACTTGAGGGAACACATAGGTGTGAATGGGAAAATCATGATTTGCTATTACGTGTGAATTGAACCAGTGAGTGAATGCCTGTTGGTTCCAGGTTGCAAAAATGGCCTGTGGACCACATGTTGCTTCTCTTCTGGGCTAAGCGACATTGAAATATCATTTGGAGGGAAGACAGAAAAATCCAACAGCTCAGCCAGATATTTTTGACTGGAAGCCATTTGTTTAGACTCAGGGCCTCTGCAGACTGCTAGAAATAGTGCAAATTGAGTTCACTTCAACTGCTCTGGCTCAGTGCTAGGGAATCATGGGAATTGTATT
>CM034708.1:193313118-193323962 GCA_020142125.1 Phrynosoma platyrhinos | reverse complement strand
ACCTCTGAATATTCCTTGCCTAAGAAATCCCTATGAAATTCATGGGGTTGCCATAGGTTTATAGGTGACTTCAAGACACATACATACATACATTGTTGTAAAGTGCTGGCCTGCATAGGGGGAATCCATTTGCTCAAGCAGAATAATCATATTTGTAAAGGGCACAGAGTCTATAGGGATGCAGTGGCTCAACTGGTTAAGATGCTTACTCTGCTGATGGCAAGAGTATTTCAGGTTGGCATTTCAAGGCCCAAGTGCTGCATGATGGGGTGAGCTCCCATCACTAGTCCCAGCTTCTGCCATCCTAACAGTTTGAAAGCATGCAAATGCAAGTAGATAAATAGATACCACTTTGGTGGGAAGGTAAACAGTGTTCTGTGCAATCATGCTGGCCACATGATCACAGAGTAGTCTCTGACAATGCTGGCTCTTCACCTTAGTAACAGAAATGAGCACTACCCCCTATGTTTGGACATGACTTGACAACCTTGTCAATGGGGAATACCTCTGCCTTTGACAGAGACTATGCTAGACTTGATGGGATATGCTTTCTTAGCAGTTTTTTAAAAAATTACAGCTGACGGATATCATTCTAACCATAAAAATGACACAAGACCCCCCCCCCCCAAAGCAAATAATGCATGTAGCAACAGTAGACCTCCACTCAGGCATTCAGAGGAACAACTGCTGAAGAAGAATCACCATGGCTTATGCAAAGTTCAGTACTTTCTCAATAACCTTGTAGAATTCTTTGAGAGCAACTATGAGCAGTAGTGATCCAGTCAACACTGTGTACTTGGACTCTGAAAAAGCACTGTGTGCTTGGACTTTTGACAAACTCCCCCACCATAGGTTTCTGACTAAATTTAGCATTTATGGGATCAAAAAGGTGGGGTAATAATGATCAGTTTTAGTTTGGCATGAAGCTTACAAAGGAAGTAGGCTGTGACTGTGACATCTAATAGCAAGACTTCCATAGTGGCAGGTAAAACAGCATCTAGACCTTAGAAAGGTTAAATTTTGGACTATAACTCACATAATCCCCCAGATCCCTTGTATTCCAAGCTTTAGGAAAGTCACATTCAAAACAATCAGGTATTATAGTTGCCTATTTTATTTCTTTTGCATTCTTATGTCTTGTCCTTCATTAAATTTAATCCTTTAAAGCAGGGGTAGGCAACCTTTCCCCTTTAAGGGCCAAGGGACTTCAGCTCCCAGAATCCCAGGAGCTATTGGCCAACATGGGACTATTGGCCAATGTGGCTGAGGCTTCTGGGAGCTGAAGTCCCTCGGCCCTTAAAGGGGAAAGGTTGCCTACCTCTGCTTTAAAGGCCCACCAACAAATATCACAAACAACAAATACAATGGCAGCAACCAGCAATCCATTTGTTCTGTATTTCAGAAACCTCCTGAAACAAGTCTTTTGACTCATACCTGATTGAAAACTGTCTGGCTGGGAAACAGAGAAGAAGTTCCAAGAGTGTGGAGCTGCCATTTAAAAGGCCCTGCTCCATCTATTATCTCATGAGACATATTCTTCATCAGCAGAGCATCCTTGCTTATCAGAGGTCAGTTAGTACTACAGGAGGTGATCCTCCAAGTAGTTGAGTCTTAAGTTGTAGACCTTGAATTGTTAAGGCACAGTCATTGCTGATAAGGCCAAGTCCAGACTGATACAAAAGAGTCCTGTTTAAACAAAACAGAAGTAGCCAGGACCTTGGATAGAATACTCTGAGCACCCACAGAAAAGGGGCTGCTATTTTAGCAAGGTTTTGAGGACTCATCAAATCTTCCAAGGTAAGTCAGATGAGGCCAGTTGCTGGCCTTGCCCCTTTTGGAGAGCTTTGTGAATTTAGAGAGCTACTATTTTACTTTGAAGCATCCTCCTGTTGTGAGGATGATGTGCGCTCCCCTTGAAATGAATCTTCCAAATCTGGGTAGTGTGTCCCTCCCCTATTGGAATAGCATAGGGATATAGCACAGTTTCCCCCTGCTTTCAAGAACACCAGGGCCTCTGTGACATGAGCAGCCCTTTTCCCCATCCTCAGTTGAGACCTGTGGTTGTGAGACCTGGACAGTGAAGAAAGTTGACAGGAAGATTGTCAATCAACTCATTGGAAAAGTGGTGCTGGGGGAGAGCTCCATGGATACCAAGGACTGTCAAAAGAACCAATAAATGGGCCCTAGGACAAATTAAGTTTGAGCTCTGCCTAGAAATGAACATGACCAAATTAAGGTTATTGTATTTTGGACATATCATGAGACAGCATGACTCAAGATAATAATGCTCGGTAAAACGGAAAGCAGTAGGAAGAGAGGATTTATTACAACAAGGAAGCCACGGCTCTGAATTTGTAGGACCTCAGCAGGATAGCTGATGGCAGGGTGTCTTGGAGGTCTTTAATTCATAGGGTTGCCAAAAGTCAAACGTAACTTATTGGCAACTAGTAGTAACAACAAGCATGCCTAGCAACCACTGTGCCTCAGATCAAGAATCAAGATTAACAGATTTAACAGTTTCAGATCTAAGGCTCAAGAATATATGTGGGTATGCAAAGATCCAGTGGTTTAGTAATACATGTTGATTGTGACAGCTTTCTCATAGCTGAACAGAAGACTCCAGCAATGCAAGCAGCTGTATTGATTGCTATCAGTGAACCAGTTCTAGCAGTTTTCATCGATTAGCAAGTCTTTTGTAAAGCTAATGGCTCTTAATTGCTCAGTCAAGGCCAAGCCACCCCTATTACATTGTACTTCAACAGAGATAACTCACAACAGTATGTTGTTGCTGGGAAAATCCATCTGCATTCCCACTCTCAAGTATTATGAAGACAGCAACGAAAGTCTCTTTCACGCTACACAATTATAGCATTTTGATATCACTTTAACTACCTTCATCCTGTGGAATCTGGAGATTTGTAGTTTCATGAGGTTTTTAGTATCTGCTGCCAGGGAGCTCTAGCACCTCACCAGACTATAAGTCCAAGGAAAACATAGGATGCAGCCATAGCAGTTATAGGGATCATAGTTCTATAACTGGATAACTTGCATATGGCAGGCTCATACATACATATATACATAATTATCCCTTGTAATCTGAAAAGGTGCTAATTATTTGATTCTGTGATCCTTGATTCCACTAGAGCATTGTAGAGCTGTGGAAAAACCCTTTCCCACCATTTAATGGGCATCATGCATATAATTTCAATATTTGCAAGACAGTGACTATATAGCCTCCTTTCTTTCCTTTCTTTTTTTCTTTTTTCTTTTAGAGGGTAAAGAACCATTCTGGTTGGAAAACAAAATATGAATATAAAGAACAAATACATAATTGGCAGGGTTACAATTGTAATGGGGATTGTTTCAGAACAGTGCTTTGAAGATATGATGGTTAGCAAGGTATTAGAATTTAGAAAGTGGTTAACACTCATAAAGCTACATAGAGACTCTCATCTTCCCCTTCCTCAAGTTTGAGATTTGCCAAAATATTTCCATATATACACTTTCACACATTAATTCTTAAGAAGGCACCAGGTGCAGCTTCCGCTCACATCATCTTCTTCTTTTTAAGTCACTGGGAGAGTTGCTGAAAGGAGCAGCTGTAATCTCCAAACAAAAATGCTCTTCTTTTCCAGTAGCATTTTATTCAATCCAAAATTAAGGTCGTGCAAAGGACAAGTGCAGGAGTAACCCTCTCTGGTGAAAACCCTCTATGAACATTCCAAGCAAATTAATTTTTCAGAAGTCTCCCTGCTTTGAAGCTGATTTGGGAGGTTTACAAGTGGTCAGAATAAGAATAAGAAAACAAAGTACTTGAGAAAGAAAATCTACCGAGTAAGGAATAGTTGCAACACTCATATTATGTCTTATCTCCTGCATCTTCCTGAATATACTATCCAGAAGCTAAGCAGGCTTGGGTTACCAGGATGTACCTGGACGAGAGACCAGGACAGATTACCAGGTATTTCCAGGTAGGGCTCAGAAAAAGTCCTGCCTGAAATGCTGCCAGTCAGAGGTGACAATACTGGCTCAGAGGTAAGGCAGCTTATGTTTGGAAGACTTAGGGCCTTTACAGACTGCCAGAAATAATGCAGCTTGAGTCCACTTTAACTGCCCTGGCTCTGTGCTAGGGAATCATGGGAATTGTATTTTTTTCTGAGACATTGAGCCTTCTCTGTCAGAGAGCTCTGGTGCCACAATAAACTACAGTTCCCATGATTCCCTAGCACTGAGCCAGGGCAGTTAAAGTGTTCTCAAGCTGCATTATTTCTGGCAGTCTGTAAAGGACCTTAGACCCCATTTACTAAGAGGTGAACTAAACATGGGTCTTGGACCTCAAATTCTGGTTGTGATGCATGTTCAAGTTCACTCTGAATTATGGTGCCCCTATTGTAGGGTATTCTTGGCAAGATTTTCCTTTGCCTTTTTTCAAAGGCAGAGAGAGGGATTGGCATTGGCATCATGTCTATACCCATTGATTGCAATTGTTTCTCTCCTGAAAACTTTCTGCAAACCAGCAGTCAGTAGTTTGCAGAGTGACACCAGTTCATAAACCACTACTTTGAATCTAGATGATTTATTTAAAACATTTGTATCCCATCTTTCTATTATTATTATTATTATTATTATTATTATTATTATTATTATTATTATTATTTAAAATAGATCCATGCTCTTTCTTCTGATGGAAAACTGTGGAAAGAAGGGCAGATGAACTCAGGGAACAGTTGATGTTAATGCTCTTGTTCTGCAGAAGCAGATTGACCAGTTTAGAGCCTATATAGACTGCCAGAAATAATCTAGTTTGAGGCCACTTTAATTGTCCTGGCTCTGTGCTAGGTAATCATGGGAATTGTAGTTTTTTTCTGAGACATTGAGCCTTCTGTGTCAGAGAGCTCTGGTGCCACAATAAATTACAGTAGGCCTATTAACTGTATGCTGGGTTACTCAACATCTGAGCTCTATCTTACTTACAACTCTAACAATTCTGATCACAATCCTGATGTAGGTTGGAGGTGTGGAGATTTGATCTAGTTACACAGTAATCTTATATTCCTTTTTAGGTCCATACAGGCTTGCAATATGTTTATTAAGTAAGGGGAAGTGTTGTTGTTGTTGGGTTCCTTCAAGTAGTTCATGACTTGACTGTGATTCTAAGTTTGATCTATCATGGGATTTTCTTAGCAAGATTTATTCAAAGTGGGTCTGCCATTGATTTCCTCTGAGGAAAGAGAATTTGACTTGCCCAAGGTCACCCAGTGGTTTTCCATGGCTAAGCAAATTTTCCAACCTTGCTTAGAGTCACAGAATCCAGCATTCAAATCATTACACCAGGGGTAGGCAACCTTTCCCCTTTAAGGGCTGAGGGACTTCAGCTCCCAGAAGCCTCAGCCATGTTGGCCAGTAGTCCCATGTTGGCCAATAGCTCCTGGGTTTCTGGGAGCTGAAGTCCCTCGGCCCTTAAAGGGGAAAGGTTGCCTACCCCTGCATTACACCACTGGTTCCTAACCTTAGGTACATCATTTGTTTTAAGCTTCATCTCCCAGAAGCCCCAGCCAACTTTGGCTAACTGTCAGGAATTATGGGAGCTGAAGTCCAAATCATTGGTGGACCAAAGGATGGGAACCACCAGTAGCATCACTAGAGGGTGTGGGGAGTGTGGCCCGCACTGGATGACACCCCAGAAGAGAGGTGACATCCGGCTGGACCCTCCTCCTGCTGCACCCCATCTCAGCTTTGCCATGGTGGCAGAGGCCTCCTCACAAGGAGACTTCCACTGTGACGGTGAAAGAAAGGGCTAAGCACACCCTTTTGGCTGCCACCATCTCCTCAGAAGCCCACCTTCAATGGGTGACACTGGAGATGGGACGCCAATGGGAACCACTGCACTACACAATGCTAGCTCACTGACATTCTTAGGGTCTTTAAAATAGCTGTAGGAAAAACAATCAGATACTTCCTTGAAAAACACTTTAAAGTCCATACTGGATAGGGGATTCTGGGAGTTGTAGTCCAAAAAGAAAGTCAAAGCTCTGTTCACAAATGCACTACTTATACACAGGCATGTATGTGAAAAATAGCCACAAGACAGGCTTTCGAAATCATAACTATGGCATAATGATGAGAACATGTGCAATGTATGCTTCCCATTGCTTCTCAAAGTCAATTTGCATTCGGATACACTTTTCCCCATGGCATCCTACATATGGTTAGGCTGCTAAAATCTCATTAAAGTTAATGAAATGTATGGAATCTATGTGCCACTGCCTTAATGTTATTCACTAGGAGCAGGTGACAAATTTCTTTTACTACCTTTTAAAAAAATTATCATAATAGTGCAATTTTATGTAGTTATACCAATGCCAACATTTTTATGCCGAGTCCTTGTAAGCTTAATTCACTTTAATTTATTTATAAGCTATTATGAAAAAAACTTGGAGCATTCTCCTCTAATATACTGTATTGTCACCATACTCTCTGTATTTGTTATCTTCAGTCAACGGGATCAAAAGCAAATTTAATGTACTATCACATATGTACATTACTCTTATCACATGTTGAAATGGTATATATAAATGTTTATAGTCTGATATTTGTTATAATGTGCTTAAAGTCATTTCCAGCTCATGGTGACCCAAAGGTGAATGTATCACAGGGGTTTCTTGCCTTCCTCTGAAGCTGAGAGAATGTGACTTGCCCAAGGTCAACCACCAGATTTTCACAGTTGAGCAAGAATTAAACCTTTGTCTCCCAGGGCCCTAGTTCAGCTCTCAAACCACTACACCACAAAACCACTACACCACACTAACTGCTGACAAATAAGTTATATATCCCCATGAATAACTAGCTCTACTAGTTACTGAAGTTAGACAAGCTGGACTATACTGTGTGCCCTACCATCCTGAGAGGTTACATTGGACAGTAACCAAGACAGGTTTATCTAGGGTACTGATGCACTCCTGTTGTGGAATTCACTCCCAATTTTACTCTGTTAACTGTAGATAATTAATTTTAAAAAGAAACTTTCCAAGTTCTGAACCAAATAAACCCCAATATGATCATGGAGCTACATAACAGTGATCCTGTCCATCTTGGATCTCCAGCTACAAGAGAAAGAGTTACTGACTGCTGACATGCCTAGACACTCAACAGGAAGTGTTTCTTCAAAAGCAGAGGTAGGAAAAGATAATTCTGGACTACAGGTCGTACAATAGCCAGCTTGCACAGATCTTTGCCAGGATTACAGGGTGATAGGGGAGTGTGATCCTGTTAGTTCTGCTGGGCTCTCAGTAGCTTTGATACCACTGATCATGGTATCCTTCTGGCCTACCTTCTGGGATAGGATTTGGGGGCATTATTTTTTAGGGACTCTGTTCCTTCCTGTAAGAAGATGATGTTGGGGGGACTCCTATTGAACTTCTTGGCTGTTGGTCTCTAGGGTCTCTCAGGGCTCTGTTCTGTCCCCCATGCTATTCAATGTCTACATGAAACCACTGGGAGAGGTTGTCTGGAATTTGGGGCCTGGTGTCTTCAGTATATGGATGATACCCAGTTCTACTTCTCTTTTCTATCTCAGTCCAAAGAGACTGCTGTAGTTCTAAATCAGCGTCTGTCATCAATAATGGACTAGATGAAGGCAAACCAATTTAAACTTAATCCAGACAAAACAGATGTGTTCCTCATCAGTCGAAAGGCATACTAGGGAATATGGATTCAAACTACATTGGATGGAGTTACCCATCCTCTGAAGGTTTGCAGCTTGTGAGTACTCCTGGATTCAGCCATGAGTCTGGAAGCTCAGGTCACAGGCCAGGCCAGGAAGTGTCTTTGCACAGTTATGGCTTTTGTGCCAGCTTTGCCTATTCCTTGAGTCATAGGATCTGGCCATGGTAACATACGCCTTAGTTACATCCCATTTGTAACATCTTCTACATGGGGATGCCTTTGAAAAGTGTTTGGAAACTTAATCTGGTCCGAAGAGCTGCAGCCAGATTGTTAAGTGGGGTGAGCTACAGGGAATACATAACTCCGTTGTCGCAAGAGCCATTGGCTGTTGGTTTGTTTCAGGGCACAGTTCAACATGCTTGTAATGATCTTTAAAGTCCTGTATAACCTGGCTCATATCCAGATATCCGGTTGGACCCTCCTCCAACTGGATATTCTCCAACCGGATATTCTCCAACCAGAGAATATCTGAAGGACTGTATTCTCCCTTATGAACCTGCTTGTGTTTTGAGATCTGCAGGAGAGGCCCTTCTTTCTGGCTCACCACGTTCACAAGTCAATTGTGAGGAACATTGGAGAGGGCCTTCTCAGTAGCTGCCCCAGGCTCTGGACTTTCCTTCCAAGAGAGGTTAGACTAGCGCATTCCCTACTATCTTTCTGCCAGCAGGTTAAGACTTTTCTCTTTCAGCAGACTTTTAAAGACTGCTCAAGGGGAGCAGGCCCTGCAGAATTGTGCTGTACTCTCTGTTTAGTTTATTTGCCATTTTCAATAGTTACGTTTTTAACCGGTTTTAATTTTATGGATAGTTTAATTATATTTTTAATTTTTGTATTTGGTATATGTTATAGCTATGTCTTCATAGCTATGTCACTTTTAACAGCTGCAAGTTGCCTTTTGACTCCCAATCCAGGAAAAAGGCAGAATAACATTATCATCATTATCATCTTCATTAAAAAGTAACTTTTCCAAGTTCTGCTGAAAGCACAGAGTACAAAGGATAAGTATTATTATTCTGAAGCTAAACTGAGGATTGAGTAGGACAAAGGGACCACTTCGTAGACTCTGTGGAATGAAAAGCATCAAAAGAAGTGGCTACCTGACTGCTAATGCTGGCTGACAAAGCATTACCGTCACTATGAATCTAAAAGACAGCTTGATACAGGACAAAATCTATCACAGGGAGGCTGCTCAAATGATCCACTACAGGATGAGAGCACTTCAAGAGTAGTCCACATTCCCCATCACGATTCTGTACTGTCCAGTTCAGCTATATTTTAGTGAGTTATTTGCAGAGCTTGGAAGCATTACTTATATGGATGGCAATGAGTCCAAAATAGTAACTTTCCCAAGCTCTTTTTGCCAGGTGAAGGGGATGACTATATAGTCAGGTATGCATTTACCTGTATCCATGAAGTGATCTCCTTGTAATATAAACAATAGAAGATACTATTAGCCTTTTCCCACACCCACTACGATATGGGGCTAACTTGTTCCTAGCAACTCTTGGTGCCTTTCTTAGGGGGGAACAAGATTTTATTTATTTATTTATTTTTAGCTAAGGTGCCAGAGACATACCAATACTAGACACAAGAACATATGTACAGATAGTCACCATGACTATGTTTCTCTGTACTCACACAATTGAGTGTTTCTCCATTTAAATTTTAAAAGTGTCTCCATCTAGAAACTGGATGTGTAAGGGAAGAGTTTAATATGCATAAGATTTTTTTAAAAGCAAGAATATTTTATCCCTTCCACCTTCAGCCTGAAGGGATCTAAACCAGACTCAGGATTTACCATATCAGTGAAGATTTATCTGGTCTGGTCATGTCTAAGAAACTAGGTGTATGAGACTGGTAAGCAATATGAAAATGTGTCCTAGGCTTTTAAAACTGTTTTGAGGCATCTAAAAATTATGAATGCAGAAATATGAAGGAAGTAAAGTGAGTATTTCTCAAATTAGCCTGCAAACGCAGTTTTATAGCATCCTATTTATGTCTCTTCAGAAGTCAGATCTCAGCGTCTGGAGCATAAATAGTGAAAAAATCTTCAACATACTCTCCTCCCATCTATATTTGCACACACAGGCACAGAAACATACACACAAACATATTTTCGACAGGTGGCATTTCTGCTAGCAAGAACCTTATTCATAGAAGGGTTAAATAGTTCAGAGGCTGCTGCTTTGGATTCCACTGTCTCCAGCTGTTTCAGCTTCACAGGATGCCATGCCTAGAGGATCCCCAAGACTTTACACCAACCAGACTGGCATTTCTGAAGAGCTGTGGACCATTTGCCTTCACCTCCATTTTAGACATATGGGGGTGGTATTTACTCACATTGTCGGCTGCTGCAAAATTACTCTGAGAATGTGATTGAAATTGGTCTTGGCCTCAGCAATTATTAAACACCAAGGTCAGACAGGAATACGTGGGCCAGCTGTCATGGGGCTGCTGCAGCACGTTGCTCTCATGTTGCAGTCTGGGAATCCTGTTACACTGAATGTCTAGTTTCCAGTGTTTACGGGAATGTGAAGTATCTTGTTTCAGGGAGCATAAGTCACCTGTAGGTCTGCACAACAGAAAGAGGATTCTTCTGAGATCTGGCATGGAAGGCTGGCTAAAATGTTGGGCAGCCCAGGCTATCTCCCTGTTTATTAGCTGTGAAGTTCACTCGTCAGTTATGAAGAGTCCCTAGGTGACACTTGGCCTAACCAACCTCACTGTTTTGTTGCGAGGAACACATCTTCTTCTGAGATAAAGCAGGGATAAAAATAAAGTAATAAACATTATTATTATTATTATTATTATTATTATTATTATTATTATTATTATTATTAATTACCTACCTTTTCCACAAAATTGGGACTCAAGGCAGATGCCAATTTGGTACAGTTGGAAAATATGAAATAGGAGGTTCCCAAAATATCTGTATCATGGCTGATAATATAGTGATGTGCCATCACTGTGATTCCAGATTTAGAATCATTAATAGAAAAAGAGGACAGTGAGGATTTTAAAAAGACATTTGGAGGAATGGAAGTTAAAATGGCAAATGTGGTTCAACATAATGTTACCGAAAGTGCATTTTTCTGAATTTTGGTGTGTATGAATTCCAC
>CM034708.1:193284471-193312186 GCA_020142125.1 Phrynosoma platyrhinos | reverse complement strand
GGAGGCTCATTCCTGCTACATTTATGGGTTTTTTTTCTCTTATGTGTGGACACTCGATACACTTACTGTTATTTCACAATGAAGGTAATGACGTTTGCGGAAACAAGGTTTATTTCCCGTTTATTTTCGGAATGCCTCATTTCCACTTTATTTTCAGTTTCTGGGCCACGTGTGATAACGTCCATAGATTAGTGAACATTTTGGTATGCATTTGTTTTTTAAAAAAAGGTAGCTAAAAGTAACTATTCTGCTAGTTTCACAGAAAGGAAGTAGTTATTCTTGAAAAGATTAATAGCAACTAGTGGTTTGGGTGGGCAACTTAGAATTGTAAGTGTGACTTTGTTGTTGTATGCCTTCAAGTCGTTTCCATCTTACAGCGACCCTAAGATGACCCTATCATAGGGTTTTCCGGGGCTGAGAATGTGTGACTCACCCAAGATCACCCAGTGGGCTTCCATGGCAGAGTGGAAAATCAAACCCTGATCTCCAGGATCATAGTCCAATGCTTAAGCCACTACACCAACTGGCTAGTAACTAATAACTTTCAAAAGTAACTTTCCAAGCTTTAGGTTTACTATGGTCTAGGTGTACATCACAAGAAGTGATACATGAAATTATGCAAAGTATCCTTTAACCTAAGCAACAAGAGAAGCTTCCTATGCACAAGATACATTAGACTATTTAACTGTCTACCAAGAGAATGAAAGAAGAAATTAATGGATTACCATGCTCAGGAAATGCCATATGTCAGGACCATGCTTTTGATAGCTATTATGCTGAGTATGATAACCTAGGCTAGACAGCCTTCAGTAACTCCAGAGGATGGGGTTGTCTGCCAAGAAAATGCCCCATAAATATGAAGAATCTTCTGCTGCCAAAATGGAGAAAGAAAGAGGGAGACAGAAAAGGGAAGGAGGAAGGGAGGGGAAAGAGAGAGAGAGAGATGGAGCAAGTAAATTGGCAAAGTGATCCTGTCACTTGACCCATATATTTATTTCTTCATTCACCCGGCTGCTCAGAGTGGTTGCTTGGCAACTCCGACAGTGCCACTCTCCCCATGTGCCCGGCTTTTTTATTTTGAGCAACCGTGGGCTGGCCTGCGCTAGCAGAGAGATCCATCGCCAAAAATACAAAATATGTGAGCTGCCTCGCATATGAGATTTCTCCCTATACTGGCATATTACTCTGGTAGGAAAATGAATTTTCTTGCAATGGAAAGACTAATAATAATAATAATAATAATAATAATAATAATAATAATAATAATAATAATAATAAAATTTACTTCTATCCCGCCCCTCTGCAAAAGCAATCGGGGTTGCTTACATCAATAAAATACCACAATGTACAATCCCAAACCCACTCACCCCTTAAAATAGTATTAAACATGATAAAGATTAAAACAATAAATGGAAAATAACAAATAATAATTATAAATAAATAGCACTACTTTCTCTCTCTATAGGAAAAGAGTTAACTCATTTGAGATAATGTGGTGCTGGAGAAGAGTGCTGAGGATCCCATGGACAGCCAAAAAGACCAACAAATGGGTCCTTGGACAGATCAAACCTGAACTCCCCCTGGAAGCCAAGAAGATGAAAGTGAGGCTGTTGTACTTTGGCCGCATCATGAGAGGCATGACTCACTCAAAAAGACATTACTGCTTGGAAAGTGGAGGGCAATAGAAAGAGAGGTAGACCACATGGCAGATGGATAGACTCAATCAGGGAAGTCATGGACATGAATCTACAGGAACTGGAGCAGTGAAGGATGGGGTGGTTTGGAGATATCCACTAGATCACCGCGAGTTGGGGTCCACTCGAGGGCAGTTAACAATAAGGAACAAACTTTCCCCTTAACCCCTAAACCTCAATTCATGTATTTCATGGGCTCCCAACTCTACAATGTGTTTTTAAAAAATAATTTGTATTAAAATATTTCTACATATACTCAAAAAAATTCAGATATTTAAACATAACACAAAAAAGCAAAAGGAAAAAAACAGAAGTAAAAGAACTAAGGAAAGAGAAAGAAATATAAAGAATAAGATTGAAAAAGACAGAAAAATAGGTCCTGACATTTGTTTCAGCAGTTAAACTTCTATATAATATAATCATACCTCTCTCTCTCTCAAGTCTACAGTAGACCCTTCACATTCACTGGGGTTAGGGGCACAGGATCTCCATGGAAGTGGGAAAAAAAACACATTTTTTAAAAAAACAACACTGCTTTTTAACTTCTCTAGGAATCTCTAGGTCCTCCAGTGCAACTCTATGGTCAACATTTGCCAAGAGTTGACCATATAATCATGCTGATGGACCTACAAATGCACAGAGAAATGTTTTCTCTAGTAATCTCTAACGCCGCCAGTGCAACTCTATGGTCAATTTCCAGCAGAATTTCTCTGGAGGACCTAGGGATTCCTAAAGAAAACATATTAATCAAATCCACAAATAATCAAAACCACACAAGTCAAAGCTGAAAATGTGGTGGGCTGACTGTACGTTTTATACTTCTTTGGTTAATCAACTCATATTAATTTTCGAAACAACAATCTTCAAGTCATTTTCATATTTTTTTTTAAAAAAAAATATCTGTTAGGAGTTTCCAGTCTTTTAGAAATGCCACTAATAATTTTTCTCTAATCAAAGCAATTAATTTATCAGTTTCTGCTAATCCACTCACTTTTAAGAACCATTCTTCTTTAATAGATAACTCTGAGTTCTTCCTTCTTCGAGCATACAACAGTCTTGCTGTTGTGATCATATAGTGAAATATTCTTCCATAGCTCTTTTCTAAATATTCATCCTTAAGTCTAGATGAAACAGTTCTGGTTTTAACTGCATACTGATCTTTCAGATCTTCTACATCATGTCCACCATGTATGATAAAATGTCCCTTTGTGTTGTTAACATTTCCAACATAAATTTGAAACTCCCTTATAGATTCTGGGCCATTCCTCTGGTGCCATTTACCACTGTAAGCCACCTTGAGTCCCATTTGTAGCAGAAAGGTAGACTATAAATCAAATAAATACATAAATAAACCAAATCAAGCAATAAAGCAGTAGTTACATTAGTGATACTCCAGGTTCAGGTCCCAACACAAACATGCAATGAAATTTCTTGTCTTGGTAGCTCCTGCAGCTCTCAGCCTAACCTATCTTATCCCACAGGGTTGTTGTGAAGGCAATGTGATGATAATAGTGAACCATTGTATTCTGGTCTGAGCTCTGTGTATAAATCAGGAAATATAAATTGAATCTGTATAAATAACAATCAGTTTGTGTCTCTCTGTGTATTACCATATTACGTGAAAATGTCTGAACTTATTTCCATCAAGAAAATATATTGTAGGCAGGGACTGTATCTACACTGCAGAAATAATCCAGTTTTACATAGCTCAGACTAACATGAACAGCCATGGCTTGATGCTATGAAATTCTAGGATTGGTAGTGTATGAGATATTTAGCCTTCTCTGTCAGAGAGTTCTGGTGCCACAACAAACTACAATTCCCAGGATTCCATAGCATTTAAAGCAGTGTCAAACTGCAATATTTCTGCAGTGCAGAAGCAGCCCCTGTCAGCAGTTTATTTCTTTCATGGAAATAGGTTCAGCTATTTTCACATGATGTGGTAATACACACAGAGACACAAATTGGTTTTTATTTATACAATTTTAGTTTATATTTCCTTGTTCCTACACATTGCGGTGCAGATGGAGACAGAAGAAAATCAACTGATTTGAAATGTGGGTATGGAGGAGAATTCTGTGGATACCACAGTCTGCCCTAAAGACAAACCAATGGGTCTAAAAGCAAATCCTAAACTCTCACTAGAAGCCACAAAAACTAAAGGAGCTTTTAGATATATGTATCATGAAACAACATGACTCACTAGAAAAGATGATAATGCTTGATAAAATGGAAGGTAGTAGGAAAAGAAGAAGACTGAATTAAAGATGGATAGACTAAACTAAGGAAGTCATGACTGTCCTGAGTTTGCAAGCCCGGAGTAGGGCAACATCCATTCTAGTTGAGGGGAAAGCAGAGTATATACAAAGTGGAGCGAATAATTACAAGTAAAACATACAGTGGGTCCTTGGTATCCACTGAGGTTTGGTTCCAGGACCTCCTGTGGATACCAAAATCTGTGGATGCTCAAATCCCATTAAATACAGTGGCATAGTAAAATGGTATCCCTTAATATAAAATAAGGAAAAAAGTTTTTGGAAAAATCAAGGTTTGCTTTTTGGAATTTATATATTTTAATATATATAAATAAATATTTTAAATTAATTCCCCCCCCCCCCCAATCCATAGATAGTTGAATCCATGGCTAAAGAATCCATGGATACGGAGGGAGGACTGTACTTTGTGAATGCTACTTACTCAAAGAGGATTCCGTTTCACAGTGCTACACTAGGTTTTTCTTCTTCAGATGTTCTCTAGCACACAAAGTAAATATGGCTGCTATGATGTCCTTGCTCACTGACTACTCCAGGAGGTAAGCCAACCCTTGGTTGAATGAAACCAAAGAGCCTAGATTTTCCCTTTGGGCCGCTGAGGGAGAGCCAGTCTATATCCTGCTGTGGTTTGGACTCTTCAGTCAAACCAGGAGCTGTCCACTTTCTGAGGATCTGAAGGCACTGTCTTGTGCCTTCAAGTCATTTCTGATTTATGATGACCCTATCACAGGGTTTTGTTTTTTTGGGGGGAGCAGGATTTGTTCAGGGGGGATTGCATTTGCCTTCCTCTGAGGCTGAGAGTGTGTGACTTCCCCAAGGTTACTGAGTGAGTTTCCATGATTGAGTGGGCATTTGAATGCTGAAAACACTGACTCGGTTGATTGCAAGATCTGCAAGTTGGTAGTTCAAGGCCCGGGTGTTGCATGATGGGGTTAGCTCCTATCACTAATCCCAGCTTCTGCCAACCTAGCAGTCTGAAAGCATGTAAATGCAAGTAGATAAATAGGTACCACTTCTCAGTGGGAAGGTAAACAGCTTTCTATGCAATCATGTTGGCCACAGGATCACAGAGTAGTCTCTGACAATACTGGCTCTTTGGCTTAGTAATAGAGATGAGCACCACCCCCTATGGTCAGACATAACTTGACAACCTTGTCAGTGGGGAATAACTTTATCTTTACTTACTTCAGAGTCAAGTCCAACACTTAAAGCACTACACCACACTGTCTAGGGAAGGGCAAATGACTTCTCACATTTAAAATCCCCTTCTATGTATTCAGTATTCTCTCTCTCTCTCTCTCTGTGTGCGCCTTCGAGTCATTTGCGAACATATGGATTTCATGGTGTTTTTTTTTAAGGTAAGGAACACTCAGAGGTGGTTTGCTACTGCCTTCCTCAGAAATATAGCTTCCGAAGTAAATGTGCATAGGGTAGATTGGATGCAATCTTGGTTATTCCTGGGAGGATCAACTATAACGACTTGCTTGCTTTTCTTTCTTTCTTTCCTTCCTTCCTTCCTTCCTTCCTTCCTTCCTTCCTTCTTTCCAGGTTTGATCATTTAGTACATATCTGAGTGATAATTCCTAAGTCTTAGTGGTCCAATTTTGCCTGATTATTTTGGGGTGGGGGAAGAGGGTAAAATTTGCATCTAATTATTGCTGCAGTAGAAGAGATGGCGATACAGTGCCTAAGTTTAAAAATACTATACGCCTTCAAGTTGTTTCCAATTTATGGCATGCCTAAGGAAAACCTATCATGGGATTTTCTTGGCAAGATTTGTTCAGAAGGGGTTACTTTTGTCTCCCTCTGGGGCTGAGAGACTGTGACTTGTCCAAGGTCACCCAGTGGGTTTCCATGGCTAAGTGGGGATTTGTCCTAGACCAGTGTTCAAACTGCCACACCATGCTGTCTCTTATATTACACATTTACAAAATGTTCCATACAATGAGATGGAAGGAGGGCAAAATTTACATCCAATTATTGCTACAGTAGAAGAGATGGTGCTAGGATGCCTGAGTTTAAAAATAGATTTCATCTTTCCTGTGGTCCATTCTTGGTTTAAGGTAGTAGTAGCTTAGCATCCCCTGCTGGACACTGCATTGCATTGCATAATATTGGAATGGAAGCCTAAAATTATAGTATGCCACAGAGTAAAACAGGCAGATAAATGTTCAATAGGCAGAAGTGCCTAAGCTTCCAGATCAACAAAACTGAAACCTGGTGAATTTCTGCCTGTCACAGAATAGCATTGCACTTTCAAGATGCAGATTCCACTGTTTAAATGAAGTCCTTTTCACTAACTTCAACACTTTCATGCAAAAATCAAAGACCAGGGTAAAGTGTTATGTCTATATATTCCATCTACTCAGAGGCCACTGATATTGTCCTCAAGTCACCTGTTGAATTATAGCAACCTCATGAATTTCATAGGGTTTTCTTAGGCAAGGAACACAGAGGTAGTTTATGCCAGTTCTTTCCTCTGTAACATAGCCTACAACCTGGTATTTGTTGACAGTCTCCCACCCAAATGCTGACCAAAGCTGACCCTCCTTAGCTTCCAAGATCAGACAGGATCTGTGCCTCTAGGGTATTTGGATTTCCAGCAGATATAGAGGCTATGGTGTCATTCAAAATAATTAACAACAGGTTTTGGGGGCGTTTGCTGCCTCAGTGTCCGGATCCCAGGCAACGTTGTTCCTCCATGTCCACATACGACTGGTGCTTCCTCCAGCAGATGTGCTGATCACACTGGATGGTAGGGTGATCAGCATATCTGCATCTCTAGCTGTCCTCCATCACTCTGGAGGATCCAGTTGTCCCCTCTCTTCTGTCTCTCTCACTTCTCTGTCTTCTTTGTCCCCTTCACTGCGCCTGGCTTCCTTTTTAACTGCTCCAGCCTCCTTGTCTTTCAACAATTTTAACATCTGGTTCTGGCAAATTGGTGCAAACTAGCTAAGGGACACCACTGCCTATACAGACTAGCATTCTTAGACAGTTTATGTTAAAGCTACCGTGATGGATGCTCTAAATTTAGTTATAGCAAAATTTCATTATTAAAAACAAAGACCCTATAATTGGACATTTTTTAAAAAAGGTAATTTGATTTAATTTCTTACAATGTCTTAAAGCAACCTTCATCCACCTGGTACCGTTCAGATGTGCGACAACTCCCAGCTCCCCGCTTACGCATGGATATACATAACTGAGGATGACTGGAGCACATCATGGAGCTGAGCTGGGAAGGATGAGATTTCAAGTAAGAATTTATTCCCCATTTGAATCTCATGAAATTATCAACCACTGGAAGAGGAATAAAAAGTAGTTACAGAGTCTCATAAGATTCCAATTATCAACTTAGGTATGAGAAATCAAGTGGTCTAATAATCATCCTGTACTTTAACATCAGTCCAGGGCCCTTTTCACATTTATATCACTTTAGCTGACATGGTAGCATCCTACAGAATCCTGGGATTTGTAGTTTAGCGAGGCACTACTACTTTCCGACAGAGAATTCTACATACTTCTAGGAACTAGAAATCCCACAATGCCATGGGATGCAGCCATGGCAGTTAAAGTGGTACCAAAATGTGATAACTCTACGTAGTGTGAAAAGGGTCCAGGACTAATACCACTTTACAGCATTATAGCACTATTATTTTACTTTTACTGCTATGGCTGCCTCCTGTGGCATTCTGGGATTTGTAGTGAGGCTTAAGAGCTCTCTAGTTGAGAATTCTAAATGCCTTTCTCTTAACTGCAAATCCCAGGATTCTACAGGTGGTAGCCATAGGAGTAGAGGAGGAATAATAGCACTATGAAAGTGTAGTATTTAATTTAATTATATTTTAATGTGCTCTTTTTGCATGCTTTTAATTGTAGTTTTTTAATATTATAAGCTGCCTAAGTCCCAGTTTTGGGGAAAGTGTGGGATATAAATAAATACATAAATAGTAGTAGTAGTAGTAGTAGTAGTAGTACAACATTGTCCCAGTTCATTTGGAAGGAGCTCAGACTGCAGCTCTTCAAAATATATAAGTGGCTCCCTTCTTGGTAGATCTGATCCAAAATATTTCACTGCCTGCAGTGAAGAACAAAAGGCACCTCTGCAAACCCACTCAGCCACCCCCTTTGCATATACAAAAAGAGATCAATCTGACTGTTAAATCTTCCTTCAATGATGGTGACAAGATGGAATTCTCCAATTGTAATTTGAGGGCAGCAGATTAGTTTAGGTAAAGGCAAAGCTGTCTCAGGCTGCACAGAAAACAAAGAGGTGGTTGCCTCACTCTGCCTGATGCTTTCCAGAAGCTCTGCTTCCAAGAAAGTGGGATAATACATGGAGAGCAGCAACAACCCTAGGAGGAAAATGCAATACATCAGAACTGTGTGTAAAGTGAGAAGTAGACTTTACCGAGAAACTGAATTATCCTATGCTTTTAAAACATCTGGAAATATCTAAACACAAAACACAAACCAAATCCCAGGGTGTGTGTTGCTGCCTTCATCCCATATCTCTGAGGGATGAGAAGTACTTACCCAGGTTTCATTTCCATTTGAAAGAGGTCACTCTCTCTATGATGCTTACAAGGTGCCGCTCCAGGATAGCCTGCCTTAGTAGTCCTTAGGGATGTAATTCTTCAGTAATTTTCTTCTCAAAGAAAACGAGTGATTATAGCAATTTTCTTTCTATTATGAGAAAATCTTCAAAAACCACAATATTTTCAAAGTCTATTCACAATTCAGGACTGATGCTGCACAAAATGTGTATGTGGTTGTTTTGCAGAGAAAATAGCATTTTCTGAGACGTTAACTGCTTTGTCTACATAGATACATCGATAGCAACATTTCTGCATGGAAATGTTATCATCTGTACAGAAAAATGCTGTCCTGCAAAGAAAATAATATTCCCTGTGCAAAATTTTGTGATTAATATGTCCTAAACTGCAAAGATGGCTGTTAATCTTCTTGTCAGGGTTTCTTGACACTTAAAAAAAATGTTTTCACCCATTTTTTGTATATATTAAAATATTTTTCCATCCCTTATAGTCCTGTTCACAAAAATCTACTTCCTTTATGGCAAGCTAAGAAAGCAGATACAATATGAGACAGGATATGGGATGATATGTGCTCAGTCTTAGCTGCCCAATTTTATTGGCTTACAACTCCCAGAATCGATGACTGTTGCCTGTGTTTGCTTGAACTACTGCAAAATGAACTCCAACTGTATTTAAGGACCCAGATTTCAGAAGTCAGGAAAAGTGCGCCCTAAACGCATAGGGCGCACTTTCCCTGACTTTTCCGCCACAGCGTGTGAGGACGCTGCGGCAGGAGGTTGCCCTCGGAGCACCGGCCGTGCGGAGGGCTGGCAGCTCCGAGGGCAACCTCGGGAGGAGGAAGGGGCGCCGCTCGTGCGGCTGCCCTTCCTCTTCCCTGCCTCCAAGACGGCTCAATAAGCCGTCTGCCGAGGCTGCCAGTAAAGCATTTCCCTTTTGGAAAGCATTTACTCAGTCTTACTGTGTGCATGGAAATTTATAAAAGCAGCCTTCAAGAATAAGGCAGAAATGGGCCCTCCAGATGTTGAAGAAGTACAACTCCCATCAGCTCCAAACAGCACTATCAGTGATGAGGAGTGGGCGAGTTGTAGTCCAACATCTGGAGGGCCACAGACTTCTAAACCCTAATCTCCTATGTAGTAATAATTGTTTCAGATTTACAATGAAAGAAAAGGAAATAGTAGCAGCTGCTACTGCTGTGATAAACCAAGCAACAGGGGAGAAGGGGTGATAGTGGTAAAAACTGGAAACTTTCCCATTCAAAAAAATTTAGAAGACACAACATGCCTATAATTTTTTTTTCTTTTACAGACTATTACTTGTTATGAGCCATCAAGTAGATTTTGACTTATGGTTACCCTATGAATGATGCACCTCCCAAAATGCTATTATTAACAGCCTACTCAAGTTTTGCAAACTCAGGACTATGTTTTCTTTGATTCAGTCCATTCATCTGAAATGTAGTTGTCTTCTTCTCCTTTTACCTTCAGCCCTTCCCAGAATTTTTTTCTCCAAAGAGTCACATTTTCCCATGCTACACCCAAAATATGAAAACCTTAGTGTTTCAACTTCTAATGAGAGTTCAAGCTCTAGAACCCATTTATTAATTTTATAAACAGCCCCAAGAGAGCCAATGTGGAACAGCGGTTTGAGTGCTGGACTAGGACTTCAGGAGACAAAGGTTCAAATCCTCTCCCAGACATGAAAATTCACTGGGGATATTTGGGTAAGTGATACAGCCTTAGAAGAAGGCAATGGCAAACCTTGTCTCAATAAATCTTGCCAAGAAAACCCTATGATAGGTCCACTTTAGAAATACCCTAAGTCAGAACTTACCTGAAGGTACACAACAGCAACAACAACAACATTGTCTAGGCTTAATCAACACATGACAAGCCTACATACATGGACCTGGAAAGGAGCATAGGATTATTCTGTTACTAGATCAGATCTTCCCAAGAAAACCCCTTAAATCAGAAACAACCTAAAGCATACAACAACAACAAAACCCAGATATCCACATCCCTAACATATATCAGTTCAGTCAGAATGGTATAAGTAATTTATGAGATACAGATCAGATGTTGGTTAACCACATCTCCTCCAATTAACAGCGGCTACCACTAAATGGTAAATCTGCTCCTATGGAATAAATTTCTTTAACAGTTTTGCAGTTCCCCTTTCCATTGGAAGAGCATGGACCTTTTTTTTTTTTAAAGGTAAGATGAGGTAAAATGTTTTAAATAGCTAATCTAGATCAGTGCTATTCAAAGTGGTGATCATGGACCAGCACCAGTTTGTGGGCTATTGACTGCTCATCTGTGGCAAGTCCTCAGGAAAGAAACAAACACTTGTAATCTATGAGCACAAATATGACATGGCATATTGAGGGGAAAAAAACTGCCTACATATTAGATAAAATAAGAAACACTGATTTAGACTGCACAAGCAAGTCAGAGATCAGAAGGGACTCATCTACTCCCAACATCCCCAGAATGATTCGGAAGAAAGTCAGTGTGTCATAGTGGTTTGAGTGTTAGCCTCTGGAGACCAGGGTTCAATTCACTACTTGACCATGAAACCCACTAGTTGATCTTGGGCAAATCACATGCTCTCCGTCTCAAAGAAAGGCAATGGCAAACCTCTTCTGAACAAGTCTTGCCAAGAAAACGCCATGATAGCTTGCCTTAGGGTCACCATAAGTCAGAAATGACTTGATTAAAAAGCACTTGTGGTGCAGTAGCTGGGGAGGATATGACAAATAAATAAATATGCTTTAGAATTCTAATGGGGGAATACAGACAGACATCCTACTTCAATTTCCTGCACAGCTGTTGACAATCCTAATCCAACAAGCAACAGTCTAGGACATTCAGTACACTGGGAAATGAGACAATAAAAGATGTCAGATGTCAGCAACAAGTGACAGACTTTGAAGGCTCAATCTCTGCATATTTCCAGAGCTTGGAAGTTACTCTTAAGTCAAACAGATATAATGCCAGGCTGAATCTCTTTGTAACTGAGCAACTGAGAAAAACCAAAACAAAACATTTTTTCACCACAGCTCAGTTACAAATGACCTCAGCATGTCATTTATATTTATTCATTTTAAAAGTAGTGTTTTAAAGATTTGCATTCTTCAGCTTTTTCAGAAAGGTAACAGTCAGATCAAGCAAGCTCAAAGGTGGGAAATCTGCAGCCTTCCAGATGTGGTTGAATTGCATATCCCAGCAGCCCCAGCCAGCACAGCTAGTAGTAAAGAATGCTGGGATTTACAGTTCCACAACAGCTGGGATGGTCACATGATTCCCCTTTCTTTAGAAGAACTGAAAAGCAAGTCTGAAGATATTATGCCATACCCATGCCAGTTAAAAGACAAGCAAGCAATTCAGTGACTTAAAACAGTTTAATGTAATTCCAAGACAAAGTGTGATTACATTTCTACACATATACAATATGCATATGTGAGTTTACAAATTCTGATTAATAACTCGTTTCACTTCAGAGACCGAAAAAATGATCAAAAGAAACTGTGAATAACAAGCTATAACATAGTTCACCACAATGGGACCCCCTTTCTTACCCTACAGTTAGTAATATTACAATTAAAATAACTATATTCTTCTATAATGCTTTTTTTCTGTTAAAATCATCTCATAAATTTACAATGCTATTATTAGTTTTCAAGTCTAATATAAATTCACTCCATTTTTCTACAACGAAAATGATTATTAATTAGAAGCACACAACGTCATGATGAGAAACACAAGCAATTTTTTTTTTAGTAGCAAGAACTTGATTGGTTAAGAATTAGTTTTCGTGTAAAACATTCTAAAGCCAAGTAAAATATCCATTCTTATAACATACCTATAATATGAGACTAAGGAATAGGTTACATATAGTTCTACAACACGTCAGTTTCTTTTCTGTTTTTTTTTAAAGACATTACCAGAAGGGGAAAAAATAACAAAAGGAAAAATAAAAAGAAAGGGGAAAAGAGGGACAATTCACAGAAAAGGAGTAAAAGCAATACACAAGAAAATACTGTTGTACACAATAATTTTCACAAAGTTTCAACATGGATTGACACTCAATACAGAACCATACAGTGAAAGAATACAACCAATCAGGGCTTTTGTGGGGTTTTTGAACTGAGATGATGTTGTGTATGGAAAACAGAATCTTTCAACGAATCACTCAGGTGACAGGGCAGGGAGGTGTCTTCTGTCCGTGTTTTGGAAAGTATTTCAAAATTGTTGCCATCTTTTCTTCTTTTTAAAAAAGTTTTTTTTCTATAGTAAGAGTTCTCCTTTCCTTTTGGACTGTATTGGGTTTATAGGCAAAAACAAACAAACAAAAAACCCTAAACAAACCAAAAACCAGAAACAGGTAGGGAAAAAAAATCTCATTTATGTCAAAAGGACACGAAGATTCACAAACATCTCTCCTAGTTTGTATTCTTTTAATGACCACAATACAGACTCTTAAATGCCAAAGATACCTCCTGTCTTTCTCTCCTTTGAAATAAAGCTATTATTTTCCTCTCTTTTGGGAAAAAATGGTTTTGGTATATAATTTACAGGTTATACATTCCAATTTTTGTTTATTTTTGGCACCAAAAAGCCTCATTTTTTAAAAAAATTAATTTTATTTTTCAATGTTGGTGAAGCACAAGAGCTGAGGAAATAATTTCTGTGCCCCAAACAGTTGTACCTTGGAATAGCCATGGAAACATAAGTTGAAGAAGAAGAAAAACACAACTTTTCAGAGAAGAAGAAGTGTTGTGTGCAACCACCGTAACTGGAAGCATCAGAGGAATTTCTCTTTCTGGGGACGAAGGGGCCGATTCTGTGGGACATGGAGCTGCCATGTTAAAAACCCTTTGTTGTGCTTTACAGACTCTAAAAGCAAAGCTGGAAAGAAAGAAAGAAAGAAAGAAAGAAAGAAAGAAAGAAAGAAAGAAAGAAAGAAAGCCTGTATTTCTGGCAAAAGAACATTCAGATATTTCTGGGGCCAGCTCTAAGGAAAAAAAAGCTGAGAACCAGTTGCTGACATATGCCTAAGATCTATGGAAATCAACCTCTTCCTCTTCTCCTAGGGCCTCTAGATCCAACCAAAATAGGCCTCTTCTTCTTTAGCTTTCAAAACGGTGACAGAACCATACGACAAGTTATCACTTTGGTAAAGTGAGTGATATTGTGGGGCTCATGGCTTTCAATGGATTTACTGAAGGGGCCAGGGGACTCCCACTGAATTTAGTGGAGATACCAATTTTGAATGTACAGGGGGTCAAAAGCAGTGCATTTCTCCCTTGTAATTCAGAAGCTGGCACTGACCAACACATGGGATTTTGCTGAGATTGTCAATTCCATAATGAAATTCAGCCATTCAGGCTGAATTATTTTATTTTATTTTATTTGCCAACTTCTGCAACATTTATTGTCTCAAAATACTTCTTTACCCAGTGGAAAATTTCCATTTATATTCACTAGTCACTTGACAGTAGGAAAAAACAACAAGAACCACATAGAAACAGAACTCAAAGAGAAGTAAATAAAAAAAGACAATTTGCAGCCAAATATATAATTCACTACAATGGATAATATGTAAACAGCATCCAATATACTGTCCTTAGCTAAGAGGCAAATTAAACCTTGAAGGATCTGCTCAAGTTCTTCATACTTAGTTGTGGGGTTCAAAGTGAATCTAGAGTGACAGCTATAACACAAAACAGAGGAGAAGTACACACAGGATAGCAAAATCAGTGCACAGCCCATACTGCATCTCCAAACAATCCAAGGCCTGGTTGTCTCAGGAACCAAGAGTTCAGTATTTGAAGAGTTAACCATAGTTCTCCTGCCTGCAGACATTCACAAGGGGTGCTAGTGACTACTCCTGCTTTGATAGATGACCATCACTTTAACTGCCAATTGATCAATACTAGGCTGTGGGATGACATACCAAGTGCAGTGCTTCCAAAAATTTTCAAGCTAAAAGGTCATTCAACACATACTGATGAGAAATGATTGCCATTTTAACAAGGTCATTCTAAGCACATGATTCTACATCTTCCCATGATTATAGAGCTTGTGATCACACACACAATGATGTATCTGTGTGAACTAGCTCTGAGTCATTCAGGTTATATAATATATCCTTTGCTCGGAATACCCTTGGTTCTCATCATACAGGTATTTCTGCCCAAATTAGGAGGATGGGGATCACACAATCCTATACAGGTTTACTTAGAAGTAAGTCCCACTGTATTCATTGGGCTTTACCATCTGGTAAGTGTGTTTAGGATTGGCACCTCAGTGAAATAGTTAGTTGGGAATTGTTGTGCTTCTTGATTCATCTCCAAGTTTTCCCATTTTTCTTCTTTTTAATTAAAAATAGGTAGACTCTACTTGCAATATCTTTAACATGCATGGAATGATTCCCCTCCCACACACACACTTCACTTTGGAATCATTTTATCTGATCTGACTTTCTACTACTATGTTATACCTCAGAAACAGAATATACATATTGAAGACACACTTCTACTTTTGTTTTTGAACGGGCAAAATAAAAAAGGAAAACGATAGCAGTGTTGAGAGTCAGAAGATATCATTAAAAACAGAACATTTAGTTAGAAAGTACCAGTTTGTAAACTATAAAACACCATAACTATAAAACGTAGCAAGAAATCTTTTAGTAGCCACAGTCTGTTGTTCAGTTCATACTGTTTTAAAATGTGATTCATTAAATATCTTCAAGAAGGCCGAAGCACTTTTACAGTAGCTATGAACATATATACTTACATGTGCATTTCAACATCACAATTAATTAAAATACATAAAAGCGTAAATTTAATCCTTGGTTTCATCATTTTATTTTTAAAGACTCACTCAAAGCAACAATGACCAGGGTGGGCATTTATCATTATTCCGCCCATTACAAATAGCATAACTTCGTTTTTACCCCCAAATCCCCAATTTAAATTGGCTACATGTTTTCAGGAAAAAAAGGCTAAAACTAAGATGAATGCCCACATTTGAGGTAATTATTGCCATTAGGTCACAGTTTTTATAAGCATTTTAATCCTATATATATATATATATATATATATATAAAACAAAGTGTTATGTCAGAATTCTAGAATCCCAGTTAAGCCAACTTGAATCCAGAATCTTAATCCGGTGGGTTTGCTTCCAATGGAGCCAGCGAGTTCTAGAAAGTTAGAAACATCTAGAATGCAGAGAGACCACTCTTGAACCACAACAAACAAGGAAATGGTTTTAAAAATGCAAAAAACACTAGTGAAGAAATGGAACATGAAAAAATAAGACGGATGGGAAATGCATATATTTTGTAATAGACATTCCAGATCCAAGTATTTCAGATTTCCTCATAATATTCCTGATTTAAAAATAAAAACAATCCCATCTCAATTATTGTCTGCTCCTTAGTAAGTCCTTGACTTTGTCTGGAAAATGAAAAAATATTACTTTTGCTTTCAGCACTGTTGCCTCACGGAAGGAAGGAAGGAAGGAAGTCCTTAGCTACCATTCACTCACAAGTATTTGGGGTGAACTGACATGCAATTTCCCCAACAGCTGAAGAGTTAGGATTAGAGATGTCACAATATTTATCAGTGCATTAAAAATATGATATTTGGAAAAATGTCTTTAGTATTGCCTTTCTTGATTTGACTACATTAAGCAAAAGATTAATACACAACCTCCCCCCCCCCCCTTATTACACATATGTAAAGTCTGGTATAGCAGCACTGCTAAAACTGGAAGGACAATACTAACCCGTACATAGGAAACGATAGTTTCACTGTTATTTGCTATATTCAGAAAAACAACATATTGGAGGCTTCTGACAACTTGTACTAATTGCCCACTCGAAATTACATACTTGCTACATATTTGTTTCCTTCTGTTATGAAGTATTTCTTTACATTCACTGGTATCACCTTTTGCTTGCCTAGCTTGGCAAATCCTGCAAATGCACACTCCCCCTGACATCCTTCCAATACAAAAGCATCCCATTAGGCAATTCCCAACACTGTTACCACCACCAAAGGATGGAGAAAAGGATCTGCTGAAGCATGCTACATGATTTGAACCCAACCTTTTGAGCATAATGACTATACCCTCCAACATTTCATGCTTGAAAACCAGGACATGTGTGGCCAAGCAACATCAGAGTGAGGTCATGACTGCAAAAGTTATTAATGAACATGCAAGCTAGGAAAGGCTGCAGCAGTTTGCTTTTGCCTGATCCTACTGAGAAGGGCAAGATTTATCTTTGTCCTATCCGCTATGCTGGGTTAATTGAGTGCAAACTACTTTTGTACTTTGAACTGAGTTTGCAGCAATTAAAATAAGCTGGAGAGAAAGGGGGGAAAGTGAGAGGAGAGAAAGAAACTGCAACATTTTCAAAGCAGCTGGAAAATTAGGATGAGAGAGGATTCATTAGGACAGTTGGAGGGAATGCATCACTTTAAAAAAAGCAAACGGCAGAGATTATCACATGTCTTTAAAAACGGTCTTACTACTCCTGAATTGAAATCTAATTGAAGGTTAATTTGGGCTGCGTCCTTGTTTTATTGCATGGCTTTTGGGCCCAAAACCATCACCCGAGTACATCCCTGCTCCAATGCTTCTGAGTTTAGAAAAATGGCCACCGAAATGAGTTAAAGGACCCACATTGGAGCTGGGATGTACTCAGATAGCAGTTTTGGGGCCAAAAGCCAAGCAATAAAATGAGGATGCAGCCCAAATGAAGCTTCAATTAGACTTCAATTCGGAGGGGTAAGACCCTTTTTAAAGACGTGTGATAATCTCCTTTAATGCAGTTCATCCACCCAAAGGCAGAACATGGTGATATATTCTGATGGGACCATGATGATTTCCCATGGTCTAACATATTGCAGCACAAAAGAAAACCTGGACCCATAGAAAATATGCCAGCAATAACCTGGAATGCAATATCCCATTTTACAGAATAAGGAGTACTTTATAAATTCTGTAGGATGAGGGCTATTTTGCTCCATTGATTGATAGCTTGGGTTCAAGTAAGTATACTAGGTGTTTCTACAGCTAGGATTTCTACAAGTATGGTTAAAACAGAGTAAGAATTGGAGAGATGGTTTCAGAGAACTTAGCTCTCTTTCTCATATACACCACAGGTGCAACAACCATTCATGCACAGGAACAAAATGAAAGCTGACACAGGAAAGCCCAGGAGATGCCACATAAGAGTGTGACATAGGAGTTGTCTGCAGAGTTGGCCATAAGACTTCCTGGAAGCAGGAATCCATGAAGATATGCTCATACTGGCCTGAAATGTCACCTATAGGATGGGCGGGTATATGTGTTATGTTGACTTGAGACCAGAGCCATCATTGGCAGCAAATAAAATGTCTCCCTCTACTGCAGGAGTGATGACTGTGTCCCTCCAGATATTTTTGCCCTACAACTCCCATCTGTCCTAGCCATCACGGCCAATAGTGTGAGATTATGGCAGCTTCAGTCCAGAAACATTTGGTAAACCCTTTGCTCTACTGAATCCATCCCCAAGGAAATAGAATTTAATCCTTAGGCACTGAAAACTAGCCTTGATGGCCATGGAAGTGAAAAGCATTTTACCTGCAGAACTACATCAGAGTATAACCTTGTATGTAGTTTTCAGTGCTGTACTGACTCCAAAGTTTGTAAAAGTGTCTTATTTCAGATTCTACATTTGTAGTCCAGAAAAAGGAACATTTCCAAGCTCTACTCTGACATGAGACAGTGGACAACTCAAGAAAAATAAAAGGAACTTGCAGAGGCTTGGAAGAATGGGTGGCCAAATGAATTTCTACACTGGGGTGGCCAACTTTGGCCCTACAGATGTTCTTAGATTGCAGCTCCCATAATCCTTCACCAGTGACCATGCTGGCTATGAATGATGACTTTGAGGGCAAAAACACCTGGAGGGTCACAGCCCTAGTGGCGCAGTGGTTAAATGCCTGTACTGCAGCCACTCACTCATAGACCACAAGGTTGAGAGTTCAATACCAGCCAGGGCTGAGGCTCGACTCAGGCCTGCATCCTTCCGAGGTGGCTAAAATGAGTACCCAACTGATTGGGGGGCAATGAGCTTACAGTTGTAAACCGCTTAGACATCCCATGCGCGATATGAAGCGGTATATAAATGAAGCTGCTTTGCTTTGCCCACTCTTCAACACTATACTGCCATTAGGGCTTATGAATCCATTTTTATTGATTTCTGACACAAGCTTTTCTTTACTCTTTTTAGACATCCCTGAAATTTAAGACAGCAGCAATGAATATGACTGAGGACTCCCAAGCAAATTTCTTTAAACATATAATTCAAGAATAAAGATAAGTGTGAGAAAAGGAAAGACATAAAGGGAAAAGATATTCTGTTGTACAAAAAGTCATGGCATCTGACTGGATTTGCTCCAGTCATGGAGTCATGGCCACACTCATTTACACGTTTATTTTTTTTTTGTTTTACATTTTCTTTGGCTAAAGAAAAGCATGGGTTTTATTTTCCCTTCAAGTATGGTAAACTGCAATTTGTTCTAGTTTCAATTTTTAGAATATACATAGAATATACAATTTTTAGAATATACAAAGGCAGAATTATCCTTTTATAGGGCTATGATATAACAGAGAAACTCAAGGAAGAAAAAAGGCTAATACAGTCACCCCTCTGTTTTTGCGGACTTGAAGTCTGTGGTTTTACATATTCATGGAGGGGTGATCTCTGTTTAAATCAATGGGCTGTGCCCCCATGCACATCCACAGGGGGGAGGGCGCATACCATGCAAGCCTATGGGGCTTGAATATTTGCGAATCTCTATTTTTGCAGGGCGGTCCGGAATGGATCCCTCACAAAGACAGAGGGCCAACAGTATATTAAGTCTCAGTGGGCATAAGATTTGCTGAAAGCAGAATTAAGTATTCTAAACAATGGCATTTAGATTATGTGAGCTGATGGGTAAAGAATCATCCATTGCATTATTTCCCTTTTTAAACAAATTGCTCCTTGGCCGCACACCATCATCTGGAATCAATATTAGTAGTACAAACTGCCAGGTACCATCAAAAAACAAAAATTGTGTGTCTATGCAAGGAAACTGCAATGGGAAAAAGAAGCTTTAATTTTTCACTGTGCTAATGTGCTTTGATAAGCAACAGTTTTCTTGAACTTTGTATGCTGCTGGCTTTCCAAAGTTTCTAACACTAAACTATCACTTCTTTAAGATCCTGCAAGAGATTCTCAACATCATCCTATGAATTGATATCAGTGGGAGATATGGCCCAAGTAACTGCACAGAGGTTTTCTTGATGATCTATGCAAGCAATGTGTACCACCATCAGATTGTCACTCCCTTGCACAAACTCTATCCACAGCTTCACAAAGAACTCCAGGCTATACCTATACCAAAGGCATAGCAATATTATCATCAACCCCAATTCCAGTTGTTTACAGCAAGTTAATTTTTTTTAAAAAACCCAACAATCTGCTTACTATTTGTGCTTGTAAAAATCCCATTAGGTTCAACACACGTGGCCATGGGCTGTGCTGGGACACAATGGGAAGGCCAGTGGATCTGGGAAGTCCACTGTGTGAGCATTTTCTTCCTGTATTAAATATGATCTTCTCTATATCTCAGAATCATTGCTTTTATTTTCTAAATTCACAAAAGGAGGAGGAGGAGGAGGAGGAGGGAAAAAAATCAGAAAATCACTATTTGCATTGCTTTCCCTAAGAAAAATTCATAATTCTAAATCTGTATAGCAAATGTAAATTTCTTCTTAGAATGCTACCTTCTCATCTTACTGTTACCACTAGCAGTGGAATCAGAGCACAGCTTTTTTCCAACCTGGGTGGGGTGAGGGAATAGATTATTGCCTATACCATCTTTACATAATGCTGCCTCCACTTCAAAGCCCTTAAGACTCCCGTTTCTATATTAGTTTCTGTAATTGTATACAGAAAAAAGAGGGTGGGCTACACACATATACAAATAAGAAATATATAAATAAAACATTTCAGAATGTGTAATTTAAACCAGCTCTTCATTCTTTTCTTGCCACAAAAAAGCCAATAAATATTAATTCATCAAATATACCAAAACTGGTGCCTTTAGATGATCTGTTGGATAAAATAATGCAGAAGAGAATAAAAACTCTTTGTTTTGTAGCTAAACAGGACAGGAAAGAGGTCATTTAATTAAAGACATAAATATCATTTTATACAACTAGTAAAGATAACTCTCACAAGTAAGATGCAAGTATTAATAATTAAAAGAAAATATTAGATGCTTTGGGAAGGAGGACATGCAGATTATTCTGGACAGATTACTTCAATCTTGTGCAATAGTAAAGGGCAAAGGAGACCATGTGTTATTCTGAGTTCTTCAGATTTAAGTTACCGAAACTGGCCACTGGACAATGGACCCTAGTTAGGACTGGATGGCTCTCGTGGTCTCTTCCAACTCTATGATTCTGATTCTAGTTTCATAAATGTCATTGCTCTGAGTTGACAAGATATCTTTACCTTACATACCATTTTTAGAAAATAAGAAACTTAACTAAAATGTTTACATCATGAGTTTATTAAAGCGTTGTGAAGGCTTCAGCCCTATAATAAAATGTACTCCAGGACTATTAAGTTATTAAGTTATTTTGATACTACAGTAATTAATAAAGACATTAGTTACTCCAACTAATGGGGTCAATCTCTGCATCTTCCTTGAATCCAGTTATAAAGCTTGTGGTTGTTTGTGTCACCTCTGAAAATATGAAGATACCAAGTGAAGGTATCCCAAAATTACAAAGTTATCCATTGTACATGGCACCATTCAGATCTAACAAGACGTTACCACTGAAATAATTTTCTGCTAGGTGAACAAGCCATGGCAAGCCTTCGGTTCACACACTCCTTTCCTCTATGATCCTCTTTGGTGCACCTAAGGAGAATGGAAGAATCTCTTCCTTTTACATAAACCATAGATCCTGGTCAAGCTATGATTAGTAGGACATGTCAGGGTCTAAAACCATATTTTCAACCTAGTTTGAACACTTCCCCCCAGTTTGAACACTTCCCCAAATTTGAGCATCATGGGAAACTATTGTTAGTTTAACACCAAAAGTGCACAGAAACATAGGACGTTGCCTTAGACCAGGGGTAGGCAACCTTTCCCCTTTAAGAGCCGAGGGATTTCAGCTCCCAGAAGCCTCAGCCATGTTGGCCAATAGTCCCATGTTGGCCAGTAGCTCCTGGGATTCTGGGAGCTGAAGTCCCTGAGCCCTTAAAGGGGAAAGGTTGCCTACCCCTGCCTTAGACTGAGTCAGACCCATGGTACATCTAGACCAGTTTTGTCAACTCTGACTGGCATCAGCAATTCCAGGTTCCTAGCAGGATACTCTCCTTAGCCTTACCTGGATATCCTTAAGATTCTCTGGTGGTTTTCCATCCAAGTTATAATCAGGCCCAGTTCACTGTGGTATGGCAGCCAGCTAAGTGAATGCTTCTGATCTCTTCCTCAAAGAAGGAAGAAGCCTGAAGCTTACCACTGCTCATCCACAGTGTTGGAAGCCATAGTTTCCTGTGACATCTGAGTATGCCCTGTTTTGGTTCTTGCTTTCTGTGACATACACATGCTTCTCAACCAGAGTATCTCTCATCTCCCCTTTTCTTGCAAAACCTTGATGTGGAGCAAGCATTCTGATGCCAAGCTGGGGGTGGAGGTGGGGATTACACAATTAATAATCATATTAAGAGAAAAACAACAATGACATCAACAATTACAACACAAAGATGCAGGAATGCATGTGCAATTAAAACAAGGAGTAAATATAACATATTAACATTAATAATAATACAATAACATCAACAAAATAATATCCTTCCTCTCAATGACACGAGCAGCTTCCATTCTAGATGAGTTGGAAAGGGCAGGAATGCCATATATTACAAGGAGATGGGGGAGGGAGCGCCTTCATTAATGGGGGTTAAATTGGAAGGTTTTTTCTTCAGAATAAGAAGACATAAGGTGGATGAACCAATGAAAAGACCAGCTTGCTATTTACATGACAATGCCTGGGGGAGAAAGGGAGAAAAATGGAGATGGGGAACTGAAAATGAAGCTTAGCTTGAAAATGGCAAAAACAGAGGGTTTCTTCAAGGGTTTGCTGTTGGGGAAAACAAAATAAATAAGAGTGTCTGACAAAGAACTCATGCTAAGAGCCATTCCTTCCTCCAGGTTGAAGCATGTGCACCGACTTCCAGATATTACAACTGTGCTTGTCTTTCTTGCCAACATACATCTTGAGAACCCCTTTTGCCTTAACCATCCCAGGGATCCCTCCTCCTTCTCTCAGCTACTTGACCTGCCATATCCCAACTTCTTACCATATTGCCTAAACACTTCTTTTCTGAAGTCACAAATACAGCTGTAATTATACAGACAAACATCCTATTTCATTACAGGTCTCAGGCCACCAATACAAGTACATATACAGTGCAGATGGGGGATTACAAAGCACTGACCCATGAGAACCACCCACTTGCATTGTTGTAGCGGTAAGATTTTCCTCTTATCCGTTACATGTTATTTTTCATTGTACAACAACTTCTCTTTGGAAACTTACTTTTTTGGAGCTGAGGACACAGAGCCCAACTAGCAACTAGCAAATCTGAACAGTGATTTAAAAACAAACCAAAACCAAAATACAGTAATATTAATCATGATAGTCTAATAATGGGGTCTCCAAGTCAGATCTGACTCCAGGATTTCACAGGCAATGGAGCTGCAGAATACACTACTTAGCAGTGATTCAACCCTTACGTGTTGGCAACTGGGCTCAGCTCTCCTGTAAAGCTGGTACTGTGTAACCAGTGGCAATGATGGGACCCTAATATAGCTGTCTCACCTGCTCAGGTGCCAGTGCAATTGTTTCTTCAGGGAAGAAAGAAAAACTTCTCAAGCCAACCTGAGTCTGATGCTCTAGAAAGTACTCCTCTCATTCTCAAATTTCTTTTCCTGGTGAAAGCATTCAAGTGAAAATATAGGGAGTCCTTCCCAAGTAATCAATTCCCCCCACATCCCCAGTTCAGACATCACCATTTAACATGAGGTACTGTGTATTTCTGATCCAAAGCAAGCCTGGGAGCCCTCTCCTTGCCCCCATTCTCTTCCTCCCTCTCTCTCTCTCTATTTAGTAAGAACAGTAAATGGCAAAGAACAATGGGGAAAACTGAGCATCCTGATAGGAAATCAGTTAAGATCCCCTATCAATAAAATTGGAAAGCTGCTTTAGGGCCTATGAACCATACCAGACATTTCAATTCCCATAAAACCTTTCTAGGCCCACCTGTTTTTACATTCCAGCCAAATTCTCATAGTCTCTCTCTCTACCTCTCTACCTTTCTCTACCCAAGAAAGACAATATAAAAATATGAAATAAAATGACAATGTCTGGAAGAAGGAAAGCAACAACAAGGAACACTAAAAGAAGGAAAAGAACTGAGATTTAAATTCCAACCAGCCTCAGTTAGTTTCTAGGAGTACCAGTGGAAGTAAACCCTTAAAACCGCAACTGTAGTTTGGTAAGGCACTACAAGGGAATGATGTAAAACTAAGACTGTGACAGTTTGTAATGGCTGTGCTGAGGACCACACCACAAGAGAAGGCAGCATCAGCGCGCACATGCGCACACACACTCACACTCACATATATACCTGGACAATCACATTTGTTACATGCCTATGTTATATCACTTTTTTTGTGCAATCACATTGAGGAATAGTCTATTGGTATCATTGGAGTTTAACACAAAGTAGAAAAAAGGGTGCATGTATGGTATAGTGCTACATTCTACCAAGGACCAGCTAGAACACCTACTCTTACACTAACAGCTCAATCCTAATCATTTTGAGATTATGTGCCTGCTCACAATGGTGCATGTCACTGTAATGTGAGCATGACGTGATGGTTTGTGATGCAGTAATGGAGCAGGAAATGTTAGGATTAGGCTGCAAATGGAAAGGGTTTTTCCAAACATAAAGAAAGTAAAGTATTTCCAAGTAAGGAAGATGAGATTCTATTGTACATTATTAAAGACTTTTAAGAATAACAGTTCTCAGGGATTTATCCAGGGTGTTCAGAGTAAGGACAAATATCTCCCTTGACCCAGATTTCACCACATAAATATTTTCTGCTTAGAATGTTTTTTTTCCCAACTGCTAAGCCTGAGATTGAAGAAGCTGGAATAATCCAAAACATCCCTCATTTTTTGCTTATTCCTTTTACTTTTCTTCCCAACAGAAAATACATCAAACTTTTAAATTGATGGTGGCTTTTTTTGTATTTTAAGTTACAGCGACCAGTGCAATGACAAAGCAATAACCCTTTTGAAAAACTGGATAAATCCCTAATTTTATATCCTTCTTGTATTAATTTAACAAAAAATATATATATCCAAACACCTATGAAACTGTGTACTAGGAGGTCTGAACAGCAAATTCCTAAATGTAGTCTCCTGGAATCAAATGAAAATAATCTGTAAAAGTCTATTGGTGAATTTATCCAAAAACAGGACCAGACAATGATGGTCCTTCTTCTTCCCCCACCATGGGGTTTGGTGCAGAGTGTTGTTTTGTGTGTGTGTGTGTGTGTGTATGTATTATTGTTTTTCATTCTTTTTATCTTTTTTTCATTTCATTATTTTTTTAAATAAAAATTGTAGGACTGGGATCAACTTTGTCTCTCCTTTCCTCTTACATCTTCCTCAAAGTCTTTGTTCAAGTTTTGCTTGAGCCTCTCACTGCATTGTTCATTCGCCTTGTACATCCTTCAGTATAAAAGCAGCTGCAATATCCCTCAGTGCACGGTGTGTCTTTTTGCTTGGTTGTTTCCTCATTCCAGTGTTTAGATGTAAGGATACTGGTTGACCTTGGTAGGGCTCAGGGGATATCCAGTGTAGACTGAGGCTGGAGATGCACTGATATAGGTCTGATGGGCAAACTGAGCCTGGTACTGACTTGGGTGTATTGTGGGTGATGGAAGGACACGAGGGCCCATGCTGACAGGAACCTGGTGGACAATGCTGGCTGGGTAAGTAGTGTGCTGTACAGTGTGACGAGCCGAACCTTGAGGAGCTACCAAATGGGCCACAGTGCCTGTGGAACCCAGAGCTGCAGGTGCAGTGTAAGTGTACAGGTGAGGTTGAGTGGGGAGGTGGGCAGCGGCTGCAGCAGCCAAGTGGGGGTGGACCGTGCCGTGACTGGGGCTGTTGTGTGGGAAGGAATATGGCGCCTGAGCAATTGTCGGAGTGATATAGGCTTGCTGTCGCCGATGACTCCCTGTGCGATCAGTTGCGATGTGCTGCTGGGCCTGTTCAGAGGAAACAGCAATGGAACAATGGTGAGAATTTGTTTCCATCCCATGTCCCCTTTGAGACAGATAGGTAGATACGTAGATAGCTAGGTGGATAGATAGACAGATAAATAGAGTTAGCATTCTACTTTTTCCACAACAGGTGACCCAAGACTACTCACAACAAAGATTAAAACAATATAGAGCTAAAAACATTTGTAACAGTAAAAGCAAAACAATATAAAACAAAATCAGTTTTAATAAACTACCCTACTGAAAACAGTAGGAGGAGAAAGAGTGATGACTGGTGGTGACAAAAATACAAAAAAAACCCAGCATCAGCCAGGTAATAATTGAAAGCCTATTTAAATAAAAATGTATCTGCCCGGAGATGAGGCTTGCATAGCATCCATCAGGAGGGAGTTTCACAGTCTGGGACCAACTACTGAGAAGGCTATCTCAGACACCCTCTCTAAATATGTCTGTGATAGCAGCTGGGCTGAGAGAAAGCTTTTGCCAAAGATTTTCAAAACTTTGATAGACTTATATAGAGACAGACTCATACAGAGAAACAGCGGTAGCAGTGGCAGCAACATCAGCCCCAACTGAGGGAGAGGAAGCCCTAGGAGCCAGCAAGAGCAGCGGAGGACTTAAAAACCCCTCCGACACTGCCTCAAGCCTCCTGGTAGCAGTGGCAGCAACATCAGCTGCAGCTGAGGGAGAAGAAGCCCTGGGAGCCAGAGAGAGCAGCGGAGGACTTAAAAACCCCTCCGACACTGCCTCAAACCTCCTGGTAACAGTGGCAGCAACATCACATGCAGCTGAGGGAGAAGAAGCCCTGGGAGCCAGCGGGAGCGGTGATACCAGCTTTAGGTTGTTGTGTGGGGATAGCTCCACCTAGTCCCTCCCTCCCAACAGCTGACAAACAGTGTACCACAGAGACTGCGGCATCCTAGGCTATTGGAAGAAGACTGAGCTAGCCCTCAATGAGACCAGCTGAGCGGCCTGAGTCACCTGCAGCGGCGGTGGAACTGGGAGGAGTGCCGGCGGGTATTTAAACCCGCCCAGGACCATCTCTCCCCCAGCAACACGCAGCGACTGTGGCGTCCTGGGCAGCTGGAAGAGGACTGAGCTAGCCCTCATTGAAACCAGCGTAGTGAGGCAGCTGCGAAGTCAGGGAGGCTGAGCGGACTTTCTAAAAGCCCGCTGTTACCATCACCACCCAGTGGTGAGGCAGCTGTGGAGTCAAGGAGGCCGAGCGGATTCTTTGGGAGCCCGCTTGTTACTACCATCACCACCTGGAGGTGAGGCAGCTGCGGAGCCAGAGAGGACGCCACCCTATACACTGGGACAGCTGCCGGCCTCAGCAGAGTGGACAGCAGAGTGACTGTTTGGCCATAGAGGGACATTCAGATGCCACAGCACTGGCAGTGAGGCTGCAGGAAGGCTGGGTGGAGGCTGAAGCCCACCCAAGGGACCACCTCCTCTTGCGGAGGAGCAGCGGTCAGATTGTGGCAGAGAAGTACAGGCCTCGGAATTTGCACCTGGGCATTTAGCTGGTCCGCTTCAAGTGGCTTTGCACTCCACTGCTTTACCTGGGGCCAGGAAGGAGGCGGAGGTGGCTATTGGAGTTGTGTCAGGGAACAGGAGATATGGTAGGAAGAGCGAACAAACAGCTGTTTGAAAGCTATCCCATCTTCAGTTCCCTCTGTTTCCCAGACTGGTTTGGAGAACAGACCTCCCATTCCACAGAACCTGACTTTGCTCCTCTGCAATGCCAGGTCAGTTAAGAATAAGACTCATGTC
>CM034708.1:193238204-193249499 GCA_020142125.1 Phrynosoma platyrhinos | reverse complement strand
TTCCAGTTTATTATCGCTTTGTGGGCCACGTGTGATAACGTCCTAAGGTGGATGTGAGTTCTACTTCAATAACATATCACAGGTCACCTTGAGAGGGTTCCCATCCCTTCATTAAGGAAACAAAAGGTCCAGTTCTATTGAGATCATAGCTGAGGAAAGAAAAGTTAAATCTCCTCTCCTCATGTACTACAGTGGTAAAGAAAATCACATCCTAGTATGCCTGTGGTTGTGGTAATTAACAACAGCAACAACTACTACTACAACTATTATTATTATTATTGTTGTTGTTGTTGTTGTTGTTAGTATTAGTATTTTGAAAGTCCTGATTTATTTCTTATGCTATATTTGGTATTTTATTATCATGCACAGTTTTGCTATGTGCCGAATTTTGTATGTGTTTTGTTTTGTTTTGTTTTGGACAGTTGTTACCACCTCTGAGCTGTTAGGAAAAGGTGCAGGAGCAATTAAACCAGCCACTGAATTAAGAAATTAAGACAGTGCCACTTTCCAATAGTGCCTTAAGATAGCAGCTGAAAAAGAGACATCGAGTCTCTTTAGGAAGTGCTGCCTGTTGCTAAAAGCCAGGGTAAAAATTAAGACTCCAGCTGTCTGTCATCCTTTTGGCTGCCCTGCTTGCTTTGTGCCTTTTGAGCTGACTAAATCATTGACAATAAAAATTTGCCCAAAATAGTCAAATGCGTTTTGTAGTTTTTGTAAATAAGACTCAGGGGCTTTTCAGGATTTCACCCTCGAGCTCTTTTATGTTATTTTAACCCCACATAAAAAGGATAAAACGTCTGCTGCACAGCAGTGCACCAAGACATCAATATCTGCAAAGAACTCTAATATCTTTGGATAAAAATGACGGAGAAAGAGGGAGGGATGGAGACAGGTGGCAGTGGCTCAGGCTTTCAGATGGCAGCTGAGACCAGATGTGTGAAGGCAAGCACAGTTCTTGGGAAAGAACTGCAAGCAGGATGTGGATACACTGGCTGTCTGTATCTCCCTATTTCCCAAGCACCAAAAGAATGAGATCCCACTGAAAACTGGCAGTGGTCTCACTGTATTGTAATCCAACTCATGCAAGACAAAGCATGTTTAGCTGTTAAAGTGTTGGGCTGGCACTCAGGAGATCCAGGTTGTAGTCCCCACTGAGCCATTACCTTGGGCCAGTTACTCTCATTCAGCATCACTCACTGTCATGCCCTGGTTTTAGAATATGGACATGGACTCTGACTCAGAGACTGAAGCAGTGAACCTGCTGGTGCCTGCTACCGGAGGAGGTTCCAGAGCCAGGAGGTTCTGGTCTCAGAGGAGATTATCACATGGGGCAGGAGGGATTGCTCCCATCCTTACCCTGTCCTTATGCACCTGCACTTATCGCATCCTTCTCCTGTCAGTGGCACTTGCCATTGTATGAACTGGAGTTTCTGTTAATACACAGTGATGGGGCCATGCCACTATAGGGATGGGAGAAGGATGGGATAAGCATGAAGTCTGAAAATCTTATTGTGATCGCACAATAAGAATTGGGATAGTAAGAATGGGATAATGACAACGTCATGTGAAAATCTCTGTGTGATTGCACAGGGAGGACAGGACAGGGATGGGACAAGGACATCCCGTTCCCCATGTGATAATCTCCATCGACAGACCAGAGTGCAGTGCCAGCTCTGGCAGAGAGCCCTGCCCATTCAGATACAGAAGACAACTGCAGCAGCTCTAGAAACCTTGGCAGTAGTGGCAGCTACTAAATAGAAGTTGTAGTGGTAATGCAGTCCAACAGTCAGTCCCCCGCATGAGGAAGTTGCCTGCCCCTATTCAAAAGCCTGAGCCTGCATGCAAAGTAGATGTTCTCCCTTGGACAACGATCCCTCTGCCATTAGCCCAGAGGCAGCATGACCAAATGTCATAACCACAAAGGAAGACAAGGCACAGCAAAATGTAGGACATTACAGAGTAAAAACTAGAAGCACTAATGGAAATATGAATTCATTTCATATGGTTTATTTACAGCTATATTAAATATACTGTATTTTATTATGTAGTGAACTATATTGTTCTGATGAACCAATCTTTATTAAAATGCCTTGTTGGTTGAACGATACTTATAGAACTCTCAGCAGGAGCTGCACCCTTGCCCTTTTGTGTCTCTGATTTGCTGCTGTTTGATTCTTTTTATTGTTTATTTTATATTATTTGTGATTTAGCTGGATTTTAATGGACGTTTGCTTAATATGTTTTATGGGGAAGGGTGTGGGGTTTGGGTTTTTTAGACTGTATTAATGTAATTTTTAACTGCTGTAAACTGCCCCGATTGTTTTAACAGAGGGGCAGGGTATAAATAAATTATTATTATTGTTATTATTATTGTTATTATTATTATTAGCAAGACATATGCTTAAAATTGTATTTTTAACAAACCCTTGATTGGCCCTACAGAGATCATTGCACAAACATAAAAACGCGACTTACCTGTCCCAAATTCAAGTAAAATTCGGGCTGCATCCAGGTCCTATCACATGGCCTTTGTCACCAAATCCGCCATCTGAATTCAGCCCGAGTGCAGCCCCGCTCATTTAACTCGTTTTACAGCCATTTTTCAAAAGTTGAAAAATAGCCATGTAGTAGGGCATGTTCTGGAAAAGGAGGACAACTGTCCAGTGGCAGGTTTCTTTGGCTCACTTTCCAGGAGCCCTTCCGATGAAGGAAGAAAACAAAGGGAGGACAGAAGTTGCAATGGCCAAGGCTTGGTTCTTACCTTGAAAGCCTGGAGGACATACGATGAGGGCTTGCTGGAAGGGATCAGGACGAGCACATATCTGCGCTGTTCCCGTCTGGAGGGGGACACTCCTCTGGGCCACTGCAGCCATGGAGGCTGCCGAGGGCTGGTAGAGTGCAGATTGGTAGTTTAGTATGGAGACCTCAGGATTGGTTAAGGAAATAGTGGCACTGGTAGTGGAGGTGGGAGCCAGGGTGGTAGCCTAAAGGAATGATGGGATTTAAAATAAAATAAACACAAAACATGAAGGAGATGGTGATGCCAGAAAAGACTAGCTTGTGCGTCTTTTTAAATAATCAAAATAAAACAAACTGATTTTAAAAAGAGGAAACCAAAGAATAAGACTAGAAAAAAGAAGGGAACAGAACACCAGGTAAGGGGGATATGAATTTTTTAAAAAAGAAAGAAGCTAGGTAGTGATACGTAAGGATGAGGTCACTGTACATCCCATTTATTGGTGATACTTACTGTAGGCACTCTTTCTCTCTCACACACATACACCAACACAAACATATACGTGCAATTCTCCAAAAGGTAGTTTATAGCATCAAAGTTGGGACTGTGTCAGAGCCACAATTACCTGCAATCCCTGTTTCTGAGTTGTGAAAGAGAGAAGGATGGAAAGAAGGAGAAACAGTGACAGAAAGAACAAGAGAGAGAAAGAGAGAAAGAAGCTATATTTCTTGTCTGTCCATTTCTAAGACAGTTAAAACAGTCTGACTGACAGTCCCAACTAGAGTAGACCCAATGAACCATGTGCTGAATGGTAAGTCAATACTTGTATAAACCCCACTGATTCAATGGGTTTACTCTAGATAGGAATTACATCTGGATTCAGGGGGTAGGATTCATATATATCTCTGTCACAGATAAGAAATAATGCAAATGTATATTCCTGTAAAGGAGACGACTTGAGTGTTCACCTGGGGGGGGAAAAAAACATTCTATTCCTTGATGATACAATGTACATGCATAACTCATTTGGTGGCTCAGATCACTTTGTTGAGTAACTTGCTCAGCAGGTAGGCCACTGACTGAGGCTGTTATGTCTGTAGTTTCCATTGGGAAAAAGCTCCCATCGGTGTGACTGAGACCTTTCCTCCAGTGCAAATTTATGGGGTGTGTTTGGTTTTTTGAAGGGGAGGGGGAGGGAGCAATATGGATTATGATTGTGGTTGGGTAGGTTAACAAAAAGGATAAAACCACTTTCTGGAGCAGCTCTTGGAATTTACTTTGAAAAAAAAAAAAAAAAAAAAGCAACCCACTACCCCTGAGATGAATGGAAGCTTTCTGCTCAAGGCAAATTTCATTGTGGGAGCATCTATGTTTGTGGAATGAAGAGAATGAACAGATGAATAGTAGGTACATGTGTGTGGAAAGTGATAGTGTGTGTATACACATGGTAGCTATGCCACCACTGATTCTAGGCCTAGCTCACCCCTAGCATGCAGTCTTCAACACTATGTTCCTATGGGTATGGGTATGGGTCTTAAATCAGGACAAACTAAGCTGCAGTTTCTGCTCACCACAAAGCTTCTTGGGCACTCCTGTAACACTTGTTATCCCTATCACAAAGTTGCTGTGTGATACAAGAGGTAACCATATACATTATCCTATGCATCTTTGAGAAATTGTGGCATAAAACCAAGTAGAATATTCTCAGTCATGAAGACTGTAAGCTTGCTTTTCTTTAATGAACAAATACATGAAAACTGAGATTCAGAAGATGCTGGATTCCATGTAAAATGCCAACATCTTATGGTCCTACAAGTGAGGGAGATATATATAGCTCTTTCCATTAAAGATGTTACCCAAGCTGTCAGGTTCCCAGAAGCAAGTAGTTCAGCAAAGAACTTGAAGAAACTGTCCTTTGTAAATGAGAAATGATCAAGCTTGTGCTCACCCACTCTTCACCTCATGCTACACAACGTTTTCTCTCACCTGGTTATGGACTGTATTGAGCTGGTTATTGAAGGTCATGGTTAGGTTGGTTGATGTACTTGGGGCCACATGGGTGATAAATGGAGTCTTGCTCTGGTTCACTGTGTCATACATGTTCACTCTTCGCTTGCAAATCTCCATGTTTTGGAAACAGGATTTGACACTGTTCATAGAGAAAGATAGTATAAGAAGCAAAAAACAAACAAACAAACAAACAAACAAACAAACAAACAAAACAAAAAACAAAAAAACAAAAAAAAACACCCACCAAAACTTAATTTGTCTGTAAGTTAATTTTGCCACTTCCGTTCTAATCCACAAAATTTAAATAGTTTAACAGACATTGCTTCTTCCCAAGAAACAATGGGAAATATAGGTTTGATCAAGAGTAGTAAGGACCAGATTAGGCTTTCTAATACTTTTACTATAATCAAACTACACTTCCCATGTTTCTTTAAGGAAACTGAACTGGTATAAAACAAATAATAAGTATGTAGTATTAATAGGTCCTGAGGTTATAATCTGCAAATTGGTACTGTAAATTATTTGAACATTAATTATGGAAACATCATGATATTGCTTTTTCCCTATGCAGTCTCAGATTGCTGTTGCTATTTTGAGTTTAAACCTTAAAATCAGCCAACCTTGAAACTGAACCATTTAAGTTTGAACATCCCCCACATGTCTCATTGAACCATAGAATGGACCTGTTCCAGAGATGTATTTCTGCTAGCATGTAACAAAGTAATGAGTAAGGCATTACTTGTTACACTTCAAAAGTAATGCCATCACTAGTCTTTACATTCTTTTTTTCCCCCTCTTTTAAATGAGCATTATTATGCAGTGGCATTCTCTGTAGTGAATTTCTTTCAAGTTCTGGCTGAAAATGTGCCTCACTACCCTCATGTTCTCCTTGTGTTATTGTTTCTCTGTCCTCCACCAGCGGCAGCCAGTAAAGTGGAGAAAGGGCAGGAAAGGGGTACAAATGTAATGACATCATAAGAAAAGTTGTACTGAACATTACAGAGGGGAGGTACAAAATTTGTGGATGCCATTTTCAGCTGCAACCCTGTATCTTGAATAAGATGTATTTCCTATCTTAGAAAGCCTGCAAGAAAGATGATTTTATTCAATGAATTTTCTTAGCAATTTTCTCATGAGCTTCTAGGCCCACCAGCTTCAGGCAATGAGTTATTTATTAACCAGGGGAAAAAATTAACTCCTACCTTTTTGTTACATACCTTTGCTCATCTACCTGCCATATGGTATTTGGTGAAAGTGAAACCCTACCACTTCCAACAGCCAAGCAACTAGTGAAGAAACAATGGAAACAAGGAGCTGGGGACACCATAAGTGAATGAACATCTGAGTGATTCAAAGCTGTTGGTAGTTGCCAAATAACAAAATTGTCCTTGCCAAAACCAGAGCTTTCTTGTATCCATCCCATTCAGATAAAACTAAAATTCAAACTTTTTGGAAGTAGATATGGTAACCAACCCAACATTACATCTGGCAGTTTGCCAATCCAGACCCATATAACCCACACTCTATTCTCTTTCTAAATCTCAAATCCAAAGCAGAGAGTGAGGGGAAAAAAAGCATACTGGGTGCTATGAGGGAAATCAAGTAGGTGCGTCATGGTGACAAATGGGTGGTTGAGTGTTTCAATCGGCGTTATCCTTTTATCTGCATCTATCGTCAACATCTTCTTTAACAGATCAATGAACTCCCGCCGGTCTGCCTTTTCCACCAACATATCACTTCCTTCCAAGTCTGTGGTCATATTCACCTGAAAGTGAAACTGCATTAGTAACAAATCCATTTTCTGGAAAACTTGGATCCAAAGTAATTATACTTGATTACACTTACTGGTCCTTCCCTACATGCATTTTTGGCATTTCCTGGGAAAGATCGAAGACTCTTGCAGAGTCTATTTGCATATAGATTATACCTGGCTAAGCTCTCTCACTAGTTATCCCAAATACATATAGCAATAACAATAGCATGTACATTTCTATACCACTTTATCAGTGAACTCAGTACTCTCTAAGTAGTTTACAATTGTAAGTTAATTGCCCCCAACAAGCTGGGTACTTATTTTACCAGCCTATGAAAGGATGGAAGACTGAGTCAACCTTGGAGCCCTGGGATTGAACTCATAACCTTGTGGCTGCAGTACTGGCATTTAACCACTGCACCACTAGGGATACTTTCATATTGGTCAAGGGACATGATACTACCTTCTGCTCATCTGAATTAAATATAATGTGTAATTATTCATATGGATACTCTGGTTCTCAGGCTTTCAGCCTTTTTGGAACACTTTCTAAACCAATTCAGCTGCTAAATAACTCAAACAATTATTTGCCCATTGTAGAGGATTGTGTGGCAGGCCTTCAGGCAAGGCAAGGGAATCTCAAACTCATGGGCTAGCAGAGATTCCCTATTAGCCTGCAGATAATCCTGGCAGAGCTCCTCCTTTTTTTCATTCCCAAACCATACCTCTTCCCAGCTAGCTGGGAAATGACTTCCTGCTATCTCTACCTGATGACTAGAGATAGCAAGGATTCCCTGCCAGTACCAGCAGAGTCCCATGTTCAGTACTCAACATCTGCATAGTTTGCCTGAAAGTGGAGTGGGACTAGTAGACATAATCCTAGACTCCTTCACATACAGAGTGTCTGCATGCAAAGTGTATGTTAGGCATATTCCACTCTCATCTAAGCTTGTAAAATCAAATGGTTTGTAAGGATTTTGCATAGAATGGAGTGTATGCTATTATCATGTGACAGGTTCCATACCCTCCAACTGTCCCAATGTGGTGAGGTTAGTCTTGATAAATAGTCTTTCACTCCACTTTTTCACCTGCTTTAGTTTTTTTTCTCCCTCTCTCCAACTTTTTCCTTTGTCCTCAGCTTAACCGCAATTGAATTTAATGTGTAAAAATACTTTGTGCTCATTAACTCAGCTGGGCGAGGGGTGCATGTGAGAAATTTTGCTCTTCCCTACAGGCTGCTGCAAAAGCAAACTGCTGCAGCCTCCCCTAGCCTGTGTGCTAATAACTTTTGCCATCTTAACCACACACTGGTGTTACTTGGTCACATGTCCTGGTTTACATCTGTAAAATGTTGGAGGTGTGGATTTTTCTGCCTCGAAATTTCTGTTAGATCTTCGGCTACTTTCTTACCTGTGCCATATCATCCAGACAGTTGAAAATATACTTTCTTGCTTCTTTTGACTTGATCCCTGTCTCTGCCTCATGATCATCTGGTGTCTGTACAGAATAAACAAAAAGCCAATTAGTTACAACTTGATCTCTATGTAGTGTTCATGGCTATTTCAGATGGACACTACAAAACTCAAAATGTCTCTGTTGGCCCAATTCCAAAGAATCATATTGTTCTCCTTAGATGAAAAGTGCAGGTGAATGAAAAATCTATGTTTCTTTCTTAACTACTACTAATTTTTCATCAATTTGAACAGCAGATTAAGCAGAATGTACTCTTAAAGCACTGGTGGGGTCCTTGTAGCTCACAGGCCACATATGGGCAATGGAGGCTGCTAGATCTAGCCAGTGGTTTCTCTCCTCTCATCCAGTGGCAACTCACCTTAGAAAAAAATGTTACAGTCATAGGGAAGGTGAGAGAAAAGAGAGAAAAGAAAGAAGGAAGAGGAAGACTGAATGTGGCCTTTGCCATGCCCACTTTTAACTTTGACCATACCCACCTATGCCATGGCGTCCTACAAAAGAAAATGTAGCCCTCAGAATATAACATATTCCCCATTCCTATCTTAGGGGAAAACAGTGATATGCATTACCTATTCAACGTTTGTGTCAAAGCTTGTTGACATTATCATGGTGGGCACAGCAGTGAGATGAATACAATGCTTGGGTAGATGGGACAATCTATGGATTGACTTAGCATATCACATGGCCTTATAGAGCTATCATAATCAACAAAAATGCAAGCAGTATTCCATAGAGTGTTAGAATCTTAAGAGTTGGAAGGGACCACAGGGGCCATCTTGTCTAACTCTTGCAGGAATACACAACTAAAGCACTCTTGAAATATCCAGCCTCTGTTTAAAGATCTCCAAAGGAGAGTCTGCCACCTTCCAAGGCACTCCATTCCACTGTTGAACAGCTCTTACTATAAAGTTCTTTCTAATGTGTCAATGGATCTCTTTTGTGTCCATGGTTTCTTTCCTCTCATTAACAGAATTAGCTATGAGCCATCGAATCCTGAAGGCAAAGAACACTTTGAATGTTAGTTCACTAGCAACCAAACCCACCCCAAAAAAGAAATTGGGAGAGACCTATATGCAGTTTCCTTTGAGGTACTCTTTTAATGAATTTACTTCTGATCTGAAGCACAGAAAAAGTTTTGAATATCCTGTCCAGTCATCCAAAGCACCACACTCCAGTCATTTAAGCCAGCCAAACATTGATTAACTTTTTTCCAGCAACTGTATATCAACCCATACTCATGCATCCAATATGTTTATTGGGAACACTTCAGCATTAGGAAATGTAGACATCCAATAGAAGTAGACTAGGTGGAAAAACAGTTTCTTACCTTTAGCCTCCACAGTGGATATGGTGAGTCTGTATCTCTGTTAAAAAACCTTGTTGTCTTCGTCCCTGCACTTAACAAATATTCAGCTGGCAAACCTTGCGTCTGTGAAATGTATCGGATCTGTAAAGAAAGAATGAAAAATCCACATTTGTCTGGAATCTATGTCATGGGGGTAAGAAAAGATGTTTACAGCAATAAAACAAAGAATAAGGAAATGGAGCAAGTGCACAGAATATTCAGCTTAAACCAAGACCTGTAAAAAAAAGGCAAATGCCTACAAACCTTAACCATTAATCACATTTACTATGTATTAAATAGTGAAATAACTAGCTGCTACATAATTATCATTCCTTTTGTAGCTAAACTCCATCATACTCCTCCATCAGCCTTTGAAGCCTATGGACATGCATCACTTTATCCACAGACTGTAAAGATAAAGGAAGAGCAATAAAGGTGTAAGAAGAAGGCATGTATGCCTTGAGGGTGTGTTTTATTGCCAAAAGAGCTCTTTACAACTTTGGCTTTGATCCTCAAACATTAATTTCAAGAGAACTTGTTTGAGCAAGATAGGCTGAGGGTTGGGTTGCATCTGTGAGTGTGTGTGTGTGTGTGTGCGCGCGGGTGCGCGCGCGCACACACACGCACACACACACACACGCATGCATATATATATATGCATGTTTTAATTCAGAAATTTTAGACTATTATGTTCCAGTCTATCTGATCACTAATAAGAACTGCTAACTATATATTTTGCAAGAAGGTTTGGGGTTGCTGGCTATCCCAAAGTTTGTCAAAAGATGCTTCCTGTCAATCCACTGTAATATATTTATTTTTTATTATTGCATTTTTACAGCCACAGTAATTTACTGCTTCCTGTGACAAAATAATATGGCTGGTTTGGAATATTATGCCTGTTGAATTTTGGGCCATTCTTTCTTAGTCTGAGAAATATGAATGTCTATAACTCTTGTTATTTCTCCCCCTCCATTCTCTGTCCTCTCTGGCAGATGATAAAGGAAAACTCCATAGTCCTTGCATTATTTAACCAATAAGCCAGCACTGATACATGCTATGTGGCTAGACCAGGGGTAGGCAACCTAAGGCCCGGGGGCCGGATGTGGCCCCCCGAGGCCTTTGGACCGGCCCCAGGCTGGTCCTGCCGCCACTGCCGCCCATCATGATGATATTGATTATTGTTGTTATTACTTGTTCTTGGGGTTTTCTTGGCAAAATCTCCACAGGGGTTTTGCCATGGCTTTTCTGGGGCTTGCATTTTTTTTAATATTTATTTATTTATTTATTTTTGGCACTTCGGCCCCCCAATTGTCTGAGGGAAAGCAACCCGGCCCGCAGCTCAAAAAGGTTGCCTACCCCTGGGCTAGACAAAGGGGAGCAGCTCTGTTCATTTTCTCACCAGACCTCCAACTACAGAGCATTCTATCTCTTGGAAGTGACACACCTAACAACCCACTTCATCAGATCAACAAAAAGACTGCAGATGAATAATGAAAAACATGTCTCAGGATTTAAGAGATAAGAACATTAGCAAGGATGCAAAGAGTAAAAACAACATAAGAGAGAGGATAGAGCCTAGAGATGAAAAAAGATAAGTGACACCTGGTAGGTCTCATGTCAGTTGGTGGCCAGTCTACTCTAGGATTTAGTCCAAATGTCTTCTGGGGTTTGGATAAAATGATTTAAAAAGTGTTTCTCCAGCTATCTGATGGGAGTGGCCAGAAGAACTTTCCTCAATGTGCCAGGGACCAGTTTCATATTTGTGCCCATTGTCTACAGTTGTTTCTTTCCTATAAACTCACCAGGGACCAGCAGCAACAGCTCCTGGTCTGGAACCAGTCCACAGACCATCACGTGGAGCAACACTGCTTTAAATTTCACGTTGAAACCTGGAGCAGATTCATGACCACTGACATGGAAGCCAGCAGCTGCCAATGAAAAAGACGAGACTATCTTAGGCCTTTTCAGACTGCTAGT
>CM034708.1:193217768-193232161 GCA_020142125.1 Phrynosoma platyrhinos | reverse complement strand
GACGTAGTGAGGGATATATTTGCAAGCTTAGAAGGTATATAGATGCTTTTTAAACACAGCAACTATAATTGCAACTATTATAGTTAGAGGAACCAGCTAATTTATTGGAGGAGGGCCTTGGAATTATAACTGTTTTTCAAACTACTTTCCAAAGCTCTGAGATTGCCACAGGCCAATTTATGACTGCTTTCTCATCTCTGAAAGGCTGTCGGGGAGACCTCAGAAGCCTCCAATAAATGGAAAGGAATGAAGTCAGACAACATTCAGGAGTAGGTTTGGATTACAAAGTCTAAGTACACCAACTATATATTCTCCAGTGACATGGTAACTGCTAGATCTGTTTCCATAACTAAAATATTATGTAATTGAAGGTGTCATCGAAAGGTGAGGGGCACATTTAACAGCACCATTTTTCCACATATGTGCACTGTTATTTCTGTCTTCTTAAAGCAGAGGGAAGGTTACACAGCAGTTACTTCTGGCCTTGATCAGTATAATTTATCAAGTGTTTTCTGGAGCCTGTAATTACTAAAGAGTATTTAATAACAAATAAGCCATAGAGCTTGTGACTGAAAAATTCCAGCTTGGCCCTTCTGGTTCTGACACCTGCTATTAAGACTTTAAGTAGAAGCCAGAATCAAAAAAGGCCTTGTTTTTTCCTTTAAAAGCTAGACAGATTGGCATTATCATGATTGTTTTTACCAAAGCAGAAGTGAGGCAACTTATAGGAAGTGAGGGAGCTGATAGATACTATAAAACTATAACACTCCTATATTGGTGATTAGTGGCTTTCATATGGGGCACAGTGGTGGGGGAGGGCAACACTGAATCCACTTAGGTTTTCAGTTCAAACTTCAAAGGAACTATCTAAAAAACCCTTCACCTCTACCCTAAAGGTAGATACGGTCAGTCCTCCATATCCACAAATTCTTTATCCATGGATTCAAGCAATCACGGCTTGAAAATATTTTCTCTCTCTCTCTTTCTCTATTCCAAAAAGGAAACTTTGATTTTGCCATTTTATATAAGGGGCACCATTTTACTATGTTACTGTATTTAAGTGGGACTTGAGTATCCATAGATTTTGGTATCCACAAGGGTCTTGGAACCAAACCCCAGCAGATACCAAGGGACCGGAGTACTATACTGATCTGACGAAGTCTGGTGTGCATCAGCACACAGCATTTCAGGACAACCCTCAAGGCAACAGTCATTAAGGATATATCAGTGTTGATAACTATCTCATCCCCTGCCTTGCACTAATGGGCCACATCTGGGAAAATCTGTACACAAAGCTGCAGAGCAATTGATTCCCAGGCATTCTGGGTCACTGTAGAAAACAAGCCTGTGGTCAACTCCAGGAAGGCCAGGGCAAATATCATTGGTATGGTGGCATCTGCAACTACTTTGCCATTAGGGATGGAAAGAATATTTGCCATTATTCATTTCCCACACAAAAAATCAGGTTCCTAACTGTCAGAAAACCCAGCTGGAAAAAACTGAGGTAGTTTTCACCTAGCATCCCATAGATCCTGAAGTGTCACAGGAAATTATTCTGGCCAGAAATATGCAGGGATTTGGGGAGCCAAAATTGTGGGGGATCTTGTCTAAAGACACCCTGCTTCCTGAAACACGTATGGGCTTTTGCTACAAAACTGCAAAATTCTGTGCAATTTTGTAAAAATTCTGGAAATAACATTTTTATGTAAAAAACTTGTTTATGAGAAAATATATATTTTATATAAACCCACTTCTTATCAGAAAGTTAGCTTTTGTGTGTGCAATACTGGTGGGTTTTACATGAAAAGCAGCAATTTTGCATTAAAAATTCCAAATATGGCCACACTATTTAGGGGAATTCTAATAAATGTAGCCACCAATAGTCGCTTATCCAAGGTCTAATCAGTACAGCACTACTGCTCACATTGCTGCCCCTGCTGAACTACCAGGTGGGCCTACCACACTGGCACTACCCCCAGCTCCTTCAAATCTGGTGGGCAATGTAAAATGGTAGCTTTCCAGACTCTTGACACTAGTTAAGACCACTAATTGTTGGAGTATGTAGAGCCCCATCCAAATGCACTTTGCTGAAGGCTTTCTCAACCCTGGAGTCAGCTCTATAACAGATGAGTCCCTACAGCCAAACAGAGAAATATACCTGCAATGCAACATTGATCCTTATTTATATCTTACAATTGTATATGATATAGCACAGAAACAATTGGATCAACATGGATGGGAAGGGTTGCAGCTGTTATGTTTGGTAGCTAGAGACTTGAGGAACCAGGGCAGCATTTTAGTGAAAATTAACTATTGCTTTATTCTGGATTCTAAGACATACTAAGCTACCTACAATGGTTAGAATCAACTCTAGTTTTCCCAAGTTAAACAACACATTAAAATTCCTTTGTCCAGCCCCTCCCCACACTTGTAGCCAGCACCACTTGTGCCACTTCAAAGAGTGCTTTGAAGTTTGCCCCTTCTCAATTCCCTTCTCCCCACCATCTTTCAGGAAAGGAATGCATCATCATAAACTGTCATAAACAGCCCTAGTCTTTTCCCTTCTGCAGCCATCTGCTTCAATCTACAATCTCCCTTGACTTCCCCTTCCCATCATACACAATACTTTGATGTCATATTTCTATGAATTCATAGGAATATGACAGAAGCAGCAGCATCATATTCACTGAGATTCTAAGTCTGAAAGCTGAGAACAAATGGCAGGTCCTTGTGATGTTACAGGGGAGAGACCTTTGTAATACTGGGACAGGTCCTTTTGATGTCAAAGATGCAAGTTCTGCAAGGTTGGGAGATGGGCCAGAACTGTTTCTGGATCATCTGATGTGGGCCCAGCATTTGAGTAGGCAGGTAATATGCGAAGCCAGAGTCAGGGGGAAAAATTAAGCAAAACAGTCAGGAAGAGGACAAAATGCACACAGTACCACTTGCCACAATTCCCACAGGAGCTTGCATACCTCTTGGCCTTATCTACAGCATACATGACACTTGGGTAGTTTTTCCAGATACAAAACTTCTACTGAGGCTGGTAGAAAGTTACATTCAGCAGTCTGGAAGTTTTTGTCCAGAAACTAAACTGCTGCTACTGTATAACAAGAAGGCTCACAATTCACAATGCTGGCATTCTACTCACCACCTTGCAACAAAGGGTGTGATGGGTCCAAGTACACTCACCCACCTTTTCTCTCACCATTCCTCTCCCCTCACTCCTGACTTTTAGGGCACCAACACTGCATAAGCAAAGTACAGGTACAAACATTTTGCCCTCAGGCAGAGAGCCGGGTGCCAGCTGGATTGGTTGAAGATGGGTGCCTAGGCTTTAATGCTGATTTGGATTTTAATGTTTTTTCCTTCCATTGTGGCTCACACTGAGATTTGTCTTCCTGCCTGGAAACCTGGAGAAGCAGGAAAATTCTCTGTGGCTTTAGTCAGCATCTTGAGACCTGGCAGTCCTATGGGTCACTGTAAGGTTCAGGCTGGCCTAAGACACATTACTACCAGTTATGAAACTGGTGGCGCAGTGGTTAAATGCCTGTACTGCAGCCACTCACTCATAGACCACAAGGTTGCAAGTTCAATACCAGCCAGGGCTGAGGCTCGACTCAGGCCTGCATCCTTCCGAGGTCGCTAAAATGAGTACCCAGCTTGTTGGGGGGCAATCAGCTCACAGTTGTAAACCGCTTAGACATCCCATAGCGTGATATGAAGTGGTATAAAAATAAGCTGCTTTGCTTTTTTTTTTGCTTTAAACCAGAACAGTAAATGACTGTTCTAACCATGCAGTGGTTTGTAATATCCAAAGCCAGCCTTGTCATTTTCTCACAAGAGGTCCTACAAGCACCTCTCCTTTTGGGTAGTAGGAAGAAGAAGAAAAAGGAAAGGAGAAGTAAGGGGGACCCATTTTCTATTTTTTCATGATGTTAAACCCCTGCTGCCTGGGGAGGCTGCTTCACCTTTATGTAGGGGTTGGCCGTGTATAAGATGCAACCCCTAAATGAATTGATTCAGTGTTCTTGATTTCTATGAAATCAGGCAATCCCCATTAGGTTTTGCACTGTTTAACTGGGTAATCCCTTTCAGTGAATCACAGAAGCATAGACTCCTGTTTTATTCAATGCAGCATATCCAAACAAATAGGCATGTTTCCATTTGAACAGGCTGTAAGAAATCTAATTGCATCAGCGTAGGAAGCAAATAGATATGTCTTTATAATATAGGCTGAGTCTGGAAGGGAAACACCTGTTCATGTGCACCTCTTCTTTCTGGAGCAACTAGAGGAAAACTCTCTCTCTCTCTCTCTCGCTCTCTCTCTCTCTCTCTCTCTCTCTCTCTCTCTCACACACACACACACACACACACACAGAACAAAAGACTGATGTCTTGTGGTGGAAGACACAGCACAGCTGCTCTGTGAAACAAGACAAAAGCTTTAGTTATGGTTCTGATTCCCATCCAACAATCCCTTTCCCCTCTTCACATTATTTTCCATAAACAAAGACTGAAATTTCACAGACAAAACAAATGATGGAAGCCCAAAAAACTCAGGAGGTACAATATTAGAGCAAAACACTTCATTTTTTTAAAAAAAGGGTATATTAATCAAAGCCACCTTCTTTTATCTATCAATACTTTCAGTTAACTTATGTGTATTTGTGAGGTCAGGTATATACAATATGCAACAATTTCCAGCCACTCTTCAATAAGCGATCTTTGCTAGCCTGACGAAGAAACAATTCAGATGATTACAAATTCAGCAAAGTAATCCATCAGCTTTCTGTTTCAGGAAACCAAAACTAGTGAGCCAGTGGGTTTGCACATCAGATAGTAAGCTAGTGTTCTGAGGGAACTCTGGCTTACTGTTTATGAACAGCATGCTTGAAACAAGAGCAGCTAAATAGACTTGCACCTGTATAGTTTGCTGTGACTTCCAAACCTGGCACTCTGGTTTCAAGTTAGAAAAATAAACCAACAAACCATGGGTTACTTCTTTGGCTTATTGAATGACAGACAAGCCAAATGCAATCTGGGCATCATGGTAAACACATGCTTACTTAGCTGTCTATGGTTTTTTTAGTTGTGTGGTTGGTTGGGTAATAAACTAGATTTCTTAAAAAATGGTTGTTGTTTTTTTTTTAAACTGTATTATTGTGACATCCAAAGCAGCCTAGTGTGGCATAGTGGATAGAGTGGAGAACTAGGTTCACATCCCCATCAATCATAAGATTCACTGGATAACCTCAATTCAGTAACTCTCTTTTCCCCTCTGCTCAATCTCCTTCCGGGGTTGCAGTATGGGCAAAAAGAAGTATGGATAGCTATGTGAGCTCCTTGGAAGAAAAACCAAAATAAATAAAATCAATTATACACCTTGGAACTTGATAGTGCACAGAAATAAGAACTAGCATGGGTGACAGAAGTACAAAACAAGGGATTGGCTTGAAACCTAGATGTTTTAGTTGGAACCTAATAATGTTACTTGTTTGTGCATATCAAGTGCTAGTTCAAGCTAAGAAATTTATCCAGTAGGCCATCCTGCAAGGCTTAGTGAGCACTGAACTTAAGTTCTGCCTTTTGCTATCATTCTTCAAGATATACTAAGATCTGGTTGGGATCCAGCTCAGCCTTCAAGCAGTATATGTATAAAGGCTTTAAAAGTTCTAGCATAAATTCATGTAATGCATGTTCAAAGATAGAACAATAACCAACATATTGGCTCATTTCTAAAGTTCTAAATAAGTACAAGTCAGACAATGAATTAATTTGTATGTGTTTGCATGTGCCTTACTCTTCCACTAATATAGCATGATGTGCTGCTGCTGAAGCAATGAGAATAGGAGGGGAGAGCAAAATACTGGACAAAAGAGTCTATTCAAAGTTCGGTTCTCCCCACCCCTGAACTGCATAATGCAGTGGTGGGAGAGAGGAGAAATAATGGTGTGCAAACAAAGGGTTTTCCTATGCAAAATCCTGAAAAAGATGACTCACTGTCAATTGGGCACAGCATTCTCTATTCTCTCTGAGGAAGCATCTGACCACAAGGGGAAGAATGGCAATTATAGGGCTCCATTCATGCCACTGCAATGCAAGCTGCTGTTGCTCTGGACTATGCAGTTTATGCAAATACAAGCTAGTTTTGCTAGCCTCAAGGCCACATGTCACTAGTGCCAAAGATTTTTCCCTGCATGTATTTCAGTTAATATCCAAAAAGCCAACAGTCACATGGGAATGATCTCAATTCTTGATATAGCTAGTAAATGTGATCTCATTTAGAGAGAAACCACTACATGAGAACAATCACCTTGTGGTCGTTTTAAACATTTAACCAGTGAAATGCCATATTTTTTTCAAATCTAAAAAATAATTTTAAAAATACAGGGATAAACGTGTTGACCATGAAACAAAATCCAAAGTCCACCTTATGACGATACTTTCATCAGGCCAATTAATGTACCATGAATTGGATGTACAGTTTGGCCCTCCATATCCATCAGTTTTTTAATCCATGGATTCCAGCATCATCGGCTTGAAAATATTTTAAAAATATATAAATTCTGAAAAGCAAAGCTTGATTTTTCCATTTTATATAAAAGACACAATGTTATTATCCATTGTATTTAATGAGACTTGAACATCCACAATTTTGGTATCCATGGGATGTCCTGGAACCAAACCCCAATGGATACCAAGGGTCCACTGTACTGTGCAACACTAAGTTTTGAAACTCATTGGCGTCTTCATCAGTCCAAGATAGTAATAATAATAATAATAATAATAATAATAATAATAATAATAATAATCAGAGAAAGAAAAGTGTCAGTGTGAGCCTCACAGGTCTGCACCTTTCTTGAGATGTTTGAGGTGGCTTTGAGAGAGACTCTATGCAGACAGAAAGTTTAGACCACACCTAAAGTTAGCCACATAAGAAATTGTAGACATGTCTCAAGGTATTGAAGAGATGGTTTTTCAAAAACCAACCAATAATATAAAAAAAGGCAGGGATAGCCATGTTGACTACTCCTGTCCAGTCAACAGTTTTAAGAGTTTGGTACAGAAACTTCTGAACTTTGATTCTAAATATCACCGGAAGAAGGTTTTAAGAGTACACACCAGCTGAAATTCAGCAGGCATTTTTATTGTTTAAGCAGCCATCTTTTAAGTAACTTGAGACATATCTCCAGGTGCTTCTGTGAATTCCACTGGATCTTCCTTGGTTTCTGCTACTTATGTCATACCCAAGGATAGGGCACACCTAAATTTATCTCCAGATCTAATAATGCAGAGGTTTCCTGAGGAACTTACCCCATTCTGTCTACACAGTGGCCAAGGCCCTTGCACTGGACAAAAACCGATCCCATTCTCAAAAGGAGACACTTTGTTGCTGCCATTGAAGGAGGACATTTTTAATGCATTTCTTTTGCTGCTTTTCTTTCCAACCACAGTGGTGTGATCTAACCTTTCTACCTGCATAGAACCTCCTGAAATATCTGTGACTAACATGGCCATGTTTTTCCTTGTTATGAATGGCAGTAACCGTATTTATGGAAAGTGAAACACATATTCCATTGTTTCAATTTGTCAGCAAATCGGGAAGCAAAATAAAAGACAGTAAACAATCCAAGCACTAGTCAGTGCTACTATTCACCTTTTCTCGGAACCATGCTCACCCACCCACAAGCCTGACACACTTGCCTTCACCTCTCTTTGGTTTATGGAAATTATTGAGAATACAGCTGTTGATTCAAGGAAAGAACGCTGGCTAATATGTTTTAATAAAAGCTAACTTTTCTGGCAAAATATTTCCTCATTCTCCCAACAATTCTGGATATGCCTTATTGTTTGAAGGTCTGCAATTTCCTTAGTGTCTATTTGTTGCTTTCTGCACTGATGGAAAACAAAAACAGCTGCTGACACAGTTTAAAATGAAAGGGATTATATAGGTGGCAAACAGGACTGGAGACAGGATTTCTCCAGTCCTACCCTTTTTGTTCCCCACAGCAGGCCTCACAAAAAGATAACTGTGACAGAGAATGAGATATTTTTTTCTCTGTTTAAACTAAACAAATTTTGTCTCTGGTTAGCAGAACCTTTGTGACAACAGTTAGGAGAACCAAACACAGATGTATGAAAGAGAACTGGCACACTACGCTACAAAGGGGAAAAAAACAGTGTTTCAGCCATCTCTGCTATGAATGCCATTGAATATCAAAACATTTATTTAGGGGAGGAATAACTAATCTATGTTAATTGCAGAGACTGGAAAAGTAACTTCTTTTGGACTACAGCTCTCATAATCCCACATCCCCATGGCCAGTGGTCATGATTCCAGGAGCTATAGTCCTAAAAATTTATGTTTCCAAGCTCTGACTAAGGCTAAATCTGCACTTCAGAAATAATGCAACTTGACACTGCTTTAACTGCCATGGCTCCATACTATGGAATTCTGGGATTTGTAATTTTATAACATATTTAGCCTTCTCTGTTAGAGCACTTTGGTGCCAAGACAAACTACAAATCTCAAGATTCTACAGAATGGAGCCATGACAGTTAACTGTATTATTTCTGCAGTGTGGATTCATCATTTCAAAATGTCTTCTTTAACTAGAGTATAGAAAATTTGTTGTGTTTCAAAATTGACTTCAGTTCTCCCTGCAATATATGTCATGTCTTAATATGACTGCTCTGCAAATGGCCAATGCAATCCAAGGGTAGTAACTGTGAGGTCCTCCAGCCTACACAGCCAATGGTAATAAATACAGGGAGTTGCAGTTTAATACCATCTGGGGAGCTGCATGATAACTCCCTGACATAAATGGGCAAAAAAACAGCCTTTTCATAGGAGATGATTAAGGCTCCCAAAACTATGCCTTGCTAGGAATTATGGGGAGTTGTGATCCAACATCTGAAGAGCATAGAAGGCAGGTACAGGATTATCTCAGGTCCTGATGTTTCTGGTCCAAACCCTGAGAACTAAGGATAGTGCCTGGTGATGCAATTAAGTGTTATACATGTAAGTGCCAACACACATTATACATATTTTCCTATTTGAAAATTAAGACAGAAATCTTAGCTAAATGGGATTTTTCTAGACCAAGAGAAAATTGTAGGAAGGTGCTTCTGTACTAGCTGAGCTGGAGATTTATACAGCCCTTTCACTTGCCTGAAGCTGAGCTGACCAAAACTGAGATATCTTTTATCATCATCTCACCCCTGGAAATGACCTATTAAAACTGGAGAATCAGGCCCTGAGATCTGGCAACCCTAGTTTGTAGTTTGGGGGGCACTGAAAGTCTTTGGCTGAAAATCTGAATACCAAACCCTAAACTGCAAATCACAGGATTCCAAAGGACAGAACTAGATCTGGCAACCCTAGGAGGGCACCAGGTTGGGAAACACAGCTGTACAGCAAGTGTGAGTGCTTGCCAAAGAAAAGAAAATGAGAACAGGATTTAAAGATGTATTGGATTTCCAAAGAGTTCAAACTTCTTAAACCTCTGCAATCACTACAAGGTAAGTTGCTTGGGAGAAGTAATTTGGTACTGTTGAAAAATATACATCCATACAGAGAGAATGTGGCACTTTGGATTCAAAAGGTCAGCCTGTGTCACATTCAAACAGCAGGTGATTTGACAGGAGAATCACTTCTCCAAGATATTTGTATTTGGTGACATGTCATAAATTTTGAACAACCAGCTTGCTAACTTTGCTTCCTACTCTATAAGACGTGTACACTTTTTATACATTCTATTCCTCTTTGAAAATGAATGCTTTCAATTTCTAATGCATAAGCCAATTTATCTCAGCGTATTCCCTTTGGCTGGTGCCTGTGTCAGATTAGTGTACATCCAATGATTTACTTCTTTTTCAACACAATAAACCTATAGCCTGCCTCCACCTCATCATAAAATATCAATGTCCATCCTTACTCTTATCAATAAAATGTTGCTTTTAAGATATGGGCAGAATCAACCACAAATGCTACTCTGAGGAACAGTTTTCTCCTCAGAAATTAAAGGAAAGAGAAGAATCACTTAAACTGCTCTGAAATCTCCAATTGTTTTTCTCCTGTTTGGTTTGTAACATCATGCCTGATGAAGAAGCCCATGGAGCTTTGAAACCTTGCAACAAGTATAGTGTGGATTTTGGTTGGCCAATAAAGGTATCACTGATAAATTTTTGTTTGAATTTGCTAAATGGCCAAAACAGCTACCCTTGAATGTTTTCTGCTCTGAAAAAGTAACTGCAAAAAGTAGTAATATCATAGCTATTACAAGAATCAGAGCCACTGGAATCATCGTGTTGCACAATGACTCTTAGGAAAACATGAGGTAGAAGCAAGATAATCATTCCTGAAATAATTGAAGGTCGATGTACTTTATTTTATTTATATAATAATTATATCCTATGAGCTTGAAGTGACATACATGCCTCTCTTCCTCTTCACTCTGTGAGGTAGGCAAGAAAATAGTAGTATAATAAAACCACTGCTTTCTGAGTTGTGCACACACATCTCCACCCCCAAATCTGCCATTACTGATGAAATGGGTTTTTCAGGGTTTGAAAGCACAGAAAAGCACCTGAATGGTCATGTCATGGATAATTTTGCTTCTGTTTGACACGTATGACTCTCTCAAAAAGGAATTATCTGTCTCCAGCTGCATTTAGTATCATTATTGCAGCGTTCATGATGACTGTTTGTATGGATGGATAAGCACTCTGGAACATCAACAGTCTCAACAACTGGGAGTAAGAGGCAAAAGGGGATTTTATTTCCCAGGACCAAAAGTGGCCTATATTGTCACTTAGACTGTAAGAGACCTGTTTTCCATATTTCATCAGTTTTCGGTCTCCAAATTCCTTGTAGTTTAGATGTTCCTGGGGAAAACAGCACCCTCTTTTACATCCTTTCCATCTCAATCTGTAGAATGAGAACAATAATTCTTATGGTTACTGGGAGTAAATGAATGAAATGTTACTGGATAGTAGAGTATATACTTTGCATGTAGAAGGGTATAGGGTCAGTCCCCAGTTTCTTCAGTCTGGGAAAGACTCCTGAATCGAACTTTGCCACCACCAATCATTTAGACCAGCCTTCTACAAACTGGTGCTCTCCCAATATGCTGGATTACAATTGCCCCTGTCCATGCAGACTGGGATGATGGGACCAGCTGTCTGCAGTACTGAAGGGGGCCAGGTTAGAAACAACTGGTATGAATAATGCTGAGCCAGGTGTAAGGCATCCTCCTACACTCCCTGACCACATATTCACTGGTACAGTACACTTTATATAATAAAATGTCCTTCATTGTAAAATAAAAATTTTCAGTACAACTTGCTAAACCCAAACACATCTTTAAAAGCTGCTAAAATATAAGCACTCGAAATCCATCACCAAGAACAGCACACACTGGTAAGGAATAATTAATTTTCTTTATTGTTCTAAGGGGAGGCTATGATGAGGTCAAAATGAAAACAACGCAGGCTATTGATCTCAAGTCTTATCCTGGAAAGGTTACTTTAAGCTCAGATGTCATTTTTAAGAATCATAATGACCTCCCTGCCTCTGCACCCCTTTCCACCAAATGTGCAGTGCTGCACCAATACTCAACTCTAAACCACCACAAACTCATTAATGAAGCAGGGTGTTGCTGTTCTTTAAAATCTGTAAGTGCTGTCCACAAATCATAATGAAACAGCAGCTGATAGATTTTGCATTATAACTGACAAACCAGAGGAAGAAGACAAGGCTAAAGCATAATGGGAATGGGTCTAAATAATATCCTCTCAGCTTCCTCAGTTTGGCAGGGATTGTCCCAATTAATCTTCTGTAATCCCACTTTTTCAGCTGCTTTTCAAATGTCCCAGTTTCTCCTCCCATTTTCCTCCTTGTCCTCAGCTTACTTCAGTTACTGCAAACTGAGTTCAAATTGGGAAAGCAGTTTGTACTCAGTCAGTTCAGCAGTGGGCAGGGAAGAGCAAGGGTTGAATCTTGCCCTTCCCAGGAGGCTGAATCAAAAGCAAACTGCTGCAGCCTCTCCTTGCTTGTCTTTTCTTAGCCATTAATAACTTTTGCCATCTTGACCACATTTTGATGTTGCTTGGCCAAACATGTCCTAATTTTTATTTGTGACTTGTTGGAGGGTGTGCGAGAGTTTCCTTTAATGTCATGTGGTGAGTCTTTTTCAAACTCCTTCCTCTTCCTTGCCCAATGTTTCATTGCTGCCATTAAGTATACTGTTCATTTTAGGTGCCAACAGAAAGGATAAGGGTGTAGCTATGGGGGCAGCTGGGCGCCCTGTCCCCCAATAAGAATTCTGCCTCCAGTGACATTTCCTTCAGCCTCCGATTTCTAACATTGTGATAACTTAAAATTTCAGTTGAGCATTAAGAAATATTGTTTAGGCCAGTGGTTCTCAAACTGTGGGAGGGATCCACCCCAGAGGGGCACAAGTGTTGCTTGAAAAGGGGGGGGGGCTGAGACTTGAAGGCCCTGATCCCTTCTCTTCCCAAACCTTTTCTGTCCTGGAGAGGAAAAGAAAGGCAAGGAGGGCACTTGGAGCCTGGGGAGGGTGGTGGGTGGGAGAGACCTATTTCCTTATAAAATGTTAAAATATCAATATAAAAGAATGTGTGGATGAAGATATGTACACTAAACATACAAAATATTTTTATTCATTAACTATGTTAAGCAGGGGGCACGACAGCCACATGTAGATGTAAAGGGGTCACAAAGGTAAAAAAGTTTGAAAACCACTAGTTTAGGCATCTAAAGAAAAGGATCAATCAACAGAATGCAAACACATCAAATATGAGGTCTGAGTGTTAATTATTTTCATTATGTTACTCTGTGCAATGCTAGAAATTTGGAGACTAAAAGAAAAATTAAGGAGATATAATTCTTGTTGGGGAGACTACTTTCATTTGGCCATCCATCCCATTTGCTAAACCCTGTAATAAGGCCAAGTTTGATCCAGTGGTTAAAATGTTAGGCTAGCATCAGGGAGGTAGAGGTTCAAACTTTTCACTTAGCCACAAATCTAACCATGAATAAAGCACTGTTTCTTTGTTCATCCAGTTTCGTCACAGTGGTGTCGTGAAGATAAAAAGTGGAAAGAATTATGCATGACACAATGAACTCAAGCAGTGAACAGGAGATTAAAAATCTAAACGATAAAATGTGTTATTATTTAAATATTTATATCCTTCTCTGTAAGAGATTGGTACAATTAAATTAAATTTAAAATTTAAGGAACAGGAGAATCAAATTAAACAACTTAAAATTCAAAACAGTAAAGAATAGCATTATCTGTTTTAACAATGTAAAAGATCAACCACATTCATAGGATTTTATACAAGGTTCTGATCATGTCTACATTGTGTAATCTTTCTGTATTTTGGCACTGCTTCTTAGGTCTTTTTTTTTCTTAAGAGAAAAATAAATGAATACATTCATTATGGAAGGAAAGATGGAACCACTCCAACACTCTTTTTGATTGATTATGCTAGGAGTCTTCTATGCTGAAGTGACCATCACCACCTCAACTTTAGTGAAAGAGTCAGACATACTTTACTAAAGCAACAAGTGTATGGGCTGAGTCTGTATGAGTCCCCAACCATGTTGTTGTTGTTGATGCTGCTGCTATTGTTATTGTACCTTCAAGTCATTTCCAACTCATGGCAACCCTAAGGTGAACATATCACAGGGTTTTCTTGGCAAATTACTCCAGAGAGGATTTGCCATTGCTATCTTCTGAGGCTGAGAGAGTGTGACTTGCCCAAAGTCACCCAGTGGGGTTTCATGGTCAAGCAAGGATTTGAACCCTGGACTCCAGAATCATATCCAGTGCTCAAACTACTGCAGCACACTGGCTTTCTTTTTCCAGCTATATGCCCTGGTAAAGCTGTCCTGATTTGAGACATCAAAGTGCTACAGGTAGCCTGTAAACACAGATACATCTAATAGTTTTTATGATGCAGTGTAATACTTTTCACATAAACACATTCCCAACCATAAGGGTTGTTTGCCAGCCCTGCATCCTGTCTTCTCTCTTAGCCCAGCCAGCGGCAACACAAAGACATTCCAGTGCTGGTGACCAAAGCAGGAAGCTAAAAGCAATGCCTTAAACAACCTACAGTTGTGGCCAACAAATCCATTGTGACAATAACTTATTGGTAGCCAGTATCCAGAGGAAAGAAAACACCAAAAGCAAAAAGAAAAGAAGCATTACTGGTACATTCTCTGTTCCCACTCTGTGCTTGTCTCATGTTAATTTAAACAAGGAGAGATGTTAACAATGACAAATCAAGGCAAACTAAACTTCCTTGACTTTGAAAATTTCCCAGTGACTGCATGGCCAAAAAAAAAAAAGAAAGGAGGG
>CM034708.1:193179778-193203097 GCA_020142125.1 Phrynosoma platyrhinos | reverse complement strand
TTCTGGCAGTCTGCAAAGGCCCTTAATTGACCTTAACTGATTGGAAAGCTGGGCCTAAACTAACAAAATGAATTTCAGCAGGGAGAAATGTAGGATACTACACTCGGTCAGTAAAAATGAAGTGCACAGATATAGCGTGGGTGATACTTGACTTTGCAGCAGTACATGTGAAAAGTATCTAAGTGTCTCAGTGGACTACAGTGAACATGAGTCAGCAATCTGATGTGACAGTCAAGAAAGCCAGTGCAATTCTAGGCTGTATGAATAGGGGGTATAGCATCTAGACTGAAGGAAGTAATAGTACCACTCTATTCTGCTTTGTTCAGACCTCATCTGGAATATTTTATCCAGTTCTGTCTGCCACAATTTAAAAAGGATGTTGACAAGCTGGAGCACGTCTAGAGGAGGGTGGTCAAAATGGTGAAAGGTCTGGAAATCATGCCATATGAGGATGAGAATACTCTGTATTCTAGTTGAAACTTTAAAGGAACTATCCAAGTGCTGAATGCTACCCACTCCCTCCTTCCTCCAAGTACTGAACCCTCCCTCCAAGGACCTCAAGACAGCTTATGTGGGCTTTCTCTCCATTTTCATATTCATGACAAACCAGTGACGTAGGTTACTAAAAGAGTAACCAGCCCAAACTTATTCAGTGACAAGCTTCATCAAGCTTTAGTCATTCATGAGATAAGTACCAGCATCCTGAATTCGGCTCATTAGTGAAAAGGCAATAAATGTATTTCTTGCAGAAGATAACAAATACTGCCCTATGAAGCTTCTAAACCATTTTTGTAGGCAGTCCCATACTGAACATTTTACAGTAATGCAACCATACATTCCCCAGAACAAGGATATGCTACCCCTATCCAGGAAAGGCCACAGTTGATGAACCAACCAAAACTGGTAAAAGGCAAGCTGCTGACACTATTTTGGCCTCTAGTGACAATGTTTATTTAAGAAGCACCACCCAGGTTGCTAATTCAGTAACAGCTTTAGGTTGCTTATTAAACAGTCTCATGGACTCTAGTTAACTGCCTGAATTCAGTTAACTGGTCAATCTGCCAGCTGAGACAGCAGTTCAGCACCTCCACAGTCTCCCCCAACTCAGGGAACAAAGAAAAATAGATCTGGCATTCATCAGCAGACTGATGACACTCATTCCACCTTCTCTGATGACCTTACCCAGCAGCTTCATACAAATGTTAAAAAGCAAAGAAGCTAAGATGGAATCTTGTGGGACCAACAGCTCAACTGATCCCATAGGTAGGAGAAGATCCTCTATATTACTGTACCATTCAATTCCAACTCAAACAATTGGAGCAAGGTGCATACCACCCATATTGGTAACAAAAGCTGTTGAATGGTCAAGAAAAATAAATATGAATGTGGTCATTTCCCCTTTTCTTTGCTGATAATTATAATCTTTCAAGGCAACCAATACCAAATCCAAGCCAAAAACTGGATTGAAATGGTCCTGATGATCCACTTCAACCTGAAGCAGGCTGCCACCATCCTTCAGACATCTTGTCCACAAAAGGGTTGTCTTACAACTGCCTCTTTCAAGAGATCTGGGACCATTTTGTCTTTCAGTAAGGAATTCGTATCCTCCTGAACTATACAGCCAGGGTAAGTCAAGATGCCAAATTGGGTAAGAACAAGAATACAAGCAATAACATAAATCTCCCTAAAGTCTACATCTAGGATGGCCAAATATGACTAACCTTATGTTCAAAGATCCCAAGCAACTTGCTACTGCAGGCCTTCAAGGACTCCAATATATTATTCTTTCTGGGTTCTTTTTAGACCTCTTTTGTAGGGATGATGGAAGTTGTTATCAAACACATCTTGATGGCATGAATATGTCTGCCTTAAAGAAAACTTTCTCTTCTGTCAAGAAGAGACACAGCAGCTAACTTGAAGATATAGGGTTTTTAAAAAAACATAGATTTGACACAGGAGCCATCTAGTTGTTCATAAATAACCAATGGTTTCATTACAACACAGGACTGCTTCTCTTCTGTGGCATGCACTTGAATGTAACTTGTGAATAAAAATGTCTGCTGGTTATCAATTTATGAGCCATTGCTACCAGAATGTCTCTTGATTCATTAACAAAAGGTAGCTTAAAGAAAAATGGATTGATGTGTAATAAAAAGCAAGATCTGTACATTTTAAAGTAACTTTTAACTCTTGGAAAGAGTTTGTGGGAGTCATGTTGCCTAAATTGCTAAAGCAGGAGACACCTTGCTGAATTGCTAAACTATTTTAAATAAATTCTCTCTCTCTCTCTCTTCTGTGTTTTAAACCACACCATCAAAACACACCATTCTACCATAATACACCAATCTGAGCAATGTCTTTTACCTACTCTTTGCAGCCAATACAGTATTGTCCATTGCTCTATCAGTGAATGCCACCAGTTATTAAAAGTGTACATACAGAATTCAGAATATTCTGTTGCAACAACCAAATTAGTTTTATCATCAAGGGCAAAAGGATAATTTCAAAATGCTTTTTTTTTTTTAAGGCATATAAATTTATATTTCCACATGAGTGATCCTTTTCTTCACATTCCTCTCAGGTAACAATAGCTCATCAGTAGTGACTATGAAAATATTTTATAACTTACAGGTTCCATTAAAATATTATCTTGATTAGTCCTTTGCCAGTTCCTGCCCAATATGATTATTTTAAGAGGTGCTCAATAATATCTATAATACTGGAGCATAACCTTCATTAGAAATACCAGAAATAAATAGCAACAACAACAAAAACCCAGCACATGCCTAACAAATCTGGCATCTATGGTGGTATTTATGCAAACACTAAGATCACAGTTTCCTACAGCCAGGCTTATTATTAGACAAGCAAAGGTAGCTGCATCAACAGAACCGGTCCTACCCTTGTACAGGGTAAGGCAACTGCTTCAGGCAAGATCTTTTAAGTATCAGTAACAAGCAAAAAATACTAGGAATTTAATTTTAACTGCCAAGTTTGGGGAAAAGTGCTCATGGGATTTTTCAGCCTCATGTTCCAAAATAACCTGGCTAACTTCCGATGCTCTGCACCTTGAACTGGGAGGATGAGCAGTAAGGTGTGGGGGATTTGCTTCATAGCTTCTTTATGTTAACCCTTCCAATAACAGTCCCACTTTTGTCCTACAATACCAGTTGCTTCTATTAAATGGAGAGGGGCTATCAAAGAAAAAAAAATAACTCCTCCATCTGGTGCCAATGCTTTATTGAAGTTGGCTCACTTCAGTTAAAATTAGAATTTTACACCATATCCCCTAAATGTCTGATTTGGCAAGGATGGACCCAGTTAATCCTCCACTATCTAACTTTCTCAGCTGATTTAAAAATATCTTAGTTTCTCTCTACCTCTCCTATTTTCCCTCTTTGTCCTTGGCTTGCTTTGGTTGCTGCACACTGATATCAAAATAAAAAAAAATGTGGTTGTGTATTCAGTTCAGGAGAAGGAGAAGGAGAGGAGAGGAGAGGAGAGGAGAGGAGAGGAGGGAGTACAGTCTTGTTCTGCCCAGTAGGCACAAGCAAAAGTAAACTGCTGCAGCTTGGTCTAGCTTTGGAGAAGACCATTTGTGCTGTATCACTTCAGATTGCTTTTAAAAGTCAGTAAAAGGAATTAGCACCTTTTAAAAATCAGTGGAATGGGAAATCTCCATCAATTAAGAAGAGTTTGTCTTGAAGACAGCGCCATTGAATTACAGTATCTGAAGACTTCACACCAGATGCTCTCTTGGTCTGTCTTAAGAGACACACAGATTCCTTCCATCTCTAATTTCTTTAAAATAGGATTAATGCTGCAAAGAACCATTCCTGACTTAACTTCAATTCTGATTTTTTTTTTAAAGATATACTTGCGGCCTTCCACATTTACAGCTTTGACTTTTGCAGATTTGATTATTTGCAGTTTTGATTAATATGTTCCCTCTAGGAGTCTCTTGGTCTTCCAGCGCAACTCTGCCAGACATTGACCATAGAGTTGTGCTGGAGAACCAAGAAGTTCCTAGAAAAAACACTTCTCTAAGCATTTGTAGGTCCTCCAGCATGACTCTACGATCAACCTCTGGCAGATGTTGATCATAGAGTTGCTCTGGAGGACCTGGAGATTTCTACAGAGGTGTTTTTGCAGATAAAAATAATAGTATTTTTTTATTTGCGGTTTTTCCACATTCATGGGATCCTTCACCCCTAATCCAAGTGAATTTGGAGGGACCACTGTACATAAATGTTACAATTTAAGGCATAGTTTTACTGGTTTCCTTCTCTTTACACAGCTTCATTTTAATATATTATTCCTCTGTGTGCACCAGAGTTTCACAGTGCTACAGGAAGAAAACTAACTTGTAGAGGCCCAACAATAGGAGAGATTTTAATGTTTATGTACAATAAAGAGATGTGTTTTCCCCCTACAAAGCAATGTTCTGTTTACATTAACAGTGCAATCATACCCATATCTAATCAAAAATCCCAAGGAGTTCAGTGGAACTTGCTCCTAGGTAAATATGTGCAAGACTACAGTCAGAGATAGTCTCTGAAAGACCACTGGAATGCATGTATTCTTTATGAGAACTATTTCCCCCCAATGATATCTTTCTTATCTAATTACATCCCATTTATCTCTGGGAACTAAAAGAATTGTACATTATTTTCCACAGTGGCACCTCCATTTATATTCTAATAACAGTGCTCTGAAGTAGGTTAGATTAGAAGTCATGATGGGCTCACGTGAGTGTTATGTTATGCAGAAGCTGGGATTTTACTTGCTCCATATGTGTATTAAGCAGAGGAGTGGGTACAAACACAAAGTTCATATAGTAGATCTGAGAAGAAAGCTGTTATTTTGAGCATGTTTAATAAAGCCATTTTGATTTTAGAATAATGCATTATAAACTACTGATCATGCTGTGCAACCACATGTGCACACACAGAGTATTGTATTTATTGATTTAGTGATTTTTTAAGGCTTTTCCAGACTTTAAATTCTATGATTTCTTTGCTTAAATTAGTAGTTTTGTGCATTCATCATTAATAACTTTTGCCCTCTTATTAATAACTTATTAATATTATTAACTTCCTCATTGATAACTTTTGCCTGGTCACATCTTTGATATCACACTATGATGCATCTCCTAGTTGCCAGGTCCACTAAAGACTGTCCATGGACATGTGAGACAGGCCTATATAAAGGACTCAAGATAAGCTTTGTATCTCAAGGCCAACCATCTTGAGATACAAAGCTTACTCAGTGAGAATGCTACTAGGCCCCCTTGAAGAGAAGGAAGAGCCTCTCTACTTGGACCACATAAGTCACAATTAAGACGACAGATCCCCAGTATTTGATATGTTACAGGCCAGTGTGCTGTATGTACCAAATACATAGGGTCAATCTGTTGTAAATGCAGCTGGTAACCACTGTCAACAGACACAAAGGGATATGGGATTTGGGCCATTCTCTCTGTTTGGGTCTGCAGTTTTCAAGCCCTGACTGGAATAAGAATTCATCACTTATGTATCCTGGATTCCAATGAAACTGTTGCATACACTTGCTTTATACACTGACTGCTTTGAATAGGGCTACACCCATGCAGTCACAGATTATGGAACACCAGCGTTATCTCTTCCCACCTGCTAACAAAGAGCAAGTGCAATTTTGTAAGTCTGACTGACACCGAGAATAACGGAGAAGTTCATTAAGGAGGCAAATGAATGCAGCATATATCCCTTACATACACAGATCCAAGGAAGCCTGTACCTACTGATTTGAGCAAAGAGAAGACTGAAACTGGCATTGCAATTATAAAGGCTAATGGAGTCTGATTTACATTTCAGAATTTATTAGCTCATTTTTAATTAGGAAGTCATTTGAATTGCAAGTGAAATGATTAGATTAGAAAGCCACTCAGCAGTTTAGTACACTGGACTGTAGAAAGCTTCACTGAGTAAGCTGCATATTTTGCAAAGTGATTGTTTTAGGCTCTGTGCTTCCCCCACTCATACATTTTCCACCTCTCTCATGCCCTATTTTGCTAATGAGTCATCACTAGAGGTAAAGCTGCATCTTTGTTAATGCATCCTAGCAAATTCTTTGTGGGTTCTTTTTAAATAAGTTCTCTTACAACAATTAATTTTTAAAAAGGAACTGTAGTGAATGTGTCATGGGGGACATGGTAAGGAATAATACTTTCTCCCAAGGCTCCAGTAGCAGTTAGAAAAGAGCAAGCCTATGCAAAACCTCTACCAAGACCTCTGTACCACCCATGGCTGAGTTTGCCACTGTGTCTTCAAGTTGGGGAGCAGTTTTTCAAAATATTGCCACAGTGGGAACCAAAAACAATGTGATTTTTACTTTCAACCAGGGATGGGAAAGGTGCAGTCCATGGACTGTGTGCACCTCCATTGTCATTTTTGTGGTCTCCAAGATCCACTAATTAAAAAAATATAGAATGACCTTACTTTCTGGTTTGAAAAATCCTTTCCTAGCCCATAAACAGTTCAAGGGGTCCCAGAATATGACAGAATGGCCCCATTCTCTCTAGATTGCTTCTTGAGGTCAGCAAAAATAATACGCACACCTTGCAGGGGAAGAAGTCAAGCCTGCCAGCTAAGAAGTATTTCCCTTTACACCATAATACCCCTGGAACTTTACACACAACCTGATTTTCACCTGTGAAATGTTTATTTATTTCATAGGAAGGAACTGGCAAAACCACCTCTGAGGATTCCTTGCCTAAGAAAATCCTATGAAATTCATGGGGTTACATAAGTTGAAGGCAACTTGAAGGCACATACATACACACACATCATGGGTTAATCAAGTTATCTCCACCTCTTCCCTGAGAGTAAAAATAAAGGAATAACAAATTAATTTGTTGTTGTTGTTGTTGTTGTTGTTGTTGTTGTTGTTGTGTGCCTCCAAATTGTTTCTGACTTATGATGACCCTAAGGCGAATCCATTTTATATTTTTCCATGAAACCAGAATACTGTTGCATGGGTAGTTGCCACAATCTACCTATTGGTAGGGCTGGCCTTGCATTCACCTAACACCTAGAACACTGACACATATTTCCATAAGGATCTGAATTTACAAGCCCTAATTCAGCCATTGTTTTCTCTCTTTTGCCTACACTGTCTGTACGGTAAGGATCTCCAAGTATGTGTGTTCGCACAGTCAATCTGTCAAGTTAATTACAAGTGTACCTTTAATATTTATCATGTATATGATTTATATTCATTTTATGCATTTTAATTATGTACACATGCCTCAAGCTCTGTGAAAACTGAGCACATTAAAAAAATCCTAACGATAATTTTGTCAGTTGTATGGGTACTGAATATATGCTTTTTCTGAAAAAGGAAGAACCCCTTCTGATTTATTAACTAGGGCTCAGGAATGTAGGTGTAGCAAAGTATTTACGGGTTTCTGAAAATAAAAATGTACAACTTGTTACAAATTAAAAAGATATTATTATGAAAATCATCTAGAAAACAATCTGTAATTGATTTGATTACTTGCTTCCTCTTCCTTGTTGAGCTAACTGATGGTGACTGCTTATTTCAGTACTGCAACAAAGGAATTGATCTCTAAGCCTGTGATTGTTTGCTGCATCATATTCTCATTGACCTCACTGAGTGTTTTCAGAGATACCAAATATAGGAACTGAAGTCCAAACCTCTCAGCAGTTGCTCAGATAGCATGCATACACAGACACACACACACGCATATATTTTGGTAGCCTATTAATTGAAATTTATGGTTGTAATGAGCAGGGCCACTGCCACCAGGCACATGAGTTTTGGGGTCTTTGTCCAAGCATTGACAGGTGCCCCATGAAAGGGTTCATTAGTATTCGTGACCTTGCCACATACATTTTGCATTTGCTTTGTAGTTTGAGGATAGGAAAACATATAAAGGCCCAAGCAAGTGAATTTTTCTCTGTTGCTAACCTGCTTTCACAGTTCTCATAGCTATGTAGCAGGGAGGAGAAATGGGTCACACTTTGATTTTATTTTATTGCTTCTGCAGTATACAACCCTTAGTTGGCCATCTTCCATTGGCCTTGATGAGGGGGGTGCACCCTAGTTCAGCGGTCCCCATATGTTCCAGCGATAGAGAATCTGTTCACCAGCCAAGGGATAGTCTGGGTAAAATTTATTAAAGGCCTAGTTCTACCACTTGCTGTGACAAGATGCTGGGTCCTGTAAGCAAAAGGATTGGGATGCTCCTGTGTACCATCTGCTGCATCATCTATCACCAATAAAGTATATTCTATAGCAATAACATGTATCAGTGTCAGGCACCAAAGAACCCTTGGAGAGGCTTCAAACTATCCCCAGTTCAGGAATAAGACAACAGTAATCAAATTTGTTTGGAGGACTTACCTGTATCTCCATCAGTGTCACTAGGGTTGGCGTCACTCCATGCAGTAACTCATGGTGTCTCACACACAACCCATTGACTTCCAAACATACTACACCATACAGAATCCATAGTCATTCTTTTGTACTAATGTTACTCATAAATTATAATTCCTATATATCGCGGAACGTAATGGCAATAGTTGTGACATAAACAACTAGGAAAATTAAAATTATACCTTTAAATTACAATATTGTATGAACAGCCTAAATGTATTTCCGTATACATTGTTTCATGTGGTTAAAATGAAAATTTGGTAAGATGTGATGTTTTAAAATAAAATAATTAAAATAATTAAAAATATTTTAAATTAAATTTTAACATTGTAATTGTTTTTTTTAAAAAAAACCCCAAAAACCTTGGGTTTCCCCTTTCTCTTCCAACTGAGCCTTGCCCCACTTGCACCATCTCTTCATCCTTTTAAGGGGACACAGGTGAATGATACTTCTGATTTCTGCCAAAAGGCATATGTTTGGGAATCAGTGGTGTGTCATACACCCCTTAGGGTGTCACCTGGTGATGCCCCCGTGTATCTCAGAAGACAGCAGGCTCAAGGCTAGACTTGGGGAAGTTCACACATGCAGATTCACATATGGGTTCACACACGTAGGTACAGCAGTTGATTTCTGTACAATGGAATGAGTTAAGTGTAGGAACTGACTGCTGAAAGGCATTGTATGTGAAATGGTATCTTCAAAGACACATTCATACTTGGAAGCCGCTTAAGTGCAAGCCTTCTAAAAATACACAATTCCTATTATACGCTCTCTGAATCCCATTTTGGAAGAAAGATGGGGTATAAATCTAATAAATAAATGAAAGTAACTCTCTACTTGACCATTTTTCAAAAGTAACTAAACTTAGTTTTAAATTACTTGGTTTTAAACCATCTGAATGCTGCATGCCATTAGTCTGTACAAAATACACTGTTCTCCCGTCCACTTCATCCCTGCCTTGGCACCCTCAACATGGTGTGGGGCAGCATTTGAACCATATAATATTCTTCCTCCATCAAATATGAGGCCACAGACTCAAATGTTAAAGCCACTTTAAACATCACAGTTACACTGCAAACAGAATGACTTTTTGCTGTTGTTAACTCCTGTCAAGTCGACTTCAGCTTATGGCTTCACTCTCCTTAATGCCATGTGTGTATATAAATATGCATGTTGTTGTGTGCCTTCAAATTGTTTCCCACATATGGCAACTCTAAGGTGAACCTATCATGGGGTTTTCTTGGCAAATTTATTCAGAAGGGGGTTGCCATTGCCCTCCTCTGATGGAGCTGGGAGAGTGTAACTAGCCCAGAGTCACCCAGTAGGTTTCCATGGCTGAGCCAGGAATCAAATCCTGGACTCATCGTCCAACACTCAAACCACTACACCAGGCTGGCTCTCTATACATACACAAATACTTAGCAGAATCATTCTGCCTCATGTGTTGTGTGCACACACACATGTGCTACACAGTAAAGTGTGTTTCACAGATATGTGGATTCTCTGCAAAAATCTTCTTGCTGCTTTGTAAATTGTTCCAAAGCACAAAGCTCTCCTCCACCACCCTTCTCTTTTCTTTCCCCTCCTTTTCCCCCTGAAGGTTTCCTTCTGCTTGAGTGGCTGCTGGGAAGCTTCATTTCCTGGAAAGCACTACATATATATATATATATATATATATATATATATATATATATATATATATATATATATATATATATATTTGCTTAGCAGGAATTCTTGTCAGGGAAATTTAGTTTGTGTTTCCCCTTCCTTCCCAAAACCTGACCTCTACCTCAGTTCAGGAAATTTCCCTTTCCTGCAGCATCCTCATATGGCTTCAAGCCCTTAGATTCCCCCTTTCTTTTTTTTTAAAAAAATATTCTGAACTATTAACTCCCTGACTCATTGCAATTTTTCAGTAAATGAAAGCAGGAAATGCAAACTCCCATCATTAAAAAGTGGAGCCTCACAACACCAAAACCACTTGGCTAGGGTAGATGTGTGTACCATCAACTGGTGCAACTGTGCACTAATAACAAATGGACATCTATATTTATAAAAGCATACTGAAGTGGGATCCTCATAATACTGTCTGTCCCTCAGATCCCCCTTCCTCGCTCAGTAAGTTGCTGTCAGACCTAATTTGTTTCATTCTTTAAGCACAGGCTTACAGAAACCACTTGGAAGAAATGATTAGGTCTGCTTTGGTTAGGAAGGAAAGTCTCATTAATGTCAGGAAAGGGGAGAGAGAATCCTGAGATGCTCCTAGCTAGTTTTCTTTCCTTTTAATTGTCCCTCCCCACTCTTTTTAAATACAATTGATCTGTGAGTGCCTGGAAATAGATCAATATGGATTTCTGACTCCTTGTGCTTCTATAACAGGAACAACAATATGACTCTAAAATGAGCACATGAGAAAGTGTGTGGAAGGGACTGCAAGCTTAGAATTCAGTAATTCCAAAGTAGTCATTTGAGCACTGGACTATGATCTGGAAACCAGGGTTTGATTCCCCCATTCGGCCATGAAACCCACTGAGTGAACTTGGGCAAGTCTCATGCTTTCAGGGCAAGACAATGGCAAAACTTCTCTGAACAAATCTTGCCAAAAAAACCCCATGATAGGTTCCCCTTAGAGTTGACATAAACTGGAAATAACACGAAGGCACACACAACAATCCATGGGGAGAGATGGGTAAGAAAATGATGATGATGATGATGATGATGATGATGATGATGATTAAACAATCCAGGCATCATAAATGTAATAAAAATTAAAAAGCCAATCCTGAACCCTCTGTCATGTCTTCCTGAAATGAAGATGGGCTCTCTGAAGTAGGGTTGCTCCTATTTTAAGGGGCTCCTGTTCCTTTAATGGTTGTTTAGAAGAGGAAATTTCAGCAGTCATTCAACTCTGCCTAATGGTAGGGCTGGCCCTATATGCAGGTAAAAATTGCACTAGATATTACAGTTGAATAAAGCAACATTTGTGGGCTTTTCTTTCTTTCTTGAAGGGCTATTTTTAGAAACATATTACAACCTTCTGGTTCCCTGAGATTTATAATTTTAAAACCAAAGGCAGCCGCTACTGAAATATTTCTATACTCGGCACTCCCACACATAAAATGGGCAAGACTGAATGTCTTTTCTCCTTATTCTGGTCCAAATTCCAGAAATATGAACAGTCCATCAAACTTATGAGATGGCAACCCTTGCCCTAGATGGACCCAACTATTAGAAAACCCAATCAGATTATTTGCCTCTCCCAAAATGAAACTATTTCAGCCGTTTCTCATCACTGCCTCGCAACATGGAAAACCCCTCATTACTTTTTTTTCATACTGTTGCCACAGTAATAATGAGTATTTCCCACATCCTGGCCTTGCTATGCATTCTGTCTCCTATTTACGGTAAACACAGCTTGCAATCTTTTTATTTAACAAGTCTGCTTTCCACTATGCACTTTAAGAACACAACAGGCACCGTTTCCATATAATTGTACACAGCATTTTTGCAAACATATCCACTTTTTCTTGCCTGCAGTGACAAGCTGAGACACCATCACATCTGTAATCCCAGGCATCTCCTGTGTCATATTTAAACAATATTTTTGAGATAAAGGACTGCTAAAATGCAATTGGCTCTAGGGATTGCTAATGGAATATAGAACCATTCACTACAATCACTGGTCAGGAGCAAACAAAGCATCATTGTCATCTGATGCCTGTCCACCAATGAGCCTCCCTCTTTCTATCCTGGTTCTGCTTAGTATTATGATATTTTATAGGTTTTTCTCCATGAAGACCTAGCTCCTGGAATCCTATTACTGTCCAAGCCCTATCTTTTCAAATAAAGCTTCCACTCCATTATCTGTGCAAGGAATTAAATCATGGTTATCATGAATGCTGATAAAATGTGGCCAAAAAGGTCAGAGTTATTATTATTTATTAAAACATCAGACTGGATAAAAATTTAGGTACATGCAACTGAGCTGATGGCAGGAAACTTTCCTCCCCACACTGCTCTAGTCATGGCAGTTCCCTCCATTCCTCAGAAGCATTACAGACAGAGTTGGGAGACCCTGGTGAACAGAATCTGTAATGGAGGGATAAGCGAAAGGAATTCCTCTGCTCAAATCACAACAAACTGCAAATCCCAGGATTCCATAGGATGGAGACATGGCAATCAAAGTGGTATCAAACTGCATTATTTCTGCAGTGCAGATGCAGCCATAGTCCAACATTCAAACCACCATGCCATGCTTGCGCTGTGTTAATTCTGGCAACATGATTTCCCATGATGGTTCACTAGCAGTAAGCTCCCTTTGCCACAAAAAGATCAGTATAGACAGAGAACATTACCAATCCACTTGTCTGCACCCAATCTTCAGTTTTAGGAGTGCTGAATTCCTTTGCTAACTGCTTTGCACCACTATATATTTTTCTTCTACAGCCAATAAGCATCTGGCATTGGCTTGTGGAGGTTGGAAAAGAGCCTTTGTTATGCATGGAATAGAGCAGATGCACATGGTTAAGGCTCTCTGCATGCAACTAGGAGCCCAGCTTTCCCCACGTTCCTAGTTACATGAAGAAAACCATTTGTGTACAGCTGGCTGGGCTTAAGCTCTGTTCCGGTTTCTGGTGCATATATTGGCTCCTTGAATCTAGCCTGTAATCAGCTAGTTGTGCAGGACTACTGCCACACTTAGGATTATTCCTTTGCAATTATTCCACTACAAATATATACAGAGAAAATGTTCATTACCTAAGCAGTAAAGCTTTACTGACCTTACATAAAAATAGAAAAAAAAATGTTTGCTAGCCAGACAATGAAATCAAGGAACAAAATGCAATCATACTAGCATGATTTATGATCCATCTTTTCCTCTCAAGAAGACAACTGCTGCTGGTCGTGTATTGTTCTTAGAGCTGCATAAATTCCTGATAAAACTATTTTGCTTGCAAAGAGAGAAAAAGAATGAAAAAATTTAAAAGTCAAAACGATTTCTCCGAATACATCTATTATGCAGAATTTCTGGAGAAAAAGCACATGGAGAGGAAAAGTGTGTTCTATATTTTCAAGACGATTTTGCAAAGAAAGGAAAAGTGACTGATGTAGTTAATTTGCTTGAAAAAGTGCTGTTTGGCTTTTATTTTCTACACTTTACATCTAAATATGATGTTGGTATGCCTAGGTCAGGTGTCCCTTATTTACCGTATTTTTTTTTCCTTTCTGGAATTTTTTTTGTATGTAAGCCAAGGGATAAAAATAAAATAAAAATAAACGAGAACAGAATTTTTAAAGTAATCCATTATTATAGAGTAAAGTAAAGGTAAAGGTAAAGGTAGTCTGTTGACATGAATGTCTAGTCGTAACCAACTGTACGGGGAGGTGCTCATCGCCATTTCTAATCCAAAGAGCCAGTGTTGTCCAAGGACTGCTCTGGTGGTAATGTGCCCAGCATGACTGCACCAAATGCTGTTACCTTCCCACCAAAGTGGTACCTATTTATCTACTTGCATTTGCATGCTTTTGAACTGCTAGGTTGCAGAAGCTGAGACTAGTGATAGGAGCTCACCTCATCATGCAGCACCTGGGCCTCGAGCTGCCAACCTGCCGATCTTGCAATCAATAGAGTCAGCGTCTTAACCACTTGAGCCACTGCATCCCCATTATAGAATAACCATCCATTATTATAGGGTACTCTGTCACATAAAAAAGATTCCTGTCAGTTTCTTCTAATGTTTGGTCTGTTCAGAGGGGGTCCAGTTCTCCACCTTTTGTGACAGCTGCTTTGGCTGCTTCTTTTTATAGACATAGAGGTAGTATGGTTTGGCTAAATTTGGCAGGTCAGGTGATGGTGATGGTGATGGTGTCTGCAGATCATCAAAAATCCCCCTTTCCCCATAACTGGAATACTGATCCACAGTGCTAGGTATATTTACTGTGTATATATTACACAGTCCTAGTCAAGACATAAAAATTAGAGAGGCAGAAATGAATACACCTCTAAAGCATTTTAGTATTTGGTAACTCAAATTTGATGCATATACACAGAGTGAAAAATGCAAGTAATAACCATGAAAGAGAAAAGGAAGGGAAAAGAGAAGAGCTTTGGAGACCCCTCTGTTTTGGCATTCTTTATTTCTGCAAACCAAACAGACTTTAGTGAAGAGAGACCTTCTTTCTGCTACTATGGAGCCAGCTGCATGACACATGTTATAAACATAACAGTATTATTACTCTTCAGTGATTTTCCTTTTGGACCATATTTATCTGATTTTGGGCAGCTGATTTTGAAAAGTGATGAAGAAATTACACTCAGCACTCCATATCCATGGATTCTATATCCATGGATTCAACCATCCATGGCTTGAATTTTTTAAAAAAATCCACAAAGCAAATCTTGATTTTTTTCATTTTATATAAGAAACACTATTTTACTACCCCATTATATATAATGGGATCTAAGCATCCACAGCTTTTGGTGTATGGAGAGTCAATGAACCAAACCCCAGCGAACACCAAGGACCCCTTGTATCTGAGTTCCTGGGTTGGCAACTAACAATACAATCCTAACTCAAAGATGTGCCAGTTGTAGGGGTTTAGAAATAGGGCCTAAATACCCTAAAGGCTAGGTCCTATCTGATTTTTGAAGCCATGCAGTCAGCCCTGGTTAGTACTTGGATGGGAGACTGCCAAGGAATACCAGGTAGTGTAGGCTATATTTCAGAGGAAGAAACTGGCAAAACCACCTCTGAGGATCCCTTGCCTAAGAAAATATTGTGAAAATTCATGGGGTCACCATAAGTCAACAGGCAACTGGAAGGCATATGTGTGGGCATACACATGCACATACATGCACACACAAAGAAAGATACACATGCACAGAGTTTCTCAGTCTGACCGGATTGCCCTTATGTTGGCATAATCCCTTTCTGACAGCTGATGCCAAAACAGGGTTGGAAGCAATAATAATATAATAATAAATTTTATTTGTAACCCGCCCCTCTGCAGAGCAATCGGGGCGGCGTACAACAAGATAAAATACAACAAGCAAGATAGCACAAGGATGAAGACATGTCACACCAGATCCAAGGCCTCCCTCAGAGCAGACATATAGCCAGCATAAAGTTAGGCCAGGGTCATACTAAATAATTTCCGGCACTGCAAGTTTTAAAGGGGTTTGTATTCCACATAGCTTCAGCTTCAAATGAATACCAAAATGCGGTATCATGTTTGAACACAATTGGTAAAGCAACCGAAATGAAATGTAATCAATAGTTTTATAAGCATACAGTTGCTGCTCCAAATTCATGAGGGATCTGTTCTGGACACACACACTGCCGCCATTTTATCTATAGCCACTTGTCCCTCCCACGAAGAGTGAGACCGGAGACTCAAAGTCCACAAATGGGGAGGGACAACTGTATGCAAATGTAGAAACAACACTGCCACTTTGAATCCTAGTTTAGGGAGGAAAAAGGTGGGACATACATCAGCAAAATAAATATTTTAAAGTAAATTAAATCCAATCTATTAACCAAATCATAATGAATGAATTTCAAACTCTGCCAACCAGGCCAGTGGTGTGGTATCACTAGAATAGTACTTAATAAATATCTGAAGGGCCATAGGTTCCTCAGCTCATAATAAATGAACTGAGGAATAGGATAATAGCTAAAACCAATCTTGCTTAAAGAAGACCTAAGGAAATTAATGCTAGTGTTGGTCATCAACACTAACTTAAGTGTCATCTGTAAATGCTCCAGGTTGGACTAACCATAGATTTAACCAATTGCTTGACTTTTACATTGTAAACTCAGATCAAGGATTTCTCTTTTGTTTGTCTTACTCAGCAAAATGTCATGAGTGCTGATAATACTGTATAGATAAAATTCAGCAATGACACTATAAACTCATCAATAATTATAATATGAATTAATAGCACATTAATATCACTAGTGAAAGAGAATAGGCATGTGATCTCAGTGGCACACAAGTAAAATCTTCTAGCATCAGTGAATTTTCCCACATGTTAAACTGTCTGTCTCACACCATTTACACATTTTTATTCCTAATCAAGATTATTAAATAAATATTCAGGAATATTCTACTGGGTGGTAACATCTTCTTAATAATATATATTTGAACTGACAGATTCATATCCAGGCTGCTGTTGGAAATAATAAATGGTGCATTTTAGCAACTAGAAGACATATCTCCTAGGATTAAAAATGAATAAATGTAGCAGCCCCATGCTACTGACATATTCCTCCATTGAAATAAAGTTGCAATCATTTCATCACTCACTTCTGAGTTTCATGTAATGTGGAACCATATCTATTTACCTCTCTGATTTCATTTGCCTCTTTAATTTCACAGCTAATCACTACATTTTCCTTTTGGCTCAATTATTTTAGTCCCCCAGGGTCAATCAGACAACAGAATAGGGCCATCAGGAACTTTGGAAGTTTATTTTTTGTTTCAAAATATTTTTTCCAAACAACAAAATGCAAAAGCCATTAAGATCTAAAGGAAAATTGTTATGACTTGCTTATTGCCTTGCATCAGAGTTTTGCTGCTGATTACTGTATCTCTTTCACCGTGTATGTGAAAATGTATCTTATTTTTCTGTTTTTGTATCTTCATCTCCCCATTCCAGGGAGTGGGAAGTTGAACCTGACAGATCAGTTTCTCTATGAAAGTGGGATATATGGAGGGGTGACTGTATAAGAGTACTGTACTGGTCTTCTTGTATCTTATATAGATCAGGTACCTTCAACGGCTGCTCAGTTATAATACACACAACAACCAGGAGATGCACAATGAGCTCTCTAGGGAGATCCTCTTATGAGCTGCCCCACAAATTTAGCTTATCTGCAAAGGATCTCCTTTGGATTGCTAGTCACATTGGCTAGGATCCTAATTTTTCCTCATTGTTAGGAATATACAAAATGAAATACTCCCAGTGGAAATTGGAATAGGTGACTTTGACTAATTTCCTGCCCTGCATCCTATGTATACTCTTACATAACTTATTCTGTGGCACTGAGGAGCCTTACTGAACAGTGGATTTGGCTGCAGGCTAAGGGAGAACTGGGAAATATTGCATCACATTTTGATAATGAAAAGAGGGAAGGTTGGTGGATTTCTGGTTAAAATGCAAGATATTGACTTAAATGTAGCCTGGTGGCTCAAAGAACAATCCTACACATGTTGACTGGACTCATAAGCCCCAGTGGTAAGTGGATATTTAATTACAGCTTTAATTGATGGCATCACTATTGTACCCTATTGGGAAGAAAGGAATGTATGTATTTTAGAGCAGAAGGCCAGGTGAAGGTAGGTCCCCTGGAGCCTCTGCAAAGAACTGGGACCAGAATGGCAAAACATCACCAGAAGTCTCTGCCTGGCCACCTACTGTTTCAAGAAAGGCTTCTTCTTGGCTAGAACAGACTTGCCAACACCAAAATTACCTAAGAATAGTAAATCATATTCTTAGAAGGCTTCTGGGAACACAACTTGCCATTTTGGAAACCAAAAATTCTGTGGAAGAAAAAGGAGGAAGCCTTCCAAGACCTAGGGGTGACCCAAACTGGTTTCTTGGCCCACAGAAAATATTCATCTCTGAGTCATTAGGTTCTATTGGTCCTATACAACCACCTCAGAGGGCAAGATAATCATGGGGCTATTTCAGATTACTTTGATTTTTTTTTTGGAAGTCAGGTGTTGCTCAATGTTCTGGTGTAATACACACAGATGGTTGAAAGCACCTCGGTATAGCACTGCTTCCATGTATAAATCAACCTCAGTTAAGCCTACAGTAAGAGTATGCGGGCTTTGCTTTTGATCCTGTTTTACATGTAATTTCAGAGATTATATATCCTTCATCTCTCTCTGTGATGGAGATATCTTTTGGCGGTGAATTGTTTTTATTTTTACTAAAGATTAAAGATTTTTGTCTAAAGGAGGACAAAAAGACACAAACTGCAGGGTTACATTAGAAACTAATTGGTTCAAAGAGGAAGGTATAGTCTGCTCTCCTGGAATCCTCACAGATTAAGAAGAGGCATTTGAATCCTCAACCAGTGAGTTCTAGTATTTCTGCAGAGTACAAAAGCTAGGATTCCACAGGATGTTGACATGGCAATTAAAGTGGACTCATAGCACCATAGTTGTGTAAGGTGGAAGGGTTCCTGGACTTACTTTATATTCTGCTTTCCCCCAAAACTGGGACTCAAGGCAACTATAATAGTTTTATATTTCATAATGCTTTGTTTCTTACAGCTGTCCATATTCAGTTATGTGTTCCATTTTTCATTTCACACTTGAGTTTGCCATGTCAATGCTCTTATCGATAGTCTGGGTATATATGAGCAAAACAGAGTCATGGGGGGTAGAATCAATATCTTATTGGGTTTTGCAAAAGGGCAGGTCAAGTGAATAAGCTAAAAGTGTACTAAAGCAGAGAAAGCAACAAAGGCTGTCATGTTACCTTCAATAATTTATGTTTTCCTGACCCTTTAAAACTAAAAAGAAAGGAAGGAAGAAGATAATAGGCTTCTAAGTGGTTGATATGTCAATCTGGTTAGACTAGAATTATCAGAATTACATGAAATTCTGTTCAACCTCATAGGTCTGTGACTTTTTTTTAAAAAAATAACAATTTAGAAATGCAGAAAATATGTACAAATAAAAATATTTAAAATATTAGATTGTGTTTTTGAACCTTACCAAGTTCTTGACTCAGGCAGGGTTCAGTTTTTCAAATGAACACTGAAGTCCCTTCTGAAAGTTCCTAATATTCCCATATTCTGAGTATGAATCATAAATAGATTTGTATCTGAAGCAACAGTGGGTCCAAATCCCTGGAGAGGGACCAGTTTCCTATTTCTTGCATCAACAACTCAAGTGTCTGATACAGAAACCGCAGATATTGCAATACAGCCAGAAGCTGCATCTAGGGACTGAGAAATAAAATCTGCTGTTGAGAAGTCAGATATGCATAGTGGCTCCAAAATGCATCTCCTCTTTTACATAGCTTCCTGGATTTCCTTGTTCTTCAATTCAGACAACTTCTAAGGACTTCCTTGATCTGGTCTGCTGAGTCCTTACCTTCCTGCCCCATTCACCTACAGATTATCTATCTGGCTTAGATGTGGTTGACATTTAAGGGTTAAACTACATATTAAGTATTTAGTTGGGTGTACACACTTTTTTAAAAGGTGTACAGCTTTTTTAAAAATCAAGGGGAAGCATAAACAGTCTGGTTCAGACTGGAAGAAGAGCAAGATTGGGAAATGAAAAGTCCCCATCTAGTTTTTATTTAAGGGTCCCCTCCCCACTTGGACATGGAGGGTTTTTGTGGAGGTTTTTTTTAAAAAAAATAAAAATCCTCCCCCTGTTGCAAGTGGAGTGATTTTTCTTTTTAAACTCATGTTTAAAAAAAAACTGGAAGGGATAGTTCAAATCTCTCTTGCCTTCATCTCCTGTTCCTGATCTGCACTTATTTTTCCCATTAAAATCTCTCAATGCAATTAACCTTGACTATAAAAAGACAGATCTGACTTACATGCTTCACATTTAATATAGTGTGCAATTTAACCCTTAACATGATGTAATTCTGATTTTTACAAGACTTAGGACTCTTTATGTCCCTTTGACCTCACTTCCTTGGACACCATGCACCATATCCAACTCCTAACTGAGCTAAAGTAAGTGGGTACATGGGATAAGGTCTTCTGTGTGTTGGCACTTGATGTAGTTCTTTGTCCCTGAATATCCTGCCAGTTCCTCCCTTACCTATCTTTCAAGTATCAGATCAAGATGCTGTTATTTCACTATACTTTTAGCATAGATGGAAACCAACTATCTCTTTGTTCTTCGTAGCATGTTACTATCTGGTACTTGTATAATGGTGATTTAAAATATATAAATGGATTTTTGTAGTAGGTTTATTTGTTTACCACTTTGTGGGTACATATGGATGGAAAGGTGGAGGCACAAACACTATAATAACCAAATAATTCATCTGTCTGTCCATCGAGCTGACAAACCATTTGAAATTCCCTGTTTATTTAGAGATACAGGTTGAGTTTCCCTTATGCAAAATAATTGGGATTACAAGTGTTTTGGAGTTTTTTGGATTTTGAAATATTTGTATATACAGAAGTCCCTCCCATTTCATGAAGGATCTGTTCCGGACCCTCCCCCCCACGAATTGGAAAAAATGCAAATATTCAAAGCCCATTGGTTAAACACATGCCATTTTGTCCCTCCCCGCTTGCCATCCATGAAGGAGCAAGACCATGGACTCCCAAGTCCACAAACAGGGAGGGACTAGTGTAGATCATGGGATAGACTGGGGATGGGACCCAAATCTAAACATTAAATCCATTCATGTATTGTATATATCTTAGACCAGGGGTAGGCAACCTTTCCCCTTTAAGGGCCGAGGGACTTCAGCTCCCAGAAGCCTCAGCCATGTTGGCCAATAGTCCCATGTTGGCCAGTAGCTCCTGGGATTCTGGGAGCTGAAATCCCTCGGCCTTTAAAGGGGAAAGGTTGCCTACCCCTGTCTTAGACACATAGCCTGAAGGTAATTTTATACACAATGTTTTTAATAATATTGTGCACAAAGCACATTTTGTGTACACTGAACCATCAGAAAGGAAAGATTAACCACCCATGTGGATGATTTTGGAATAATTTGGATTTTGGAGACTCAACTTAAAGTCTTATTCAGAGTTTGGAAGAGCTACATTTTAGATTACAACACCTGGAATCCACCAAACTGTATGGTTACTTGCCATTTTGGCTAGAGATCTTTGGAAACTGTACTCCAAAACAAACAACATCTGCTGTTGTCTTGTGTGGTCTACCTTTCTGTAGACTGCAAACTCCAACAATCCCTCATTTCCTAAGGTTCTAACAAAAACTAAAAATTTCAGATGTTCAACAAGTAGAGAAATTTGAGACATTGTTAGATCCCCTAGGAGATCAAGGATTATGGGAGCTGAACTGATCGTAGTGTTCTGACAACCATTAGTGTCCACCACACAGCTGACGCAAGGAGCAATACAATGTGTATTAAGCAAAGCTACCTGATACTGAAGCATCTGCAAAGGATGGTAGTCAAGTGCAGTGACTTGCTGGACAGAAATTATTAATTTACAGTATATTTTTAAAAGTGTTCAAATGTTATCACAGTTAGCTTCCTATCTATAGAATAAAGTGCCAGTTTGAACACAGATCTCCCTTATCTAAGTCTAGAATGCTCTAACCATAACTATACTGGCTCCTCAACTGGTTCCAAGTAAATTGCACTAAGAACCACCATGGTGTAGTGGTTTGGGTGTTGGACTAAGACTCTGAAGACAAGGGCTTGATTCTCCATTTGGCTATGGGAGCCCACTGAGTAACCGTGAGCCAGTCTCAGCCTCAGAGAAAGGCAAAGGCAACCCCCCTCTGAACAACTCTTGAAGAGAAAACCCTGGGATAGGTTTGTGTTTTTATTATTATAAGTCAGAAACAACTTGAAGGCAGACAACTGCAACCACCATTTCCCCTGAGTTTCATTTACACAGCATATGTTTATATAACTGGAGCACAATGCAAAGGCCCAAGCTCTGCTTTTGTATTTGGACTTATATATAGACATTTAATACAGCAACTACTGAAAGGAATGCTTGTTATGCACCCTGATAGTCTGCTAAATGGCACACACTTTCATAGCTCAGAAAATTTACCTTTTCCACCACAACTCCCTGAATCCCCCATCCAACATGGGGGATTCCCGGAGGTGTGGTCCAAAAAAATAACTTTCTCAAACCTCTTTCATATATTCATTTGCCATTTTATGCCAGCTGGATGCTACTGAGTCTCACTTAACCAGCCTATCTGGTGGTTGAATATCATAGGAGGAAATGTACAGGTGCTAAGTTGTGGTCTGAACTGTTCCTGAAACCTTAACCTTCCTTTTCAAAAGTATTAATGACCCTCTTGTTCAGCTCATTTATCTGCTGTTATTCAGACTCATCAGTTTACAATGCAGCTCAGCTCTTTTGGTAAGCGGTACAGCCTGCAGAATGAAGCCTCCACTTCTCAGTCCTGTATGTATTTTCTATCAGAACAGAATTGTCTTTACATACATCTGTGTCTCTGTTTAAAATACTCATTGCAAGCTGTAGCCAGTAAAACAAAAGTGAAAAGGGACTGTGCAGTAATTTGCTCTGTAAAAATGTCCTAAGGCTAGTCCAACAGTGGGAAGGAAGTATATTCTGCAGATGGAAAAGTCAAAGAAAAGGACAATCAGAGGATCTAAAAGTTACATTTGCCACACAAGGAAAAGCTAAAGTGCTGAAGCTTTTAAATTTAAAGGATGATTTAGGAGTGACATGATAGAGATTTTTTTTTTTGTTAATGGGATTAGCATGAGAATATTTCTCTCTCTTTTACATTTCTAGATGTCAAATTTTTAGGGCTGGAATGAAATACTCCCTCCGATTCATCATTCCATTTTGAAATAAGAAAAATAGGGTGGATTTCATCACTTGGAGGGAGAAGGATTGTTTGAAATTGTTGGAGGCTTATGGTCGACAGTTCACTAGTTTTTATATTTGCCACTGTCTCTAGAAACATTCAGAGTGCCCCTAGAACATTATATCATGACCTAGTATGGTTCAAGGGACACATGGTGATAGCCACCAGCTGGCAACCACTGAGAGAAACTCTACCCCATTGCCACTCCATGAAGTAATAAAGTAGAGTAAGGTAAGAAAGTAGACATAACTTAAGACTGATTTGAGCCTTAGGACGTTATCACATGGGGCCCAATCCAAACGAAATCCCGCCTGAATCCGGATTATTTGCCCGTGTTTTACA
>CM034708.1:193151894-193167617 GCA_020142125.1 Phrynosoma platyrhinos | reverse complement strand
GGGCAACTCATCACAAGCTGCTAAGTGAAAATCTCTTCCAGACCAGATGACACTTGGGGCTGTAGGATACAACTCACAGAACAATATACCCAGTGAGTAGTTTTTTTTAATTAAAGTGGCCAGTGGGAGTACTATTAAGGAGAGCAGCAAGAGTGAGTAATCTCCCTACTACATGATTATTTATTCAAAGTGTCTATCTGTGGCCAGCAAGTACTCACTATACATGCCAAAGGCAATCTTCCTATCCTTCCAGAGAACATGCTGATTGACCTCTTTTGATAGCTCTTTTATGAGAGATAAAAAAGAGAGATAAAATAACACCAACAAATGCTCTTAAACATATTGTCTGCTGCAGTTTATCTATATTTCTGTATCAAATACAGTCAGCACTCCTTATTCACAAATTTTTTTCCATGGATTCAAGCATCCATGGCTTGAAAATATTCCAAACAAAGTATAAATTCCAAATAGCAAACCTTGATTTTTCATTTTATATAAGGGACACCATTTTGCTATGCTATGTATTTAATGGGACTTGAATATCCATGGATTTTGTTATCCACAAGGGTGGGTGGGCTAGGGGGTGGGTCCTGGAATCAAACCCCAGTGGATAACAAGGACCCACTGTACTGGACTATTTGGATGTCAAGGAATGTGTTCTCCCAGAAATCTCTTGCCATTCCCTCAGTGGAACCTGAAATGGCCACTGATGTTTGGTCTAAGCCAAAGGCAGAAAAACTGATCAGCAATGAGAGCTACACCAAAAATAACATACAAGACAAGATTCAGCCTGATCTGCATAGTTCATTGACATTATATAATTTGCGTATCACTTTTATTAATCTGTCTGATGTCAAACAACATTTATTCTCCAGCATCTGGTATTCTGAGATGGTCAGCCTTGAATGGGAAAACCTTAATTCTGATTCTGAAAGTCTTGGTCAAATACACAGTCACTCCTCATTCAGCAACTACACCCTTAAAGGATCATTTTTGTACGTGTAAACCAACCATTTGAACTCAAATATCACAGGAAAATTGTCACCATCATCTGATTTTGTCCGAAATGAAATATGTTTTGGTAGAAGTAGTTCCCACATTCAGAATTACTGCAGCACTTAAATTTCTCTCAGCCCCACCACCATTTCAGCCAAGTTTGGCTGAAACATGAGTTTTCTTGGTAGGTGCTCCCAGACTGTGGAATGACCTGCCACAGAAAGGCAAGGTCTGTATCTGTCCACTTGCAAAGACCTATCTGTTTACTCAGGCCTTTGTGTTTTGATTGTTTGATGCAGAAGGTCTATTAACTGAAATGTGTTGTATTTTTTATCATTTAGATGGCCTTTAAAAATTGCTTTAAATGAATATTTTAATATGACTGTTCTATGAGTTGTGTCTCCCTTATCCAGAATTCCAAAATACTCCAAAATCCAAATTTGTTGACATGGCTGGCTGAGAAAGCAACATCTTTGTATTTCTGATGCTTCAGTGTACACAAACTTTAATGCACAAAATTATTAAAAATATTATGTATAAAATTGCTGTCAGTCTATGTGTATAAGGTGTATATGAAACATGAATGAAATTCTTGTTTAAACATGTGTCCTATCTCCAAAACATCTCATTGTGCAAATATTTCAAAATCTAAAAAACTTCAAAATCCAAATTGCTTCTAGTCCCAAGCATTTTGGATAAGGGAGGATCAACCTGCATTATATTTCAACTTTTGTTATTAATCATTGTTTTCAATTATTTTTGTTTTAACTCACATTGTGATCTGCCTTGGGTCCCATATTGTTAGAAAGGTGGGATATAAATCAGATAGATAAATATTACATTTATATGATGCAATGATGACAGCCAAAATAAAGAGCAATGCTCATGCATGTGAGACAAATAATAGAAAACTCAATACTGTGGATGCTGTTTATTTTCTTCTCCCCCCACACCACCACCAAGCCTAAGCTACTGTTCCCACTGACTACTATCCGCTTAATTCTCAAACATAGTGGATTTGAGATTAACTGCAAAATAACTTCCAGTTTCTTGTGGAACACGTGAAGGAAAGAACCCCAAGTCAGTTGTAGAGTACGTAAGCTTTGCATGCAGAGGGTCCCCAATTCAATCTTTGGTATCTTCAGCAAATCCATCAAGAGATGAGAAAGAGTCTTCTTTGAGACCTTGGGAGAGCTACTGCCTGTCAAAGACGACAGCCAGTGCACTACAAGGGCAAAGGATATGACCAAGTATGAAACAATGTAAATCTAAAGCATATGCATGTCTACAAGAAGGTGCTCCTCTCCTTATCCTTGCAGCAGCACATGAGAAGAAATGAAAGCTAAAAAGCTAGTGAAAATTAATAAACTATGTTTGAGGAATTTGTGTCCTTTTGCCCAAAAGGTACAGGGGAGAGAAGCAAACAAACCCAAACATCCTGTCTCCATAGGAACAATGTTCAAGAAAAGGTTCGAAAGAACAGCTGTTTTGACATCAACACCCAGTAGACCAAACCCGTCTCACTGACCCTCCCTCCCTTACTTGCATGGTTAATCATTCCAAGCTTGGATATATATATATATATATATATATATATATATATATATATATATATAAAACCAAGAATGTAAAAATGAATCTTAATTTTTTTATGTAGACCTTGGTTGGTGGGGAGGCAAACTGATGTAGAAATTGGCGGAAATGAACATGTGTGCGTGCCACCTGTTGACTTATGGCAGCCTCATACATTTCATAGGGTTTTCTTATGTGTTTTTGCCAGTTCCTCTGAAATATGCCTACAGCACCTCGTATTAGTTTGCAGTCTGTCATCCAAATACTAATCAGGGCTCACCCTGCTTAGCTTCTAAGATTGAATGGGAGCTGGTGCCTTTAGGATATTTGAGCCCAAAATGAACATGGTTATTGTGTGTCTTCAAGTTGTTTCTGACTTATGGCAGCCTCTAGTCCAGGTTTTCTTGGATAGATTTGGTGGAGTGGAATTGTCTTTGCCTTCCTCTGAGAGAGTGTGACTTGCCCAAGATCATCCAGTGGGTTTCCATAGGTGAGCAAGGACTCAAACCCTGCTCTTCAGTCATAGTCCAATACTCAAACCACAACACCACACTGGCTGAACATATGGTAGGGAAAATGGGAAGCTTGATGAAACCAAAATTGTCAGAAATGAACTTGTATATTGGGGCTGTAGATAAAAGGCAAAGACAGGAACATGCTGGAGAATTTGTGTCCTGAACTGAAAAGAATTAACCCCTCCCCACTGCTCAAGGCAACAAAACCTCTTGTCCTTTCTCAACCTCAGGGCCCTCACAAGTTATCATGCCTAATAGCCCCTGAAGGACCTATCCTTCAATAAAGTCTCTATAATCCTTTTAAGAACTCATCTAAGCTATTGGCCGACACCCCATCTTGAGCCAGAGAATTCCATTAAGTTAATTACACATTATGTGAAGAAACACTTTTGTCAGTCCTAAACCCAGCATATCTTCCAACTGGGGGCCCCATGTTTCAGCAGCATGAGAGAAGGAGAAAATTGCCCTTCACTCCATCCCATCCCATCCATAATTCCACACACACTGACAGTCTTGTGTGCCATATTACAGACGGGGTTGTGGAGCTGGAGTTAGAAACAATGTCAAAGTGCACCAACTCTGGATTCAAACTAAAAACTTACACTATTATAATATGTGGTAATTGTATCATTTTGTTGTTGTGTGCCTTCAAATTCTTCCCAGTGCATGGTGAACTTAAGATGAATGGGGTTTTCTTGGTAAAGTTTATTCAGAGTGGGTTTGCCACTGCCTTCCTCTGAGGCTGAGACAGCATGATTTGCCCAAGCCATTCAGTGGGTTTCCATGATCCAGTAGGGATTTGAACCCTGGTCTCCCAGGTCATAGTCTAACACTCAGATCACTACACTACACTGGCTCCTACACTTGTTATATACTTATATTTTATCTTTTTAAAATTTGATTACATGCATACTTTCATAGCAATTTAGGAAAGTTTTCTTTCTCAACAAAATTAATGAAATGACAGTGGTGTGTGTGTGTGTGTGTGTGTGCTTATCTCCATTACTAAGCCAAAGAGCTAGCAGTCTGATGGGTCACATGGTGGTGATGAAATGCCTTGGGCTATGATTTTATTACAGTAAATTTGTTATTACTAATTAATATACATTTGCCATTTATGAAGGAATCAGAGGCAGGCAGTAGGCAAATAGAGGAGTTGGAGTCAAGAAACAAAGGTTTGGTGTACCACCTTCACAGCCCTGGCTGCAGACCATGCTTGCTACCTGCCAATACAGTGCCTACCACTGTCTGCAGTGCAGACATAAAGCTTTAGGGCAAGGTATGGAGCAAACATCATAAGTCAAATGAATATTAAAGTACATCCAGCATAGCTCTGTCAGGCAAATTAGTGCCATTGCAGAAATGCCTTCCAGGTTGCTGAAAAATCCCAATGATAGTGTGCTTGTATTTTTACCTCCTGTGCCTCCAACCTCAAATCCTCACAGAGGTCGCATGTACACTCGTCCTTCCTCGTTCACGGACTTGGAGTCTGCAGTCTCGTTTCTTCGCAAACAGCAAGCGGGAGAGACAAAATGGTGCCACTGAAATCAATGGGGCTTGGATATTTGCAATTTTCCCAGTTCGCGGGGGGAGTGTCCAGAACGGATCCCCTGAAAATTGGGAGGGACGACTGTCATTCCAATTTGTTCTCAGGTCTGCACAGATGGTGTGCATTTGCAAAGTAAAGTAAATCTAATGCAAGGCAAAAATATCTGATAAAGCTGCACATACTGGAAATGGAATTCCTTTGGTCCACTCTGCATGCATCTATCTTTCACAGTGCCAGAAAACGTTTTAAAATTGCAACTTCCCCAGTGTGCCAGGATTCTGGAACTTGTAGTTCCCAAAAATAAAAATTTCCAAGCTCTGATCTTGCACGCAGCCTAATGCTAGTCCTTTATCTCCCTTCCCTAATATGGCTGCTTCACAGAGGACTCCAGATCCAACTCTCATTACTTGCACCACTTCTATTCAGTGCAAAATGTAGAGAAGAAGGACACTGATATATGAAACCACACAGCATTCATGCATATTTCAAAATCAGGCCCTGTGATAATGGTACCTTAGTTGATGATTGTCCTCCCTTTGAAGATCTTTGGAATGTAGGAATAGAGGGGTATAACCTTTATAAGAGAAATAGGCCAAACAGGAAAGGAGGAGGAATAGCATTATATGTCAGGGATTTTTACACCTGTGAAGAGATCCAGGACTTAAATCCTGGAAATAAGGTGGAGAGCATCTGGATAAAAATTAAAGGGGAAGGAAACAACAGGGATGTTATAGTAGGAGTCTACTACAGACCCCCAAGTCAAACAGAGGAATTGGATGATGCCTTTCTAGAACAGATGACCACACACTCAGAAAGGAGATATAGTATCCTAATATTTGCTGGAAGTCAAACTCAGCCAATACTCCAAGGTCTAGCAAATTCCTAACTTGCCTCGAAGACAATTTCTTTATCCAAAAGGTGGAAGAGGCAACAATGTGATCAGCTAGTTTAGATCTGGTCCTAACCAACAGGGATGACCTGGTAAATGGGGTGCAAGTGGTAGGATCCTTAGGTGGGAGTGATCTCCTGGAGTTTCTTACACAGTGGAAAGTAGAAGCTAGGCATAGTCAAACACTCATTCTAGACTTTAGGAGAGCTGATTTCAACAAACTTAGAGAAACACTGGGAGTGATCCCGTGATCAGGAATACTAAAGGCGAAGCGAGTTCAGGATGGATGGGAGTTTCTCAAAAGGGAGATACTGAAGGCACAATCTCAAACTATTCCAATGAGAAGGAAAAATGGGAAACCAGGTTGGATGACAAAAGAACTTTCAACTGAACTAAGTTTTAAACAGGAGATGTATAAGAAATGGAAAAGGGGCAAATTCACTAAAGAAGAATTCAAACAAATAGCTAGCACACGTAGGGGTAAGGTCAGTAAAGCTAAAGCACAGCATGAGCTCAGGCTTGCTAGAGGGGTTAGGAACAATAAAAAGGGCTTTGGGGGCTATGTCCGTAGCAAAAGAAAGAAGAAGAAAATGGTAGGGCCACTGTGGAGAGAAGATGGAGAAATTCTAACAGGGGACAGAGAAAAGGCAGAACTACTCAACACTTTCTTTGCCTCAGTCTTCTCACAAAAGGAAAAGGGTGTTTAACCTGAGGAAAATGGAGCAGAGGGCACAATAGGGGAAATGCAGCACAGAATAAGTAAAGAGGTAGTACAGGAATACCTGGTTAATCTAAATGAATTTAAGTCTCCAGGACCAGATGAACTACCTCCAAGGATATTAAAAGAACTGGCAAATGTAATCTCAGAGCCACGGGCAATAATCTTTGAGAACTCTTTGAGGAGAAGTCCGAGCAGACTGGAGGAGGGCAAACATTGTCCCCATCTTCAAAAAGGGAAAAAAAGAGGATCCCAACAATTATCACCCAGTTAGTCTGACATCAATACTGGGAAAGATTCAAGAACAGTTCATTAAACAGAGAGTCTGTGAACATTTAGAAGGGAATGCCATAATCACTAAAAGTCAACATGGGTTTCTCAAAGACAAGTCATGCCAGACTGATTTTTATATATATATAAAATTGCCAGCTTGCTAGATGAAGGGAATGTGGTAGACATAGCATATCTTGTAAGGCTTTTGACAAGGTTTTGACAATGGGGACTACCTTTACCTTTTACCTAAAAAGAAAATCATTACACAGTATTATACAGTATTCTCAGGCACTTTTAGGGTGTTTGTAGTGATCTGAGGGTGAAAATCGACCAAAATTGCCTGTTGTTTTTTTTAAAAAAAAACTCGGGCTGGAAGCTTAAGAGGCTGAAAAATGGGGCTGTGGGCAGTATGTGGTCTAGAGCCTGCATTTTCCCACCTCTGCTCTTCATCCAGGTTACTCAGGGACTTTGCAGACTTCCAGAAATAGTGCACATTAAATTGAGGCACTGCCCTGGTTCAGTGTTAGGGAGTCATGGGAATTGTATTTTTTTTCTGGGACATTGAACCTTCTCTGTCAGAGAGTTCTGGTGCCACAATAAATTACAGTTCCCATGATTCCCTAGCACTGAGCCAGGGCAGTGCCTCAATTTAGTGTGCACTATTTCTGGCAGTCTGCAAAGGCCCTCAGTGATTGTTAGTTGGTTCTGACCTATAGGTTAGGGAATTTGGTCCTCTGCCTAACAATTTGTTTCATAATTGTTTAAGGTGGTTTCCGCTGTATGCAGCCTGACCTGAGTTGTTCAGATACAGGGCAGGATATAAACACTTAAATAAATATATATTGCAGTAATTAAAATAGTAAAGTGTTCTCCTAATATTCTGTACTTTAAATCACCATCATCCTTTTCCAGAAACATCATCAAGTTTAGAACCCTGTGATCTTTGAAACCTTAGACTTTGAAACCCTGGAAGAGTCCAAGGTAAGCTTGAGAGATGTATGACAGACCACAAATCACATCTCATTAGCCCTAGCCTGCAGAGCCAATAGTGATAGATAACAAGAATAGTAGTCCAACCGTCTCTGGAAAGCCAAATGCTCCCTATGCCGATATTAAAGGGGTTTTGATGAAGAGATCAGTAATGGCTGTTCAGCTTTCCTAAAGAACAACTTGTTCATTAGTCTCATTCTTTTACTACTGCTGGGTGAATGTTTTTTGTACTTGTGTTAATTATAAATCAAAATTCCCATATAACACTGAGTGTAGTGGCAATAGTTATGGCATAAACAACTGGCAAAATAAATTTATACTTTTAAATTACAATATCACATGCACAGCCTTAATGTATTAATATGTACATAGTTTTGTGTGGTTAAAGTGAAAATTTGGTAAGATGTGATGATTTTAAAGAAAATGTTAAAAGAATCATTTTAAAACATTTATTTATTTATTAAAAAATGGTGCCTGTCTTTTTCTCCCCACTAAGGCTTGCTCCACTTACATCATCTCTTCTGCTGAGCTCCAGCATTTTAAAGGGATGTAGGCAAAAGCCACAGCCCATTTCTGCCAAAAGGCAAATGTGTGATGTGTCAACCCCACTTAGGGTGTCACCTGGTGTGGTCTGCTTCCCCTGAACCTCTCTAGTGACTTCCCTGCCCTATATACACCATTACATGTTAAAGCTGTCTGTTATCACTGTGAGCACCAAGAGAGGCTACCCTGTCATTTCATTCTCTCTTAGCTAGCCTTATCTGTGGCACTAAGGATGCTAACAGGTTGTTGTGGCTATGGATACAAGTTTTCACTATGTCCTAGAGGGGATGGTACAGAATGCATCATTGCAAGATCCCTGTCTGTTTCCAAATATAGTTATACAAAGGGGGGAAGCAGACGAGAGCTTCCCAGACGCCTTGGGCTGGCGCGCCGCGGGGCCGCAGCCTCCGCACCTCGGCGCACCGGCGGCGACCCTGGAAGGAGCGCTAAATCAGCGCTCCTTCCTCAAGACAGCGAAAGTGCGCATTAACAGCGTCGGGCGCACTTTCGCTGTCTTTTCCGCCGCGGCGCGTTCGGCTGCCGCGGCGTGAGGTCTTCCCCGGAGCGCCGGCCGTGCGGAGGGCCGGCGACTCCGAGGGCGACCTCAGGGAGAGGAAGGGGCGCCGAACGTGCGGCTGCCCCTCCTCTTCCAAGCCTCTATTAGTCGTTTGCCGAGGCCCAAAGTCCACTGTATATGAAACAAAAGATATCTACAGACATGCTTTCCCTTACACCCACAATAAACAATGATGGGGAGAAGTTTGTTGGCCCAGGATGAGCTACAGAGCTGGCCATACACAATTCCTTAAGTGAAAAGACTATGATATTTGTGCTGAATGTTTCTCATCCCCTTACATTCCCATTGTTTTTTAAGTTCTGAGGGATATCACAAGCAGCATCAGTACCATTCAACAGCCAAAGCTACTATACAGAGAAAGAAAATAAAAGATCTTGTAATGCATAGGAAAAAATAATATATTGTTAAATATAGAGAAGAATGCCACCATGCATATTATATTTCTGCTAATTAAATAATTTATAGCAATTAACCTAGCATTATAAATAAGTAAGATTGCTCCTCCTTCCCCAAGGAAAAAGGACAACATGCTGAGCTGGCAACCTCTATAAAAGAGCAAACATGACTTCTTCCAACTTTCAAAAGGTGGGGGGGGGGGAGGATTAAGGCAAGATAAATGCCCCAGGCACAGAAACATGGCAAAATCAACAAGCTACCCACAGACAGGCCTACAAGCTGAATGTGTGTGAAACTGCATCTTTGTGCGGCACTCCATATGCTGTCCCATATTCTGTGCACACGAAGAAAATGTGTGTTACCTTCTACCACACTTCAAATATTTTTTACATCTCTCCCTGTTCCAAATAAAGGCTCCATTAAGCAAAGACACACCTTTCAGTTAATTCATAACTGCTGGAACCAAGGAAGGGCTCTCTGGAGTGTGCTGTCTGGGAAAACATTCTGGCTTATTGATGTGTAAAGTGCTAACTTATTGAGCATGCAAATTTCTCCCAGATTTCTCAGATCTGAAACCTATCAGAGAAAGAAATTGAAGGATCACCCGTAGACAGAAACCTATAAGTCGAATCATCCATAGGGAGAAATCTCTATGCTATGTATAATCCATTCTAAACTGCAGCACACAGACTACATCATATGTAAATCATGCTTTAGGTTTAAAGTGACTTCCTATCATGTTTATATAGTCAAAGGAAAAGCCCTCTAAAGTCCCAATGACTCAAATGCCAGGTCTCTTCCTCCCCCCCCCCCACCGCCCACTTTTCCTCCCTCCATCTGCCTTTCTCTTGACTTTCCACAGGGTGATGATGTTGCAGCAACAGATTAAAGCATGAGGCACATGTGGTGAGCTCAGAGAACTGCAGCAATATTACTCAACTTGTCATTTAAGACACACACATCATATCTAGCTAAGGCCACAATGATGGTTTTTCTTCCCACTGACAGAGTCATCATTCCTTTTTTTGGCATTAACCTTTCTAGTTTGAGGTACATTCCCAACCACCTCCACAACCAAACCTCTCATGTTTGCCCCAATAATTAATAATAAAGAAGGAATGTGTGGTTCACTGTAGATTTAACAGAAGAACATTTTTGCCACTTTTGTTTCCTGGTTTTCCCAGTCCAGAACATCAGCATCCAAAAAAAGGAAAGAAAAATTAGCATGTTCACAAAAATTTCTTTCCTTCTCCAGTGGATGCGAAGAGTGAGGAAAAGGTGTCTTGTCTGTTGAGTCTTGATTGTCCCGAAGTAATAAATACATCTTTTTGAGAGAGCAAAAACAACAGAGAGGTTTTTGATTTTGCCTTTTTCTGAGGCTGAGAGTTTGTGGCTTGCTCAAGATCACCCAATGGGTTTCCATGGCTGAGCAGGGATCTGAACCTGGTCTCCAGAGTTGTAGTCTAATGCTCAAACTACTACATCATGTTGGCTCTCTCAGTGGGGACACATGTCCACTAATATATCCATTTGACAAATTCACACAAAAATATGTCCAGCCTTTCCACAGATCAACTGAAAATTGCTCACAGACTATCTAGTGGTACTTACACCACTGTGAGAATCTCTGGTATATAAACTAATTGCATCTATGGGTCCTTCCCCCTATTTTCCAACCTTATCCAGAGCTGCCTTTAGAGCAGAGAGGAGAAGGCACTGCAGAGATAGACAGGCATTTGAAAACATAGCTTTCCCCCCTCTAAGGTCCAAGTTCTACAGAGCTCTGTTGGGCTTGAGTTTTGGGTCTTTTGAGCAAGAGGAAGCCTGTCCATGCCTGCCTCCCCCAGCTCCATGAACAACTCATGACTGAGGCCTTTTCACACTATACAAATATAGCCCTATGTTTCCTCTTTAACAGCCATGGTTCCATCCTATGTAATCTTGGGATATGCAGTATAGAGGGGGGCATCTGGAATTCTCAGCTGAGAGCTCTACTGCCTCACCAAACTAAAGTGGTTAAAGTGGAATTGTAAGTGGTGTGAATTGGCTCTTGGTCCAAATGAGTTTTTTGCTATACTGGAATAACCCTTTTCTGTTTAGCAGCCCAGAATTATTCCACATCCACTGGGGAAAAATGAGCTGGTTCGAAGCCCATGTGAAAAAGAGTGTTCAGGTATCCCAAGTACATTTCCACCCAATCCATGTTTCCTTTTACAAAGAACAGTCCTCTATATGAAAGCTGCCAAGTGGTATCTTCCATTTGAAGTGTTAGCCAGTGAGTCCTTATCTTATGATTTAAAGATAAAGAACTACAAGGAAAGAGTTAAGGACCTTGACATTGCATCCACAATTATCACCTAAACTGAAGGCCATGCAAGCATGCAGGCCATCTGGTCACAGTCTTCTCCAGTTGGGTGAGTTTTGTTGTACATTTGTTTAAGTTATTAAAATCATTTCTAATTTTGCATTTGTAAATTAGAACATGTAGTTTTAGGCAAACTGATGCCTTCTTTTGTCCTCTTTTTGGTGATACAATCGGCCCTCCATATCCACAGTTTCTTTATCCATGGATTCTTTATTCATGGAGTCAGACATAAACAGCTTGAAAATATTCCAAAAAATATCAATTTCAAAAAGCAAACCTTGATTTTGCCATTTTATTCAAGGGACATCATTTTACTATGCCACTGTATTCAATGGGGGTTGCACATCCATGGATTTTGGTATCCACAGGAGATCCTGGAACCAAACACCGGCACATCCAAAGGGCACACTGTATATAAGTGGCCACCTACTCCAAGCACTGCTAATAATGCAAGAGAAGAGTTTTGAAAAGTTATCTTTCAAACTACAACTCCCAGTCAACTTGGCTGTCTTGGGGAAAAAATCACTATACAGATGTTTGGGTCTACAAAATCCATCAACCTCACTCAGTATGGTTAATAGTAAGGTTGTAGTAGCTTTAATTGAAAGCATCTGGAGAGCCAATTCCCCAACACTGTTGTTCATGAAATGTTTTGAAATCATATGCATTTGATATTATTTTACTGCTTAAAACCCCTTTCTCTGAAAATTTTGCTCTGGCTACATTTTGCTCTGACCTTTTCCTTGATATAGTTTCCTGTATGATAATATCCTTCAATTTGATTTAACAGATCATGTTTTTCTCATATCTTTGTCTAGAGTTAGCAAAGAAGGACCCACTTTGATTAAAGTTCATACATTGACAAATGTCATTAAGTGTGGGAGAAAAGAGTATTGGAACCCTTGAGTTCAAACCATTTCAGAGAGACTGACACAAATGAGTGGAAAGGGGAAGGGGGATGAACAGCAAATAGCATTTTTTCTAAAGAGAATGCAAAAATATGTGTTGGTGATAAGGTCAACAACAAAAGGCCTCAATTCCATTGAGTTCCATTTTTCATCATAAATATGGGAAACACTACAGGACCTCTCTAAAGATCCCTCCAGATATGTTAGCTGTTTATTTCTGCGGATGGCAAATTGGCATTATCATGAAACAAAAAGACCACAGGAGGGGCAATGATGCCAGGGCCCTGAAAAGTTACATATTTTACAGTACAACCCCCAAGAACCACCACCCCCAGGCTAGCATGTTGTTGCTGTGTGCTTTCAAGTCATTTGTGGCATATGGTGACCCTAAGACAAACCTATCATGCAGCTTTCTTCACAAGATTTGTTCAGAGGAAGTTTGCCATTTCCTTCCCTGAGGCTGAGAGCATGTGGCTTGCTCAATGTCATCTAGTGGGTTTCATGGCCAAGTAAGGAATCAAACCCTGGTCTCAAGAGTTGTAGTCCAATACTCAAACCACTAAGCAACCCTTCCCAAGTTCTGAAAGTTTGAATGGTGTACAGAAAACTCTATACCCATACTCAGTTTCAGCCATCTGTAGATATGTGGCAGATTTCAGTAGCGTAATAAAAACAACTGTCTTCTACTAACAGAAGGACTCTTGTCACAGAATGTTTTGGAAGACGCTGATTTTGGAAGATGCTTATTCCACAAACTCTACCACTCACCCCATTTAATAGGGGTCCCCAATAGTTTGTGTAGCATTTTAAGTGATTGGAGACAGCTGTTGTGGAGAGGAGGAGGATGGGAAGTCCATTTCCAACAGTGCAGCTGCATACACCTAAAATATGGATCTCAACAAGTAAAAACTGGCAAAAGGTGCATCTACAGTGTAGAAATAATGCAGTTTGACTCTACTTTAAGGAGCTTAGCACACACCTGAAAGAGGCGTCTTACCTCTTCCAGGTTCAATCCTTGATCCAGGATACACCCGGATGTTAGCACACATAATTCACTGTAAGAGGTAAGATGCCTCTTACAGGTGTGTGATAAGCTCCTAAATGCTGTAAATCCATCCAATCAAATCCTGGGATTTGTAGTTTTACCTGGTCTTTAGCTTTCTCTGACAAAGGATGCTGGTGCTTCACAAAACTACAAATCCCAGGATTCTGTAGGATGGAGCCATAGCAGTTAAAATGGTATCAAACTGCATTATTTCTACAGTGCAGATGCCTCTAGAGTGCCTTCGATTTATCTTCATATGATTACACTTCATCATGGTAGTTGAGGCTCGCCATCTGCACAAGTAGGAGACTACCATGTCCCCAGGCATCTGTTTAATCTTGTACATGTGACTCTGGGTCTCTGACTGTGGATAACAGGTCATAATGAATTAAGAAGGTTTAGTTTTTGTCTTGGCTTTACATAGGGAAATCACCCAGCTTTCTACCATTTAGCTTGATGCATTGGCTCAATAAGCTTCTACTTTTCTGTAATCATGTTTGGATTGAGACATCGGAATTATGCGGGCCTTGAGATGTTCATGTACTGCAAATCACAAGCAACCTATAGCCAGTATAACCAGTGATGAGGAATGCTGGGAATTACAATCTACATCGGGCGGGCTGCAGAACTCCACTTCTTTTGGTGTAATCACATAAGCATCCCAAAAATGCATGGCTCCTGTTATGTTTTATATGATAATTATACTGTCTTTTTTAACATTTATTGCTACTATCTGTTTACTTTATCAGAGTTATAGCTACAAATATTCTCCTGATCTAAATACATGCACTATGATGTGCACATGAATGGTGTTAGGCCAACCATATACCATGTGCCTTTGTAGCTCTTGCACTGCTTTGGAGATTAGGTCTGGCAGAGAAATTATTCAGTTGGGTGGTAGAATCAGGGAATACTTCATTAAAAGAAGGCACTGTGCCATGAGTACTGAATAGACATTGGTTAAACTATTGCAGAAAAAAGCTATCTCCCTGGCCAGTTATCATCCAGTTCATTTGAAGTATCCTAGGGCAATGTATGAGACCAGAGAGCCAGCATGGCATAGTGGTTTACGTGCTGCACTATGACTGGAGATCAGGGTTTGAATCCCCACTAGCCAGTGGAAAACCACTGGGTGATCTCAGGCAAACCCCTTCTGAACAAATCTTATCAAGAAAACCCTGTGACAGGGTTGCCTTAGGGTTGCCATAAGTTGGAAGCTATTTTAAGGCACATATCAACAAAGTGGTATCATAACTTCAAACATTCTCAGTAATAGATAATGTGCAAATTACAAAAGCTTTGTCAAAAAGCAAATATTTAGTCCTCAGGAAGAATAAGAAAATATACAGGCAGTATCTGCTGAAAGCAAAATGTACAGGCAATGTCTGCTGAAAGCACAAAACCCCAAGGGACTTCCCTGAAATCTCACAGTGTGGCCTTTTTGTCTTTTGCTTACCTTTCTCAGCATTTTTTCACTAGTACATTATAAAATATTTGACATTTTGTCAGAACGGAGTATCAGCAACTATTGATCAGCGAACTAAAATATCAGCAGATTTTCATAATGACACTTTTCTTTATAAACGGAAAAATTCAATTAAGTCAGGAATCCAGCTTTTTTAACAACTACACATTAGGCAGACATTAAAAGTGATAAACTGTGTAAATAAAAGAATAGCTCTTGTTGGACTCTGCACATTTAGAAGCTGTTATAAGGTGACATACCCAACAAAGGAAAAAAGGAGGCCCGAATGCTACATGATGGGGTGAGCTCCTGTCACTAGTCCCAGCTTCTGCCAACCAAGCAGTTTGAAAACATGCAAATGCAAGTAGATAAATAGGTACCACTTCAGTGGGAAGGTAAACAGTGTTCTGTGAAATCATGCCAGCCACATGGTCACCGAGTAGTCTCTGACAATGCTGGCTCTTCGGCTTAGTAACAGAGATGAGCACCACCCCCTACAGTCAGACACAACTTGACAAGCTTGTCAACGAGGAATGCCTTTTCCTTTCCTTTATATTGTCTCCCCCTTTAACGAAATAGCTTTGAAGGGTGCATTTTTTCTGTACCCTCTTTTGTGAACTTCTCCCATCACAATACTAACTAGGTATTCTCAGTCCAGTTTGAAGGTTTAACTTTTCTTTACAAACAATAAGTTTTCACACATGTATCTATGTACTCTATATAAAACCAGGAGCAACAAACAGAAGGCTTTGGAAAATCACTGCTTCACAAAATTTAATAGAGGATGGACTCATTGATCATGGCCAAAAGGAGGCACCTGAAAGCTACTACACGTTTCTTCTTCATTTGTATCACTCACAGACCGATATACTATAAACTAGGCCAGGGGTAGGCAACCTTTCCCCTTTAAGGGCCGAGGGAC
>CM034708.1:193139717-193151794 GCA_020142125.1 Phrynosoma platyrhinos | reverse complement strand
TCCCTCGGCCCTTAAAGGGGAAAGGTTGCCTACCCCTGAACTAGGCTGATCTGTTAACATCCAGGAGTGAGACTATGCTCTATGCTACTTTGAATATGTATTCCTGTATAGCAGGGGGTTGGACTGGATGGTCCTTATGGTCTCTTGCAACTCTATGATTCTCTGAGTAAATAGACTGAAGTCTATGAAAGCTCATGCTGCCAATTTCTTTCTCAAAGGTGCTACAAGAACTCTCTATATACTGATTCAACAGACTAACACAGCTATATCTTTGACTTCAATGATTCTATGATTTTATATTGGGGGAGGCAGCTATGGAAGGCTAGGGGGGCATATTAGGCCTCTAGGAGTCATTGGAAGGTTGCACCTGCTCCCACAAAAAAAAAAAAAAATCAATAATTGTGTGCTCTCAAATGCCTAAGGGTTATAGGGACATTTTTGCCATGCCCTAGGTTTCAAAAAAGGCCTAACTTGGGCCTAAACTGATCAAGATAATAATAATAATAATAATAATAATAATAATAATAATAATAATAATAATAATATGATTTATTTATATACCGCCCCTCTGGATAACCAATAGTGCCCCACAGAATATCATGGAAATGTAACTTATACCCTCAGTGAACATTTTTGGGCATTTCAGAGAGATTTTTTTATTTTATTTTTTTGGAAAGATTGTTTTTGACCCCTGAAATGTGGTATAAATTCCCTCCAACCCCCTAGAGCAGGGGTAGGCAACCTTTCCCCTTTAAGGGCCGAGGGACTTCAGCTCCCAGAAGCCTCAGCCATGTTGGCCAATAGTCCCATGTTGGCCAATAGCTCCTGGGATTCTGGGAGCTGAAGTCCCTCAGCCCTTAAAGGGGAAAGGTTGCCTACCCCTGCCCTAGAGTGCATTGGGGGGGCATTCAGGAACAAAAGAAATTGGACCCATGGGGACCACCAAAATGGTCCATGGGCTATATCGTACCCATCTCATTCTATAATAACCTGACAATGTACACTTTCATATTATCTCACAGAATGTACCTTGGAAATGTTTTGGGGCTACAGCATGGCTGGACTATTCCAAAATGTGCTCTGAAAATGTAACATATCCATGCTCTGCAATTAGGAAAGTCCAATAGTGACTTAATGGACACAGCGAACACTGTGCAGCTTGTTGATCAGATGCTAAATGATGTGCAGAAAACTCAAAATAAATATTTACACATTTCCCACGAAGGAGGAATCTTTTCTTTCTTTTTAACATTTCTCATCCGTATCTGAAAATAAAGGAAGCTGAGAAAAGCATTGGGAAATTCCAGTTGACACCCACTTTCTCTAATAAATACATCTGCAAATGAAACACAGTCTTCTTCTATATACTCCCAGTGATGCCATGCCTCCTCTCTATCACCAATGATAGTGTAAGAGATTGGGAATGTTCCAGAAAAACAATTCCTGCTGAGGTTGCCTGTGGATCGCATCATGACGCTGATCATTTAAATGGAATTCATGGAGGGCTTTATAATTCCAAACTGTTTCAATGCCTTTTTTACCCTGATTACTGCCCATGTCACAAACCACAAGGATTGCCTTAAAATAACAAAAAACCAAGAAGATTCACAATGAGTCTTCCCCTCCCCCTACCTCTCCTTTTAGCAATGATTTGCACCGTTAGTAATTTCTCTTACAATTTAAATAATTCTTGGTTGACTGAACAGATTTGTTTAGAAGCGAGTCCAACTGGATAATTTACTGCAAAAGCAAGATACATTCCCTTGCCTCACTCAGCGACTACAGAAATTCTTGTAAATCAGATGGATAGAGTGGAAGTTTAAAAAAAATTCATTAAAAAGTGGCCCACAGCAAGATTAGGAACAATAAGAGGCTGTGTAGTTTGGCAGCTAAGTGTGTGGTTCTGGATGCCACAAATTAAAAAATCTCAATTTCCCCACAAACTCACTACTATAGGCAAATCAATATCCTTCAGCCTTTAATGTACATTGTTTCCAAACCTCTGTTTTCACATGCCAGTAGAAAAAGAGTTTCTATACAAGCTTTAGTTTAAAGGAATAAGCAAGTGTTTAACATTATTTCAATGCTGTTTGTTTCTACTTTTTTATTGTATTTTAGCAGATACTTTAATCATTATTTTTACATATATGCAAACAGTGAGTTTTCTGTTATAATTTTAGATACATGTGTTGTTGCAAAGGTGTTTTTGTATAGATTGGTAGCTACCTTGAGAACTTCTGAACATGAGTGGCAGAGGAACTGTATGGATGGATGGAAGGAAGGAAATGAAAAGCAAAGAGATGTTGTAAAAATTACCAAAATAATATACAGTTGGTCCTCCAGATCCACGGATTTTTTTAAATCACAGATTCAATCATCTACAGTTTGAAAATATTTTTTTAAAACCAATAGCAAACTTTGATTTTCTATTTTATACAAGGAACACCCTTTCAGTATCCCATTGTATTTAATGAGACTTGAGCATCCACGGATTTTTGTATCGACAGGGAGTCCTAGAACCAAACCCCAGTGGAAATCAGGGTCCCACTATATGTTGAAGCCCTTGGAGTACTCAAAAGTATCTGCAAAAACACTGATGCTGTATTATTGAGGATGAACAAGAACTAAAGTTATGAAAACCAAATCATACAATGAGCAGTGAAGTGCCCCTGACACATTAACCATGATGGGCAATAGAACATTCAGGAAGAGTTGAGATTTGGCTTTATTATTTGGGTGGACTGTATCTGACTCCTAGACAAACAGTCCTGAGAAAAAAGTGTATTGGACCACCTGTAAAACAACAATTAAATGTACGCCAATTGCTTACACTTGCTATGTGTAGCAAACAGAAGCAGATGGAAGACCCTCCCTCCATTCCAACTGTGACTGCCCTGGCCTTGGAGGGAGAGAAGAGCCAGCAGTACCTGATGGGCTTTATCCCTTTCTCAGCTACCATTCCCTTCTCCTTTTGTGTCATATCCTTTTTAGATTGTAAGCCTGAGGGCAGGGAACTGTCGCATTAGCAATCTGGAAGCCACTCTGAGAGCCTTTGTGGCTAAAGAGTGGAGTATAAATACTCTAAATAGTAATTAATAAATAAACTAGCTAACTGGCTGAGGCCCCTGATTTTTAGCTCCACAAAAGCAAACCAATAACTCCTGCATAAGTTTCTTTCTGGGAGTGTGTTAGATGTTCACGTAATATCCACAAAATGCAATCAGGACTGAAAGAAAACTGTAAGAGGAGAGCACCAATGAGAGAAACTAAGGAGGGAGAGGGTACTAAGGAAAGGAGCAGATCAATAGATTAAATAAATGTAAAGAAAGGAGAACAACTTGCAATAATGTATATTGTAAACTATATAGCAGAACTGTTTCAATGCTAGGTCAGGTAGAGGGAAAAGGAAATGCAATTATCTCTCATTTTCTGCTATTGCACTTTCAGTAAAGTCCCAAATGCAGCATTTCCCACACAATGAGCTAGAAGCACATGTTGTTCCTGCATGTGGAGCATTTTCATATCCCTTGGGATGGAAAGGATGTGAGAATTTTCCTTTGGTCATTGGGGAAACATATTACTTCTGTGTTGTGCTGCTGCAGCTTGCCTTTATCAGCAAGAATATTTAATAAAATAGCCAAACAAATCACAAAACTAAATTAAATGACTTGGCCCATATTTAGTTGTATAATTAGTACTCTTAAACTCAAATATCAGCTTTCATTTATATTATTTCACATGCCTATTTTTACATTGAATCAGTTATTTTCTCTTTTTCTGCTGTCTGCCAGGTTTTATTTACCCTTAATGCCAGTGCTGTACTTAAATCACAATTTTTCAAATGTACATCTCTGTATTCAGAGTCAGTGACATGCTCAGATTTTTTTCCCCACCCTTTGAATCCCTTATCATTTGGACAAAACCAACAAATGAATGAGAAAACAGCCCAGTAACCTGCTCCTGGGTGATTTTACTGTTTCATAGAACAAAGATGAACTACGTTTTGGATATGGTATATGCTGCTTGTTTCTACTTATTTCATTGTATTTTATTGAAGAAACATGTTTTGTACAGTTACATTGTCACTTCTTTGTGGTTAAGTGTGCATTCTAAGTTAAGCTTGGAAATGTTACCTTTTGGACTATAGTTCCCCAAATCCCCCAGCTGGCTGGGGATTCAGGGAGTTGTAGCCCAATAAATAACATCTTCAAGCTCTGGTCTGGCTCTCAACTAGGGATTGGCAATTGGTGGCCCTCCCAATACTGTTGGACTGCAATTCCTATCTGCCTTATCCAGCGTAGCTAATAGCGAGGAGTACTGGAAGCCAAAGTCCCAATAGCATCTGGTGGATTGCAAGCTGTCTACCTCTGTTGTTCATGACATGATTAACTCTGTGCAAAGACTACACTGGTACAGTTACTGCTAACAGAGCTATGCAAATGGCAGAGAAATGGTTATGGTTGAACATCAACAGAGAATCAATCCCTGCCCCATACATTCCTGATGTTGCCCTTTGACAGCAATGTAACTGGCTCAAAAAGCTAAGCCCCAGTTTGCACTGATTTTGTGTGTGATTTCACTCCAATTGCTGAACTTTTATGAGTCTGTTTTCTAGTTTCAAAAAATAGGTTCTTATAGTAGTTCTTTGTCACACAAGGTTATTTGGTGAATTAATTAGTACATGGGACAGATTTGTACAAACTGCACCAGCTGATGCCCATACGCCCCACTGGGAATTCATCCCGAGGGAAGTAAAGTTCTATTTTCCACACAAGATAACGCCAGCAGAGGCTTTGAGGAACAGCTACAATAAGTCTGCATTGCTGGCTTTTCCTTTCCTTTATCACTTTGCACATTCTTGCCTTATACTATATTCAGGGTGGACACTTGCACGGAAGCAAGACAGAGGGCAAAAGGAGAGATAGGTATGCATATATGTAAAGGTATAAATTTCAGATCCAATAATTTAGAGAAAAACAAACTACATTTCATAATAGTGTGTGTGGGGGGGATGTTGACCCCATGAGGATGATGCTAACTGTTAATGAGCAACTTCAAGGGGGCTGCTTTCTGTCCTTATAGTTCTTCAAGTAGGCTTCCTCCATTGGTGTGCCCTTGGTAATTAGCTCTGCCCTCAGGCCACTGTTTTGCACCTGGTTCCAGATGGTCTTAATTAAAAAATAAGGTAGATCCCATAAGACTAAAGTTTTCTCAAGTGTGGATTGTATAACCCTTGTGTCAAGTCTCCTTGCAAGACTAGCTAAAGTAACTGTAACTATAAAATTTGAACTTCCCTGAAGGTACATTAAATACAAAGCCTTTGTATTAGCCAGAAGTACTCTGAGATTTGCCTAAATAGTCTTTGATGATCTACTTGTTGTCATTTCAATTAAGTGGTACAATAGCATGTTATATTTTAATACATTCTCTTTTTTTGGAGTTAAATCCAACATCAGTGTTACCTAGAACAGACCCTTTGAGATGAATGGGATTTGTTAGTCATGCCTAATTTAAGTCCCTTTTATTTGAATGGCTTTACTGTAGGTAAGGCTGATATTAGATTTAGCCCATTGTTTTCACAAGGCTATTTTATAAAGAATGGGGCAACCCAGAAATCAAAACAAAAGATATGCCACTGTCTGTAGCATACCCATACTTGTTCCCAACTGTGTTTGTTAAGATGTAGGCATACACTTATACAATTGCATGACTGAGTCTGAGTCAGTTAACATTCATAGCATTTTCAATAGTGTTTTGTTTATAGCAAGGCATGACATTCAGCACTTTATTGCGCAGGTATAATTGGAAACTTGTATCAGTCATAGGCTGGGCTGAAAAGGTCAGTTTTGTTTTCCTCTTTTCCTGTTACTGAATTCTTCTTTCATTTTGCTGTGATCAAGTCAATGTGCTGTACTGGGGAGCATGTTGGACTAGAACTGAGGAGCTGGGTTCAAACCCCATTCACTCATGGAACTCACCAGATGATCTTGGGGAGCTACGTAACACTTTTTCTCAGGCTAACTTAAGACAGCTGCTGTGAGGATACAGTCGGCAGCATGGATATGTGGTCCATCTGATGTAGTAAGGCTACAGTTCCCACCATCCCTCCCTATCACTTATGTTAGTGAGGGCTTACAGAAGTTGCAATCCAATAACTTCTTGAGGCCCACACATCCAACCTACCCCCACCCCTGTATGCTATCCTGAACTCCTTGGAAGAAAGTCTGGTTATATAATCAAGTTTTTGGCAAGATTGGTATGATAAACAAGACAGAAGACAGAAAATGGAAGAGGCCTATTGAAGACACATCAGATAAGTCAAATAGACAGTAGAGCGAGAACAGAGCTCTCAACTTTTCCATAATGGGGTAAATTTTGTGGCTGCTGTATACTGTATATTAAAAGTAGATAAGTAATAATGTCTAACATGATGAAAACTTGTGTGTCCTCAAGAGAAGCAGTTGGCTCTGCCAAATCAATGTTTATTTATTTTAACGTATACAGCGATACACTTAGCTAGTCAGCAAAATTTAGCATGAAATTTGAGACTACTTCTTTTGAAAGTCCAGCTGCCAGATTCATGCTCCATGCACTGTTATGGACAAGAACCAGCCTGTGTTAACAGATAACTTAGATGAATGCTTTTTGCAAATTTTACAAGAAGTGGACATCTAGAAATGCAGAGTTTATATATATGCTCGTATATAAATATAATCTTTGTTTGATATGACTTATATAATAATAGACTTGCCAGCAACAGCCTCCAGATTTTCCTTACAGTAACACAGTCCCATTTTAACAGAAGCTATGAGGAAAAATATGCAAGCACTACTCCGCCCATTTGTTTTGTAAGCAACTAGCCTGTTCTTCCAGTATTTCCGTTTTCCCAGCCAATTAATTAAGTCATAGCAATGACTGACACACCCCCTCTCTATGGAAGGAAAATTCCTGTTTAATTTTAAAGCTATTGTTTTGGTTTTCCCAGGCAGGAAGTTATTGGTGTCCCATTAGAAGAAATAAAACCAAAACAGAAGTGTTGTATTTTAGTGTAGCTGTTTTGTTATTATTAGTTGCCTTCAAATTGGTCCCAACTCAAGGTGACCCTGTGGATGAGACACCTCCAAATCTCCCTATCCTCCCTATCCTCTACGACTCTTCTCAGTCCCTGAAAATCCATGCCTGTAACTCCCCTCGTTGAGTCCATCCATCTGGCATGCAGTCTTCCCCTCCTTCTTCTACCCTCTACTTTTCCTAGCATTATTGTCTTTTCCAGTGATCCATGCCTTCTCATTATGTGGCCAAAGTACGTTAGCCTCAATTTGAGCTGTAGCTGTTAGTGGACAGTTAACCACCGTATATACTTGACTATAAGCTGACATCATGTATAAGTTGAGGGCAGGTTGGGGACCAAAAATATGGATTTTGATATGACCCATGGATAAGTTAAGGGTAACTCTTAGGAGCATGTAACAGAAGATCTAAAGGATGAAGCAATGGAAAGCAATGCTAAAGAACTTACAAAATTCCAGCAGACACAATTGTTTGTGCTCACACTACAGTCTGGATGGATGAGAGAACAGAAGTGGGTCAGTGCTTCTAGGACATATTATGGTCTTGCCTTTCACCAAGGGAAGGTGAACTATCTTATAAGAGTTAAAGTTCAAGATTTACATTGACCCATGGATAAATCAATCCAGGTTTTGAATAAAATTTCTAGACTTATACATGAGTATATACAATATGTCTATCCAGGAACTCATGCCATTTTTAACTTTGTCTTATTTAAAATTCTGTCCCACTGGAAATTGGTAATGTTTTAAAAATTACCTTGCCAGTTCATGTTGATAAAACTAACAATTATTATACCCATATTATAGGTGACAGGGATGTGGTTGAGAGGCTGTGGGTTATAATCATATGATGGATGTTGGATATATGATATGTATTATTTTGCTGTAATTTGTTGTTACTGTGGCATTGTTTTATGCAACAGCCATTGGCCAAAACCAATAAAATTTGACTGACTGACTCTCATATTATAGGTGGCAGGTTGAGAAGCTGTGGGTTATGCCTCCCTTGAAAAGTAGCCTAGTGTTGCACCTCCTTTGCTTTGGGGAGAGAGCGCTCTATGACAATCCTACAGTATAGACAGTTATTTCTCCCCTGTATTTTACCCCTTTTTAGGGAAATGTAAGGGTAGGCTATGAAGTTCACTAGGAAAGCAGTGCAGTGTATTAAGGGACAGAGAACTCATACATTAGTTGAAAGAATGAAAGAACTGGGATATCAACTACAGGTGGAAAATGTGGACACTGAGAAACAAGTGTTACTCTCTACAGAGTGTTAACTAGTGTTTCTAAGATGAAACAAATCATAATAGAAGGTGGGACCCCCTTTCCTAACAAGTCAGATGAAATTGCCATTGTTGTGAATACAGATGGCCCTCCATATCCATGGACTTATTATCCATAGATTCAACCATTCACAGCTTGAAAATATTCAAATATATATACCATATATATATATATCCAAAAAGCAAACATTGATTTTGCCATTTTTAAAATAAGGGACACCATTTCACCATGCCATTGTATTTAATGAGACTTGAGCATCCACAGATTTTATTATCCACAGCAGGTCCTGGAATCAAACCCCAGCAGATACCAAGGGCCCACTGTATTCTTGAGTACTGCGTTTATTCATCTGGGTTCCCCCTCTTTTTCTTTTACTTTTTTAAAGTTCTTAATTCTACATAAAGGTTTTGGTGGAGTTCATATGCCTGTTTTTATTGCCGTCAAATGCCAAGTCCTGAGGACTTTCCTCCTGCTGTTTGTATACTTCTAAATGTAATTGAATGTAATGCTGAGGATCAAAGTATGTATAGTGCTCAGAAAAAACTGTGTCCAATAAAACCAGTTCTTGTTGTGTATTTTAAAACTTTTAAAATGCTTATCTGTAAAAAATCCCTGGTAGTATAGACCTCTAAGCCATGATGAACACTTGTAAGACAGCTTCCTAAAACAGATTACTAAACATTCAAGAAGGAAAAATATAGTAGTAGTTGGAGATTTAAAACTACTCTGGAATCTGTTGGAAGTTCAATTCTGATGAAAATGTAAGGTAACAAATTCCTTGCCTGTGTTGCTAGCAGAAGAGGGAAGAAGCAACAACATAATAAATGATTTTAGGAGGGAATGTGGAAGCAGTGGGAACCCTGAAGTCCTCTTGGGATTTATTATACTGATGAAATGCAAAGCCAAATGTAGTCATACAGACACTCTGGTCTTTTAAGAAAGCTGGTTTCTATATGCTTAAGATCCCATAATCAGAAATACACAAAGAGAAGGAAGTTTGTGGTGGATGGGATTTTCTTAAAAGTTAGACATTGAAGACAAAACTGCAAACAGTTCTAGAACAGGTCATTAAATAGTTGGGCTATGTGCATTTTTAAAAGAATGCTGTGAATAATAGCAGCCAGCATAAGTTTCTCAAAAATATGTCATTCCACAAGCTAAACTTCTCTTCCTCTAGTTTAGCTGACTATGGGGATGCCACAGATGTACTATACTTTTATTTTAACATTGTCTAACCCACATTTTACCATCCCCCATTATATTCTTACACATAAACTGGTAAAATGTGGGTTAGACAATGTTACTGTTGGGAATATTTCAGGTTGACACCCTGAACTTCTATAGAGTGCTACAAAGAGTACAGCCAGCCCTCCGTTTTCAGGACCTCCCCACCCCCACCCCGCAAAAATGGGGATTCACCAATATTCAAGCCCCATAAGCTTGAATGGGGCACACCCCATTGATTTTAATGGAGGTTGTCCCTCCGTGAATATGCAAAACCGCGGACTTGAATAGAGGGGCAACTGTACTCATCAGTAGCTGCTCTTCATCCTGCAGAGTAATGGGGTGCCACAGGTTTTGTCCTGGACCCAATATTGTTTAACATATTTATAAATGCTTTGGATGAAGGAATTATCATCAAATCTTCAGATATCACCAAACTGAGCTAATGTGCCAGAAGACAAAAATAGGATTCAAAAGGACTTTCACAGACTAGCAAAATGAGCCAATTTTAACAATACTTTGAATTTCAAAGTCAGATGCACAAATATAGAATGAGTAACATCTGGTTTGATAGCCATATGTCTGAAAAAGAGTCTTAGTAGAATATAAGCTGTGTCAATAACATGATGTGGCAGCAAAAAAGCTCAAGTAGTTCCAGGATGGCATCAACAGAACTATGGTGTTCAGATCAAAGGGAGGTAATGGTGTCACTCTTTTCTACATTACATTAGTGGTAGCTACCAGCAAAATGTCACTGCTGGGAAAACATTCCCTCATCTATTCTATAGTACTGCAATCCACACACCCACACAGACTTACTCTGTGGATTTTAGCAAAGTTCAGAGGGAACAGGGAAGACTAAAAGGGTGGCAGCTATTATCATCACTGCTAATCAAAAAGTACTGGTACTCTGACTCCACAACACCACTTCCCTGGTGTTCATAAAATTATTTGTGCAGTCTTATACTTCCATTTAAGGTTCAAGCAGCAGGTTCATGACTCTCTGACAAAAATATTTATAATGAATATCCATCTTCATATCTCATTCCAGAGGAAATTTGTTTGGTACTCATCTTGATGGTCTTTTCAGTGTCAAATGAAAATAGATGTTCTCGTTTAGGCATTTTAATTTTTAAGTTAAATATGTAGAGCGTTTAAAAATTAATTTTAATTTGATTGTTGTGTTTTTGTTAATTTGTGGGTGTAGGAAAGTTTTTTTTTTAAAGCCCTCTTAATCGGTAATTGGTATAAGATTCTAGAATTGGAAAGTACAAGAAGGGGCATCTAATTCAACCCCATACCATGCAGGAATCTACAACTAAAGCATTCTTGAGAGGGAGGGGGTCATTCAGGCTGCATCCATATTGCAGAAATAATCCAGTTTGACACCACTTTAACTGCCATGGCTCAGTGCTATGGAATCCTGGGAACTGTAGTCTATTGTGCTCTCTGACAGAGAAGGCTAAACGTCTCACAAAACTACAGTTCCCAGAATTTGTCACCACAATCCCCACATTCTTTGACCATACTCACAGTGATCAACTTGGCAATTATACTGATGAAACTAGGTTTATAGAAAATACTGCAGGGTGAATTTAATAATGCCAGACTTTGTGAAAGATATCAGACACATGAAATTCAAAGATGGATTCCTACATTGTCTTTGGAAGTCCCCTTAACCATTAAGATTTCACTTTTTCATACAAATTGACTACACAAGAAATAACACAAGCATATAGTTGACATCACTGTTTCTATCCCTACCATTTTAAGGTGGGATAGACACTCCAAGAGCTAACAATTACCACCACCACCCAGCCTGTATCTGATAAGCAGTCTACTCACTGAGAAATGGCCTTTCTCCCCACCCAACATATCCTCTTTTTCTGTCTGCTCACTGAGAAATGGCCTTTCTCTCCCCCTTCAACCATCCGCTTGTTCCTCAGCATCCATTAACTCAGCTGCTTTGAAGACCCATTCTAATCTGTTCAAAACATATCACTGGCTCTTTGTGTACAATGCAGGTGACCTTTCTGCAAATGTGGGCCTCTGCTTTGTTTCTAAGATCTATTGTTTGCAGAACAAAGGGAAAACGAATGTTTCATATTTGTGCACAGCAGATGAATTCATCTACCAGCTTTCCAAATAGGAGGAAAGGATGTTTTCTAAATGGATTCAGCACTGATGACTCCAGCAATAGGTCCTCTATATACCATCTTCCTCTCACTACTTCCTTCATGTTTTTGTGTGTTCTGCATGAACTAAAGGGACCAGGACTCCTCCAACAGCTCTCAGAGAGGTGGCAGACTGTATGGCAGTTCTAGTAAAAAATGTCTGTGGATCTAGGTGAGCTCACAATTCAGGTTTGCCACCACCTAACTGTATATTTCGGAGTCACTATCAGAAGCTTAGCTTTCACAAACAGCAGATGGTCTATAAATTGGTATCTAGATTATACCACTTTAAGTACAGGGAAATCTGACAGGACTGAAACCTCCT
>CM034708.1:193118772-193135054 GCA_020142125.1 Phrynosoma platyrhinos | reverse complement strand
CAAGTAATAACAACAATAATCAATATCATCATGGCGGGCGGCGGGAGGTGGCGGTGGCGGCAACGGTGGCAGGACTGGCCTGGGGCCGGTCCAAAGACCTCGGGGGGCCGCATCCGGCCCCCGGGCCTTAGGTTGCCTACCCCTGTATATATATATATATACACACACACATATATATATACACATATATATACATACACACACATGCACACACACACGTACTTATTGGCTTCTTTGCAACATGCCAACATGATAAAAATTGTGGCTGATATCAGGAAATGGGATTGCACAAATCAGTACAAAGAATGCATTGTTTGATTTCCAGTGGACAAACAACCTTTGTACAGTATGGTGTCCTGTGTCTGAATAACCTTTCCACAGAATGAAAAAGATCTTTCCTAGTTGCTTCAAAGACACTGACAGGAGAAACTGTGGATACGTCTATGTTTTAAAGTCACAAACAGGAGTCACAAAAGTATGTGCTAAATAACATTTGATCTGAGAAGGATGGCTTTGAATTTCTAAATGAGGTGGAGAGAACATTCATTTCTTTTTTGGTTTTGAAAGGGGGGGTGACCAAACCTCCTTTTCAAAATCTGTAGCAAGAAAACTGGTACATTGTCAGTTTCCTAGATTGAGCAAGCATGTTTGCTATGCAAAAGAAACAGTGCTCAGGAAATCACATACTATACATTTCCAAGAGCATCATAAATCCATAGGCATCTGACAGTTTTGCCAGAATACCAGTGGCCCTTTTCCCCCTTCACTGACGTATGCTAACAATAACAAGATACATTTATATGCACACCCCTGCATTTTCACTTTCAGTACAAAATGCTTGAAAGTGGGAAATTAAAATAAACACTGGCAGGAAAGCCAGGCTTTCAGAGAACTTTAAAAAAGGACAAAAAGCAGATCCACTTCAGTATATGCAATTGATACCTCCTGGCCTGACACTCCACCCACCGCATGTTGGGCTCCTTCACTGAGATACAAAGTTGGTGTTCATAAAAATGTTTCTGGGAGGCAACAGTGGAATCATATCTCCCACACAAGGTCAGATTCTACAAGTAGGGTTACATAAAACTGTTTCAGGGGGAAAGATCATGAAACAGAATATTCCACACTGACTCATATTCTGCATGTTAAGCAACTGAATGGCCAGCCTAGCACTAGGTCAGTTTCACACTTGCTCTCAAGATAAAGGGCCATCAGCTGGCTAATTTTTTGAAGCCAAACCAACTTTTTTTCTGTTACATTTCTGTCATCCAGTGTGCTAGTCAGCCAACTTTTTTTCTGTTACATTTCTGTCATCCAGTGTGCTAGTCAGTGGCTAGTGTTAGACATATGTACAGTTAAAATATCCACTGGAACACTCCCACTTTTCTGTATGAGTGATAGCACTTTTTTAAGTTACTTTTTGAACTACAACTCCCAGAATCCTCCAGCCAGCATTAACATTTTCGAACTCCTGTCCTTTCTGGATTACAATCAGGCAAAGTTATCATGTTAAATTTTAAGCTATCACACTGCTGCTAGAATAGGTGCCATTTTCTTTACTTTGTCTTTTCATCCTTTTTGACATGTGTGTGTTTTCTTAGCCCTTCTTGTACCTGGTTGCCTCCAGGTACACATCGCACAACCATTATTTATCATAGTTCCCTCCTCATCGATCCAGCCTGTAGGGTGAGCATAGTTAGGCATGCCAGAATTTTGTAAGTTCTTTGGCATTGTTTCCCTTTGCTCCATCCTTTAGATTCTTTGTTATATGTTCCTAATCACCTTATCCATAGGTCATAAAAAAAATCTGTAATTTTGGCCCCAAAACCTGCCCTTAACTTATACATGAGGTCAACTTATAGTTGAGTGTATATGGTATATTATGATATTGACCTGCTGTAGGTTTTTAACTATGATGTAATCATTTTAATTTGAAAGCTACATTGCCCATCATCATCATCATCATCACCATCACCATCACCATCACCATCACCATCATCATCATCATAATCGGAGGCATTTTGTGCAAACCAGTGCCAATTTGGGCATCCTAATACATGAATGTATTACTTACATATGTGTAAGTACTGTGTATACAACACAGGGAATGTAAAAGTGACCAATTTATACATTATATGTCTGGACATTATGCATTTATGAAAAACAACCAACAGATTCTGAAGATGGAGGATGATTGTTTATAGTGCCTGAATTAAAAAGTCAAGAAAATTCATTCTTAGTATGTCTGTCACAAATCAACACACAATTCTAATAGCCATATTGAATATAATGGTAAAATATACAGAGAGATTTGGAATTACATGTTAAAATGCTGGGTTGTTGTTGTTGTTGTTTTAGTAACAGGACAACTGAGGCTTGCAACAGAAATTCTTTAGCAACAGATATCTTTGATTATTAATCTGTTTTAAAGGTACATCTATCATCTGCCATATTTATGCTCTTAATCTTTCATTATGGGATTTTGCCAAGAATATTTTGCTAGAGGATTGAGACTCCCTACCTCCTGATCCACAAACAAGAGAGCCCTTGTGCATATTTTTGTGACAACCTATTTGTGCTGCCATACCAGCTAGCAGCAACAACAACACATTTTCTAACATGGACTGTTATCCAGCTGCAAGAGGAAATCTCTAAATGGCAGATGCTAGCCAGACACAATGAAATGCAGCTTAGATGCAAATAGCAGATAAAACTCTATGTTATTTCCTGCTTCTGTTCAGATAAACGGGATTCATTCATTTCTTAATCTTAATGCACAATAACAGCATCTTGTTACTCAATTCTGAACAGCAGCTCCTGCTTTACAGAATTAACTATGGCTAGATTCATATTCCTAGAGACAAAGGATGTTAAAACAATCAGCAGAGATACTATGGTGATGATAGTAAAAGAAAAAGAAAATGCACCAATGGGCTGGGTTGGGATAGAGAAAGAGAGAGAAATAGTTTGCTCCTGAGATCAGACCCAGGCTGCTAGAGAAACAACCAGGATGCCACAGTTTGGAGCACTATTTAGGCTGACTTATTCTAGATCAACAGCAATATGTCAGTCACTTGTCAACTGATCCTATGCCACATGCAGCCATATGGAGAACCTGTCCTTTGTAGCATCTGCCCATCCAGGATTACTGTGACCGCTTCATATTTCTATGTAGAACTTTCCGCTTGGTGCACAGCAGTACTCATGTGGCTAAACACTAGAACAGACCAACTCTTTATTGGCTGTCAGAAATGAATCTGCTTACAACTGAAGGTACTTACAAAATGTCCCTGCAATTGCCTTCCCTGATACTTTTGTTGTTGTTAACTGCCCTCCAGTTGATCTCAACAGGACTCTCAATCACAGGAACACTCAAAGGCACATTCAGCCAAACTCACACAAAATTCTCCTGCAGGCTTTTACATTAAACACACCAGTGTCTTTAGTCAAAATTGAAAATGTTATTATTTTGGGGGGATTATAATTCCCAGAAACCTCCATCCATCCAGTGGCCACATTGGCTGGGGGATTCTGGGAGCTATAGTCTTAAAAGGTAACTTTTCTGAATGCTGATCTTGAAGAGATGCCTGAATAGCTGGGAATGTTGGGGGCCGGGTGCGGGCATTCACCCTTCCTTCCCTTTCAGCTTTCACATATGCAGACCAAATGCCTGCATCAACATATAGTAGTTTGATCCTTGTCTGATTAATAACATTCAGCAAAGCAGGGCTCAGACCAAGGAGTGATTAACAACACTACAGTTCCATTTTGTGGAGTGCACACGTTTTATTTAGGTTTAAAAAAATATCAAACGTGATCTTGACAGGACTGCTAAGAAAAGTATGCTTTGTTTAATATGAATAGAGAATACAGCTAAGAGCACTCTTCACAAGGAGGAGTGGGGGCAGGGGAGAAAGGTGCTAAGAAAACCTGTATCCACTCCTTCTGGTTATCCCCGACATGCATATGTAAAGTTATATGCTGAATTAGTAGCATTACTCATCAAGAAAAATGTTCCTCCAGAAATAGTATGAGACCTCACAGCCAGAGTATGAGCTGAATGTTATATTAGTCAAAGGAACAGGAAAATATTTATCTCTTTCCCTTTTCATGACTAGAAAACCTACATTTAATCAGATATGAACAACACAGAATCCATCTTTCATTTAAAAAACTGAGCTAAAGCAATTTGAGTACCATAAAGATGATATAACTGATCCTGGTGAGACTGACATGAAGGCCTGGAAGAGTGGGGTTCCCCCTTAGCCCTTTGTGAAGGGCGAGGTGTTCAGGAATGAATTTGAAAAGAGCTGGAACCTTGTGTCACATTCAGGTACGTTTCATCATCTTGACAAGCTGGAGTCCTTCAGCTTCAGCTGGTTTAGTACATCAGCATACCGGTGCATGCTAACTTGACAAACTCTTCTTTCAGTGTAAAGTGTGAAAACAACAGGAGATGGCCTGTCTGTTTATCTCCCAACAAGCCAGAGGAAGAACCCCTGATTTGTTTCTGGGTTGTTTCTCTCTTAAATTTGGTTCTAATGTCTGACTAAACAAACATGGGCCATAGAATCATACAGTTGGAAGAGACCGCAAAGGCTATACAGTCCAACCTCCTGCCATGCAGGAATATATAATCAAACCATTCCCAAGAGATAGCTATTCAGCCTCCTTTAGAAACCCCAAAGAGGGAGACTCTACCACACTCCGAGGCAGCATGTTCCACTGTCCAACAGCTCTTGTCAGGAGGTTCTTCCTAATGTTTAGGTGGAATCTCTTTTCTCGTACAGTCGCCCCTCTGTTCTCGTGGACTTGAGGTCCACAGTTTTGCATATTCACAGAAGGGCAACCTCCCTTAAAATCAATGGGGTGCGTCCCCATGGACACGCCCCATCTGCACCAGTGGGGACATGCCCCATTCAAGCCTATGGGGCTTGAATATTGGCAAGTCTCCATTTTAGTGGAGAACAGAACAGATCCCCTGCAAAAACGGAGGGCCGACTGTAGTTTGAGTCCATTGCTTCATGTCTTTTTCTCTGGAGCAGCAGAAAACAAACTTGCTCCATCCTCAATATGACAGCCCCTCAAATATTGGTTTGGCCATTTTTGCTTCATGCAGGAATGATCAAACAGGGTGTACCAAAGATGCTGTTCATGAACAACGAGCCAGAGTTCCTCATAACATGCAAGCTAGGTCCTGATCAGCATCTAGAAAGAGGACTTTCTTTTTGTTTTGTTTCATTTGTGTGTGTGTGTGTGTGTTTTGTTTGTTTTTGACTGAGGACACAAAACAGCTAAATATCTGAGTCAAGAGTGTTACTTCATCTAGCCATGGACTTAACATTTGCTCTGACAAGTGTGACTAGGACAAAAGCCTTTATCTAGTCTATATGTAGTGTATTATGTGCACTGCTGTGGATTTTTGCACTTTCATATTGATAGTTAATTGACTTGAGCTTTCTATGCAAATCCACATGTATTCACTTCTGTTCACCATCCCTCTGCCAAAAGTGTGCAGCTATTTGAATCCATGCTAAGCAGACTGACTGCCACATATGCAATAATGTGGATTTATGTGGATTTCCACAGTTACTCTGGTAAAAACCGCAAAGCTTTTTTCTGTGGAATTTGAGTTAGGGGAGGCACAAAAATCCCAGACTCCTGTGTATTGCATGGGGCCAGATCACATTCTATTCAACTGGAGTGAGGAATATTTTAATTGTGTAGAATAGCTCAGAGTTTTGGCCTTTCGGCAAGCAAAATAGCTCTTCTATCACTGAGTGATGGCCCCTGCCCAAAGTGAATGGGGCTATATTAAGTTGTTCCTATGAACAGGGAGGGTTGGATACTTATGACTTACTGAAGCTCAACTTCAAAAAGCTATAGAATGCTCTCAAAGAAATGGGAGTGCCACTACATTTTATAGTCCTGATGAGGAATTTGTACTTAGGACAAGAGGCTACTGTAAGAACAGATTATGGAGAAACAGAATGGTTACCAATTGGCATCAATAAAAGAACAGGTTTAGACTCAGAAAAAGGTGAAATAAAGATAAGAGGAAGGAACATTAATAATCAAAGATATGTGGATGACACATTATTACTAACAGAAAACATCATAGACTTGGAACAATTACTAAGGAAACTTAAAGAAGAAAGTGAAAAGGCAGGCTTACACCTAAACATAAAGAAAGCAAAAATAATGACCATGGAGGATATACATAAATTCAACCTAGATAATGAGGAAATCAAAATAATTAAAGTTTACTTTACATTGTATCCAACACTGATCAGAACAAGGATTTCAGTCAAGAAATCAGAAGAAGACTAGGAATGGGAAGGGCTGCTAGACAAGATTCTAAAATGCAAAGATATATAGCTGAAAACTTAAGTCAGAATTGTCCAAGCTCCATCACCATGTACAGATATGACAGCTGGACAGTGAAGACATTGGATTAAGAAGAAAATCAACTCATTTGAGATGTGAGGCTAGAAAAGTTTTCTGAGGACACCATGGACAGTCAAAAAGACAAACAAATGGGTCCTAGAACATACCAAGCCTGCACTCTCCCTGGAAGCCAAGTTGATGAAAGTGAGGCTGTCATACTTTGGCAGCATCATGAGAAAGCATGACTCATTAGAAAGGACAATAATGCTAGGAATGAGAGAAGGCAGTAGAAAGGGATGAAGACCACATGCCAGATGGACAGACTCAATTAGGGAGGTCACAGGCCTGAACTTGCAAGACCTGAGCAGAAAGGTTGAGAATAGGGAGACATGGAGATGTCTCATTCACAGGGTTGCCATGAGTCAGGGTCAACTCAAAAGCAGCTAACCACAAACAACAAAGCCCAACACTAAGTACCTTCCAGTAGCAGTGTAAGGCTTTCCTTTTGGTTGGCTTTTACCATCAAGGGGATAGCATGTTTGACAACAGAATTCTGAAATATGCAAGAGTTTTTAATGTTTCACATGTTCTTTGGACTGGATGTTGAGCAAATCTAATGATACAGACAAATACAGCTCTGTTTATCAAACAAATCTAAATGTACAGGCAAATACAGCCCCATTTACCCATAGTATTGGGTTTTATAGGAAAGTCAGGAAGCCCCACTCCCCCCTGGCCAATTCAGTTCTCTTTCCTTAATTGTCTGAGAGTGCTCAGCTCTTTTATAATCCCCCATTGAACATTTCATTAACTCTTTACTTTGCTAAACCCTTCCTCCCACTTCCTTCCAAATGAAAAGAACACAGGCAGAAGGAAACAAAGACTTGGGGGGGGGGGGGCAAGCTGCATCTCAAATGAGCAACATGAATTAATTGAAACTGCTGTTTTAGTTTTTAAAGACTGTATGAATAATTTGCTCATCCCACTGTCTCTCACTCCCTGCTTCTCCTCCACCTCCTCCTGGCTTTTTCCTAATCAGTCCTTTAGTAAGTTATTCTGTCAACGTTCTGGCATACAGTAGTGGTTTACTTCTCTCTAGCTAATCTTGCTTTGCTGTTTTGTACCATAAGGTCATTTGCCTTTGCTGGCAGCATCCTACTGAATCACCCTTTGAGGTCTGACTTAAATTCTCATTTTTAGATCAGAAATGGAAATACATCAGGATGGATCCTGCCCTTCAGAGCGCAACAGTCTGTGCTAAAAAGGTATCTGGCAACAAACTCTCAGCAAGACAGGAAAGCAATGCTGGATGTAAATAAGCTGCATCGCCTCAACCTATGTATACATTATATACATTTTTCATATATATATATATATATATATATATATATATATATATATATATATATATATAGCATGTTGAAATGAAGAAAGCCTTGAAAATGTATAATTCAGAACATTTCACTGGTTTGATTCTTCTCCAGAGCTTGGAAATATTACATACATGCTTGGACTAAATTCCCAGAATCCAGCAGACAGTTGGATTATGGGCTATGCTGGGTGTGGGATTCTGGGAATTCTAGTCCAAAAGAACAACATTTCAAACTTATATCAATACCCATAATCCCTCTACACTTTCTAACTACCATGTTTTCTTTCCACAGTGCTTTCAGCGTCAATCCTCTTGTCTCCAAATGACCAGGATTTTCTTTAAAATAATAATAAAAAAAAACTTGACAGTCAGGCTGACATACAGCATAATATCAAGTTCTAAATATGTATACAGAACCTGATATATACACATACAGTACATATACACGTACACACATATATATAGCCCAAGACTACATGCACACATGCACACACATACCCTTATGGCCCCAGGTGTTTCCTGTCTCAGGTAGAACATAAAATGATGCTTCCTACACTTCATCCATGTCTAAGTACATAGTACCCAAAGGCAGCAAACTTTTTTTTTTTTGCATATTATACCAGACCCAGAATGGTGCAGTGGTTTGTGTTGGACTATGACTCTTAAGTCAAGGTTTCAAATCCCTGTTCAGCCATAGAAACCACTTGGGGACCTTGGGCAAATCACATTCAGCCTCAGCAAAAGGCAAATGCAAAACCCTCTGAACAAATCTTGCCAACAAAACCCTGTGATAGGCTTGCCTTAGGGTCCCATTAAGTCAGAAATTACTTGACACCACATAAGAACAACAATCCAACAAACACCTCTCTTTTTCCCTGGCATTAAAAACACAATATCCAGTAATTAATTATTTGTTGAATTGTCATGGCAATCCAAATCTGCTGCCTGATGTAGTCACATCATTTATCTAATGGTAGGACAATAACTTTCACACTTTCTTACACACAAACTATGGTTCTTTACTAGCTTGCCAGTCTAGTATGTAGCCTAAAATGGATTAGCTGGGAATTCACTCAGAGCATTTTGGAATACTGGTTTGAAATATGGTTGGGAACAATCAACTGTATTCTTCCTTGTCTCTCAAAAATAAAATTACAAACTAAGCTGACATAAATTTAGAACCAGTGGTTGGTGCATTTTGTATTCTGACAGTATTTTGTTTTAAATATTTCTCTTGCGTTAATATAGATTTTATCCTTTTTGGCAGCTGTTTTGAAAGAAACAAGATAGAAGTGAATGAAAATAAATAAATACATACATAAATACACAAGCAAGTTCTTTTAACAGACTGCCAAAACTATACTGAATAGATCACTGCTATCACTATATAGCAGAAATGCCCAAATAAAATAACAGAACAAAGTTTGCAACAACAATTTTGTCCATGATATTTAATCTCTGAAATACACTGGAGAGGGCCAACACTTGGTTGGGTTGGTTCCTTTGTTTGGGGCATATGTGTCACCACCATATTCTGACATTCTTGGAACATGCAGGGATACTGATTTGATATGAGATACTTTTGTGGCATTATGTGCCACCAGTTGTGATGTGACCAAATGTATAATTTAGCATTGGGATTTGATACAGTGTCAAATTCTATGACAAGCTGGAGTGTGTCCAAAGGAGGGTGACTAAAATGGTGAAGGGTCTGGAAACCATGCCCTATGAGGACGACTTAGGGAGCTGGGTATGTTTAGCCTGGAGAAGAAATGGTTAAGAGGTGATATGATAGCCCTGTTCAAATATTTGAAGAGATGTCATATTGAGGATGGAGCAAGCTTGTTTTCTCTGCTCCAGAGACTAGGACCCGGAGCAATGGATGCAAGCTACAGGGAAAGAGATTGCAGCTCAATATTAGGAGGAACTTCCTGACAGGAAGAGCTGTTTGACAGCGGAACACAATCCCTCAGAGAGTGGTGGAATCTCCTTTTTCGGAGCACTTTAAACAGTGGCTGGATGGGAGTGCTTTGATTGTGAGTTCCTGCATGGCAGGAAGTTGGATTGGATGGCCCTTGTGGTCTCTTCCAACTCTACAATTCTATAATTCAGACCAAATGGCATGGAGAGTTAATTTTTGTGGCTTGAGAGTTTTGCCCAAATCCTCACACTAATATCATGCTGGTATCTGATCACTAGTATGCCAGAACTTTCTTCCCTCCTCTTCCATTGCCAGAAATCTGGCTTCAGATAATTTCCTAGCCCTCCAGGGAAGTTTTTGGGGATGCCAGGGGAGGCTGTAGTGTAAAGATGGGCTCACATGTTTCTAGTTCCACTGATGAAAGGAGATAGGTGAGTAGAGTCATTCCTTTGGATTCTGACTCTCTCCTGTTACTTTGAAGGGAACTGTTGTGACCAGCTCATTCTGTTTCATAGCCAGTTGTGCCTTTTTACTACAATGATTTATGGATTCATGTTTATTTGAGACTATTTGTTTGTATAATTGGCCCTCAGTATCCACAGATTCTTTATCCTTGATTCAAAATTGCTGTTGCGCAGCCGGCCGACCATCACCCATCCCTGAGTGCAGCTCAGGGATGGGTGATGGTCAGCTGGTAGTGCAGCAGCAATTTTCTGTGTGAGAAAACCCATTTTGCCCCATTCCAGTCTGATCCCATCCTGTGCGCACATCGGGCTGAAAAGCCAATGTGAGAATCTGCAAGGAGGCTTGGACATATCTTATCTACAGTGTCACCATGAGACAGGGATGACTCGAACACAGTTAACAACAACAATATGACACAACCTGCAAAATTGTCTATATTGTTCAGTAAGATTGTCAGCCCCATATTTTGTGTTTTTTTTAACCACTCCCAGACAATCTTCATGAGTCACACTCAAACCAACTGCACAAATCCATAGAGAACACAGATAATCAAAATGTCTCCAAAGCAGTCAGTATATTTGCCTATAGCTGGAGAACTCCTGTCCACTCAAAGTATGATGTTCTCTATTATACAGGAGGTCTGCTCAGCAGGCAATGATTGTTGCCTCCAAAAATGTGTCAGCATCTATGATGAGGCCTCAATGGAGAATACACAATGTTACCACACCAGTGAATGATTATAAGGTCACATTATATGTAGAGTATTTGGTTTTCTTTTTAAAGAAACCTATGCTCATCTCTGATAAGATTAATGGATGTACTAGGAGAGCCTGGAACTGTGTCAGAAACTCATGTAGTCAAACTAAACCAGACACATTAGGAATTAACATAGGCTTGGATAATAAAGGTGAAATAAGACAAGCAAGCAGACTAAGTGAAAGGTTAGGAAATATGAAATAATTTAGGGCAAAATTGCCCAGGGAAGTTAATTATTCATTTAAAGGATAATACTTGGCCACAGAGGGAGCCAGCCACACCTCTAATGTACCAGAACTTGGCTGCCCTTGTACTTAAATGTTTCATCTTTTTTCCCTGTGTGTTGTGAGCCTGGCAGCAAAGACTATCAAATTAACTCTTTGTAAAATAACCTGGGAGTCTTTGGGGCAAAAAGGAGGGGGTATCAATGCCACTTTCAATAAATAAAATAATAACACCATTTTCTTAATAAACTCAACTCAAAAGATGAGTAAGTGATCAAAATTACGACTTGTGGTACTTAAACTCAAAAAGTTGCCAACATTCTTCTTTTTGTTCTTGCTCTTTATTCTTAAACACTGTGTAAAAAATAGTGCAGGAACTTGAAATGAATTAGATTTATTATAAACCAATATATTTAGTATTACAGCACTCCAATACTGAAAATAAGAATATTGCAAAAGAAAGCCAAGATAAATGGGAGAATGGGAGAAGGGAGGAAGCATTTTCAGTCTCGTCTCACAGTTTGTTGGTTACCTCATTTTAACTGCCTTTATGCCAATGGGAGTCTAATGACGTTAATGTACATTAGGGGCTTTGAGCAGTGTCTGTTCTAGTGATCTCTGGTAGAATGAGTCAAGCTAGACCAAAACTAGATAAAAGTGATGGTGAATGGAAGGCAAACCAGATATTATAAATGTCTACAGTAAAGTATGAAAATGATCTATTCCAATTTTGGTTAAAGAGCAGAGTTTTCAAAAATGCTTTAAATAAATAAATAATACATTAGAAACTCCAAAAAGTCTAGCTAGAATTTTAGTGGATGACATTCTGAAATATTTCTGTGCTATAAGAAATTTTAGCATTGTGGTATATATAGGTATCAAAGGCCCATATGAATCAAGAAGGTTGTTATGCAGTCATAACAGATCTCAAGCTGTTCTGCTAGACTTGGAGTTGGGGCACACAGTGCAGAATTTAAATATTTTAATGAGTAAATCTAAATAAATAGAGATGATAGAATACCAGCTGTGAGGTCTAGTTTGGAGAAGATATTTGTTCCATTTAGTAATTTTAATGCAGTAATTTTGTCTACAGGAAGAAAGCATGGAAATCCCACTACTAGAGCAATCTATTGATCTTTCTGGCCAGTTTGAAATGGGCATAGGATCCCTACAGTTGTTAAGTGCAACCATTTCTAAGAAAGTGATGCGGGGTAGCCACATTAATTTGTGTCAGAAAAACAAAACAAATCCTGCCAAGAATGTTGTTTCATTTTGAAGTCTAACAATTTTTATTGGGCATAAGTATTTATGGACCAAATCAGGTGACAAGGGCGACAAACCACAAAAGCTTATGCCAAACTAAATTTGAGCCTTTAAGATATAAGATTCTTTGTTGTTTATTCATGTGTTTCCTAAACTGTCTTCATGGTCATTTGCTATGTGTGGGATATGGGATACCATTTCAAAGATGGCTCAGCGGCTTCCTTTCAGAATGCTTCATCTGGAGCACGGCCAGAATTTCTAGTTTTGTTGAGAGGCTTCCTTGATGTGTTAACTGGGTATGACATTTTGTAATACTTCATTTACTTCAGCAGTGTTCAATGTTCTGGTAAAAACAATAAAGGGTCTTGTGGCATAAGCCTTTGCAGCACATTTCATCAGATACAAATTTTCTGATGACAGTCATCTGATATTCTTTCAGAGTTCATTTCCAGAGTTTTGACTGAGGAACATCCTTGTATTATCTAGGCCCTTATTTCATTCTCTTCATCCACACAAACAAGCAAAGCAACATAATGTTTCTCTGATGAGATATTTGCAACCACTTGCTCTTATTGGTGTATTTTGCCCAAAACGTCTCAATTTCTCTGTAAAGTACATGCTGTCATCTTTGCTTTTAAAAATAAAGATTGCTATCTTCCTGTGTCAGATAATTTTAGAAAAATTGGTTTATTTCTGACTGAAGACCTTTCAGAAAGATCACACACATCATAACGGCTGCTGTTACATGTAGATAGCCTCTACATGTGGAAAAAAAAAACCCTGAGAGATAAAGGTATAAGCATTGCAGACAGAAGTATAGGCATGTCAGCTAAAGGGAAACTGCATTATTTATTGTGGAAAGCCATATGTTTCCCAAATTTATTTGGCCACCAGCTTTATAGTAGCGATGTTGCCAGTTCTTTTCTTTTTTTAAATCCTTGCAGTTTTTTTCTGAAAAAAAGTAATTGAATTTTATTAAATATGGGAAAAAATGCCTGCTTAATAAGGAAAATGACACGCCTTATTTTGCTTTTCCTTTTTTTATTTATTCAGGGGTTTAAGAAACAGGCTGAATTGTGCTGGCTATGCTCTCTCTGTCTCCAGTGTAGTCACTCTCCTCACAAACATGAGCACTTCCATTATGCATGGATGCTCTCCATGAAAGCAGGAAGCCTTTAAAAAAAGCAGTCCTGTTCAATCTCATTGCTGTCCACATGAGAAGAGTGGCAGAAACTGAGAAAAAGGGGGTAGGGTAGCATGTCTTTCTTTTCATGTGTTGATTCAACAGGCTTCCTAAACACCTGAATATGGCTTGCATGTCAGTGTTCTTTCATCACTTTTGTGTTGTCTTTCATTGTGAGGAGGAAATGGGATGATCTCAAGAATTAACAATTGATGCTTAGAAAACCAAACCAAACAGATGTAGTTTTTTGCTATCATGCTCCACTACTTATGCCCTCTGTTCTTTCAGTTTGACAAGCACATACACTCTGGCTTCTGGGTAACTGAGAATACTGTGAAATATCGCTTTGGATCAAAGCATGAAACAGCCACAAAGAAAGCCCAGTAATGTTAAAATGGTAGATTTTAAACCTCTTGGCCTGACAGTCCCTCCTTTCTCACTCTGTTGTCTGTTGGGTCTCAAAGACTTCCTAAAGCTATATTTATAGCTTCACTTGTGCGTACCATATTTTCCGGCGTATAAGACGACCCCACACTTTTCCAGTTAAAATATAGAGTTTGGGAAGAGTATGACTTCCAAAACTGTTGTTGTTGCTGTGCACCTTCAAGTCATTTCCAACTGATGATGACACTAAGGCAAACCTATCACGAACCTCCTTATACCCGGCGTATAAGACAACCCCCCCACTTTAACCCCAGATTTTGCAGGTTAAAAAGTAGTCTTATACACCAGAAAATAAGGTATGTCCCTTCAAGTCGCCTGTTGACTTATGGTGACCCCATGAATTTCACACAAACTCTTATTTGCATGAATTCTGGATTTCTCTTTTTCTTTCATGGCTTCCTAGAGCTCCTTAGAGCTGGACCAAACATAACATTAAACCATGCAATCTGTGGGTCTCAAGGGGCTTCTAGATGTTGTTAACTGTATTCTTGCCACATGGAAACCCTGTAGATGAGAAATCTCCAAGAGTCCCTATACTTCACTGCTATGCTTCCCTATGCTTCACTGCTCTGCTTAGTTCCTGTAAATTCATAACCACAACCTCTTTTATAGAGCCCATCTCACTAGCATATGGTCTTCCTCTCTTTCTACATCCCTCCCCCTTTCCTAGCATTATTGCCTTTTCCAATGAGTTGTGCCTTCTCAAGATCTTACCCCCAAGTTTTCCACCCACTCCTCTGAAATTTTCAGGCAAAATATCCTTGAAAAAGTAATTTGCCACTCCTGGAGACCTTGCAGCCCTCCAGCATCTCCTGAGGAGTGAAGTGCATACACCACAAAGGGCTGGGAAATTAAAGTCCTCTTTGTCTGTTGTCACTGCATCAAAAGTGCTCTCAGCAGCCACCATTTAGAATCCCTACTGATGAGACCAGTCGTGTATGACCAATTGATGTTGCTTCCTTTTTAATGCCTTCTCTTCAGTCCACAAACAAGGAGGAAGAATTTCACAGAGAGAGAGAGAAAGAGAAAGCGAGGAGTGGGCAAATAAGGAAGAACAGCAGAAAGTGATGACAACAAATACAGTTTCAGTGGAAACAATGACAACCTGTGTTATTTCTCCAGTAATAGGAACAATATATCTACTTGTTCATCTGTCTCTGTCACTCTCAGATGCACGCACGCAAACCTGCGTAAGCATCCCAGCAAAAAGGGATCTGTACACTTTTGCTCATCACCCAGTCATTTATAACAAATGTTCCCATCAGTGCCGTGTATTGCCACAGCTCTGCTATGAAGTAATTTACTTGGTATGTGCAGTGATGACATAGATATCCTAAGAATCTAACTATTAGCATTGTCAGGCATTAACAAGATGATATGAAAACAAATGGCATGCTATGGAAGGGTTATTTTTTTATGATTAACTCTGGGCACCTCATTTGTCTTTTACCTCCTTGTGAAGTAATAGGGGTTGCAGACTGCTAGAAATAGTGCAAATTGAGTCCACATTTAGGGTTAGGGTTAGTGCTAGGGAATCATGGGGATTGTGTTTTTTTTCTGAGACATTGAGCCTTCTCTGTCAGAGAGCTCTGGTGCCACAATAAAATACAGTTCCCATGATTCCCTAACCCTAACCCTAACCCTAAAAGTGGACTCAATTTGCACTATTTCTGGCAGTCTGCAACCCCCCTAAGTGGGGGAAGAATTACATTTCTTTATTCCTTTTCCCTTATTCATATGTTCGCACATCTATCAACTTTGTTACTCCATTCCATTATGAAGCTGAAGGCCAGTCAACAGGAAGAATTTTTTTAAAGAAGATTACCAACATTTTGTCAGGGAAGTAAAGAATGTGGAAATGCTCCGTGCTCTAGTTCTGCTGTTCACTCTGGCCCTACCATTAAGCAGAGTGATGTGGCCATCTGGATGAAAAGACAGCCAAATGTTGCTTACTTGGCTTGTTTAATGCACTTTGATTCCACATTAACTGGCATGGTTCCATCTGGTGGAATCCTGGGATTTGTAGCTTAGGGAGGGGTATTTAGATTCATAGCTAGAGAACTCTAGTGCCTCACCAGACTACAAATCCCAAGATACTATAAAACTTTACTTAAGGCTGTTAAAGTGAAATCATAGTGCTAGTGTGAAAGAGCCCCTTTTAAAATAGAACATGCAAACATATTTAGGGTTGAATGCTGTTTGTTCATTTTCGGTCAGACTGGTCTCCACCACTAAATCCTCCATGGATTGGATGACACCAAAGGCAT
>CM034708.1:193092806-193109290 GCA_020142125.1 Phrynosoma platyrhinos | reverse complement strand
ACGTTGACCGGTCCACGGCAATAAAAAGGTTGGGGACCACTGATTTAATGTACAGAAAGCAGAATATTCATCTCTTAATAAAAACAAAGAGATCGCTCAAACTGTGATTACTTTTCCCTTGGTGGCTTCAAAGCATCCACAGCAATATTTTATGTTACATGATACTGACTGTAATCTGGTTATCTATCTGGTTATCTGTTAACAGAGCCTATTTGTATATAAAAGGGAAAAGTGATATATTATTTTATAGAATTATATTTTGTCATTCTTCTAAGTCATTTCCGTCTTATGGCGATCCTAAAGCAACCCTATCGTGAGATTTTCTTGGCAAGATTTGTTCAGAGGGGGTTTGCCACTGGCTTTCTCTGAGGCTGAGAGAGTGTAACTTGCCCAAGGTCACCCAATAGGTTTCTGTAGTCAAGCAGGACTTCGAACCCTGGTCTCCAGAATTATAGTCCTACGCTTAAACCACTTAACCATATAATATTTCATAAGTGATACATATCCATACTATATCTTCTAGTCTTCCTTTATGGGCAGGATGCTTTACTTCTTGCACTCCTGTTTCACTGACTGTGATTCACCTTTTATTGTAGCTTGCCCCCATGCATTTATTTATAGCCTAAATTTTAGGATTCTGTCCATATAAGGTGGCTTACCAAAAAAGAAACAAAAAAAAACCCAAAAAACCCAACAACGGGGGGTTGCAGACTGCCAGAAATAGTGCAAATTGAGTCCACTTTAAGGGTTAGGGTTAATGCTAGGGAATCATGGGAATTGTTATTTTTCTGAGACATTGAGCCTTCTCTGTCAGAGAGCTCTGGTGCCACAATAAAATACAGTTCCCATGATTCCCTAACCCTAACCCTAACCCTAAAAGTGGACTCAATTTGCACTATTTCTGGCAGTCTGCAACCCCCCAGCAACCCCAGAAACAAAACCCCGCTTAAGGAATAACAAAACAGTCAAACAAGACAAAATTCATTTTCAAATACACAGGCCAGCTAAGAATACGTAATTAAGCATAGCATATTTGTCAGAAGAACAGTAAATCTTTAAATAACTCCTTAATTCAAAACTGCAGTGTTAGAAAGACCGTAATCCAAGAAGCAGCAGCTGAAATAGTTTTAAAAGCTTTTTAAACATTTGCAAGCTTGAAACTACAGTACTCACACCTCAGTGGAGAGGATGTTCCAGAGCCTGGGGCCAGGGCTTTGTTGGGGAGAGAATAAATTTGAACTTAATCATTCAGTGCTAAAGTTCCCAGGAAGAAAACTGAAAGTGGGGGGGAAAGTAAGGGAGGGGGAATTTAACACATACTCCTGTTTTTGCACTTGCTACAAACATCTTTGCCAAGATTCATGATCAATTCTTTTCTTATCTATAAAGTTTCCATTTTGCAAAGATGAGCAGTGTGGCGTAGTGATCTGAGTGTTGGACTAGGACTCTGGAGACCAGAGTTCAATTCCCAGCAAAGCCATGAAACCCTCTGGGTAACCTGAGACAAGTCACATGCTCTCAGCCTTAGGGGAAGGCAATGGCAAAACCTCATCTGAACAAATTCTGCCAAGAAAACCCCATTATTGGCTCATCTTAGAGTCATCGCAAGTCAAAATCACTTGAAGGCACTCAACAACAACAATAATTTGCAAAGGCCTTACAATCTTTATCATCTTTGCCCAGTGCTTGGAAACATTCCTCCTCCTCCTCCTCCTCCTCCTCCTCTTCTTTATTTTGGACCACATGGGGGCCTCTAGAAGTTGCAGTCCAAAAGACCAAAAAACCCCCACTTCCGAGTTCTTAATTTGTCCAATTTATATCACCATCCCCTTTCTTTCTATATGATTTTTTTTAAAAAAAATACTGTACATTTTAAATGATGGCAGAGACTTTCTATGCTATTGACTAGACCAGGGGTCAGCAACTTATGGCCCCCCAAGGCCTTTGGACCGGCCCCCGCTGACCCCCACTACCGCCGCCACACGCGCTGCTGCCGCGCCACCACCGTGTGCATCACGGCCACCATTTTGGAAAACAAAATGGTGGTCATGACTCGTTTGCGCATGCGCAGTATGCAGTAAGAAAAACTTGCCAACCCCTGTACTAGATAATAGCTGGCATACCTTTTGGCACAGTAAACAAAAAACTGGGGCCACTGTTGCTATTACTGACATGAGAAATAAGTGACTCAACTAACAGCATAAAAACAGTCAGTCCTGAACCTCATTCTTCCAGATCTCAGTCTGACCTCTTGTACCTTAGATATCGTTTCCTGACAGTGCCCTTTGTTTTGACCTTATGTCAATTTTTGACCTAAGAAATCAAATCTCCAACCGTGACAGTTTTAAAGCATTTACCCACATCACCTAAACATAAGAAGCACCATGCAATGCACTGCATTTTCCATTGTGCCTCTCTTGCAGTCTGCCAATATCAGATGCTATGCACAATTTACAAAAAGTACAGATGTTAATTCCAGAAGCCACCCACATACAAAACAATTACCTACCATTGCTAAAAATATGCCAGGAATCACTATAAAAGTTGTCAAGGAGAAGCAGGCAGCAAAGCAAACAAAAATAAATAGAGCCAGAAAGAAAGAAAAACAGATTCTAAAAGTGAAACACAATACAAGGATCTACCGCTAATACAGTCAGCAAAGTTTAAAGCACAGGAATATCCTTTTACACACACACACCCCTAAAGCCCATGGGCTGTCGAATTCAAACTGAGGTTGGATGGATTACTAAGCAAAGAACTGCTGAAATTCAATACAGGACATAAAGCGACTAGAAACTTGTAAGGCAGTTCAGCTCTGTCTTAAGTTTCTTGATAACAATAAATGAAGAATTAAGCAGAATATAAGTTTTGCCCATAGATCACTACAAACAGTGAGCATAGATTTTCTTTTTATCAGATTTCCCACTGAGTAGAAAGGAATTTGCCTTTATAGAACATGATGTTTCTCCAGGCTTATCACAGTATGTATTATGTTGTTGTTAGGTGCCTTCAAGTTGACTCTGACTCCTGCCAATCCTATCCTAAAGTTTATTTGGCAAGATTTGTTCACAGGAGGCTTGCTGTTGCTTTCCTCTAAGTCAGAAAGAGTATGATTTGTCCAAAGTAACCCAGTGAGTTTCTGTGGCTGTGCGGGGATTCCAACCTCGTGTGTCAGATTCCTTGTCCAGCACTCAAATCACTACACCAGGCTGACTTATGATTTACCCAAATCATAAAATAAGCAGGGAAAAAACAGTAAAGAGCTGACTCATGAAACTAATGGATGACTTTTGTCAAGTCATCTCCACTCTCATCTTGACCTACCTTACATGGATAAAGAGAAGGAAAGCAAAGCCAACTGATCCTTAGACAAAAGGCAATATACATATACATATACATATACATATACATATACATATACATATACATATACATATACATATACATATACAAAAAAATAAAATAAAAAAGACCAAGCACACCTGCACACTAAAAGTATCTCTCATCAAAGCATAACATCTCTGTGGGAAAGAAAACAGGGATGCATAATGCATCAAGTAACAAATAGTCCTCATTTAAAATATATTATGGAACTATTAGGCTCACAAAGACATAGTGCAGCAACTCTGGTTTGCTGACTTAATCCTGGTACAGTGACAGCATAATTCAGCATACTGAAATAAGTCCTGACTCCTCCTGTGTGGAGTGCCACAGGGCTATATCAGAAGACATGAATAAGAATAAGTTATGGTTAGTTGTTATTTCTACAAAGCTCCTGTTTAAATACAGAAACATGAAACAAGTCCACTGTGGTACAGTGACTAAAATGCTAGATTGGTGTTAGGGAGATCCTGGTTAAAATCCCTATTTAGAAATGAAACTCAGCCTAACCTATTTAACTTACATGGTTGCTGTGATGATAAAATGGGGAGGAGAGATAGCTCATTCACACTGCACAATTATAGCATTATTATTCCACTTTAACTGCCAGGCTGCATCCTGTGGAATCTGAGGTTTTGTAGTTTAGTAAAGTACTAGAGCTCTCTGGCTGAGAATTCTAACTGCCCCTCCTGATACTGCAAATCCCAGGATTCCATGGGATGGAACCATAGCAATTAAAGTGGAATAATAGCAATACAATTGTGAAAGGACCTCAGGGTATACATATACCATATATACTCTTTTGGGGCCAAAAATTATGGCTTTTGATAAGACCCATGGATAAGTCAAGGATAAAACCTAGGATAAAAAGGTAAAGGTAAAGGTATTCCCTGATGACAAGGTTATCAGGTTGTGCCCAACCATAGGAGGTGGTGCTCATCTCCATTACTAAGCCGAAGAGCCTGCATTGTCAGAGACTGCTCTGTGATCACGGGGGCCTGCATGATTGCACAGAATGCTGTTTACCTTCCCACCAAAGTGGTACCTATTTATCTACTTGCATTTGCATGCTGTTGAACTGCTAGGTTGGCAGAAGCTGGGACTAGTGACAGGAGCTTACCACATCATGCAGCACCCAGGCCTTGAACTGCTAACCTGAGGATCTTACAATCAACAGATCTTGATCTTGCAATCAAATTTAGGGGCATGTAACAAAAGATGTAAAGGACAAAGCAAAGGGAAACAATGCCAAAGAACACACAAAATTCCAGCAGGCATAACTGTTTCTGCTCACCCGAAAGGCTAGATGGATAAAGAGTGAATTACAGTAAATGGTGACTGTGCAATGTGTAGGAAGGTAATCAGATACAGGCAGTGCTAAGAAACACACAAATGTCAAAAAGGATGAAAAGCAAAGCAAAGCAAAGTAATGGCAACTATATTAGCAGTGATGATAGGCTTTAACTTTAATATGATAACTTTTGCCTGATTTTAACCCCAAACGCTGACAAACATACACAGATGTCTTTTTTGGAGCTTTCAAAGCCTGATTCCTCATCACTGGAATAATATCTCTGAGCAGAGTGGCAAAAGGCAAGACCTTTGTCTGTCCCAGGAGAACCTAGAAGAAGCACTGACTGCCTCTACTTTCTCAGCACTCCTTTGAGGGGAAGCACCAAAGAGCTGCTGCTACCATCCAGACATTCGAAAAAGCCAGAAATTGCATTGTGGCAGAGACAGTAGAGGTAGTGGGTGCTTCTTTTAGGCTCTACTGGGGTGGACTAAGGGGGTCAGAAGACGGGCGGCCCTGGGAAGCTGCGCTGCAGGGCCGAGGTATCCCCGCACCTCGGCCCCGTGGCGCAGCTTCGCCACCCCTGGAAGGAGCGCTAAAATAATGCTCCTTCAACAAGTCGCCAAAGGTGCACCACAAAAGGCTGGCGGTGCACCTTCGGTGACTCTTCCACCACAGCGTGTATGGATGTTGTGGTGGGAAGGCATCGTCGGAGCGCCGGCCGTGCGGAGGGGCTGGCGCTCCGACGATGCCTTCGGGAAGGGGTTGGGGCACCCACCGTGTGGCTGCCCCTCCCCTCCCTTGCCCCCAAAATGGCCCTTTGTGCCATCTGCTTCCCTCCTAAGTTCTCAACTTTCACCACTCTACTCAGAGAATGGTTACTTTTTTATCAAGAGTTAAGGTACAGCACTTACACTGACTCATGGATGAGTCAACCAAGTTTTTTTGGGGTCAGTTTTTTTGCTAAAAATTCTAGACTTATACATGAGTATATACAGTAAGTAATTAATAAATAGTACATGGGTAAAACTAGGTTCCTTCTTTCTAACTGTCAATTGCCAAAAGTCCCCCCAAAAGACAATTCCCTCTTTCCCCCTACTTCTACCAATATCTTCCTATGCTGTGGAAATTTCCCTCTGTTTATGAATGCCATGGCAAGGAACGTATACTGCACAAGGCCTTCCATTCCCTCGTTATACTCACAGGGTCATTTTGTTCTGGTGGATGTAAATCAAAATGGTTTTGCTAAAAACTGGCCTATTGATTTTTAAAGGCCCATTGTGATCATCTAGTATACATCTATTGGATTTTGCCCCACCACTGCTGTATCATGCCAATATATTTCTAACTCTTGATTAAGAGTAAAGAGCTAAAACCCAAAGCATGCACCATTAGCTTCAATGTGTGCTTTTCTGGTTTATTTTGCCCCATCTGTTTTATGCCCTTTTATTTTTCACTTCCAGCAAAAACAAAATCCAAAACATGTATCAGAAATGGCTGCTTATCTAAACACATGTCATTTTTGCCATCAAGGAAGTCTATATCAATGTCCTTCTATGTCAGATGTAGGAAAAATGTGGCCCTCCAAATGTTGTTGGACTGCAGTCCATATCAGCCCTAGGAAGGAAGGCAGTGGCAAGCTTCCACTGACTAAATCTTACCAAGAAAATCCTGTGATAGGCTTGCCACAAAGGAGTCAACCAGTGGTGTCACTAAGGGAGTGCTGGGGGTATGACCCACACTGGTTGCCACTCCAGAAGAGCCTTTCTCTAAAGGAAGGAAGCTGTTGCTGCAGCAAAGAAAAAAGGCAAAAGCACCCTTTTGGCCACTGTCGGCTCCCAATTAGCCACCCCAGCAGCCCATACACACACCAGGTGACACCATGGGTGAGGATGTCCCCGCATATAACAACAACAAAACTAGCTTGTTGCCTTCAGGTGTCATGGAGATTCTATTTTGTTGTGAATTCTAAATTAAGTTCTCTTTTACACCACACAATGATAGCACTTTGATGCCATTTTAACTGTCATGGCTGCATCTTACAGATTACTGTTATTTGTAATCCGGTGAGGCACTAGACAAGCTGTTTGGTTGAGAATTCCAAATAACTTCTGAAACTACAGACTCCAAGATTCCATAGAATGGTGCCATGGTAGGTAAAGAGGAATCAAAATGTTGCAATCATATACTATTAAAGTGACCTTAGATCCAGTTGGTTTCTGCATGTGGAATGAGGAGGACCCATAAATAAATAAATAAATAAAGCAAAATCTGAATTGTTGTTCAAATAAAACAGAATGATCCAACTATAAAATCTGCTCTTGATGTACCAGGTTAACACTTTTTAAGTAAGACTTTCTCTGCAGCATGTAAAAAATCAAGTAAGAGACCATACCTGCAAATTCTCCATTGCTTCTAGAAACTCAGGTACAGGTCTTTCACTTTTAAAATATTGAGTGTATAGACATCTATGTCAATAGGCATAAATTCCATCTCACCACAAGAACACTTTCAAGACAAATACAGGTGTATTCTATGCATTCAATAGTGCTGCCCCAAAGCTGTAGAAGGTTGCAAATTCAGCCATTTATCAAGGCCCAATTCTTTGGCATCATTTCTGGAGAGGTGCTGTCATTGTATATCAGGGTGGGCTATATGTGGCCCCAGGGCTGCATCAGATCCTTAACCTTAGATGATGATGACCCTAATCCTCATTCTCATTATTAATTAGTTTATACCACCCTCTATTCCCATAATGAGACTCAAGGCAACTTACAAGCTATTAAAATGAATACAAATCAAATAGATACAAAAACATTCTTAAATATCTATAAAAGTTATTTGAAAATATAGTAGAACTGAAAACCCAGAGAGTTAAAACCCTTTAAAATCCATTTTAAAAAGAACATAAAAAGCAACAAGACAGCAGACTATCCCATTCCAGTCAATTCCTAAAAGCCTGCTGGAATAACCAAGTGTTTATTAGCTGGGAAAAGGTAAGCAAGGAAAGAGCCCTTAGCCTAAATACACAAGCCATTTGCCAGAATGCCAACAAGCAGTAGAGACACTGGACAAGAGTATTATTTCATAAAAGCATTCTTTGCTACTCCTGGAAGCTTACTGGGTAGGGAGGAAGACAGGAGAGGGGAACGGAGATGGAGAAAAGGGAAATGGGGATTAGAAAAGGGGAAGAAAGCAAAGAGAAATGAAATGAAATGAAATGAAAAAGATTGGCCATGCCCACTATGGGTTCTGGCTGTACCCAAACTGGCTTCAGTCCCATCTATTGTTGGCATGCAGCCCTCAACAGATTACCTAAAGGAAATGCAGCCCATTACAGAGTAAAGGTTGCTCTTTCGATAATGCTAAACTAGATGAACCAACGCTCTCACTCTGGGTGTATGCAGACAGCAAAAGATGCAGAACCTGCCAGGACAAATCACCCTGGGTGGTCATTGATTGATACTGTCTCAGCAGTCAGGCTGGGATTGCCATCTCCTGCTCCTTTTCAGTATTGGTTGCAGCAGAGGTGGGTGGAGTATATCTCAACCTGTTCTGGGACACAGTGAAGCCAAACAAAACAAGACAAAAAAACCATGTGTGGGGTAGGTCCAAAAAGGTGTGGTTTCACCTGGGAGTTCCCTAGGAATGCCCCAGGATGAAGGGAACATTGCCTGCTTTTTCGAAACAAAATCAAGAACTACAGCAACAAATATCACAACATTCAACAACATGTTCCCTGTCCAGATCCACCCTCTAAAAATACAGTTTGTTATATTCATGTGCTGGAGGAGATCTCTGCCTAAGACCCCAAAGAGTGTCTACTAGTCAAAGTAGACCAGTTTAGGTTAGATCAGGGGTAGGCAACCTTTTTGAGCCGGGGGCCGGGTTGCTGTCCCTCAGACAATTGGGGGCACCGAAGCACCAAAAATAAATAAAAATTAAAATAAAAATTTTAAAAAAATTAAAAATTAAAAAAATTCATGCACACTCTCTGAGCCCCAAAAAAAGCCATGGCAAAACCCCTGTTACCAAGAACAAGTAATAGCAACAATAATCAATATCATCATGGCAGGCAGCGGTAGTGGCGGCGGTGGCAGGACCGGCCTGGGGCCGGTCCAAAGGCTTCAGGGGGCCGCATCCGGCCCCCAGCCCTTAGGTTGCCTACCCCTGGGTTAGATGAACAAAAAGTCTTACCTGCTACAAAACAGACTCGATGCTCCTTCCTAATTCTAAGTGTCCACTTCTGGCAGATTATAGAAGCCCACTGGATGTGTTGTGCAAAGAAGATCTCAAAATCCTGCTTCATGGTGTGCTGCTCAAACTCTATTAGAGCAACTCCTTGAACCATTTGTATAGTCTATCTATTTATTACTAGTGCATCATACAACTTATGATAAATGAAACTGTTTGCTGGCACTCCCAAGCCTTTCAGCACAGTCAGATTGGTGTAATGGGGCCATAAAATAACAAGTGACTCAGGACCCTTTTGTGTGGAAGTGGAACATTGCTGGGAAAAGATGGCTTCTCCCACACACCACTCCTCCTAGCAGTGTTATTAACATGTTCAGTTAACAACATTGGCATCTTGCAGTAGGGGTATTGGCCTTACAGGAATTTGTTATGCACAGCACCAGAGAATAGCGTTGATCGAACACATCAGTTGCCCAGCAGTATTTAATACTTTGGAAAGCTAGGGTTGAGAGGGTGCAATGGAAAAACTTGGGATATTGAAAGGAGGCAATGAGTCCTATCATACTTGGAACATCACATACAGTGAGCAAGTCCACATTATTTCTCCCTGCCACAGCACTCAGTAATATGCCAATTAGCAAAACTGCAAGAAGGAGGCAGACATTTTAAATACAAAACAAAAAATAAAGGAAAACCAGTGAAGGAAGGAAAGAAATACATGGGATATTGCAATAGGCTAGTCCATATTAATATGCACTGACTTTATGTCCAAAAAGGTATTTGATTGAATCTGGCATCTGTAAGGTATCCATTAATATATTGTTATAATAGCAACATCCTCCACTGAAGTAAATGAGCCTCAGTGAATGAACAATCTCCAATGAAGGATGAATGCTGACTACCGGTATACTTCCATCCATGGACTAGAAGTCTTTTTGCTACAACACAGATGTGCAGGATGTAACAATGGAGAACCACCAGTCACAGGATAATTTAAAACTAGGTTGTTCTTTGTTGTTGTGTGCCATAGGTTTCTGACTTATGGCAACCATAAGATGAGTTTATCACATCATTTTATTGGCAAAATTTGTTCAGAGAGGGTTTGCCACTGCTTCCTCTGAGGTTGAGAGAATATAACTTCCCAAGGTCACTCAGTGGGTTTTCAGACCAATTGAGGAATCAAATTTTGTCTTCCAGAGTCCTAGTCAAATGCTCAAACTACTACATTACATCTCAAACTCTGGTCCTCCAGGTTTTATACTTTAGCTCCCAGAAGCCTCATCCATCTTGGCCAATGATCTGGAATTCTGGGAGGTGAAGTCCAAACTCTTGGAAGGCCAGAGTTTGGGAATCACTACACTACACCATGCTGGCTCTACAATTCAGTGCAAGTGTTAGTCCCATCTAAAGAAGACCCACAGAATCAATGGGAACTTATATAAGTTCCATTGATTCAAGGGGTCTTCTCCAATGGAACGATCAACTGGATTTAAGCTTAAATTTAATCACAATTATGTTTATTTTATATTTGTCTCTCAGTCCAATGGCTACTTTATCTTCTTGCTTGCTATCCAACTCTTCAATTACATTTTCTTACTCCACTCCTTTTCCTCATCATCTGCCAACCCAGTTGGGGTGGGTAGATTTAGCGTCAATTTCTCCAAAACCTTAGAAGCAGAATAAACCACTCACAATGGCTGAATTTCTGTTCAGGCACCCTGAAACAATTGTTGAATGGAGCATCAACATGCAGGTAAATATATCTGGTTCAATAGGACCACCCATGACTAAAATGGGATTTAGGCCAATACATGCATTTTTCCTAATCTGCATAACTGATGCTGAACAAGGACAAATGGTTCATGAGCCATCAATCAATCATAGTGATGAACCTAGGAACACTGGAAGATACTATAAGTCAGTGGAAGAACACCTGTTCTGCATACAGGGGACGTCCCAAGTTCAACCATCATGTAGGGCTGGTAAAGAAATTTGCCTAAAACTGTGCAGACTTAATGCCAGTCAAAATCAACAGTACTGAGCAAGGTGAATTAATGGGCAGATGCAGTATTAGCTGTTTCTTAAGAGTGGAAGTTGGTGCTGAATACTTTCCCTAAAATAGACAAAATAGTTCCTTGCATAGCTCAAACTAAAACCTGCACCAAATTTAGTGTCTCACTTATATGAGATTCCACCAACTATCACTGTTTCTTATCTGTTTCTTATCTTCTTACTGTCCATACAATTCTATGTTCAGGGAAATTAAGAACTACAGTGGGTGCTCCACGTTTGCTGAGTTTAGGTGCAAAGGATCCCTATGACAGTGGGAAAACCTGAGAGAACACCTCTTTAGGAAACTCTAGGTCCTCCAACACAAGTCTGTGGTCAACATCTGCCAGAGGCTGACTATGGAATTGCACTGAACAACCTACAAAAGCCCAGAGAAGTGCTTTCTCTATTAATCTCTAGGTCCTCCAGAGAGTCACAGTGGAGGACCTAGAGATTCCTAGAGATAACATATTCATCAAATCCGTGAATAATCAAATCCACAGAAGACAAAGCTGCAATGTGGAGGGCTGTCTGTCCAATACTCAATTTTGTATCTCTTACATGAAACTTATGTCCTGACTCCTAACAGTTGATTATGAAGGTCCTACTTAAGACTCATGAGGTTGCAATAACTCTTTCTAACTCTTGACTCTCAATAATTTTTCTAACTCATGGGACTTCATATATTACATTTTTCAGGCATCAGCCTTTAAGTGTATATTGCAGAATGCATGGGCAGAGGAGACAAATGTATGTTTAGAAACACATGTGTTACAAAGGGATGAAGGGTTGACTGTAGCTTCCTGCTGTGTGTACAGCCAGGTTTGCAGTTTCATTACACAATGTGTAGAATGGTACCAAAGAATGGATGAAACCTAAAAAATGACTTCAGGTCTAGTCCTTCCCAGTTAGCATTTGTCATGCAATTCCCTGAAAGGATATTTAAGACAGACACATATTCTGGAGGGGATCATTAAGAACTGGGTTGATGGTCAAAAGGAAGTAATTTGTCACACAGCACATCATTAAACAATGGAATTCACTTCTGCATGATGTAGCAATGGTTGCCAACTTGGATGGCTTTAAAAGGAGATCAGACCAATCCACAGAGAATGAAGATATCAGCAGATACTACAAATGATGGCTACATATTTCCTCCAGTGTTAAGAGATAAACTGCCTCCCAGTGGCTGGGGCTGATGAGATGGAGAGGGCAGCTCCTCTGGTTGGCCACTATAGGAACAGAATGCTGAACTGGGCTGATCCAACCTTGTTCTTCTTACGTTAAAATCAGCTCCAAATCCTCAAATTAGTGACTTCCATGTCAGTAAATCTCTTTGGATTTTAATCTGTCAGGGTGCTGGATTCAGTGCCTTGAAAAACTCCTTTAAAGTTCATACTGTTGACATACTATAAAATGAATGCAGTTTGACACCACTTTAGCTGTCATAGGTCCATGCTATGGAATTCTGGGATTTGTAGTTTCCTGTGGCACCAGAGCTCTCTGATCAAAGCTAACTATCTCACCAAACTCCAAATCCCAGAATTCCATAGCACTGAGCCATGGTAGTTAAAGCAGTGTCAAACTGCAATAATTCTGAAGTGCAGATGCAACCTAAAACTAGGAGCAGATTTATCTCCCCCACTAACATGGGAGCCACCATCTACCAATGTTTAAGTAACCTGTCTAAACTCTCGAGACTTGCAAGTCTTAAATACTGCCAAGGACAGAATCCTGGCTGATTCATCCCAGTGAATTTCTTTCTATGTCTTTTTTTATATGAAGAATTTCTTTACTGAACAAAAGTGACAGTATCTCTTTTTAGGAGTCAGAATACTGCAGGCAAAGAGTGGGCACTGCATGGAGAGGAAAGCAGTTCAGCAATACAACAGCAAGGGCATGGATGATAAGACAAGATCCCAGGATAGATTGCCCCTGATCCAGAGAAGATCTGGGAGCTGTTATCCAGCTAAATCGGTTTTTCAAGTTCTGCAGTAACAGAACATATGATTTTTATGTAAAAAGTTCTAATTTAATTCCTGGCATCTGCAGATTTAAAATGTTCAGGTAACCAAGACCCTGGAAAGTTGTTGTCAGTCAGAGTAGACCCAACCAAACTAGATAGTATGGTCTGGCACATGGTTTCCTGTTTTCCATTCTTCAAACAGGCGGAATGAAAGGAACAAGTTCAGTTAATCATAGTTGACTTGTCCCATTTATTTCAACATGATCAAAGAGCAACCAAAGGAGGATTCATATGTATACACACATCACTGTGTTCCTCTTCTACAATACTATATGTGTGGCCCTGGTTCGCATGTGCATATCTGTCCCTTGACTTCTGCACTATCAAATGATGGAGCGCAGATGTGAATGGATTATCATGGATACAGTTTTTGAATTTCTTCACTGGTTCAAATGTACTTTTTTATTTTAAAAAATGCAGCTGGCTCACATACTCAGCTGTCAGTCACTACACCTCAAAAGTGGGGAAATGAATCAAGAGACAGGGATGCATGTCTGAACCAGGTCTGAGTGCCTTGGAGCTGCATGTCTGAGTTGCCCAATTTTCATATACAAGCCCTTACTTCACAAGGTTGCCAGGTGAAATAAGGGGCAGGGCCCCTGTACCATTAATAATTGTGTAGAAGAGGGAATTCCATAAAAGGTTGCTTGTGGAAATCCTCTCTTCTGCACAACCATTAAAGGTGCAGGAGCCCTGCCCCTTATTTCAACTGGCAACCCTAACAGTTATCAAGAGATAAACATGCATGAATAATCTAACCCAAACTTCTTTTTGGCATTTTGCTGCCTAAGGCAAAGAACAAAGGACAGAATCAGAGCTCACAGGCTCAAAGCACCAGGACTTTTTAATAGACAGGGACAATGGCATCACTTACAAACACCAGCCATCAGACTCTGTTATTCCTTGTCAGCTTAGGTGCAAATATGAGAGTAAGTGGAGGAGAAGGGGTAGATTTCTGCAGCAGTATTGTACTGCTAAGCAATCCCTGTTATTGTACACTAAAGTCCCTCGGCCCTTAAAGGGGAAAGGTTGCCTACCCCTTTTCTGGTAGCTTGCTCTTGAACTGGCAGCTAAGGTCCATTAGCTCTACAAAAGCTCCTGGTGAAAAGCAAAAGCATGATAACTGGTTTTATTGTTATGGATCAACAAAGTTGTCTGCAGTTTTGAAATCTTCCTGAGGATAAGTTGCCTGCTTCTCAAAATGTACCATTTCACCACTGAAGACAGCATACATACCCACACACCACCACAACCACAACTCCATATGCAGATGCAGACCAGACTGGATGTTCAATCTTACTTTAATTCTGGTGAGAAGATAGCAACTTGCAAGGCACCTGTGGGCAGCAGGCAACTTAAGAAGCACAGATTGGGTTACCTGGCATACATAACACTCTTTTCCAATACTTCTCCACCAGCACCTGCCATCTGAAGGAAGCTGCCTCAATCTGCCTAACGCTAGGGCTGGCTCTGTGCATAGCTAAAGAATATCAACAGAATATCACTTCCCTTACCCTGAAATCACTAAGCGAGTACAAAGTCCTTGGTAAAAATCATACGCTGCTCAGGTGCATGGTTAAGTGACACAGGAAAAGAAGTCAATTAGATATCTGTTATCTACTGATTAACTTAATTCACGTCCTGTTCCCCCTCCTCAATATCTCAAGGCAGCATCATGTTTTGAAGATTAACCCAGGGATCAATTTATGGGGAGGAAAGGTAGCAAAGCCCCCAAGTTTCACCTGAATCAACCTTTGCCCAGTTTTGATTGCATCATGACTATCTTGTCAAAATGGTAGCAAGGGGAATGGGTCTTTGGCCCTTTCCAGATGAACTACTACTCCCATCATGCCTTACCACTGGCCAGGCTGACTAAGGCTGATGGGAAAAGTAGTTCAATAACAACCACAGGCCCCAGTCCTGCTCTACAATATCAAAAGTCAGTGCAGTGTAATATTTCAGTGTCAGCCTCAGTCTGGGGGGATTTCTGTTCAGATCCCTCCCAAAAAGTCAGGATGTTCATTGAGTGCCTTTGGGACGTTGCTCTTTCTCACTTCACCCCGATCCTCCCTTGCAGGAGAGTTGTGAAGTAACAGAAGAGACCCACATGCATGGCACCCTCAACTAGTGAGGGAGAAGGGTGAGATAAAAATGAAAGAAATGCTGCTTTGGAAATGATGGTCTAGAATACCCCCCTTTTTTTAAAAAAAAATAATAAACCATTAAAATAATGCTAAACTGTTCTTCCTAATTTATATATAACTTTCTTTCCCAGAAAAGACCACCTCAACACCATCATCCAGCAGAGGGCGTCTTAGGGAGATACGCTTTTTTTTAAAATCCCTTTTATTTTAACAAGTCAGGCAGATCTAGTTGCTTAGATGATTATATTATTATTATTATTATTATTATTATTATTATTATTATTATTATTATTATTATTATTATTATTCACTATATTGTTTTAATAACACAACTCTCCTTCTTTCCTGGCTGCATCTTTCAACCACAGAAGGCCTCTGGCTGCCTTTGTTCCTTTCCCCTTCTTAACCTGGAGCTTGCTCAAACCTTATTTCTTATTATTCTGCTTTTTCTTTCTTCCCCCCACCCTCTTCTCCCAATGGCTACCTTTTGACCTGAAAGGTTCTCCATCTGGAATGAGAAAACATATACAAACAGAAACCTCTTGGAATAATAAAGTGATCTCTGTTCTCCCACTCCCCTTTGCAAAATCATGTGTGTATGTGTATGTATATATATGCATGTGTGTATATGTATGTGTGTATATGAGCGTATATATATATATATATATATATATATATATATATATATATATGTGTGTGTGTGTGTGTGTGTGTGTGTGTATACACACACATACACACACACACACACACACACACACATATATATATTACACAAAAAGCAATCCAATATTGAAAGCATTTCATTAAAATTGACCTCAGATGCCATCTGGTTTCAGATCAGCAACTTTGTATATTAAAAACCCACAAACCAGGGATACTTTTATTGGCTCAGCTTGCAACATGTATCTTGTGCATTTTGGTTAGGCCAATAAAAGTATCCCTGGTTTGTGGATTTGGGGTGTTGTTATACTTTGTTACGCAACAACAACACTGCTACCCCTGGATATATTTGTCTGCGTTTATAGCAATATAAATATATAAATATCTTTATCTCGAGGAAACCAAAGCAGTGGAAAGAGAGAAGAAACCCCCTCTCTCAACTTAAATGAGTTTATTTATTTAATTTAAGTTCTCAACTGAAATAAGTGTTGTTGTTTTTTTAATTGCTAAAAGTAACACTTCCCACGACAGAAGCCAGAGAGGACTGCAGCATTGCTACCCAAGAAAAACAAGGAATGAATTTCCAACGAGAAGCATCAAAAAAAGGAACTCAACGTAGTGGATGTAACATCATTGGGAGTCCTTTGAAAAGCCATCAAAGAGGATTCCAATGAATCCGGCTTCATTTATCACTTTCTCTCTCTTCCCCCCCCCCACACTTTTAAGATTTATACTTTAT
>CM034708.1:193072637-193083382 GCA_020142125.1 Phrynosoma platyrhinos | reverse complement strand
GCTTCTGGTTCCACAGTAAGAAACCATTTGCATCCAAAGGGCTGAATTGACTTGTGGCAAGCCCATCCATAGCCACATGCTGGCAGTGGATAGGAAGTCTATCCCAAAATGGGCTGGCTGCTTCACTGGTGGCAGTCAGACCCCATGCACACAACACATACTGATATTAAAGTAAAGTTCCCAGTGTCATCTGTTTGATGGAAATATCAGTCTAATAGATCTAAGACATTTTGCTGCATTTTAAAAATGTACTTTTCATTTCCTTTTTAATTCACATGCCTTTGTTATAATTATTTACTGGCATTTTTAACATGAGAACTATTTGCCTGGTTTTTATCTGTATATTTAATTTTGTTATGAATGCCTTAAATCCTAAGTTCTGGGAGAAAGGACAGCTGGAACACAAATAAATTAAAAAAAACAGGATGAATGGCACATCATTCCTACAGGGAATTGGATGAATGGCACCCTATACACAAGGGATTGGATAGACAACTGAACTTTGCTTCAGTGCTAACAATGAAATAGGTTGCCAGTATCAACACTGACATACTGGGGGAGTATCAGGCTAGCACAAGGTAGGCTTAGTGGCACACAGATCCCCCAGGAAAGGGAATGCTCCAAAAAGACTTGGGGGCAATTATGGGGTGCATCTATACTGTAGAAAAATGCAGTTTGACACCACTTTAAGTGCTATAGGTCCATCCTATTGAATCCTGGGGTTTGTATTTATGTCTTTGGCCTTCTCTGCCAGAGTGCTGGTACCTCACAAAACTACAAATCCCAGGATTCTGTAGGATAGAGCCATGACTGATAAAGTGATGTCAAACTGCATTATTTCTGCAGTGTAGATGAATCCTAGGAAGTTACCATTGCTGCCTGCCACATCTGCTACCTAAGCCAGTTGCCTCACTTTGATGAAAGTAGGGCTGGCACAAGCATTTCTTGCAACAGCTTTAATGTGTGTAGATCAGGGGTAGGCAACCTAAGGCCCGGGAGCCGGATGCGGTCCCCCGAGGCCTTTGGACCAGCCCCAGGCCAGTCCTGCTGCCGCCGCTCCCCATCCCCCCGCCGCCCGCCATGATGATATTGATTATTGTTGTTATTACTTATTCTTGGGTTTTTCTTGGCAAAATCTCCACAGGGGTTTTGCCATGGCTTTTCTGGGGCTGAGAGAGTGTGCATGCATATTTTTAAAATTTTTTTAAATGATTTATTTATTTATTTATTTATTTTTGGTGCTTCAGCCCCCCAATTGTCTGAGGGACAGCAACCCAGCCCCCGGCTCAAAAAGGTTGCCTACCCCTGGTGTAGATGTTCTTATACCAGGAAAGAAGGAAGGAAGGAAAAATCAACATATTATTTCATATTTGAATATGAACAAGAGGAGAAAGTCAGCGTGAACACAGACTTTTTCCCTGATTGTATTAAGATCAGCATAAAGTAGGTATTGTGTAAGAAAAAAGCCTTCACACATTTACGGAGCTGCTAACAACAACAACAACAACAACAACAACACAGTTCTGTGAAACCTTTTTGCAAATAGGGAGACTGTTCCCACTAAATATACACAAGCTTTTTATTTAAATAATCCCTGCAGTTAGAGTCTGGAAACATTTAATGAAAATGGAGTTATTACGCATAAGTGTCAAGGGAGCCTATTTTATTTGCAACAGAGAAACTCATATTTTTAAACAATGATTCATCTGCCATTTCGGTTTCTGTCCTTGTAATGCAATCAACACACAAAATAGTTACTGTTGTACTGAATGCATTGATTGTGATTTTTTCCAAGTACAGAAGAATGACTGCTGTGCCTTTGGCTTGCAAGTGCCAGCATAGCCAGCTGTTGTGGACTGATAGCCAATGCCAAGCCCTTTACATTTTATGCTAATAAATAACAAGGAACATGGTGACTGGTACGCTTCTAGCCTACTTTTTCAGAGTGCATAGAATCAGCTCAGATAAGTCATCCTTTTAGACAGAATTTTAGGAGGGAGGAATAGGATGGAGTGCTGAACAGAGCATGGAGAAGTTACTTGCTTGGGTTACATCTCCTAGGATCCTGCAGCCAGCATTAGCTATGCTGGCTGATATGTTGTAAAAAATGTAATTGAAAACAGTAATTTTGCACGCTTGGGAATTGGTTAATTAAGGACTTTATCACACCAGCTTGCTGTCCCGCCACAATCATGCTATTTTAAGAATGGGAACTTACCAGGTTGGAATCATTTCTTATCATACTTTTCCCATGATCCCATGCCGTCTTCCAGGAGGAACAGGGGGGACAAGCAATTGCTGCTAAGCCAACCACCTCCTGAAGGCAGCAGCTATGTGAATGTGCACACAGCAGCCAACTTCGGGAAGCTGTTGGCAGCTGCACCCACTGCTTCTTCCCCCTCCTGAAGCTTGACACTGCTGTGTGCACAGCCACCGAATCTGGGGCAATGACTCCTGATGGTTTTCCAGGAGCCTGAGCTGCATGAGTGGAGAAGAGCATGGGGGAAATAGCAACCCAGCAGCCTCATCCAGAGAGACCAGTCTGTCTGACTAGGCAGAGGAGGAAGGTGAAAAAGACCAGATTGCTGAAAAGGGTGTAGAACATTTTTTGCTAGAAAATAAAATAAAAGGAAAATGACTTGCTTAGGAATTGTATGGGGAGAGGAGGAGAGAAGCAGAATCATGCCCACTCACACCATGTGACTGCATGAGAAGTGGAACTGCTGCAGAAGGGACCTATCACACAAAGGCAATACTGAAATAGCAGCGAGATTGAGAGCCTATTGACAGGTTTTGCCCATCAATTAAAAGATGCACTACAGTAACAGATGGAATACAAGGCAGCAGCAGGACAGACACAGCATCATGTGATAAGAACTGGTCAAAGACACCTTTATCCAGTTCAAATTCTGTTTTTCTAACCTAGTGTGATAAAGTCCTCAGACAAACCAAGCACCACATATCAGCCTGCCTGATCCTTACCACCTGCACAGACAAATGGCACAACAGGTATTCCTATATCTTTGAAGATAAATTTTCAGGGCACTGAAATCCTTGGGGAACAGCTTAAAGGAAAGCCTTAACACAGGGATTGGTGGCCTGTGGGCTTGTGGCTGCATAGACTGGTAGCCTAATTGCAAAAGCCCTCAGTTCAAATCTCAGGGAAGAGCAATCTGATCCTCACTCAGCAGTCCTCCGTTGCAATGCTCTGGGTATTTCTTGAGGATAAAATAGTTCTGGATAAGATCACTCCAGAGATACAGCAATTTGCAATGGCTCCATCCTATGGAATCCAAGGATTTACAGTTTAGTGGGGCACTTAGAATTCTGTGCTGGAGAGCTCTAGCATACTTCACCCTGAACTATACCATTAGAGCTCTCCAGCAGAGAACTACAAGTGCAGGCATACCTCATTTAACAAAGCCTCTGAGAATGACTCTCCAGCTACCTTTCCATCCTTGTCCTCTAGCTAGTTAAAAGTTTTTTTACCAGCATCAGCATTAGGAGGGTGGTGGAGAAGGGCCAGAGAAGCACAGGGGTGAAGCAGACCACCCTGAAGGAGCAGCTCTGTGCTGCCCCTTTGAGCGCTAGATTGGGGTCACGGCAACTGCACACCATGGCTCTGGTATGGCATTTTTCCAGCCCCAAAAGAAATGTCAAAATGCCTTTCCTTTTGGGAGCAAAAAAAGGATGCTTTTGCTGCAGCAGCAGCCCTTTTTGGCACTCCTTTTGGTGTGTGGTATCTGAATGCCACACCAAAGGAATGTCGTTAACGCCTCCTCCCATGTGGTAGGGTGGACGGCGTGATGCTGCCATCGGGAGTGGAGTCAGTGTGCAGTTGCCATGCCTCCACTCCACCCCGATGATGGTGGTTTATGCTGGTCTGTACAGCCCCACTGACTTTTGGTGATGGGTTGTAGAAACATTTTTGTAATAATGCAAAAAAGCTTGAGCTGGAAAATAATATGATTCTACTCTAGCCACTTTAACCATAGCCATGTGTGCCTTCTTATAACAGGAAAGGTAAACAGCAGCTGCCCTTTGGAATCCCTTATTGAGCACATATAAACAGCAAAACAGAAAGACAAAGGAAAAACAGATGAGACTCACCAGCTCCCTGCAGCATGTGTTTCAAAAGCATAGATCTATAAGTTTAGCCATCAAAATGGAAATTATTAGAAAAGTGGAGGCTGTTGAAAGAAAAAATAATCTCTGGATGCATTTTGGAAGAAGACTTGAAATGGTCTCTAGAAGATTCCAAATGTTTTTGCTTACTCATGCAATGCTTACCTGACTGATGATGGAATAGAAGGCATGCTTATCAAATTTGCAGATGACACTCAAATAGGAGGTGTAGCTAATAGCCCAGAGGACAGGATCAGAATTCAAACTGACCTTAACAAATTAGAAAGCTGGGCCAAAACTAACAAAATGAATTTCAACAGGGAGAAATGTAGGATATCACACTTGGGCATTAAAAATGAAATGCACAGCTATAGGTTGGGTGACACCTTGCTTGAGGGCAGTGCATGTGAAAGGGCTCTAGGAGTCTTAGTGGACCACAGGCTGAACATGAGTGAACAATGTGATGCAGCATCTAAGAAAGCCAATGCAATTATAGGCTACATCAACAGAAGTATAGTATCAAGATCAAGGGAAGTAATAATACCACTTAATTCTGCTTTCATGAGACTTCACATGGAATATTGTATCCATTTCTGGTTGCCACTATTCAAGAAGAATGTGGACAATCAGGAGTGTGTCCAGAGGAGGGCAACCAAAATGGTGAAAGGTCTAGAAACCGTATCCTTAGCAGCTTAGGGAGCTGGGCTTGTTCAGCCTGGGGAAGAGAAAGTTAAGGGGTGATATGATAGCCCTGTTTAAATATTTGAATGGATATATTGAGGATGGAACAAGCTTCTTTTCTGCTGCTCCAGAGACTAGGACGTGGAGCAATGGATGCAAACTACAGGAGAAGAGGTTCCACCTCAACATTAGGAAGAACTTCCTGATGGTAAGAGCTGTTCAACAGTGGAACACACTCCTTTGGAGAGTGGTGGAGTCTCCTTCTTTGGAGGACTTTAAACAGAGGCTGGATAGCCATCTATCGGGAGTGTTTTGACAGAGTGTCTTCCTGCATGGCAGGGAGTTGGACTGGATGGCCCTTGTGGTTTCTTCCAGCTCTATAATTCTATGATTCTGTGACCTGGTTATTTCATGTCACATGTGCGTATCTTTAGTTCTCAATAAATAGTCTGCTAAAACATGTTCAAGCTGCTTATTATCATTGTTGTTTGGTGGTGGTGGTGGTGATGTAGGAACTTATCCCTATTCTTTCCATGTTATTTCTGCCTCTGGTATCAAAGTTTCTGTTAAAGAAGCAATGCCCAGGAGCACATCTGTTTTGTTAACTGAGGTATATTTGTACCTCATCAGACTACAAATTTCAGGATTCCAAAGAATGGAGCCATCAGAATTACAGAGGTATTGAACTGCTTAAACTGTACAGTGCAGATACAATGTTTGTATGAAATCCTGTGCCCACTTAATAGTGAGCACTTAATACTTAATAATCACTTAATACTTAATCATCCCACAGAATTCAGTGGATAAGGTAAACACTCACAGCAATACGAACTGTTCATTCTCAAAAACCAGAAAGATTTTTCAGAGAAGATTAAAGTAATTCCCTGTCTACTAATTTTAGCCATTGCTTTATGTAATATTAAATATTAGCAGTTGCTGCATTTAATACTATTGAGACTTTGGGTTCACACAAACACATAAAGACACATAAACTTTCTAGTACAATCAAAATGGGGGAAATGCTTATCAGATAATGGAATTCTAAATGTGGTCAAATCATTCAAACATTAGGGGCCACGATTTAATTGGAAGTAATTATAGTCTTGTCTGAAGTATAATTATAGAGTATTCTTTCCTTTGACATTCCCACTGGAGAAATAAAAAAATAAAATTATGTCAAAATTGTGTGATTCTAATCCAATGATTTCAATCAGGCTTCAAACAATAACAGGGGCCAAGTGTCAGAGGAGGAAGAAAGTAAGAGAATGTCTTTGAAATATTTCATAAGAGAAGATAGTATAAAGGAGTTTGTTTTATATACAAGAAAATAGAAAGCAATCTCTATTTCTTAGAACTTTAAAAATAAAGTTACTTTTTAAAAAATCAAATTGAAGAACTGTCTATTCTTGTAAGCTTTCTACTCAATCAGTTTCTGTGCAATGTGGTGCACTTGCTTTTAACTCATTTTTGAGGATGAAATATCTTACTCTGATGGACACCCAGGCCTAGGTTTATGACACCCAGTAGAGACAAAAGAAATATATAATTTGAGGAACATTTTGTTATTCTATTGATAACTGTTGACAGACCAATTTCATATGAATCAGGGCACACCTTAAAAACTCTGTCAGAAGTCTTTCCTCCGGATCTTTCTCAAAGCCCTATTTCATAAGTTGTAGATGCTAGTCCAAGACTTAAAAAAAAAATTCACCCAGGCATTTAATTAACCAATTTTAGCAACTTTTCTGATAGCATTTTATGTGGACTCATGCTATTCAGGTCTTTTATTTCTTTTTTTAAAATAAATTTTATTATACAAACTTAAAACATTACAAACATTCCAAATTGGCAAGAATAACAAGATAAAAAAGAAAACCATTACAGTAAATACATTCAGTTTTAAACATTCTGGATATATGTTACCACAGCTGTTCTATTATTCTTCTAACTTCCTTTCTTTTCACATCCCCTTCATTCCTTTCCATTCCTTTCCTTCCTAATTTTTTCATCTAGATCCCCTCTACTCTCAGCTCATACATAACTCTTCTAACTTCCAATCCTCTTCTCTTATCTCTCCCCCTCACCTCCTTTCTCACATCCCTTCTCATCTTTCTCTCACTTAACTCTTTCTCTCTCCTAACATCCTCTCGCTTTCTTCTACATCCTCTCACCTTCTTCAACTTTTCACCTTCTTCCCCCTTCACATTCATATCTTCTTCCTACTTCCTTCTCCCATACTTCCTTCTCCATCCATACCATTCAATCCAGACTACCTTCTTACCACTATTGGATTATTTCAATATACTTCTTTGACCTTCTTATCTACTTTCCATTTAAAAAAAAAAAATCATCATCCCTTCTTTACTATCTTGTATCCTGACTCTATAACTCAAGTCGTATCAAATTCTATGATCCATTTGAGTTAATATTTTAGCTTTAAACTTCATCTAATTCTAAATGCTAAACTTATTTGTTCCCTAGACATTCAATTCACATTACTCTTGATTATACATTAAGTCTTATTTTACCACCTTTACTTTAATTCCTATAAGTTTTGATGTTTCTTTATATTTTGACCTTATCAGTCTTGCAATCTTATTTTGCTATCTCTCAGCCTTATTTTGTTTCACTTTCTTCAAGCATCCTCATCTATCTCCACCCTTGTTATCTCTCTCTCTCTTACTTTATATGAATCACCTTCACCAACTATTTATTTCTCTTTCTTCTTGGTCTTTTTGCTATCAGAAATTAATCATAGCTAGTTTTCCCCATTCTTTCTTCATGTATCCCAATACTAATTCCCATTCCTTTTTATGTTTCTTTATGGACTTTAATCTTATAAATTGTGTCAGGTCATCCATCTCAATCACATTGCAAAACTTGGTTAACAGTTCTTTTATACTTGGGATATTTTTGGATTTTCATTGCACCAATGTCTTGTAATAACTAAATAAAAGAAGATTTTACCAAAATTTCTTTCTAAATCTTCCTCCTACATGTTTAGTAAATAGAATTCCATATATATTTGCAGTTTTATGTGAAGGATAGAACTTAAAACTTTGTTCACATTTATCCACTAATTTTTAACTAATTTACACATCCAAAACAATGATATAAAGTACCTGGTTCTTTCCCACATTTCCAACATAGGCCATTTTCAGTTTTGTAGATTTTTGATATTTTTTCAGGTGTAAGGTACCAATGAAAGTACAGTTTATAGTAATTTTCTCTGAGATTCTATGACACAGTATATTTTATTCCTTTAATCCATGTTTGTTCCCATCTACTCAACAGTTATTTTCTTTTTAATCTGCATGCATTTATGTTGGCTTTTGCAAGTCTTTAAACATCTGTGTTTAAAAGAGGTACAGATAGGTGTGTGGCTTTGAATCAATCAAACCAACCAACCAACCAACCAACCTGTCTGATGAGTTGTGAAACTGGCTGTGCCAGAGGCCATGACAACAAAAGATACTCAGGATAATTCAGCTCAAGAGCTTAAGGGACTTTCCTGGGCTAGAACTGACAGATATTTCTCAAGGAAAATATAAGCTTCTGGATCCCTTTTCAATATGTTTGGAACTACTCATACAGAACTACAAACACCATTCATTCATGAATGTATATACCCTGTCCTTCAACTGGTGCCAAGTGTAGCTTACAAGTAGTTAAAATCAGGATGAAACAAACAAACAAACAAACAATACTTCATATTATTAAAAACTGGAGCAAAAAAGAAGAAAGTACAAAGGCATGCCTGTACTGAACATAAAGAAAACAAAAATAATGACCACGGAGGACCTACATAAATGTGAATACAATTAAAATAGTCAAAGATTTCTTGTACCTGAGACCAAATATCGCCAGAATGGAGACTGCAGTCAAGAGATCAGAAGAAAACTAGGAATGGGAAGGGCAGCTATGAAGGAGCTAGAGAAGATCCTAAAGAGTAAAGATATACAATTGAGTACCAAAGTTAGAATCATCCGAGCCACAATATTTCCAATCACTATGTATGGATGTGAGGACTGGACTGTGAACAAAGCAAATAAAAAGAAAATCAACTCACTTGAGATGTGGAGTTGGAGAAGAGTGCTGAGGATATTGTGGACAGCCAGAAAGACAAAGATGTATTATCCACAGAGTTGCCATGAGTCGAAGTCAACTCAAGGAGAGCTAACAACAACAAACAACAGCAATAAGAAGACCCAAGCACCATAATAGCAAAGTGCAGAGGATATTGTTTAGTAAAATAAAAGTATTTATGTCTTGTACCCTGATGATACCAAGGTAGAAGCCATGAAATCTTCCGGGATAAAGTATTCCATAGTTTTGGTGCCATGACTGAGTAGGCCGTTTTCCCTTCAGCCATCCACTACATCTCAAGTTTTGGGACCCAGTGGTGGAAGTAGATCTTTATTAACACATATGTGGAGAATAATAATGGGCCCTTCAGATATTTCCTTTCCAAGATCTGGAGCACTTTTCAAGTCAAAATCAGCACTTTGAACTAAACACAGGAATTAACTGAGAACGAATCTAATTGGTAAAGCACACAAAATAATTCTGACTGTGTTCCTGTTTAGTTATTGTGTGTGCTCACTGGTTCTGGATGAGTATCCTCATTTTCCAGTATCATGCCATACTGGTAATAAGATGGGTCCAGGCAGCCCAGTGGTACAGACTAGTTTAGACAGTCTTTTAAATATTTCTTAGCCTTCCTGTTCTCCTCAGATATCTTAAATCAAATTTGGTTCTCCATTTGCCATTATTATCGCATTGATAACTTGCCAGGACAAGGGTGAGTTTCATTTGTTGAACTGTCTTTGATGGGTATGTTTGCTTAAGCTATGTCAATAGCTTTCAGAGGAAGTTGTGTGTGTCCCCCATTTCATTGTGATTGCATTGCCAAAATTTGGCAGTGCCCTTGAAAATACAGTGGTATAAAAAGGGGTCCAAGATCAGGCAAGAGGGCTGCATGTGGCCCACAGACTACTGGTCGCTGGTCTTACACTATCAGCCTAACCTGGTTTCATTTTCACAGTATCCCTCACAAGGAATTCTATTAACTTTTTTTTTGGTAAAGGAACTAGGCATCTCCACTGGAATTCAAAACACTTCAACCAAACTAGAATCCTCAGTGTTCCTTGGAGAAATCTGTGATAGCTCTACTGGCTTATGTTGGTAAGCATAAATGTCTTCCTTTTTTAAAATAAATTTATTTTTGGAACATTTTTCAATAAAGATGTGCAAATATACAAGCCAAACAAGAAAAGAAAGAAAACAAAGAAAAGTAAAATAGACAAGAAGAAGAGAAAAAAGAGCAAAGAATCAAGAGAAACACAATAAATATTTAGATTGACTTCTGACTTTCTTTACAATTATTATAATATTATTATAATAATTTGTACAATATTATACAAATATTATAATTATAATGCTTACTATATGGAATCATACTTATCTCACTAAAAAAATTATATAAACATATTTAGGTTAGCCAAACCTACTAATTATCAAACCTCACAGTTAACATTTTATTTTCATTTTTCTGCAAAACGTCAAAGGCTTCCAGTCTTTAAAAAAAAGTCACCAAGGATGTTGAAAAACTGGAGCGTGTCCAGAGGAGGCTGACTAAAAATGGTGAAGGGCCTGGAAACCATGACATATCAGGAACGGCTTAGGGAACTAGGTATGTTTAGCCTGGAGAAAAGATGGTCAAGAGGGGATATGATAGCCCTCTTTAAATATTTGAAGGGATATAATATTGAGAAGGGTGCTAGTTTGTTTTCTGCTACTCCAGAGAATAGGATTCGGAACAATGGATGCAAGCTAAAGGAAAAGAGATTCCACCTCAACATTAGGAGGATCTTCCTGACAGAGCTGTTTGGCAGTGGAACACACTCCCTCGGAGTGTGGTGGAGTTTCCTTCTTTGGAG
>CM034708.1:193056980-193072537 GCA_020142125.1 Phrynosoma platyrhinos | reverse complement strand
TTGATTTTGAGTTCCTGCATGGCAGGGAGTTGGACTGGATGGCACTTGGGGTCTCTTCCAACTCTATAATTCTATGATTCTATGATTCATATGATTCATATGATTACCTATGAAAACAGGTAACTTATCCATCTCCAGTAGATCAGACATTTTAAACAACTGGTCCTCTTTTGTTGGAATTTTGTTATTTTTCCATTTCTGAGCATACAACAATCTTACAATAGTAGTAATGTATAGATGTGCCCTTTCTGACTATGTTGTAGCACCACACCTTCTAAAATGTCCCTCCTCATTACATTATTTTTCAAAAAATTGGCCAATGATGAACAGATGCTCATACTCCAGCATGAAAGAGTTGAGAAATGGCAATTATTTGTCTGGACTCAGTGATGCCAGCAAGGCATTAGGTGAGATATTCAGAGTCCTACTCACTAAAGTTAATGGAATCAGAGCTCATAAAAGTTGCTTTTTGGGACTACAATGCCACTGGCCATGCTGGCTGGGGAATTTTGGAAGGGGCTGTCCCAAAAAAACAAACCAACATTTTTTCTAGGATTTAAGAGGGCCCTGATACAGCAGGGTAGACTTGCCAGACATGCTGAATGAAGTGAAGCAATACACATTACTATCTAAAGAGGGCCCTCCCATGAGACCATTAAATCCAACATCTAATATTGCCTAACTGCACCACTGTTTGAGATGCCGATCGATTCTACAGCTATAAATCAACAAAATAAAATTGGAGTTATCAGATGTAGCATACTATTTACATGCAATGGTTCAGCACAGCTTCATTTATAAGATCCATAGGATCCTGAAAAGATGCTTAACTTCTGAATCATCAGTAGAGGTTTGTTTAATCATAGGTATGAATTATTTATGGCATTCTAAATCCCACCTTTCCTCTGTGGAACTCAGGGTGATAGACACATGTCTTCTCCCTTGCCATCATTCCATATGACAGCCCCATCAGGTAGCTTCACAAGGTCTCTCAGTGAGCTTCATAGATAAATGGGAGCTTTCTGGGTCTTACAACAGTCTAACACCCTGATCACTATACTGCACTGCTCACTATAGAGGGAAGAAGAATGTTATTCAGACTTCATGTATAAATGTATATGAAAGCATGTAGTTCATAGAACATGAGAATGACACAGCACAGATTTTCTCTTGCAAAATGCTAAAGTTCTAGTAGGTAAAGGTAAAAGGTAAAGGTTTTTCCTTGAATATTCATAACTGACTACAGAGTCTACAGTCATAACTGACTGTAGAGGCCGGTGCTCATCTCTGTTACTAAGCCAAAGAGCCAGCATTGTCCAAAGACAGCTCTGTGGTCATGTGGCCAATATGACTGCATGGAATGCTGTTCCCTTCCTAACAAAGTGGTACCTATTTATCTACTTGCATGTGCATGCTTTTGAACTGCTAGGTTGACAGAAACTGGGGCTAGTAATCTTACCCCATCATGTAGCACTTGGGCCTCGAACTGCCAACCTTACAATCTTACAATTGTCAGAACTGGCGTCTTAACTACTAAGCCACCACATTCTCTTCTAGAACTTAACTATATCATTTACACACTCTTGCTATGAATGGGATTATTATGAACATCTTAAAGTCTTGGATTTAGATACTGGAAGCATTTATTTAACAGATATAAATAAGTCTGCCCCCAGTCCAGGTTGTGTTGTGTAAGTGCCTTCAATTCACCTGTCAACCTATGGGAACCCCATGAATTTTACAGAGATTTCTTTGGCAAGGAATACTCAGAGATAGTTTTGCCAGTTTCTTTATCTGAAATTTAGTCTACAACACCTGGTATTCATTGGTGGTCTCCCATCCAGGTACTCATCAGGGTTGATCCTACTTAGATTTCAAGATCAGACAGGATCTGATGCCTTTGGGGTATTTAGGGAGCATACTAGGCTTTAAAATAATATTTAGACATAGTCCTTTGGGCAAGGAGGCAGAAGGATGGAAGATACTGACACCAGAGCCTCCAATATGTCCAAAAGCCAACAGGATATTTCGTGGAGGAAGCTAGAGTTTCAACTGCTAACATGAGACAACCGTATTTGTATTTTGCTGGCTGAAAAAAAAACCCAAAAAAACTGTTATTGTAATAAATGGGAAGAAACTCATTTAGATGAGTCCTGATGCTGGTCTAAATGTTGCCCCCTCCCCAAGTGGTATGGGGGTAGTTGGGAGCTGAGAGGACTATGGATGCAGAAGATCCATTAGTTTCTTCTCTCATCCTTCTACAGTTATAAACCAACATGTCCCCCCCTCTTTCTTCATAGATCTACCTTCATAAAGAAAGCCACTGCAGACTCCTTCATGGTGGGCCAAAAAGAGGACTTCAAGATCATATAAGGTTAGAGGACATTTTAAAAGTTAAGATACAATTAAACCCAGCGACTTTTCTACTTGGGATGCTGACCAACCAAATTGAGAAGAAATATGAGAAGAAACATGAAAAGACATTACAATATATGATTAGTATAGCAGTGCGAATAATGTATTCTCAGAAATTGAAGGACACCGAGATACCAACAGAAGACTGGCTGATGAAGATGATTGAATTTGCAGAGACTGAGCAGTTGAGAATGCAGACCAAAGAGAAATCTTTGAACAGATTTAAGAAAGACTTGTACAATCTAATTGGAAGTATGAGTCAGTTTTAGGTTTTGTAAAATAAACAGACTTTTTTTATTGTAAAGGCATAATATGTTATTACATATAGGGAAATATGGTAATAGTGGTATATATCTATCAGTTGTGGCGGAAAGTCACTAATGTATGTTTGTTTTTGTTTAGTAGCATTGGTAAGTTGGTTTTGTCATTGTTTTTGGTATATGTATGTTTTAGCTAAATGTATAAAATTTGTGTTTGTATCTAAGTTTAATTTTAAAAAATTAAGATCATATTTCTTTTTGTGTAGTCTAAAAGAGCAGGAGTCCAGCATTGTAGGGAGATTTCCAAATGACAGGATGTTTCTAAGAGCTAGGAAGGTTGGAGAATGCAAAGGAAATTCTTAATGTTGTATGTGGAGGTTACAAGTCAAGTATAAAACATGGTCCTCCTATCAAGAAAGCTTTTGATTTAGGCAGCAGTTAGCCCCATAGCTTGCTAGCTTATGGCCAAAGGAGATGTCTTGGTCTTCTGCATCCTCCCAGGTCTGAGGAAGGGACTGGGGTAATTTTCCCTGGCCCCACCGCCTCAGTTCCTATAAGTTCTGTCATCCCTTGTTCTGGTCATCCCATGTTGCTCACCAGAGTTCCAGACACACATTGTGTAAGTAACTGTCATGCTGGCTAAGGCATAGTGGGAGTTTGGGTTAAAAAAAAGTAATGTCTCTAAACCATGGTCCTTGTAAGAGACAGCTGTAAGACTGCCAATATCATATCTTCTCAAATTCCCATAAGACCTCTGAGCAGCCCTGCTTCCTTCCTGATCAAGTAGCTGGCACTTGGGTTTTATAATTACTATTCATAGTTTTTGTAACACTTAGAATAATAGAATTGAAAAAGACCACAAGGGTCATCTATTCCAACCCCCCTGCCATGCAGGAGCTCACAACTAAAGTAGCCCTGAAAGATGCCCTTCTGACCTCTATCTGAAGACCTCCAAAGATGGAGAGTCTACCACCCTACCATTTATTCCTCTATAAAACACAATAAAAAAAGTTCTTCCTGATTTTTAAGTGGAATCTCTTTTCTTGTAATTTTAATTCATTGGTTCATGTTCTAGCTGTCTTAATCTTCGACATGACATACCCTCAGCTATATAAAGTTATACAGGTTAAACATACCCATCTCCCTGTGTTGTTCCTCCTAAGGTTTAGTTACCAGAGCTTTGATTATCTTGGTTACTCTTCTCTGTTTGTGATCCACCTTGTTGATATCCTTCTTGAACTGGTTGATGGGAAGAATCTGAGCAAACATGAAACACATGTATGATTTATCAATCTGATAACATATTCCATAAGCTCTTTTAAGCAACAACACAAGAGTTTTGATGTTCTATCAGATCCATTTTGCATGGCTATTCATGACATATTTTATTTGGAAAAAAAGAGAAATGTAGGGTCAGAAGTTAGAGCAAATTGTTCCAGCAAGCTAAAGAAAGAAGTGAAAATAGCTATAGAAATGAAGACCAATCAATATTGAAAATACACAATAGAGAAGACATTCAGCATTAAATAACATTTTGTGGTTGTTGCTGCCCCAGAATATTTAAATGACAAAGGATTTTTTAAAAAATCAAATGTTCTTAAGGAAATAACTCTGAACATGAGTAAGGACCAGGTTGCTAAATGGGAGAAAGAGAATGAGGGCACATTTGAAAACACATGTCTAAATACTATAAACCTTTGTTTACCTAGAAGTGAGACTGATTGAGCTCAAATGGTCTTACTTCTGAGTACAGCAGCAAAGGTTTGCATCAGTAGTAAATGAATCTGATAATTTATTTTAAGGTATCTCTGTAAAATATATAACTTCTACGTCTCATGGGTTCAGGGAAATTAATGCATTCAGATTTGGCGGAAACCTCATAGATAAAAATTAGAAATCATAGATAGAATTAGAAAAACTAAAAGGCAAAAGAGCAGTAGAATAAAATGACACGCACATAGACCCAATATGAAGAACACCATAATAACAAATTAACAACTTCCTCAACAAAACCACAAGGCTCAGAAACAAACTTAAAAGGCCATTAGCAACATAGATTAAAACTAGGTTGGCAAACTTGTCATTTAAAGACCTTTCTAAGAAAAGGGATATTTTGCATATGGTAGAAAGTTGTAAGAAAGTGTACAGCATAAGCTTCCCTCAGAAGGATCCTGCACTTGGATAGTCACTTTCAGAAAGGCCTTCTCCCTGATCCTAGGCTGTCTGAATAGATCTATGGGATTGATGGAATAGATAAAATAGCTACCACTGACAATTTTTGTAGGGGACTACACAAGACATTTTGCTTCCTGAGGATATAACACACATGCACATGTGTGTGCATGCACACACACACACACACACCTCTGCAAGTCATAGAATCATAGAGCTGGAAAAGACCACAAGGGCCATCCAGTCTAACCCCCTGCCATGCAGGAACACACAATCAAAGCACACTGACAGATGGCCATCCAGCCTCTGTTTAAAAACCACCAAAGAAGGAGACCGTACCACACTCTGTGTTCCACTGTTGAACAGTTCTTACTGTCAGGAAGTTCTTCCTAATGTTGAGGTGGAACATTGGTTGAAGTCAAGATGCATAAGACAGTCAAATTATTTTTGGAAGCCAAGGCAAAAGATCTCACAATTACTTCTTCCTTTTCCTGGCTATAAAAATGCAGTCCCAGCAAATCAAATAACTAATGATATGCTATTTTTGTTGCACCTTACATTTGCTATCTGAGGCAACCATGGACCTCTGCCTAGTGACAGAGATGGCCTTGATGTGGTAAGTGGGAAGGTTAATACAGAGCCAACATGTTGTAGTGATTTTAGTGTTGACTAGGATCTAATCTGCACTACAAAAATAATGCAGTCTGATGCACTTTGTTGTGGCACTAGAAGTCTCTGACAATGAAGGTTAAATATTTCACAAAACCACAAATCCCAGAATTCCATAGCATTGAGCCATAGCAGTTAAATTGGTGTCAGCCTGAATTATTTCTGCAGTACAGATTAGACCTGGGACTCTGGAGATCAGGGTTCAATTCCCTACTCGGTCATGGGATTTCACTAGGTGACCTTAGGCAATTCACATTCTCTCAGTTTCAGAAGAAGGTACTGTCAAACCTCTTCTGAAAAAAATTTGCCAAGAAATTTGTGATAGGTTTGCTTAAGGGTCCCTATAAGTCAGAAATAAGACAAACAACATATTAAGAGAAGAAAAGGTGATTCTTCAGATGTCCTGATCCACAACAATACCATACTTTAAATATCACCAGCAACACTTTGCGCCAAGTCATTCAATTATGGGGGGTGGTGGTTCATGATCTGGAAGGCAAAGAGACCCCAGAAAAGAAAGATTTTGTTATATTACAATGAAGGCAGAAAGGAGGGCACAGTTCCTGGTCTCCAACCTTTTCTATTCTGGTTTGCTGTGTAAACCCTCTCTGCAACCTCTTGTCGCTGAGGTAGTGGGGAGTAAAAAACACAATCATCCCTAAGAGAGACAGATTAAGATCCATTCAACAGAATATCACTTCCTCCATTTTTTCTCTGTAGAAGCCCCTACAGTCCCTTGTTCAAGTCTATGATGTTTACCAGGGGGAAAGAGGGACTGCCTAACTCAAGGTAATTTGGCTCATTTTGCCAGAAGATCTGCATGGCTACCTATCAGAATTCACCCCACATTAAAGTGCCTTTTCCAATAAGGAGAAACATTATTTACAGTAATGAAACTGCTGGGAGGGGTGGAGAGGAAAAGGTTATGTGGTCGTGTCCATTTGTTTTATGCATCTCTCTGCTTGGCAACAGGCCTTTACTTTAAACGGTGCTTTGTTGTCAAAGGTGGGCATGCAAATCCTGCACTCTCCTGTCCTGTGGAAAGGGCTTTATGTATGTTGGTGTCACTGCAAAGCAGGTTGTAATGACTCAAGTTCATGCATTGTGGCCTAATTAAGTCGGTTCAGATCTATAAAGCTTTTAGCTGACCTGTAACCAGCTGTACTGTGCAGTTTAAATCCAGAAGCAATACACATTCAACTGGAAAGCATCAGAAACTGCTAGGTCTAATGTTTAATTACTAGCAACATAAGGATAAATATAATTTTAAGGAACACAAAAGACTGTAAAATGAATGCCTGGGTGCTCTGAAGAAAATAATGTTTCTGATAAAGATGATCACCAATTTTTTATTCCAAAAATGCCTGCTAACTCAGTAGAGCTACCTTGAGTTAATTGCCATGACTCATTATTTTATCCGGAGGTTTAGTTTAGAAAGGGGTGTTTTGAATGCTCATTCAGAGAGCTCTAGTGCCTCACTATAATACAGACCCCAGGATTCTATGTGTCACACCCATAGTAGTTAAAGTGGGATCATAGCACTATAATTGGGTAGCACAAAAGGGTCCTTGGTACTCCTTGGCAATCTCTTTCCAATTACTAACCATGCCTGATCCTGCTTAGCTTCTGAGATCAGATTGGATCTGCACCTTTAGACAAAGCAGGTGGATAAAAGTAACAGAAATCCCATCATAGCTCCCCCTTTATTTTTACTCAGACTGAAGTGGTAACCCCAAACACATCACCTGTTCTGCCTACTTATATCTGTATAGGGTTATGGATTTCCCTCTTCTCTTGCCTTCCCCATGTGGTTGCATTTTCTCCCCCATGTTCTTTTGTCTCCTCCAAGATGTTGCAACCACCGTCCAGCCAACCAAAATCTCTTCCTCCCTCTTTTCACTTTGTGGACTATAAACTCTTCAAGACAAAGATCTGAAGTCTTATATTCTGTTAAATGCCATGTATGCAAACTGTACTAATATATATATAAAAACTTCATCCTGCTTCTCATTAGAAACTACTACTCCCATTACAGGGAGAAGCAGGACATTTCCTGATGGGAATTACCCCTGAGGAAAAAAAACTTAGGCCATATCAGCCTGGAGAAAAAGAGACATTCCCAGTCCATTCCCATACTAACCTGTTTAGATGACACATGGGGCCAAAACGAGAGAAACCTGGCTCCAATCCACACTCAAAGATGATTCTCTGGAGTAAAAAGAGTCCCCATTTGCCCTGAGTTAGGTCAGAAACTCTGGAAGGAGTTCCATTGGCATACTGTCCAGGGACAGGGGGAAGAACATCAGTGGGCAAGCAGAAGAGATCAGGAGAAAGTGCCCTGTGCCAGACAAGTGGCTAACTTGGGGGAGTGTGCAAACAGTGCTGCTGGTATTGGCCTGTTGTGGATGCTGGTTGTATGGATAGCTCATTCTCACTGCAGATCTGGAAACCCTAATGGGTAAGCCGGAGTTTTCCATCAGTGCAGACACAGTCTTAGTGGGATTTTGTAGCACGGATGGCTATTGCTGGATTTTTACAGGCAGGATAGTGTTGGGTGGAATCACTGTTTTAATTCTGTTTCTAGCTGACAAGAGAAAAGCAGTGCCTCAACAACAAGAAAAGACTGCAGTGTGGAAGCAATCTTTGACATCGTCATAAATCTGGCTGTTATTCCTCCAGGAAGAGAAACACCTGGCCTTGGTGATATGTTGATTAGTGGAATTACAAAATTAGACAAGAGTTCATTGAAATTGCTAGAATGTTCAAAACAATGTATTTTGATTTAATTTTTAAATAAGATGAGTTTAGGTATACATGCAAGGAAAATGTTGCCTTTGATCTGTTTATAAATGTAAAATGTTTCAGATTTTGGTTGTGCAAAACAACAACAATACAAAGGTCAAGAAAAACATCACAATCTATGTTTTTAGTAATTGTAACTAGACAATCAATTCGTTTTTTCTTTCTCGGTTCAGAATAGCTTGGTTTTTTCAGTTGCAGATACAAGCTCATTATAATCCTGCAAAGAAAATAAAAACACAATCACATTTAGCATACACTTAAAATAGGAGAAAAAAGAGAACTATGTATAAACTCTGCTTGAACTTCTTACTTGTTCTTGAAGCTATACAATCATCTGGAAACTAAATAATTAGAAAACTTCAATTGTGTTTTACATCCCTGACCCATGATTGTTATATAATGCTGTTTCATTACGGAAATGAATGACACAATCCTAAACCTGAGTTACACTGGCTGCAGGACTAAAGCAGGGCTGGGAATCATTAAGTCCCCCAGATGGGTTTGACGTGAAACTCTTAGCATAGCCAAAGGGTAAGGAATACTGACAGTTGTGGTACAACAACATCTGGAGGACCACACTATTGCAACCTCTGGGGTAAAGAATTATGCAGAAGCCTCACTACACCAGTCAAACTCAAGATATAACACCATAACAATATACCTAATTGAAGAAACTAACACAGGATATGGTTCTATAAGTTATTCTACTGTGATCTTAGAATCATCCCAGCCACTTTGTCAGTGTGCTTTAACAGAATCAGCCCATTAAATGTATAAGAGTATTTTCACTGTATACATGATCAATCAGATCTAAAATAGGAGTATTCTGTATATAAGCTGTCCTAACCTTGGGAGCTTCTTGATGTGTTGGATTACAGGCTCCTGTTGGATGATGTTGATGAAAATCATAGTCCAACACATCTGGACTTCCCAGGTTGGGCAATGATGGCATATACCAACATCTGGTGCTCTCAGCAAGCCTTTCTTACCAATTGTACTATTGCCTGATGTTATTGGGAAGGGCAAGAGTCCACTCTCTCCTCTCTTCCAGGTTGAGTTTATTGAGTATAAACTATTTCTGCTCTGCAGCAATTCAAGTAAGCTGAGGACAAAGAAAGTGAAACATGCCATGGATCAGTTACAAGTACTGGTACCTTATTTGTGCCCACTGGAAATGACTGCTTCTTTCTTTCCTGGCAACTGTCAACTGACTGGCAGCCAATGCCTCAAAGACCAACACTGGTCCATAGACTGACATGTTAAGGAGTACTGTTGTAGACTGCACAAAAAGCCACAGCTAGGTCATAAGAATCCCATGGTTATAGTTCTACTTAGGTACAGATTGGTGGGACACAGCAAAGAACTGTCTAGACACCCCTCCACCCATAACTGGCATGAATTGACATGTTTGGTTGCATGCATGCATGCAATGGCCATTTGCATGGTTAAGACTGTTTACATGGGGTAGTAATGGTCTCAGTAGCCCAGGATTGGCTCCTCTGGATCAGATGACTATTGCATCAGTTCTGATTGATTGTGTATACAGTGAAAGCCAGGAGCCAACATGATGTAGTGCTTTGAGAGTTGGACAATGACTCTGGAGACCAGGGTTCAAATACCTGCTTGGCCAAAAAAATCCACTGGGTGACCTTGGGCAAGTCACATTTTCTCAGCCTCAGAGGATGTCAAATCCCCTCTAAAGAAACTTGCCAAGAAAACCTATGATAGGTTCACTATAAGTCAAAAATGACTTGGAGGCACACAACAACAACAACAACAAACTGTGAAAACCAGGCTTGAATAATGGAAGTACCCTCATCTCAGCTGCACCAAACAGGTTTAGGGAGGAGAGTCAAGGGCAGGCCTATTTTAGCATGAGCTTTCATAGATATGAACCCACTTCTTTGGTACTGCAATCATGCTAAATTAAAAACCAGCTATTCTTAAAGGTGCTGCCACATTTCTTTTCCCCTCCTACTTCTCCTTTTTGTGCTGCAAAACACTAACATTGCTACTTCTTTGAAAACAAATATGGGTGTCTTTCACGCACAGACACAAAACACCATACCAAATATTAGACGTTTTACAGTGAAATTCCATTTTGGAAAAGTACAGATGACAACAAACCTGGGAAAGCACATGAAGAAGGGCTGGAAAGTTATGTTCCTTCTATAGATTTTACTCTTATTCTGGCTGGAAATTCTGCCAAACACTGCAGGTCACATTCCTTTCTTCACTTCCTAGTGCCAGCCTGCATACTCGGGCTCACAAGTGTTATTTATTGGGGAAGGAATTTGAAAAAAAACAAAAAACAACCCTCAAACACTCTTCCTATCTGAACTTCAGGCACCAGTTAGAGGACTGTAAACACATGCTAAAGTTAGCTCAGTCTGATAGCTACAAAGAGGAAAAGCTTCCCACTCCACCCATGGCTGCAGTTAAGTGCCTGGCCCCTTCACCCCACTGCTTCCCAATAGGAAAAGCTTGGGGAAATTAACCGGCCCTTGTTGGGAATTCTGCTATAGCAGCAAGCAAATGGGCAGGGTGGGGAGACAGACAAGAGAGAGTTTGCTAGACTTTGCAATAATGCATACACTATACACATGCAATTTTTACATTAACCAAGCCTCTGGCATCCTTGTTAGTTATGGTTAGAGGCTCCCAAGATAAATTAGTTTTCCGTTTGTTGTCTGGATCCTAGGCAATCACATGTGATCAAGTGCATGACATAAAATACAAATGATAAAATGAGTATTTGTACCTAATACTTTTTATACTTATTAAAGATCAATGACAGGTTGAGTCTCCCTTGTCAAGAATATTGAAATATGAAATATTCCAGAATCCAAAATTGTCCACATGGTTGGCTAAGGTAGTGATACCTTTGCTTTCAAATGGTTCAATGTACACAGACTTTGGGCCTGAACCAACTTCCAGAAATAATCCAGCTTGAGACCACTTTAACTGTCCTGGCTTTGTGCTAAGGAATCATGGGAACTGCAGTTCTTTCTGAGACATTGAGCCTTCTCTGTCAGAGAGCTCTGGTGCCACAGTAAACTACAGTTCCCATGATTCTCTAACACTGAGTGAGGGCAGTTAAAGTGGTCTCAAGCTGGATTATTTCTGGAAGTTTGTTCAGACCCTTTGTTTCATACACAAAATTATAAAAAAAATGTATATAAAATTACCTTCAGGCTACAGTGTATAAGATGTATGTTGTTGTTGTTGTTGCTGTTGTTGTGTGCTTTCAAGCCATTTTTGGTGAACTTATCATAGGGTTTTCTTGGCAAGATTTTTTTCAGAGGAGGTTTGTCATTGCCTTCCTCTGAGACTGAGAGCATGAGACTTGCCCAAGGTCGAGCAAAGATCAAAGTGTGGTCTCCAGAGTCATAGTCCAACACTCAAATGACTATGCCAAACTGGCTCTTGTATATATATATAATGAGATATCTTGGAGATGGCACCCAAGTTTAAGCATGAAAGTCATTTTTGTTTTGTATAAGATGTATACAAAACATAAATGACTTTCATGTTTAGATTTAGGTCCCATATCCAAGATATCTCATCATGTACATTTGCATTATGTATATGCAAATATTCTAAAATCTGAAAAACTCCAAAATCCCAAACACTTCTGGTCCCAAGCATTTCAAATAAGGGAGACTCAACCTGTATTTATTACATTTATACCTCAGCTTTCCTCTAAGAAGTGCAAGGTGGTATGCATGGTTCATCCATTCACACGTCCATTATATCCTCACAGCAACCCTTGAGGTACATTAGGCAGAGACACACTGGCACAAGATCACCTAGTGAGCTTCATGGCTCAGTGGAAATTCTGACTTCCCCAGTTTTGCTCTGACATTCCAAACCAGAAACCTTCTCTCAAGGAGCTTCACATACAAGTGGTTTCTGCTTTACATATTGTATCAAACCAATAGGAAGTTGTTTTGGTAGCTCAGAATTTTAACAATGCACCTGAATTTTGTCAGCCACTTTTACAACTTCCATTGCACAGAACTCAAATGTAGCATTGTTTAAATCTTTCTAACCTTCTCCAATATCACCAGATCAATTCCTTATAGCTTCTTGCATATGAGCGACAGAAATGGAAAATTCAATACTCAATTTATTAGCACTAGATTAAATGTGTTCTGGCATAGAAATGAACTTCATCAAATGCATTTCAGCTAGTGATACAAGTCAGATTTGTCAGCTTGTCTGTGAGTGGTCATCTGTGAGTATGTCTCCAGGAATGGACAAGGTGTGGCTTTGCAGATGTTGTTGAATTCCAGTTCCCATCATCCCTCACCTGTGGGTTATGATGATGCTATAGGGCTGGCAGGAGATGTAGTCCAACAACATCTGGAGGGCCACATACTTGTGCAATACAAACATCTTTTTAGAGCTGTGCGTATAGCTAGATTTGCTGCCCTGAAGGAGGTGATCATGGCAGAAGTTATGGGTTTGGTGCTGCTTGTTGGATATCTCCTCCTTATTTTCTTTTAATGCTGTTCATCTTTGTTTCCAGTTCACTGCAAGTGGAACTGAATAGAGAAGGGTAATCCATGTATGAAACAGTTTTCAATCCCATGCTTTGGTGACACATGGTCCATTCAGCGGGTTCATCCCATCATCAGGATGATGCTCCCCACCACCGCTTGAACTATGGCCTTCCCCTGATTCCAAGTGATTATAATCTCTTATCACTATGTGAAAAGCTCCTTGCATCTATCAAATTATGAAAAAAGGAAGTGGGCTTTGCTAAACCTTTTTCTCTGATGTGCTAGTTTACAACATGAAGACTTCTTGAGGATAGCACTGAACAACTATGGCTGCCACACCCATGTGCCATCATTTGAAGTGGTAGCATCCAGAGTTCTCCCATGAATAATCATTCTTCTAAAATCTAAGGTCCAAAACACACTGCAGAAATAATCCAGTTTCAGACTGCTCTAACTGTCTCTTCATTCTCATTCTCAAAGCATTATGCATTAGTTCAAATGCTGAGTGTAGAAACAATGGGTGATGGTCGTGGTTGGTTTCTCATCCGCTTCTCATGGATGGCTCACTCTCTGGATAACATTGGGCTTGTGGTGATGACTGGCTTATTAAGATGGTCAGTGTCTTGATCCCAAGGTCTTCTGAATAGCTTAGAGAGGGTTCTTAAAGATGATCTAATGCTTGCTCTGTCATATCCTTGACTGACTTCTGGAATAGGGTGTTTTCTTGGGCGATTGACATTATAGTTCCTAGGGATCTTTGCTTGTCTGTTAGAGCTCAGTTCTCCCTGGGGTTTAATGAGGGGTTAAGGACAATGAGTCGGCGGGGATGATGACTTCAACACAGCTGGAGGAGACCTCATAGGGAATCCAATCAAACACAGTTTAGAGCTCATTTGAAGGCCAATTCGCTGGCAGTGATGGAAGTGAAGAAACCTTATTTCCTCACCACCATTGTATCTGTACACTTTTGTCCAGCTGAACTTTCCCATCTGATTAAAGGTCTTTTGCATTCTAGCCCCCTTTCTTTGGAAACACTACATGCTCTGGCAGCTTGCTGTGACCTTTTCACAGAGAGAGTGTGTGGATAAACATTAAACATTGTAATGGATGATTTTCCAGTAGATTGAGAAAAAGGGATCCAGGAATTCCTCTAATCTGATTTTACTAGATGACTTTCACTTATTGAGTTTCATGTAGCAATAGATTGTGGTACTTGATTCCATTTGGTCCATAATGTGTTAAACCTATGCTTATGCTGGTTTGCATAGAAGAGCCAGGAGAAAGTACAAAGTCTTTGTACTTAATCAGAGCTTGGAAAGTTACTTTTAAAAAGTAAATGGTAACTTAACTTTTTAAAATGCTCCCATCCCACCTCTGTAATTCATTACAGCTACCTTTGCACTTTTTTTTTTTAAAATGAATGTTTGTTACAATTTTCTTTCTTTCTTTTGCTTCTTTATTGTTGTTTTCTTTTGAGGGGGGACATGGTGGGATTGATAAAAAAATATAGTAAGACTTGAAAAATTATGTTCAAAATGTCAAAAACCAGTACCTTAAAGTGTCATTTAAAAACAAAATTGAAGTAACAAGAGAACATTGTTAATTACCTCCCAAAATAATTCCTGCCTATTGCTTTAGAAATGTAAATTTGTTGCAGCTTCATGGCAAAAACAGCATATCACTTCAAATAATTACAGATGACTACAATCCAAGCTGCGCATTTCATCAATCAAGTTATGGTCAATAGATGTCATTGCAACAGTACTCTGCCTTTTAGCAGAGCAAAGAACATCTTTTCTTCTTGTCTTTTCATCTCTATAGGTATTTGAAGAGTGGTTTCATGATGCTACTCAGTGTTGTCTATCTCAGGCTAAAGATACCCAGTTTGTTCCATTTTTTTTCTTGGAACTTATTTTCTATATCCCTCACCATCTTTGTTGCCATTCTCTGAAAGTGTTCCAACTTGCCTATGTCCTTTCTTAAGTGCAGCATTCAGTTGAATAAAGCAGAACTCTTAAATTCTCATGAAATGAAATCTATTAATTCTTTGATGCCACCTAAAAGTGAATTAGTCTGTCTGCTGCTGTACTATACTGCTGATTCAGCCGGTGAGCAATTGAAATTCTAAGATTCTTTTCACCTATACTATTGCCAAGCTAGACATCCCCTATCATATATAGCATTTGGAAATGAGGATGACCATGATTCCACCTAAATGCAGAATTTTGCATTCATCTCTGTTCAATCTTGTTACATGATTCTGACAATAAATGCTATTCAGTTGTGGAATACATGTATGTCTCAGTTAGTGATCATTAGCTCTTTCACAGAAACTTACCAGAGGCAGAAATAACATAGAAAGTATACCGATAGGTTCCTACACCACAAAAAAGAAGAGCAGTTCAATGAGTTTCAGCTTTTTATCCAACACTAACAATATGCGCATGTGAAATGAACCAACCAGCTCATGTAACTGTTGCATAAGTAAACAAAAACATACACAATCTTCCAACCAACCACTTGAGAGCTTATTCCAAAATACAGCCAGGATCAATTTTTTTCCTTCACCAGTTTCCACTTTTCTTATGATTTCAGTTTTAGTGGCCAGACTTATAGATCTCTGCCCCTCCTTTTTTTAACATAAGAAGAGGGAGCTGGTAAGACAGGCTTATCTGTTGTCACATTTTTGCATTTCATGTATGCTTACTAAAGTGTGTGTGTGTGTGTGTGTGTG
>CM034708.1:193026136-193041057 GCA_020142125.1 Phrynosoma platyrhinos | reverse complement strand
TCATTCATTAAAATTGAGATTGTCCTCAAAAAATTAGAAGATGTAAGACTGGAAAAGACAGGCATGAAGGATAAGGTCTTCAGCGGTAAAGACATATAATTAAATACCAAAATCAAAACCACCTATGCCATTTCTATGTATCGTTGTGAAAGCTGGACAGTGAAGAAAACTGAGAGAAAGAAAAATCAATTTCAAATCTGGCATTGAAGGGGAGTTCTATGAATACTGTGAACTGATAAAAAGACAAGTAAATGGGTCCTAGAGCAAATCAAGCCTGAACAAGTTTGGAAGTATCTTTCCATCCTTACCTTTAAGGATGGCTGTGTGTGTGTGTGGAATATGCAGCATCTGGAGTATGGTTGGTGTGGCTTTGAAAATCAGGCCTCATGCAGAATGACTGTAAAAGCTTAGTGTGTTTCCTCTAGGCAAGGGACGATTCAGGGAGCAGACTTGATAGCTGTTTTCAAAAAACGGATTAGATTTATTGCAGCCGTTGACATTTTTTATGGACTCAGGAAATGTAAGGTATTTATGAGTGCCAAAATTGCAATATTGGAAGTCCTAAGGCAAGGATGAGAATTATTCAGCCCTCCTGATGTTGTTGGGTTGCAAGTCCCAACAGCCCTAACCAACATAGCTTATGTGGATACAGAGAGCTGACTGTACACTAAAGTAGGTTTATGTATGAGAAGGACTGTGCAGAGCTGGTGAACTGGTTAACCCCTGTTTAGTTTGTAGAGAAGGTGTTAATTTTGTTACACAGCACAGGGAGGAAAATGTGAATTGTTGATAGCAGCGCCACATTTCCTCAGAATTTAAACTCCATTATGTTAATGATCTTATCTTTTTTTTAAAAAAAAGACAAAAGAGTAGACAATACAATTGAGAAATACTAGAAAAGCCTTGAAAGTTAAATAAGAAGCTATTACCGTGGGACGAACTGTGTATTGTTCCATTTCTTTATAGTTATGGGAAATACAGGGTGTAGAATGTCTCTCAGAATTGCAAGAGAAAATACCTAATTCTTAAGAAATATGGCCGATATGCATAACTTTTGTTAAATTGTTTCTTTTAAAAGCAACCATCACCAGAAACTGGATAATTTCACAGATTTAATGTCTAGAGTATGTTTCAGTTTTATAGCCTTCCCAACCAGTTGAGACTACTAGTAGGATTTTAATGAAACAATGTACTTTGTTCTCCCAAGACGATTGTTAAAAGTGTATGGTGGCTTGTGTGTGCTCAGACTTGGAGCTTGGTACATGCAGACACGACTGCAATTGGCCCGTGCAGGAAAAATGTTTAACAGGCACACGTAGTATGACAGAGGAGCAGAGGAAATTGAAGAAGTGAATTTATTTGGGTTATTTGTGTGAATAAAATGCTTTGGTGTCAGAGCCTGCTTCATAAGAACATTCCTCTTAGTTTTCTTTTTCTTTTTTGGTCAGATGCCCACACTATTCCATTCATCCCTCTTTCATAAAACAAGTCCCAGACATTAAAAGGCATCATCTGTGCATCTGGGCAACAAATTTTCTTCCTAGGTTCCCTGTGTTCTGTCCTTCCAGTTGTGATTTGAGTGCAGTTCCCATAATCCTTCACCGTTGGCTAGGCTGGCTTTGCTGATGGGGCAAAGAACAATCAAATGGATGGCCACAGTTGCCAGTATTTGGCTTACCAGTGAGAATTTGGAAGTATCTTTCCATTCTTACCTTCAAAGATGTCTGTTTTGTGTGGAATATGCAGCATCTGGAGCGTGGTTGGTGTGGATTTGAGAACCAGGCCTTGTGAAGAATGGTTGTAAAAGTTTAGTGTGTTTCCTCTAGGCAAGAGAAGACTAAGGGAGAGGATTTGATAGCTGTTTTTTTAAAAAAAGAATGGATTAGATTTATTACAGCAGTTGGCATTTTTGATGGATGCAGTAAGTGTAAAGGTATTTATGAGTGCAAAAATTGCAATATTGGAAGTCCTAAGGCAGGGATAACAATTATTCAGTCCTCCTGATGTTCTTGGGTTGTAAATCCCAACAGCCTTATGTTGAGGATTGCTGGGAGGGTTTTGTCCTCCCCACCCTTGACCTAAGTTCTAGGTATGTTAGAAACCATACAGTATTTTAGTTTTGTTTAAGATTATTATTGTCTGATTTCCATTTACAAGCCTTTTTTGTTAAATGTGTAATACCTTAATTTGTACTAGGGTTTTGAATGCTCCAGAGCTCAGAAGGCTGAACTGTTTTGGCTTCTCTGGAACTGTGCCATTACAGCTGCCATTGACAGTACTTGGACGTGATGTTTTGGAGGGATTGATCTAGCTGTTTTGGAACAGAGAGCATGAAAAAACCCACATGGGGTTTTTGTACTTTGCATGTGTCTCTGTGTTCAAAGTGCTGTTTTTGTTGTTGTGTGTCTTCAAGTTGTTAATATCCCCATATTAGCCTGCCCACATTTTAAAATCCATGGAGGAATGCTTTTTCTCATCCCCATCCCTGACACATTTGGTGAGGATATGGAAGAGAGCCTTCTCAGTGGTTGTTTCCAGATGGTGGAATTCCCTCCTATGAGAAGCTAGGTTGGCATTGCCCCCTCTTTGCTCTCTCTCTGTTGGTGGGCAAAGACCTTTGAATGTTGACTGTTTGTTGCAGAAGGTCTTTTAATTGAGATGTGTTGTATTTGTGTTGGCATTTTTAAACACAGTTGTTTTATTTTAACTGCCTTTTAAAACTGATTTAAATTAATGTTTTAATGTGATTACTTGTTTGTTTTAAAAGTTTTCTTCAATCCATATTTTAACCACATTTTGTTTTAACTCAAATTTACATGCTTCCTGGGAGAAAGGTGGGACAGAAATTAAATGGGGAAAAAGTGGTTGTTACCTGCATGTAAAAATTGCATGTTACTTTCTTTAACGTTATTTTCACATCTCTTTTAGACTGGACTATTTGTAATGCTAGTTTAGACTTAGGTTTACAGTTGTCCCTCTTGATTTGTGGGGGATCCATCTCATAGCACGATATGAAGCAATATATAAATGAAGCTGCTTCTGGACCCCTCAGCAAATTGGGAAAATCACAAATATTCAAGGCCCATTGGTTATAATGGGTGCGCACTTGCCTCAGATGCATGCCCCATATTGTCCCTCCCTGCTTGCCATCCATGAAGGACCAAGACTGCGGATGCCAAGTCCGTGAATGGGGAGGAATGAGTGTAGTTTAGTTTATACAGTTTGCGCCACATGAACTGAGCATGAGAGGAAGTGTGATGTGGTGATTAGGATGTCAGACTGGGGGAATCTAGCTTTATATCTTCACCTGGCCATGAGAATCATTGGGTGACCTCCGGCCAGACTCTGTATGAAAGCCGCACCTTCCTCACAAGACTATGATGATAAGAATCGAGAAGAGAGCCATGTAGGTTGCCCTGGAAGAAACATGGAATGTACATGTAACAAATAAACAAGTGATCTTGTGACATTCAGGATGATGGGCTTGTTTGTACCATGTTGCTTTGGTGGTAAAGCTACTCAAGAATTTTAGCTAGTACCTGTACTTTAAATGAGCTATTGAAGATACTAAGCCTAATTCATCACTTTGGATAGTTCCCTTAAAGTCTGGAGTAAACCCAGGAACAGATTGAGTGTTTTGCTAATGCAGATGGCTCAGCCACCTTTGGTCCTACACGTGTGAGTCTCCCACAACCAAAACAGTTGGAAGGCTTTTTGCACAGTTGCAGAGCACAAGCTTCACATGCCAAAAGTTGGTTTCATCCATAGGGGTCTCCTGTTAGAAAGGTTCTTTAACACTGAGTGTCTGAGAAGGCTCTCTTGACCTAGAAAGCAATTGCCAGTCAGAGCTGGGAGTTATTGTATCACCATGGAGTCTGATTCTTTTACTTTTGGAAATGGACCTTACCAAGGCACGTTGAAAGATCTGTGAGAAGGGAAACCTGCCCCCTCACTGCCTGCTTGATGTTTAATCTTTGGGTATCACACTTCTATAATTGTCTGTGTAGCAACATTCTATTAATCAGCTGTACAATTCCAAGCTCTTCATACTGTCTGGGATATTTTCTATTAAATGGAGATAAAGAAGGGCCATTGATTTCTTGCACACTGCCCTCTGGGCCTTTTAAATCTGTATGGCATAACAGAGTATAGCTTGTTCTTTTCTTTTATTCATTGCTTACTGCAAAACCTGTAGACCGATATCTCAGGCAGCAGCTATGTAAATATTTATTGACACTGCAGTCATTAAAGTGGGGAGGGGGTGGAGAGCATTGCTTCCACCTACTCATGCAGGAAACCCTTAATTCTGCCTTCATAAGGCAGCAAGGACAGGAAAAGTTGGTGTTATGGTTTGGAGTTAGTTTGACGTAGCCTGACTTCCTTGGTTTCTCTTCTGTTGCAGATTGCCATCCATAGAACAATTGGAAGTTAGTCATCTCCTAACCAGAGACTTCCTTCCCTCCTTCAACTGGCTCTAGCAGCCTAAAACTCCAGTAAAAGAAAATGGGGCTCATGGAGGTCTTTACACTTTGCTCTTTGGAAATGAATATGACAGCAGTAACCATCACCTTCCTGGTATTCTTCTTGGTCTTACTTTATTGGTAAGTGGATTGATAGGATAGGCAATGCTTTAGGCCTGGCATGGGTACATTTTGTCAAATAGGGTGAATTTGAAATTCCTCATCAGTTTCTAACTTAATGCTGTAATCCTGAAGATTGTTGTTTTCTCAATATCCACTCACTGTCATATTTACTATTGCCAACTTGTGGATAATCTTCCATGTATCTTATGAAGTGTGTTCAGGTCCACAAAAACTTATTTCATAATAATTTTGTTTGTCTTCAGTTTAAGGTACCACACCATTCTTTGATGTAAGTTGCTTCTCTTTACTATATACACTGAATTTTTGAGGAAGGTGATTATTCCCACCTTTAGTGAGAATTAGAAATAGTAAATGTTTGGTTACAAGAATTAATGAGCATGCTTAGTGGATTGCTTGTCTCAAAATATGGCGGTTGAATTTTAATTGGACTTCATTTTCTAGGAAAGGTGACTGGTGCAAACCATTTTTTTGTGCAAATGAGTCAAACAAGTTGTTCAAGGAAATTTACATGACAATAAGAGGTTTGTGTCTCTCATTGAGAGAAACTGTTAGTCTAATTAAGTATTTTGATGTGCTGTGATGTTGACATCAATTAAAAGGTGGAAAGCAAAGCAGTTCATCAGCTTAAAAAAAAAACAAGTTTGACTAGCTTGCAGCCCTAAACAAAGCAAAGTCTATTGGAAACTTGTACCATATGTGACAGAAAATCATGTTCTTGATATCTGTTTAAACTGGATAATCAGAGTATGCTGTTATTATGGGATATAGATTGCTTTTATCTTGAGAAGTGCCAGAGGAGTCTATTATAATTCTGTTGAAAATTTTTGATGCTGGATAATATTGAGATTAGACAATTAAAGGTAATCAGCTATAAGGATAGATATATTCTTGGGATCCAATTTACTAGCAAAGTTGACTAGAACTAGACTTCCCAAGAACTCCAAAAATAGCATTCTGAAACAAAGGTGGACTTGAGAAATCCCACTGCCATAGTTGCAATCATTGTATGAGGATACTAGTGTGTGATCTTGTTAAGAGTAGTGTGCCATCACAATTTCTTCTATAACATTGTTCCTCGGTTAATGGCTACATTTGGATATAGAATGAATTGTCATAGTGCTGACACAGTCACAGGTGGAAATGTGGAACTAAATAGCGAGTCACTTTAGGAGATCTGTGATTAAATCTACCATTGGTTTTTATCACAGGGAAAAGAGCATTTGGGATGCACTATCCAGAGTCTTTTTTTGGCCACAATTTCCAAAATCCACTATCTTGCATTGTCATTAGCCATGTTCCCACATATGACCCTTGATTTTTTTTCTTTCATTTGTGTTTATGAAGAAATTTATATATTTTGGTAAGGCCTTATTTTTTTAAAAAGACTGAATGAAATTCTCAAACATCTGCATTTGCCAAATTCAACAGATAACTGCAGTTCCCAGCTTGGAGCATTGTATTGGTAAATTTCCTTTTGGGGGCTTCTAAAAGTGCTCTCCTTGTCTACAACAACAATAAAGAGATTTGTGGCACTTTAAAGATTAACAGATTTTATTTGTCATAAGCGTTTGTGGACAGCACCTCACTTCATTAGATTCATGGAGTGTGGCCTCATTTGGCAGGTAAGCTTCTACAGGTTTGAATTGTCAGAGCATTTAATTAGTGGGGTTGTTGTTGTTGTTGTTGTTGTTGTTATATGCTTTCAAGTCATTTCCAACTTATGACAACCCTAAGGCAATCTCTAATGGGTTTTTCTTGGCAAGATTTTTAGAGGAAGTTTGCTATTGCCTTCTCTGAGGCTGAGAGCATATGGATTTCATGGCCAAGCAGGGAATCTAATCCTGGTCTCCAGAGTCATAGTCCAACACTCAAACCACTACTACACTGTGCTGGCTCCTTAATTAGTGAGCTTGCAGTAACCTAAAAAGTAAAAACCCAAACAATCTGTAATCATTAACCTACCAGTGGCCATTTGCAATACCAGTTGGTGGTTCCATGGACATCTTTGCCTTGGTGAGCTATTTAATGTTGTGTGGTGAAAAGCCTCCTTCACATCACTCAAGCTACAGAGCTGAAGCTCTTTATGAGTTCTTGTTCAGGTGTATTGCATTATAATTTTCCCCTGAAGTTGTTTTGTTGAAGAATGGCCTCATTTGACTGACATCCTTGGAAGAGTGAAGTGCTTTCCTTCTGAATTATGTTGAATATTGCCATGTCTGATGTCAGACTTATGTGCACGTATTGTTTTCTACAGAGAGTAACACTCCTGGAACTGGTCTACAAGGTAGACTGGGGGAGGGAAGGAAAGGGTATGAAAACTATTGCATGAACATGTCTAGAAAATCCATTTAATGTAATTCACTGTGCTTAGCACAAATGATTTTGTTGGTGGCACTTAAACCTTGTACCCCTTCGCTAAATTCGTATCACGTTGAGCCATTTTGGATAAACGTGAAAGCAACACTGGTTAAATATGGGATGGGGTAATTATTTGACCTTGCTGGTCAACTGGAGTGAAAAATGTAGAACTGGAAAAACCTCACTAACCAGAAAGCATTTGCTTTCACCCCCCTAAGATTTTGTTCTGAGCTGATTTTGTATTTACTCCAAATGCACACTTAATTGGAGATGATTCGGTGACCCATCTGCAAGTGGGAAAATGCAAGAATGATGGTTGCATCCAAAAGTGTGAAGCTCTAATGAGGTTTTATTGAAAGTGTGTGAGGTTTTCAAAACTTTAATATCTTTGGATGGCAGATGCTGTGGTTAATCTAGGGAAGTGTTGTTATAAATAATAGTGGGTTTATTTAATCTTTAGTTGCATATTGAGTCAAGTTTCCCATGCCTGGTTTTGGGTGTGCATATTCTTTTTATGTCTTTCCTTTCACTGCCTGTATCTGTGTTGATAAAATGAATGCTGAAACTTATCATTCTTTTAAAGTTTAATGTACTGTTAAGTTGGCATTATGAAGAAACTGTCACACCTTTTAGACAGCTTTGTTCAAAGTGGATGTTCACTGGCTTGACTAAATAAACTTAGTGTTACAAGTGTAGACATAGAAGGGTAGGTGTCTATGTGTATGCACATGCACGCGTGCACACACACACACACACACACACACATCTGTGGGACACATTTCAATCTTCCTTTTGGGGGGATTGTAAAATGGGCACTTATGAAGCTTGTCTGGAGTTTTTATCTTACGTTAATGAAAATGCATGAATTTACCCTCATATTTTTTGTCCATCTTTCAGCTTATGCTCTAAATAGGGATGAAGGATAATTTTGGTTAGTTGGTTCCTGTTTTTGTTTTGATACAAATGCATTAATTCATGTCTTTCAAAATGTGAACCAGAAATCCGCACTTCTCCCAAAGTTGAAGTCAAATTCAGCAAAATGTGTACATTGGGGGGAAAAGACACACAGTGTATATATTAGGGAAGAATGCACACAACCCCATATATTATGGGGGGAGGTGATTATATTTTGTTGTTACCTGCCTTCTCATTGATCTTGACCGATGGTGACCCTGCTGATGAGACATCTCCAAGACCTTCAGTCCTCCACTGCTCTGCCCAACTCCTGTAAATTCATTCTCATGATCTCTTTAAGTCTATCCATCTAGCATGTGACCTTCCTCTCTCTCCACTTCCCCCATATTTCCTAGCATTATTGTTTTTTCCCCCAAAGATTTATGCCTTCTCATGATGTGTCCAAAGTATGCCAGCCTCAATTTTGTATACTCTTGGCAAAATATCTCTGTGAGGGTGTTGAAGATGACAATGTGTCACTGTCAAAATCTCTCAAAACCTTACACTCCTTTTTAATGTGTACCACCACTGCCACCAATTATGTGAAGGTGATGGCCACTATCCCACCAATTCTTGACCATGAGACTTGAACTCAGGACTCTCTTAAGTGTCTCCTGCACTATAACTCTCTTTAGATGCCAGCACTCTGGGTTTCAGATCCCCCTCCCCCAGCTTGGCACCAACTATTCTTTCACACACCCGCTATGTAGTGTGTCCCAAACGCTATCTGCCCAGGGAGATGAGTTCTTCAGTTTATTATTTGTCCCCACTGCATGTGATTTCCTTGGTTTGGTTTTTATTGCTTATGGCATTTTAATCCTTTTCTAGTTTAATCTTGTTTTAAGGGGCTGGGAGGGTGGGATTGGGGGCATGAGGGGATGTTTTTAACTTTGTTTTTAATGTTGTAACCCGCCCTGATTGTTGTGCAGAGGGGCAGGCTATAAATAAAAATTATTATTATTATTAATTATTATTAAACCTAAAAGACTTTTCTCAATGTTGGTAGTATTTTTAAGGTACAGCTGCTTGTTGAAACTAAGGGGGGAAGCAGACGGGCGGCATGGGGCCGCCCTGGGAAGCTGCGGATCGGGGCCGAGGTATCTGCCCTGAGGTGCCACGTCCTAGGCCCAGGAAGCAAGACGCTGAAGGTGTGCCGCAAAAGGCCTCCGGCGCACCTTCAGCACCTTTTCCACTGCAGCATGTGTGGACACTGCAGCAGAAGTGCGTCGTTGGAGCGCCAGCCGTGCAGAGGGCCAGACACTCCGACGACATTTTTGGGAAGGGGTTGGGGTGCCCAGCGTGAGGCTGCCCCTCCCCTTCCTGGCCTTGAAAACAGCGCTTTGCACCATCTGCTTAGGCCCTAACCAGAAGGGTTATAAGATACAAAAGCGTAATAAAAGTTCTGTAAGAACTTAGTTTGTAAGGGAACGTATATAAAGCGATAAAGAACCAATTACCAAGACAAGCTAAAGAAACTGTCAAACTGTGCAATTAATAAAGCATTTAAACACCGTATCCATTGTGAATACCATCCACTAAAAGAGATACTGTACTCAGCCTGACTTGTAAATAAATCTATTACTTTGTTTACTTGTGACTCGACTAGTCACCAAACACTGTATCTCCCGCAGGATACTACAACAATTTAATTAATGACACTTCTCATCCCTGTCTTGGGTACCTAAAACCCTTTCTAACTGCCCCTCACAGCAGCCTAACCTAGCCTCAATGGCTGTTTATCCTTCAGGGCACAATAAACATCAACCCTAACTAACTCAAAAACTGCCCTGTCCCTCTTTTTATACTTGTTCTTGGGAGCAGCCCCCATCTTTTCTTGGCTTCACTCCTATTGGCTGTTGCCAAGGTTTTAATCTTCCTGTTGTCTCCACACAGGGAAACACAGATGTAATATTTGTGTGGATTTCTAAAAAGCAAAATGTGTGCAAATTTATGTACAAATTGGAATGAATTTAACTGGAAAACCCAGCCTGAAAGAAAAATTAGAAAGATTTTCCCATTCCTAGTGTTGACTCCCAGTCCTGCAATGGTAGCTTTACCATGAATAGCTGTAGTTCATCATAGTTCAGTGCCTAAAAATATGAAATACCACATACCATATAAAAATACAAATTAGCTTAATTTATTTCAATATATCTGCCAGTTCTTAATATATGGTAATGTCTCTATTCTCAAATTTGATCCTGCTTTTTTAAAAGCCTTAAATTGTTTCTGAAGGTTTTAATAAGCTCTCATTTTGTGTAATGCAGCTGGAGGGGCACTTGACCCAGACTATCTGTTGCTTCTTTCCAGTCTTAAAATAGACACTGGATAGTGGTGTGACATGTCTCTACTCTCATCTTTGGAGGATTTGCACAAACTGATCTGGGCCTTAAATGGCTCTTTTGTTTAGACACATGTTATGGAATGATGCACTCTCCTTAATGAACCAGCTGATAGATAAATTTGCAAAACAACCACCACCACCACCCAACAACCAATGATTCCATGCTTGAGCTAATGCTGGTAAGAAAACATTTGCATCACTTGGTTTGCATAGATAACAGTGATGAACAACATTATAGACTCTTTGTGTATATGTTTTTGTGAACTATTTAGAGATCACATTTTCTCCCCCACCCCAATAGCTACCCTCTTTAAAGGAAGGTTCTAGTCCACTGAGATAGAAGTGTAGAAAATGTGCTATTTTCAAGCTCTAGTTGGAAAAATTTCTTCTTTGAAACCTGTGGTAGTCTAAGCAGAGAGTAACAATCTGAGTAAGATATATTACATCCAAAGACACTTGTCTGTGCTAATCACTAAAAGGCTGTACTGAATGAAACAGCTCTAAACTAAGAGTTTGGAAATTTGTATCTTTGGACTACAACTTTCTGAATTGGAGCCATGATGGCTCAGGGATTCTATGTGTTGTAGTCTAATAAAATAACTTTGCAGTTTTATATTTTCAGCTACAGTTGCATGTGAAGAGTAATCACACTACTGGTACAGAAATGAAGGCAGGAACGGCGTTATTGTTCCAGGGCTAAACACTCACTTGTAACAGGGATTAATTGAGTTGGAAGAGGTCTTAAAGAGGAATCTAGTCCAACTTCCTGCCATGTAGGAATCCACTGAGAATGGAATCAAGCAATCCACTTGAGAGATGGCTGCCTAACTTGTGTATAAAACCTCCTACAGAGAAGAGTCCACCATCACCCAAGACACATCATCAAGATGTTCTTCCTAATGTTTAGTTGGAGTCTTCTTTATTTTATGTTATAGGACTAAATTGTTTCTTAGGTCTGCAGTTCCTCTGTAACTATGGAAAGACACAAAACAGCTCATCTTTTCCAGCTGTCAGAGAGTTGTCTTAACTTTGCCTCCCTGAACTAGTTGCTCTTCAGGTGTGTTGGACAAGAACTCCAACATTGATGCTGCCTGGGGTATGTGTGAGGGGAGTTATCATTCATCTTATCTAAAGGGTTATAGGTTAGGGAAAGCTGCCCTAACATTTCATGTAAATAAAACTTTTTGTTTTTGCTTATCTTGCTTTTGCTTAACACTGTTAGTGTGGAGTGCTCTTGTGTCTTTAGAAAGAAATTGGGTGATTAACTTCTTTGACATATAACATTTTTTTTTCTGGGAGAGGAGAAGAGGACTTCTTAAATTAATTTTCTGTACTACAAAACATGTTTATGTTAGTTGACAAGCCTGACAAAACCTCCTCAAAAAAACATAAGCAGGATCTTATAGCCTCTCCTTTTCTTCCACACAGGTGTGTATCTTATGAAATCAACATATCTTTGATGATAGAGAGAAGTGCTCCCAGATTTCAATGCACTGAAAATGGCTAAAATAGGAAGGGACTCAGCACTCCCTGTTGTGATCCTAATCTACCTTAATATTCCTGGAACTTTCATGAGCAGTGATGACAACTGGGGGCTTTTACAGACTGCCAGAAATAATCCAGCTTGAGACCACTTTAATTGTCCTGGCTCAGTACTAGGGAATCATGGGAACTATAGTTTATTGTGGCACCAGAGCTCTCTGACAGAGAAGGCTCAATTTCTCAGAAAAAAACTACAATTCCCATGATTCCCTAGCACTGAGCCAGGACAGTTAAAGTGGTCTCAAACTGGATTATTTCTGGCAGTCTGTACAGGCCCTGAGTCTTTGCTGAAGTTCAGATCCGACAACGCTGGACCTGCTTTGGCAGTCTCCCTTTCTTCTGATCAGTGCGGAGAAATAGGCAACTTCTTTGGCTATAGTATGGATATATGGATGTGAGAGCTGGACAGTGAAGAAAGTGGATAGAAAAAAATCAGCTCATTTGAGATGTGGTGCTGGAGAAGAATGCTGACCATAGATGGCCAAGAAGAGTAACAAATAGGTCCTAGAACAGATCAAACCTGAAGTCGCCTTGGAAGGCAGGATGACTAAAAGAGGCTTTTCTACTTTGGCCATATCATGAGAAGGCATGACTTAATGGAAAAGACAATAACGCTAGGAAAGGTGGAAGGCAATAGAAAGAGAGGAAGATCACACACTAGATCAGGGATAGGCAACTTTTTTGAGCCGGGGGCTGGGTTGCTGTCCCTCAGACAATTGGAGGGCCGAAGCACCAAAAATAATAAATAAATAAATAAATAAATAAATAGAAAGTTTTTAAAAATAAATAAAATAAAAATATATGCATGCACACTCTCTCAGCCCCAGAAAAGCCATGGCAAAACCCCTGTGAGGATTTTGCCAAGAAAACCCCAAGAACAAGTAATAACAACAATAATCAACATCATCATGGTGGGCGGCAGCGGCAGGACTGGCCTGGGGCCAGTCCAAAGGCCTCGGGGGGCCGCATCCGGCCCCCGGGCCTTAGGTTGCCTACTCCTGCACTAGATGCGTTGTCTCAATCAAGAAGGCCTTGGATCTAAGTCTGCAGGACTTGAGCAGAATGGTTGAGGGGGGGGGGGGCTTGGAGGTGTATCATTCACAGGGTCACCATGAGTCGAAGTTGACTTGAAGACAGTTAACAACAACAGGCATGGTAAATCTCAATTTTTCCATTTCCTGTTGGATATTAATGAGAATGAAACAGGTTTTCATCCTGTAACTTCAGGACACTCAGGATAAACTGTACAGCTTTTCTATGAAAATTGCAGTGCTTGCCCAGAAAATTGTAGTTTTCTAGAAACTATGCAGCTTTTAATACAGTGAAAACTGTAGCTTTCTTCAAGCAAAGGAAATTGCAACATATTCAAATGGGCAAAAACTGCACCTTCAGTCAGCCTAAGTTTTCTGTTTTTTTGTTTTCCTGCTGTGTAACATTTGGTTTGGGTAACATTCAAAGTGACGAAGGAGGTGCATGGAGAAACTGAAAGCACAGATTTTATAGGAAAGCTGCTCATTTGCTCAAGTTTCTGTGCAGTTTCTCCTGAGATGTTCTTTTGTGCCAAGGGGACAATTCCTGCAAGATGTAAAATCTTTTGAAATGCCATTTTGTTTCCAGATTGGGAACTGTAAATTCAACCCCAGTTGGGAAATTGGGAAATTTCTTTTCCATCCCTTGTTGTTGTGGTTGTGGTTGTTGTATACCTTCAAGTAATTTCAGACTTATGGCGACCCTAAGATGAACCTGTCATGGGGCTTTCTTGGCAAAATTTGTTCAGAAGAGATTTGCCATTGCTTTCCCTTGACGCTGAGAGGTTTCATGGCCAAGCTGGGAATTAATCCCTGGTCTCCACACCACTACACCAGGGGTCGGCAACCTACGGCCCCCGGGCTGGTTCCGGCCCAGGATGCCATACTTACTGGCCCAGGCGGACCCCTGCCGCCTCCGCCGCCTGTTTTTGTTGACGCGCGACTGCGCGCACCGCGACCAGCATTTTGTTCTCCAAAATGGCGGCCGCGACGCGTTTGCGCATGCGCAAACGCGTCGCGGCTGGCATTTTGGTGAACCAAATGCCATCCGCGTCACGTGCTTTCGCGCGTCGACAAAAGCAGGCAGCGGTGGAGGCAGTGGAGGCGGCAGAGGAGGAGGCGGCATGCGCAAACGGGACGTGGCTGGCATTTTGGAGACCAAAATGCCGGCCGTGTCCCGCGCTGACGAAAGTAGGCGCAGCGGCGGCGGCGGCGGCGGCGGCAGGGGTCCTCCTGGGTCGGTAAGGGGACTCATGTGGGGGGGCCGCTTGCGTCAGTGGAGGGTGTGCGCGTGCCGCCATTCCCCCCCCTTGGCCCAGCCGAGACCTGTGCTAGTGGAGACCGGCCCAGGTCTCAAAAAGGTTGCCGGTCCCTGCACTACACCATGTTCACTGTGCTCTTACATTATGCTGGCTTGCATCCTTACTGTTTACTATAATAGTTCAGGGTTCTGAAAAGATCTAAGAAGAGGTAAAGCCAACAGACCTTCCAAATGTTGTTCAGAGAGATTTCAACACTTTCTCACAAAGTTTGTGCCCTGCTTTGCACCCAGTTCTGGCTATTCATTTCTGTTGGACAGCTCTCTCCCGGCCCAGGTCTTCAGGACCTACTCTTGCTATTAAGCTTTTGGTGAATACTCCAGCTGATTTATGTCATCCTTCCTGGGTGAATTCCCACTCTGCCATGGAAACCCGCTGGAAAACTTTGGCCAATTCATACTGTTTGTCTCAGAGGAAGGCAAAGGCAAATTCCCTCTGAACAAATCTTGCCAAGAAAACACCACAATAGGTTTGAATTTAAATTCATTCTTCATCATTGTACCCCACCACAAATTTAAACCACAGTACATTTTTTTAAAAGATGAGCAACTCATTTTAGTGGTCTCCTAACTTTACACAGAGAAAGCCAATCTGTTTTACAAGACAAGTATTTCCAGCTGCAAACTGGAACAGCAAGTTTTTCTGGAGTTTAAGAAAATGTACACGTGAACAAAACATAGCAAATTTACAGCATTTACAGATCTTACATGCTATTGTTGAGCTACTAAGGCAGAATGCCGTGTCTAAAATCACTCATTCATTTTATTTACTG
>CM034708.1:193014556-193026036 GCA_020142125.1 Phrynosoma platyrhinos | reverse complement strand
GGCTAAATCCTTCTGATAACATCAGGATGCTGCCCATTTTAAATTCTAAGCCACTTCAGGTAAGCTGTTTTTATTAGCGGTGCAATAAGGTCCAAAGACTGTAGCACCCAATATTCATTGACAGTCTCTCATCCAAGTACTAACCTGCTTAGCCTCCAAGATCAGGCAGGATGTGGTGCCTTTAGGTTACTTAATCCCCCACTGATCTACCCTCACCAAATCATAAAAACTTTTGTTTTGCCCCTAAATAACCTATAGGAGGCCTGGGGGCATTTAAATCATATTTTTGGCAATTTATGGGCCATTTTGGTCACAGGAGAGGCCATTTTTAAGCAACAGGAAGTCACTTCTTGTTCATTTCCTTTTTTTAGAAAGGCCTTTCTGAGGTCTAAATTGGGCCAGGGGCACCCCCCCCCCCCAATATAGCAGAAACCCCTAACAGAGCATTTTGAGCCCTCCTTAAAAAGTTTGGAAAATTCTGCAGTTTTATCCTGGGGCATCCAGTCATGGTGGAAAGGTCCTTCACACCCACTAGAAGTCAATTTGGAACCCAGCCCCCCACAAAAACAGCCCTGGGGACTGCCATTTGCCCACCCCTGGCTTGCAGAATACAAAAAGCTACAAGCAGCACTATATCTAGCTGAAGACACACGAAAAGGTAACAATAAAATGATATTAAATTGTCTGTAGCAACTCATTGGAGGAGACAATAATGCTAGGAAAGGTAGAGGGAGGTAGAATGAGAGGAAGAGTACACACCAGATGGATGGTCTCAGTTAGGAAGATCATTAGTGTGAATTTATAAGACTTAAGCAGAGCAGTGGAAGACAGGGCTTCTTGGAGATGTCTCATCCACAGGGTTGCCATGAGTCAGGGTTGATTTAAGGACAGTTATCAACAACAAGCTCACCTGTTTAGTTCATAATAAATTAATGGAACTGAAGTTAATGCAGAATTACTGTTCTTTAAAGAAATAGTAAGTAAAAAAGTAAAATTATTCCCCTTTGACAAGGGTATCAAGTCATGTCTGACCCTAGGGGATGGTGCTCAGCTCCATTATTAAGCCAAAGAGCCAGCATTGTCAAAGACTACTCTGTGGATCATGTGGCCCGCATGACTGTACAGAACACTGTTTACCTTCCCACTGAAGTGGTACCTATTTAGCTATTTGCATTTGCATGCTTTCAAACTGCTAGGTTGGCAGAAGCTGGAACTAGTGATGGCGGATCACTCCATCATGTGGCACTTGGGCCTCAAACTGCCAACCTGCTGATCTTGCAATCAACAAAGTCAGCATCTTAATTGCTTGAGCCACTGCATCCCCAAAGAAATAGTATCCTAACTTTAATGATCATGAAGAGACCAATTTTATGCCTGCCTTGAACACACCACCCTATTAGATTGTTATATCTTTTCACATGTTATTTGAAAACCCTGTTTCCCCCCATCCTTTCTGTATCTTGCTCCCAACTGAATGCTTCTCAGCTGTAACATCTCCGAGCAGAGAACTTTGTGTGCCATGGTAACATTTTTAATATTTTGAGCAGATTTTTTTAAAAAACATCTTATTCTATCTATAAACAAAATAAATCAATAGATGAGGCCCTGGAGACCCATTTCTCCGTAGCCATTTTGTTCCAGCTGCTCTCAGTTCCATGCAGTTTGTACCGCAAGCATATAAAACAAACCAGCCTACCTGCTTGGCGACATAGAGTGCAGATTTCCTCAAGACAGAAGGGCTGTCATAAACATTGTGGGCTTTTACAGTGTGGGTAATAATAAGATTACTAATAGTGTTGAGATGTTTGCTTATTTAATAGCCTATCATTTAGCAGGGAAAGAATGTCTTGCTATCACAGCTGCTGACACTTTTCTGGGGATAGCGTTAGTTATATGTTTGGAGTGGGGGGGGGGAAGAAGCAGATATTTTAATAAAGTATATTTTACATTGCAAAAGTCAGAAGGAAAATAGAATGAGGCCCTGCCAAAAGCAAACGAAACTGTCATTTGTTGTAATTTCTCATGTTTGCACAGGGAGATTGTTTGAATCTCGATTACTATTTGTTTGTTGCTTTAAAAAAAACAAACCCTTGGCTTCCTTGGCTTTGGTGGACAATGCCAGTTTTCAGTAAAAAGAGTATATTCTGAGCCCCTGAGGGACTTAAAACATAAGTAGCTGAGAGGTGAGAGAGGGAGCTGTAAAAGATATAAAGGAAGAGAATAAAGGACTAGCAAAATATATTGTCTTTTTGTTGTTAAAGATAGGCCAATTGTTCATATAATCCTGAAGAGGTCTGAGCAAGGGCAAGAGAAGAGGAGTGGAGGAGGAACAAAGCAACAGTATTTCTCTCTTTAGTCTTGTTTTTTCTCTTCCTCTCTTGAGTTTCTCACTAGGCAATTGGAGTTATGGTGGGAAAAAGGGTATTTCACTTCAGTTAAGTCAGCCACTGAAATACTATATTCTTCCATGTACAGTAAGATCCAAAATCCACAAAAAGCAATACCTTTATTGGCCAACCAAAAATGCACATAATACCTGAAGCGAGCTTTTGATGCTCCACCAAAACAGGTATCATTATGTGGATTTTGGATGTTATTTTACTTTGCTGTATTACCAACATGGCTATCACGGGATATGTTTTCTACATTCTCCCATGTAAGCTTGCCTGGGCATTAAGATTGTCTCTTCATGAGAGGCCTTTTCTCTCTCTTCTGTCAATATCTGAAGCACAATTTGCAGGAATACGACAGAAGGTCTTCTTACTGGCTGCTTTCAGACTTTGGAACTTCTCACCCAGGAATGCCTGGGTGCCCATTCATACTGCAGGATTATAGTGCTGTTATTTCACCTCAGCTACCATGCTTCCAATGTATTTAACCAACGGACTTGTAGTTTAGAGAGGAGTATTTAGACTCCTTATCCAGAGTGCTCTAGTGCCTCACTAAGGGCCTTTGCAGACTGCCAGAAACAGTGCAAATTGAGTCCACTTTAAGGGTTAGGGTTAGTGCTAGGGAGTCATGGGAATTGTTTTTTTCCGGAGACATTGAGCCTTCTCTGTCAGAGAGCTCTGGTGCCACAATAAAATACAGTTCCCATGATTCCCTAACCCTAACCCTTAAAGTGTGCTCAATTTGCACTATTTCTGACAGTCTGCAAAGGCCCTAAATTACAAATCTTAGGATTCCATAGAATGAAACCATGAGATTTAAAGTGGATAATCCCCTTGCCCCTCCCAGTTAGCTGGAGATCCGTTCTGGACCTTCCCCTGCAAATCGGGAAAATCACAATGATCAAAGCCTCATTGATTTCAATGGCAACATGTGCACCCTGGGTGCATGTGCCATTTTGTTCCTCCTTGCTTGCCATCCACAAAGGACCGAGACCACAGACTCCAAGTGTGCGAATGGGGAGGAATGAGTGTACTGCTATTGCTCAGTAGTGTGAATAAGCTAGTCCTCTTCCTGATCACTTTTCCCTGGCAAGCAAAGTTATTTCTCTTTTGGAAGGCCATTGGCCCACAAACTAAGTATAAATATGGTGCAGTTAAGGAGTGAGAATCATGTGGTCCTCTAAGTGTGGTTGGACTGCAACTCTCAGCAGCTCACACCAGCATAGCTAAGGTGAAGAATGCAGGGAACTGCAGTTCAGCAACATCTGGAGGACCACATGATCCCATCCCTGTACTTACTGTACTTACTTGTTTTATGATTTGTTTTGTCTTTGTCTTTTATTTTTATGTGTAGTACTGTTGTTAGGCACCTTGAACATAAGTTGGAAAAAGAGTGAATTTATTTAATAAACAAAACCACAAGACACAGATTATACACATATCAAAATGGAAAATGTTTCCCTGCCAGAATTGCTGTTGAAACTTTGGTTCATATTTCCCTTGCATTATCTTATTTTGCTTGTATTTTGTTTGCTATCTTGGGTGGACTTTTGTTCTGAAACTAAACTTTGATTTATTTTGGGCCTTGGTATGTTTCATAATATCTCTTCCAGGGCATTTTACAATGTAGTTCGAATAAAAATCACAAGTGTTAAATAGATTAATACCTATACAGTTAATACCTATACAAATAATCAAATAACATGTATCCATGTAGGGCACAGGACAAAAACAGCAGAACTTACAATGCAACATTTTTTCAATATTTAAAATAGAAAACATTAAAACATCTGCACAAATAAAAATGCTTTCACCCAGTATCTTGAAAGATGCTGCAATGGCCTCCAGATGAGGCTCCATAGACAAGGCATTGCAGATGAGAAAGACACTAATTTTGAGACACTGAAAAATGGGAATTGAATGAGGAGATGATGTAAAATGAACACATTTGCTTAGGCTTCCTTTGTGAATTTTTGGTGCTGCCTCTATTAAATATTGTGGAAGTGAATTTCTGCATGGTATTACATCCTTTTCTAGCCAATACTCCTTATGATATTGACAATGGGAGATTGAACCTGACACTTAGGACTGCCTTGGAAAACATAGTGCTGCCTTGGAAAGCTAACATACTGAGTTTATACAACCATATGGTGAGCTTAGGAAACTGACATATTGAATATTGAAAATAACTCCGCAGAAGAGCAACAAAATAACTCTACAAGTATGGTTGTTTTGCCATCATGCATAGGCTTTACCATTGTGCATAAACTGGCTACATATAGATACATATTCTTTTCTGAGTTCCACTTGGACAGCTAGGCTTGTTCTTATGGATCAACAGCCCAGCCAGAATATGGGATCTAGATGTGTACAGCTTTGGTCCTCCAGATATTTTGGATTTCAGCATCCAGAATCTTTGAATATTGGCCAAGCTAGCTGGAGCTTCTGAGAGCTGAAGTCCAAAACATCTGAAGGACCAAACTTTGAGAATGACGGACCAAGATGAAGCCAACTTTTCCTAGTGTTTTGTTATAGTGTTGCATTATGGGAGTGAATACTGTAAAAATCAATTGTATCCTCCACCCCCAGGGGGAAAAAATACTTTATGTTACATGGTGCTACTCTTGTAAAGTTGTAGGGCCTAAGCAGACTGCCAGAAATAGTGCACATTAAATTGAGGCACTGCCCTGGCTCAGTGCTAGGGAATCATGGGAACTGTAATTTATTGTGGCACCAGAGCTCTCTGACAGAGAAGGCTCAATGTCTCAGAAAAAAATACAATTCTCATGATTCCCTTGCACTGAGCCAGGGCAGTGCCTCAATTTAATGTGCACTATTTATGGCAGTCTGCTTCGGCCTGTAGTTCTTGTGCCCCTTAGATAGATCTACCAGAAGTGTGTGGCAAAAGAAAGGTAACACCAAGGGCCATAGTAGTGGTATAAAGACTCCAGTTGTGTAATGGAGGAGCACAGAAAAGGGTGTAGGAGTCTGACAGGACTGGCATCATGCATGACAAAGTGACTGATATGAGGAAGAAGGATTTTGATGGGGCAGACAGGAGAAAGTAGCTGGCAGTGGAAAAAACTGCAACAGCATTTGTATGGAGCGGAATTTATGGAGTGGAGGAGTTTGCCGACGGAACTAAATTTTAGCATCTTTCTTTCATTTCAAAATACTCAGGTCTTAAACCTTGGACACTCGGGATGGGCACAGTGAAAGGCAATGATGTTCAGAAACACCTGGATGCAGGTTGTGTGTCCTAATCCTATCATGGGAGAAAGTGATACCTGTCCACAGTGTATCTTCTTCTTTTTTCCAATTTTGTAGCATCTAATGTTGAAGGTGAAGAATTAAATATAAATAAAAGATCGTGCTAATATAACATTGGCTAATTCATGAACAGTTAAAGTGAAATATAGTAGTTTCTCTGGGAATTGCTTAAAATAGCAGATACTGAGCAGGGATTTTATTTCTCTATCCCTCTCCTCTCTGTTTTTTCTTCAATAGTAGTCTGAGGACAACTGGGAAGAAAAATAAAATTATAAGACATCGTCTTAGCATAAAAAAGCTTTTTTGTGTGTGACATGTCTAAGCAATGAATACTATATCTAGTTCCAAAAGCAATCCAAGGGCAACAAAGAATTGAAGGTCAAACAATAATAAAATGAAGGAGGGGAAAATTATAGCCTTTCTTGTTCTGTTTGTTCTGTTTTTGTGATGTGCTCCTTGGCAGCTGTGAAGGTTCTGTGCTTTAAAAAAATTGTCACACATCTATTTGTGATTTGTACTATAAAGAAAGCAAGGCAGCCTTATGTGGACACACATCAGCTCATAGAAGTGTCTTGCTGAACTCCTTTGCCTCTTCTGATCACCAACAAGATCCTTTTACGATGGAGTTAGTGATGGGGCTTCACAGCCATTTCCATCAGTCCAAATGATCCCTTCTATACATATATGTTGATTGGCAGTACAAAGTTCTTCTTACAGTCTGAACAATACAGCGGAGCTCTCTGTAACAGCCATTCCACACTACACAATTACAGTGCTATGATTCCACTTTTAATTGTGGTGTCTGCATCCTATGGAATATTGGGATTTGCAATTTAGGGAGGGATATTTAGAATTCTTAGACAGACACCTTTGGTGATCCCCAAACTGCAAACTCCAGGATTCCTTAGAATGTGGCCATGACAGTTAAAGTGAAATTATAAAATTTAATTTTATATTAAATTAAAGTGAAACTATAACTGTGTGGTGTGAAAGAGCCCTAAGAGTAGTACAAATGAGAGAATATAACTAGCAAATGTCACTGTGGAACTTCTTTCTGGCTGCATCTGCACTGCAGAAATAATCCAGGTTGATACCACTTTAACTGCCATGGATCAATGCTATAGAATCCTGGGAATTGTAGTTTGTTGTGGTGCCAGAGCTCTCTGACAAGAGAGGGCTGCATGTCTGACAAAACTATAATTCCCAGAATTCCATAGCATTGAGTTATGCAGTTAACGTGGTGTCAACCTGGATTATTTCTGCAGTGTGGATGCAGCCTCTGCTAGAACAGAGGTGGGAAATATTTGGCCCATGGGCTGAATGCAGTCATTGGGACCACACTAGAAGCTCGGCAATGGCCTGAGACCATAAAAAAATTGAGGCTGGTTTGCAGGATTTACCCCCCCAAAAAAAACAAAAACTGGCCCAAAATTTCCCAAACCAAGTAAAATGCATGGGGTTGGTTCCCCTACCTCCCTACCTCTCCCCAAAACACCCTCACCAAAAAATAAAATAAAAAATAGCATTGACTCAAAATAGCCAAAATAGCAGATGGCAACAACATTGCGTCAATTCTGGTGTGGCAAAACATACTGATGGGGCCCAACATGTGGGTTCAGCTGGGAAAAGTGTCCCTTTTGCAGTTACCCAGTCTTGTATTAGTGTTCTGGATGTACAGTAATTTTTTCAGGTGTCCTCTTTAAAATGGCACTTGCAAATGTATTTATTTGTACAAGTCTTTGAGGAAGGAACCAATGCTTTATTTGCCTTCTACTGTTGTTTATATAGCTTTATCAGATGACAGTAATTTGTGATCTTATATATATGTAACCCGTGAATCCCCCATTTTTTTTGTAAAGCCGAATATTTTTGCCACGCTTTGAGCTCCAACATGATAAAGTGGGATAAAAACCAAATAAATCATGGTTCAGGGTTTAGTGGTTTAGCCCCCACCCCCCAATTCTGTCTGTCAATAGCATTAATCTAGTTTTGATGAATGCAAACTGTATTTTTAAAATCATTTCACATAAAATGATGCCCATCTTAAGCTTTGCTCATTGCTAGAAATGACAAGTATGTTTACATCCCTAGAATGGCAGCTTTCAACTGGATGATGCTATGTTGTTTGACGAATGCAGTTAATAATATTCTGGCTGTCATTCAGATCAGAATTTCCCAAAAAGTGTGGGACTGGAACAGGTAGAAATTATGTAGAATTTCCTTTTGCAGAAAAACAAAAGCAGTGGGTGTCCCTATTCCAAAACTCACCCATTTGCCTTAATGTGTTGTTTTCCACCCATATGCACTGTTAAATTATAGTCCTGCCTGCGAAAGGAGCTCTGCCAGCTTGTGGCCGTTCAAATTCTCAAAATGTTTTTAAGCATATTGTTGTGACTGTCTGTGGCAGCCCAGACACATGTTCCATATGTCAAACCTCTAGCTTTTACTGGCTTAACGTCTTTCATAGTGCAATTTGCAAGCTAAAAAAATAAAAGTTGCTTTTATCTAAATTCTGGTTAACCACAATCATGTCTGCATTACGTTACATCTAGTAACCAGTAGCCCAATTCATGCAACCAAATGAAGTGGTGGGATGCATTCAATCCATGGGTTTATTTTGTGAGTCTGCTTTTTTGTTTTGTTTTTTGGCCTTTTATAATTCAATTGATATCATCCACATGGAACTGGCAAGTCCAAAATGTACTTTCTAAGTGTGTGCTAATTTGAATGTTGGCAAACTAGCTACAGTCAGTTTTGATCTGCATTTCTACTGGGGAGGAAAGAGCTATGTTTAAATGTAGCAATGCCTAAGAATTCCTATTTGAAAACAGAGCCGTAGTTCAATCATACAGAGCAGTGACTTTGTCAAGAGGATCAGATGAATTCAAAACATCCTGTTTTCCTGCAGATGTACTCAGTGGTAATGAGAGGAGGGGAAGGGGGCAGCAAGGAACATTCCATACCAATTATGGTGTGTCAGTTGAATTGTTTTCAAAGAACATATTTCTGTTGTTTTGTGTTATCTTCAAATTCTTGTAAGTACAGACCTATGCATGTGCATACTGTACATATTTACTTGGAAGGAAGAACCATTACATTTAGTGGTACTTACAACTGTAAGTGATACTTTACTCTGTAGTAATTTTTTTAGTATTAGTGTTGTAAGGGAATGCAGGGTGAAAAAATATCCCACAGAGCTTCTCCCATTGCAATTAATGGGAGTTTGAAGCCTGCAGCCCTCTGTGTGTTTCCGTTCATTGCAAAGCATTAAAACACAAACAACAAAAACTTATCAAAAGTTGTTGCAGAAGAGAGATAGGTTTGCCACCTTCTTGATGCCTTTAAGCAGCCCCATAACAAGCATAACAAGAAACAGGTAAAACTTTTTTTTCTTGATGAAGATTATAGGCATCAGGCAATGATCAACATGAAGACAGTTAACAACAACAAAAAATGAAGATACAACCAGCAGTCAACAGTTCAGGGCAAGGATGAGCAACTTGTTCCCCTACAGATGCTGTTGGACCATAACTCCCATCAGCCTCGGCTAGCATAGTAAACGGTGAGGAATGATGGTATTGCAGTCCAACACTATCTAAAAGGCCACAAATGTGCCCCCCTCAGTATAAGCAGATCCTTGTTGCTTTGTATTGATTTATGTTATTGATAGATTTGAAATACATATATATGACCCATCTCCATGTTAAATTAATGTGTTTGTCTGAATCTCCAATGTTGCTTTGTCAATTTAAGAAGTATTGTTAGATGTGCATTTTTGGAACTGGATTGTTACAGTTTGTGGGTGCAGAAAGTAGAGCAAATTAAAAAATAGTGGAAGAAGTTGTTTAAAACATTACAAATATAAGAGCAAGAAAATTAACATCTTTAGCTCTGGTGGTGCAGTGGTTTAATGCCTGTATTTCAGCCACTCCAGTTCAATACCAGCCAGGGTCTCAGGTTTGCATCCTTCCAAGGTTGCGAAAATTAGTACCCAGCTTACTGGGGGCAATTAGCTTACACATTGTAAACCCCTTAGGTGTGTTTAAGTGCTCTATAAGTAGTATAGAAACCTATCGTCCTTGCTATTGCCGTTGCTTTAAAGATCAAAATTTCTAATGCAAGCTTATTTACAGCATGTATACCTTAACCATGGAAAAGCATGGAAAAATTCCTTTCCTATTCCCTTTTAAGACTGTTACAGTCCACAATTAGGATTTATTTTTATTGCTTATTTGTTACATCTGAGATTTTGCATTAATAGATATAACTACAAGGATGGAGCTTGGTCATCATAGTTTTGTCTGACAATGCCACCTCCCCCCTTGTGAAGTCTACTTTTCAGCCTGGCAGCACCCCAACTGTAGGATTTCTGAGGTGCTGCAAGTCAGGGCCCTGAGAAATGATGTCTGTGGTGCCAGGAGGTCTTGAGGCATGTTGAGAACAGGGAGCTGGATAGTGATCACCAGCCATTATAAAAAGGCTTTTTAAAAAGCATGGCAGTGGGTTATGACAGTGGGCTGTGGCAAGATTTATGCCAGCTTCTTCAAACCTGGCACTGTCCAGATGAGTTAGATTATACTTTGCATAATCCTTGATGTTGTTAATTGCCATTGAGTTGACTTTGATTTATGGTGACCCTGTGAATGGGAGACCTCTAAGTAATCCTGTTATCAACAGCTCTCTTAAGATCTTGAGAACTCAGGGCTGTTGCTTCCTTGATTGAGTCTGTCTTGCCTGTAATGTGCTTTTCCTTTTTTCCCCTACTGCTTTCCCCTTATAGAGCATTACTGATTGTACTACTAAGGATGTGTCCAAAGTATGGCAATCACAGTTTAGTCATTTGGGCTTCTAGGGAGAGTTCAGGCATGATTTTCTCTAGAACCTTTCTCTTTTCTTAGCAGTCCACAATATCTATAGAATTCTCCTTCAACACAGCTTTTCAAGTGAGTTGATTCTCTTCCTATCAGCTTCACTGCAGTTTCCAAAACAATACATAGAATTGGAAATATGATGACACGGACAATTGTGACTTTGATGTTTAATTATATATCTTTACATTTGAGCATGTGTGGTCATATAATCCCAACACACATGTAAAATGGCCAAACTGGCAGACAATGATGGTGTTGGGAGTCAAAATCATCCAAGGTGTGTGGAGGTGGGAACTGCTTCATGTCATTAAAGCAAACACAGAAAAGAGGAAGATTGTTCTTTCATGTCTTCAATACTTTTATCCTTTGCAGCACTATAAATGCAAATTGTTCTTAAAGGAAAGAGCAACCTTTCAAAATCAAAGAAAGGGCAAGTTCTTTTTAAGATGCTGGGTATCATTTTTGTTGTAGACAAAAATGTTATGTATATTCTCTTAAACAGTTAACTCTAATCTGTCCTGTCACATTATATAGCCTTTGCACAGAATGGTAATCTTTGACTCTTGTAATGTAGAGTTGATTTAAAGAAAAAGCCATGGAAGCATCAAGTTTGTTCATGGCAAAACCCAAAATTGTTACTCAAGAAAATAAAGTATAAATTCAACTCATTACTTGTTAGTCTTCATTCTCAAAAGTAACAATTATCTTGTAATATTATCTATTTCATTTTTTTTCAGCTGTCCCCCAAAATAATTGAAAATCTGGCCCTCAAAGTTTTTTTTGAATAACAAGTAAATGGTTCTCTTTATATATATATATATTTTAGCATTAGTGTCATTGAAACTTCTAAAAGTAGCCATGTTGTCTGTATCTCATAACTTTATCAATTTTTTTATAAAGTAGCAAGAGCTAAGCACTTATTGCCACAAGTAAGGTGAGGAAGACAACC
>CM034708.1:192996047-193007977 GCA_020142125.1 Phrynosoma platyrhinos | reverse complement strand
CCCCCCCCCTCAGCTGATCTGCTCCATACTGTAGCATGCATAACTATTAATCTGACCCTGGACCGAAACACTGAAGAATTCCTCTTCATTATTCAAGATTGCAAAGATTGTTATAAAAAGAAAATTACACAAAGGGCAGAGGGATGGCCTTCAACATAATTCAAATGTGCTTGGTATTTAAACTTCAAAAATTGATATTGTCCTAGGGACACAAGAATGTAAAAGTGGAATGTGGAGAGAAATATCTCTGGATGCCTATTGAGACAAGCTCTTCAGTGTGCCTGCAATGCTTCGTTGAAAAATCTGGAGCTCTTCAAATGTCAGGTTCAGCATTAAAGGAGAGTCTGCTTCTTAATCTAAGCATGAAAGCAGCAAGTCAGCACAATATAACCAGGTCCTTGTTCATGTTATCCCATGGATCCGTGTAGAGGAAGGATTTAAGGGGTCATAGCTATACTGCTGATTTGTTAGCCTGAAGGGTTTCATTCTTAAACCTGGATAAATATAGATCGTGCAAATCTATTCTGAAGATTAGCTGCAACTACTTTATCATCTATGGTGGGTGATTTTTTCCCCCTCCACCATTTTCAAGGATTTTGCACTGTTTTGTGTTAAGTATGATGCATTGTGTATTATGTTCTTTAGAATCATAGTGCTTGGGCATTGCAGAGATGTTTAAGTAGTGCATGCCACTTATTAGCACAGCTTTGTTAATGAATCTGCAAGACTTACAGGTCACTGGATGTTTTTGCTGGTATGTTTTTACTGTGTTAAGGCATTATTCCTAAATTTAATGCTGTCCTTTCCAAATAAAGTAGAGGCATGAATTCAACAGTGACTTGTTAACACTTATGTAAGTTCAGTTGATTCAATGAGTCTAACTATTTGGGACTGAAATTTGGCTTCAGGCTTTAATCTTCAAATGCTGGGCCCTTACAACATAATGGTTAGAGTCTTTAATTAGGTACAGGCTTTGAGACCCAGGTTCAAATCTTTAGCCAAGAAGCTTATAGGTTTAACATGGTTATTTTGCATTTGCCTCCATCATTTGTCATAGTTATTTATTCAGTACAAAAATGCTGGAAGACAATTGGAGTTGCAGAATGGACTTCATCACTTCTGTTGCAGGTTAGGGAATGCTGTTTTTAATGGTCCTGATGGGTGGTTTCTTTGTTTTTTAACTCTCTTCAAGTAACTCTCCTTGGTCCTGCATCTTGAGAGAACTCACCCAAATTACACCTTGTGTTGGTTTTGTACCTGCAGGTACAAAATTAAGCAATTTCATTATTTTTAAGAGATTCCCCAGTTATAGTATAGTATAATCATAGCACTATAATTCTGCAGCACAAGAAGGCCCTCAGCTACTTAACCTTTATGGGGATATGCAATGTATTTTTGTTCTTTCTATTTTGCCCCCATTCCTGTCTCATTCTGCTACACAGCTGGACTAGCCCATAAATTGTCCTCTGAATGTGCATACTCCAAACAGCAAAACCCAGAGCATTTTCACACTACACATAGCACTATATTCACTTTAACTGCCATAGCTATATCCTATGAACCCTGGTGTTTGTAGTTTGGTGAGGCACTAGAGCTCTTTGGCTGAGAATTCCAAATACCCCGTCCTATACTGCAAATCCCAGCTGTCTGTAGGCTGTTGCCATGGCAGTTAAAGTGTAATCATAGCACTATAATTCTGCAGCACAAGAAGGCCCTCAGCTACTTAACCTTTATGGGGATATGCAATGTATTTTTGTTCTTTCTATTTTTAGCATAAAAATTGATCCTTGGGGATGAAAACGTTATGAATGTGTTCTGAAGGCACCTGATACTCTTAAGTCATGAAGCTAAGAGTGGCAACTGACAGTACCTGGATGGTATTTGTTCTACTGAGGCCCTTAGATCTGAGCTTAGAAAAGTTAACTTTTAGACCCCAATTCCCAGAATCCCCCAGTTAGAATGACCAAATAATGAATATCATAAATCAATGGTATCTGTTTGGGAAGGAGAACCTTTCATTTGCCAGCTGTCCATTGTGTGCCAGTTCAGTGGCCTATTAGAATATATTTGATTCTTGACACTGGTAGTCTTAACAGCGCTATACCCTTTGTGCTGGTTTAGTATCACCAGCTGCAGCTTTCAACAATGGGAACAGAAACTTCAGATGACAAATGTGAGTTTCATAAGTGCCACTGAGTCATTTTTGTCCTGTTTGTTGTTCTGTTTCATAAACCAGGTGTGCATAAGTGAGAGATGGCTCAGTCTTGCGCTTACCAATATGGCAAGAGACGTAACACACACAGAGAATGATTGAGAAGATATGTATGAGCAAATTGGCAAATTAACCTCTTTTTTTCTGCCTTTCTAGGATTTCTGCTAAACATGGTTCTGGATGTTTCCCCCTCACTGCATATTCCAGTTTTATAAAATGGGAGAAACTTAGAAGAGAGATTGGAAAAAGGGGCGAGGTCTTGGCAAGACAAAAGGCAGTAGTCTTTACCTGTGAAAGAATACAAACTGTCATAAACTGAATAAATAAATACATGCAAAGAAAATAAATATCTTTGTTTCTGGAGCTCTGGCGGTAGGGTGCAGATCAATTAATTCAAATTGAAAGAAATACTCCTACTCCTACTACTTTCTTACCTGCCTCTCTCCATGATATTTATTTTTTTCTTCCTTGCCTCTTCCAATAGATTGAGGTGGTGAACAACAACAAATCAACAATGAATTCTGACTAAATTCTAACAACAAGGATTCTTACTAAACAGCAGGAAGAACAGTGTGGCAGAGTGTTTAACAGATAAATTAGGTTCTCTGGTAGATTCTCTGCTATTGGAGACTTTTAAATAGAGATTAGATGCCCACCCCTTAGGGGTACTTCAGCAGTGGATTTCTGCCCTGTCTGGGGACTTAACTGGATGCCCCTGGGAATCACTTCCAACTTTATTAAGCTTATCGCACCAGTACCTGTAATGTTCCCACCGAGTCCCTGGAAAGTAACAATATGGGAACGGGTGTTACTGGATTAGACTAGTGATAACGCAATAGTAACATTTTGAGAACAAATATTATCTCACTGCATTTACTGTTGTACCGGTACCAACATTAAAGTAGTTCCTCAGCCTTCCCTCATTGGCGCATGCTCACTGTTGCGAAAACCCCTATGTCTGCATTGGAAAGAATGCTACTGAGAGGTTTAGGTAGTGAGCATTCATTGTTTTTTCTCGTAAACATGACACAATTCAGTCTACAAAAAAATAAAAAAAATATTTTTTAAATTACCTGTGACACCTTCCTTGTGTCAACACCGGAAGAGTTGAGTTGAGTTTGTGGATGTTCGAGGACTAGAGAGGAGGAGGTTGTCTTAGCCAATCAGAACACGAGGACAGATTGAAACCGGGTAGGATTATCGCACACACATAATATTGAATGGTCTGAAAGTGTTCTTGCTGGCTGAGGACACATTTTTACAGTTCTCTTCCTGGAACAGGCAAGGGACTGTCAGAACACAGAATGCGAACTCAATGAGGTTCATACCATGCAATAAAATATGTTCCATTCCGTTCCCATTACGTATCCATTATGTTACGAGAACACAGTGTGCTAAACTTATATGATTCATCTAGATCTGCACCACCAGTGATTTTTTTTAGCCCCCCACCCCAGTGAGTGACATATCAGGTCAGTGTGATCGTGTGTTACTGTTCATGGAGATGCAGTTTAGGCACAATTTAGATGCATGTGCCCTACAGTCAAGGAACAGCTAGCTGCTCTTCAACTATCCCACTTTTAGAAATACAGTCTGCACCTACAAGTACATTGTTATGACTATTTAAACTCCCTTTAACTGTCATCGCTTCATCCTACTGAATGTCAGGATTTGTAGCTTCAGGAGGTACTTAGAAATCTCTGTTACAGGGCTCTAGTGCTGTTGTTCAGACAAAAGTGCAGATATATCAAAGAGGTAAGTACAAATGCCAGGATTCCAATACAATGAAACAAAGTGTTATCAAAGAGGTATAATTATGTAGTGTAGTTACAGTTTCAGTAACAGGATGACAGGAATAGCCCGAATTGTGCACAAAGGAAAATGGTGTCATGTATAAAAAAAAAAAAGGGGGGGGGAGATTCTTGAAGCATATGCAAGTGGTCAAACTACACAGCCATTCATTCTCTTCAGGTTCTCTTTTCTTTATCAACTGGAAACCCTCCTAAAATGAAGCTATCCTATAGCTTTCAAAACCAACATGAAACAGATTTGTGGTGAGACTGATAGGGCCTTAGGCTGTCATGTCATTTTTTTTAAAAAAATGCCAGGACTGCATTCCACTCGAACCTCCCCCCCATCAGATTGATGTTAAGCACAGTGTCTGAACTATGTGCAAATGTGTACCAAACATGAGAAAACAAATATAGCATTCTCAGTCATACTTCAGATAAGACATTTACATGCCATATTCTTCTGGTTCTTTAGCATGAGAGAGTACAGAGCTGGTGTGAAAATTGAGCTGCTCCATCCAAATTAGTACTTTTGTAAGCATAAAACAATCATATTATGGGCAGGATTATCATCATCATACTCAGCGTTTTCTCCTAGCAGAATATGGGGCTTACAGATTACAAGGTGATTTACAAATGAAAATGATTACAATGTAGTTAAGATCATATAAAAGGTCACCATTAAAATACAATTAAGCTACAGTTGGTCCTCTGTATCCATGGATTTGTTATCCACGGATTCCAGCATCCACGGCTTGAAAATACTGAAAAAGTATAAATTCCAAATAGCAAGCCTTGATTTTTGCTATTTTATATAAGGGACACCTTTTCACTATGCCATTATATTTAATGGAACTTGAGCATAGGTAGGCAACCTTTCCCCTTTAAGGGCCGAGGGACTTCAGCTCCCAGAAGCCTCAGCCATGTTGGCCAATAGCCCCATGTTGGACAATAGCTCCTGGGATTCTGGGAGCTGAAGTCCCTCGGCCCTTGGGATTTTGGTATCCACAGGAGGTCCTGGAACCAAACCCCAGCGGATACCAAGGGATACTAATAAAACAAACATGTTAAAAGGATAAAATGCAGCTTAAACCAGTACAAATTAAAATAATACAGCATCCTCTTAAAAGTCTTTTCCTTAGAAGCCTTTAGTTCTAAAAGTCTACCAGAATGCTAATTAAAAAGTCTTCACCTACCAATGGAAGGACAGCAAAGAGGGACTGTTCTACTCCCTTGGGATGGAGTCCCAGAGCCTAGGAGCAACCACTGAGGAGGCCCTATCTTATGTCCCTACCATCTGTACCTGTGAATGTGGTACAGCTAAAAGAAGGGCTTCTCTTGAGGAGCTCAGGGTCCAGGCATGGAGAAATATGGTTAATCAGATGGCCTAGATCTAAGCCTTAATACAGTAGACCCTCATTATCCACTATGATTTGGTTCCAGGACACCCTGTGGGTACAAAAATCAGTGAATTGTCAAATCCCATTATCTACAATGGCATAGTAAAATGGTGTCCCTTATATAAAATGGCAAAATCAAGGCTTTCTTTTTTGGAGGGGAAAAATTTGGTGAATATTTTTGAATGGTGGTTGGGTGAATCAGTGGATGCAGAATCCTTGGATATGGAGGTCCGATTGTATGGCTTTATAACATAAGCAGCACTTTGAACTGTGCTGTCTGCCAGTTTAGCTGTTGCAATAAGGGAGTGTTGTGCTCCCTATAGTTATTTCCAGTTAACGACCTGGTTGCAGCTTTTTGAACTGGCTGAAGTTCTGAACACTCTCAATTACAGTAATCCAGACGAGATGTAACTAAGGCATCTGTCACCATGGCCAAAGCTGACGTTTTATGGAATGGGCACAGCTGGTGAACAGGCCTTAACTGTGCAAATGCACTCCTGGCCACGGTCGAAACCTGAGCTTCCAGGATGAGGGTTGAATCCAGAATTAGTGTGATCCTATGACAGTCTTCTTGTACAATGATTTATTCTCAGTGTGCTTCCATTGCTAGGCTGTGCCTTGCTGGATTGTATATCTATCTTATATTTCTAGAAGCACCAGTTAAGGGAAACATTGTGGTACAGCAAGTCTTTGGCTTAAATTGGTCCTTCTTCTCAAACAAATATCCCTTACTCTCAAGACTGGGCAAAATAGACTTGAAAAATATGCCATGCAATCTGTGATACCTTTTTATTAGGCCAGCTGAAAGCAGGCCAACGAAGTGGCACAAAATACTTTACACAAGCTTTTGAGGCCCACTGGCTTCTTCATCAGGCAATGATGTTTAAAATCATTTAGAGTGAAAAGTGATGAGGTCGGTGCAAATTCTGCATCTCGCTTGAGATGTTTGCTGAAGTTGGTCTGAAGAGTGGGTCGATGTAGATAGAAGCCACAGCCCTTCTTGTCTGTAAGAAAGCTTGGAGCAAAAGCATAAAAGAAATGCAGTAAAATGGCCTTCACCATTAGGAGCATTCCCTTTAAAATCTGGGTCTGTCTTCAAAGTTTTATTATTGGTATGTGCCTTTACTGCTGCTGTATTAGTTGAAGCCACACTACAGTAGCTGCCTTGTTTGAACTAAGCCAGTGTGAAGAAAAGCAAAGGTTGCTGAGAAGATATTGATTGCCACTGAAACTGTGGAATTAACTCTTTTCTGAGGTATATATTTTTTCCTTTTTATTGGACGTACCAGTAAGTGTTTTTGCATGTGCCTGCCTGCCTGCCTGCCTACCTATCTCTGTGTCTGTGGGCATACAGAAGGATTGCTTCCAGTTGCCCTTTGGTTTGGTTTGAGTTTAGTCTTTTTTGACTTTGTTGTTGATCCCCCCCTTTGTCTGCTATTTGTTGAATTTATTGCCATACATTTTTAGTACATTATTTTTAGTCAACATGAATGCTAGAAAGATACTAATATGTATAATAAAGGTAAAGGTATTCCCTGTTGACAAGGCTGCCAAGTCATGTCCGACCATAGAGGGCGGTTTTCATCTCCGTTACTAAGCCAAAGAGCCAGCATTGTCAGAGACTACTCTGTGATCATGTGGCCAGCATGATTGCACAGAATGCTGTTTACCTTCCCATTAAAGTGGTACCTATTTATCTACTTGCATTTGCATGTTTTTGAGCTGGTAGGTTGGCAGAAGCTGGGACTAGTGACAGGAGCTCACCCCATCATGCAGCACTCGGGGCTTGAAATGCCAACCTGCTAATCTTGCAATCAACAGAGTCAGCATACTCACCGCTTGAGCCACTGCATCCCTAATATGCATAATACCCATATATAAATTTCAGAAAGCAAACTTTGATTTGCCATTTTATATAAGGGACACCATTTGACTATCCATTGTATTTAATGGGACTTGAGCATCCATGGATTTTGATCCTGGAATCAAACCCCAGTGAATATCGAAGGCCTACTGTAAATGCAGGTGAAAGATAGATAATTGTGTATATAAGAGAGAATATACAACAGTTATCTTGTTACAATTCGCTGAACAGATTAATATTAGCAATTGGGTATCATTGAGACTTCAGTCTTTTCCTTATCCTGTGTTAAAATGTAAAACTATTTACACATATGATCTAGTCATGACTGGTTGCTCTCGTATCAGTTTTTGGTCCAATTTTTAATAGAAATCCCCAAGTTGGAAACACTCAATATACATTCCAGTCCCCAAGAAGGGGACAACAGGGGCTGCAGTAACCATAAGACTATTGTACATGAAAGCAAAATGGTGCTCAAGATATTTTTACCATATATAGAGTGAGAAATGCTATATATCAAAGCTGGATTTAGAATTGGAAGAGACACTAGGGATCAGATTGCAAACATACATTGGATAATGGAGTGCACCAAAACATTTCAGAAGAAGATCTAACTATGGTTATAGCAAAGCCTTTGATTGTGTTGATCATAAGAAAATATGGTTTACTCTAAAAGAAATGGGTGCACCACAACATCTGATTGTTCTGATGAACCACCTATATTCTGGAGAAAAGCCAATTATCAGAATACAGCGTGAAGAAACAGAATGATTTCCAATTGGCAAGGGGGTCAATCAGGGAAGGTTGCATTTTGTCACCCTGTCTTTTTAAAGTTATATGCAGAATATAAAGTGGGTTTACACAGAGGTGAGAAAATTGTTATAAAGGAACATCAGCTACTTAAGATATGCCAATGTCACTTGTATTACTAACAAATAATAGCAAAGATTTGAATTTACTATTGTTGAAAATTAAGGGTAGTTAAAGAAGAAAGTGCAAAAGCAAAGTTACTGAGTATTAAGGAAACAAAAGTAATGACCAGAGATGATTTGCTTACCTTTAGAATGGATGAGCAGTTAAAGATGTTTTGTATCTTGACTCAGTCATTAATCACAATTAAAAACAAATCAGAAGACTTGGAAGGAATTAGATAAATCATTAAATGTAGAGATACATGACTGAGCCAGTATGGTGTAGTGCAGGGGTCGGCAACCTACGGCCCGCATGTGCATGGCATGTGGCTGCACTGGGCGAATTCACCTGCTGCAGGTGCTGGGGGGGCCTTTCCAACTCCCAGGGAAGCCCCCCCCATGCCTGCGCCAGGCGAATTCACCCGCCGCAGGTGCGGGGGGCACCTTTCCAAGCTCTAGGGAAGCCCCCCACACCTGTGCCAGGTCAATTCGCCTGGTGCAGGCACAGGGGGGCTTCTCTGGGAGTTGGAAAGGCCCCCCAGCGCCTGCGGCAGGCGAATTCGCCTGGTGCAGCCACGGTGCAGCCTTCCCAAGGCCGAACGGCAGCTCTGCAGCCGCCGTGGGGCCTTCCAAAATAGTGATCCAGCTTAAAATGTAAATCATGCAGCATCCTGATATTATCACAAGGAATTTGCTGAATTTGCCACCCAAATGGTGTTTAAATCATTAAACACCAAAGTCAGAATAATCTATGCCATGGTATTTCTATTTTCTATGTAAGGTTGTGAAAAGTGGAGAGTGAAGAAAGCTGACAGGAAGAAAATAATTTGAAATGCATGCTGAAGGAGAATTGTGCAGATACCAGACAAATCAGAACCAATGAGGAGCCCTTTTACAGCACACAAGTATAGTGTTATGATTCTACTTTAACTGCACTGGGAACTTCCTAGGGAATCCTGGGATTTGTAGCTTGGTGAGACATTGGAGCTCTTCTGGCTGACAATTTTAAGCTATCTCCTTAAACTGAAAATTCCTGGAGGAGAGTTCTGTAGATACATACCATAGATTGCCAAAAGAGACAAATAAATGGGTCTTAGAGCAAATCAAGTTTTAACTTTCATTACAAGTGAAAATAACTAAACTGAGGCTATTGTATGTTAACATATCATGAGATGACATGATTGAATGGAAAAGACACTAATGCTCAAAAGGTGTGGAAGGCAGTATGAAAAAGAGACCATCTGAGTTTGCAAATCTTGAGCAGGACTGTTGATGACCAGGGCTTTTAGAGGTCCCTCATTGCTATAGGTCTAAGCCAACTTGATGGGGCATAACAACAATCTAAGGCACTGAATCTATTTAGGGAGGAGGGTTGGATATCCCCTTCAAAGTTGGAGCTGAAGCCCAGAGCTGACTCAGTGCTTCCCTGACATGGGAGCCATCAGGCAACAGTGTCTAAAGCCCTCAGCTGTTTCCAGAGCATAGAAGAATAAAAGGCTGCTCCACTTGCAGTAATAATCAATCATACTTACCAGGGCAGGTGCTTCCTTCCATTTATATGTGTGCCTTTATATATTCAGATTGGAATTCATTCATCCTATTGGCATTTATAAAATGGTTGAAAATTGATGTAGGAGAACTTGTTCTGCATTTGCAAAGGGGATTGCAATTCTACTGTATGAACTTGCATAATAATTAGGATGTCTAATTAAGCTGAAACATCATGTCCTTTTAATTATGCAATTAAGATGTCGAATTACATAATTAAGACATGTAATTACACAAGGAAAAAATGTTATGAAATTTTCTACTGCTTAGTGAAATTGCATTTTAAATTGGGGGGAACCCCCCCGACATATCACATCTTAGTATGCAATGAATTTTATTACGGTACTAAAGTCATAGCACACATGGAAGAAGGAATAACTTCTCAAAATTAAGAGGGTGGGGACATAGTAGTGTATATTCACTTCTAGAAGTATTTTTATATTTACAGGACTCAAATTCTTAGTGATGCAGGTTATATGGCTGTTTCTCCTATTGATTCTAAGGAGCTTATTGGATTGTTAAATAAAGCAATTTACATGATCCGGCTTAAAATTTAAATCGGGTGGCATCCTGATATTGTTACAAGGATTTTGCTGCTGAATTTGCCACCTGAATGCAGCCCAGGTCCATCCCCCACTCCCAGCGGCTATTTTTGAAGCTGGGGGTTTTCCAGCTGTTGGTGCGGCCCTGGGAGCAACGGCTGCATTTGGTGGCAAATTCGGCAGTAAAATCCTTGTGATAATATCAGGATACTGCCTGATTTGCATTTTATGCTGGATCAGGTAAGTCGCTTTATTTAACAATGCGATAAGCTTCCTAGTTTGATGGTCTCTGTTAAACCTGGTAATTTTTTAACCTCTCTATTAAGGACTACACTGTGATATAAATCATTTCCCCTCTATTTTTCTCTTCCCCTTTCTTTAATATTTGTGTTTAAATAAACACACCCATGAAGTAACATTGCTACACTATCCCTGACCATGTTTCTTCTTCATACAAATGGTCACTGGTCATGTTGATTGGATGATTCTGGGATATGTAGTTTCCAAAAGTAACATTTCCAAGCTCTGCTGTCAGCCACAGACAGGCCAGTTCATGGCATGACAGTCCTTTCTTCAATATTATGAGGAAAAGGTGGGGAAAAGACATGTGATGGCAGCACATTAAATGCATCTGTCAGAATGTCTAGTTAAACTTGGTGTGTACTGATTACAAGTAGGTATAAAATCTGTCTCTAACAGAAGGAATTTGTTCTGTAAACTCTACTGGTTTGGTTGGCATAAGACAATACCATACATGAGTGTTGAAATCTATCTTGGCTGATGTGTACAGCAATTTAACATTCCTTAAGTTGGTGTAATATTTACAGAATGAGTTCTGTTTCAGTCAAAATATGCAGATATTTGAAAGTGCAACACTGAATGTTTTTTCTCTATTGAAACTGAACATCGGTAGGTCACACAACATTATTCAGCAGGCTGTCACCAGACCTCACAATAATATGTAGCTCATTTTGGGTTTGCTCACTACCCAGCTAAAGAATGTACTCTTGATTCACTTTATATATAGTAAGTAAGTGTCAAGTTTTTCCCCTTTGCCAAGATGTGTGAAAAAATATTTTTGATATTATTTTATGATATTCAGCACCCATCACCTGATATTGCTATTAGTATTTATTTTTACTTACGTCCTCCCATTCTCCTAATATAAGTACTGAACAAGTTTAAAATAGTACAATTTAAAAATAATACAAAATCATTTAAAAAGTATAAATATAAAGTTTAAAAACAATTAATTTAAAAAGTTAAAACACTTACACATTTAAAATATTAAAATGCACTAAAACTGTATAAAAACCTCTGACATCCAGATTGTTGGGGGGCAATCAGCTCACAGTTGTAAACCGCTTAGACATCCCATGTGTGATATGAAGCGGTATATAAATGAAGCTGCTTTGCTTTGACATCTGACTTTCACAGCTTTTGAAAGCCCCACCTTTGTCATTTTAAAAAGCCTGATGGCACAAAAATGTTACATAGCATGTAGTACATTTCTGGCACAATATAAATGAATATATAGTTTAGCATACTGGGTAAACAATGTATTAATTAAAACAGACACTAAATAGAACAGGAAAGACTTAACTAATATATTACCTCTATTGTCTTAGAATCATAGAATCATAGAATCATAGAATCATAGAGTTGG
>CM034708.1:192974784-192989637 GCA_020142125.1 Phrynosoma platyrhinos | reverse complement strand
AGAACTCAAATGGAAGAAGTGGTGGTAGTATTGTTTGCACCTCCCATTTTATTTACAGCAGACACTTTGTTGTTGTGTTCCTTTAATTCATTTCTGGCTGATGGCAACCCTAAGAGAGAGATAATAAAATGTCTACATGCAGTTTTTTGTTGTTTTGCAGGAACAAAACAGAATAGAAGCAGTGGCAGAAGGGACTACTTGTTGTTTGTTTGATATTCACATGGAAAAGTTGGGAGAGAGGAGAGAAAGGAAAGAAAAGGATGAAACACACATTGTCTCACTCTTTTGGACAAAGGCACACACTCAGTGAAGAGTGGTGGCTCTGAGATCAGGAGGCAATGAATTGGCCCTGGATTTTAAATCACCGGATAGTCCAGTGATTTAATAATACACTATTATAATTTACTAAAGCAATATTTTGTACCCCATCACCTTCCAGCTGTGTTAGATTATAATTTAGATTATCTCCAGCCAATGTGGCCATTGGCCATGTTGACAGGGCATGATGGAAGTAGAATTGCCAGACTGAAAACTGGAGAGGGCACCTGTATGGGTTGAGTAGAAGAGCGAATCTCAGCAGCTGTTGCTTGTCAAGCAACCAAAGTAACCCTCTTCTGCACAAGCACTAAAAGTATAGGAACCCTCTTTAGTTTTCACTCTGGTAACCCTAGATGGGAATGACTCATCTAGAAAGCCACAAGATGAAGGTTGAGTCTTCCTTATCCTAAATACCTGTATTTGCATATACATACACAATGAGATATATTGGAGATGGGACCCAAATCTAGCCTTGAGTCCCAGTACCAGGGGGGCATAAATAAATAACACAAAATTCATTTATGTCTCATATGCACCTTAAACATATAGCCTGAAGGTAATTTTATAGACAATATTTTTGATAATTTTTTGCATGAAACAATATTTGTGTACATTGAACTATTAGAACGAAAAAGTGTCACTATCTCAGCCACTCATGTGGACAGTGTTGGTTTTTGGAATATTTCAGAGTTTGAAAATCTGGAAAAGGGAGACTCAGGTTTATTTTTGCCACATTGTCATCACTATATCGTTGTTGTGTGCCTTCAAGTCATTTCTGACTTATGGCAACCCTAAGACAAAGCTATCATGGGGTTTTCTTTGTGACTTGCCCGAGGTCACCCAGTGGGTTTCATGGTCAAGCTAAGAATTGAAACCTAGTCCCCAAAGTCACAGTCCAACACTCAAACCACTACGCTATGGTTATATCTAAACTATTGAAATTTCTAGCAAGGCATAGCCATTTTAGTCAGTTGTAACAAAAATGAGCAGATAGGCTTGTGGCACCTTAAAGATCAACAGATTTTATTTGGAATAAGCTTTTGTGGCTGGAAGCCTACAGATAAAGTGCCCTGCTCTGATTAAAAGATAATCTTTACACATATGTGCATATTCCTTGGTGCTTGGGGCCAGCAGTTGAGGAGAGGCTTTCCCTCTGTTTCAACTGCCACTGCTTTGGCCTCAGAAGAAGAAAACAGCAGCAGCACCTCTTGGACTTAATTCCCTTCCCCTGCCATCCCCTTTTCCTTGTGTGTCATGTGCTATAGATTGAATCTCCCTTATCTGGAAATCCAACATCCAAAATTCTCCAAAACCCAAGACTGTTTAAATGGGTGGTTGAGACATCTATGCTTTCTGATGGTTCAATGTACACAAACTTTGTTTCATGCACAAATTTATTAAAAATATTGTGTATAAAATTACCTTTAGGTTTTATGTATAAGGTGCTTATGAATATGAATGTTGTGTTTAGACTTGGGTCCCATTTCCAATATATATATGTATATGCAAGCATGCCAAAATCAGGGGGATAAATCCAAAATCCAAAATACATCTGATCCCAAGCAGTTCAGATAAGGTAGACTCAATCTCTATTTAGATTATAAGCCTAAGGTGAAAGCCAGAGTGGTGTAGTGGTTTGAGCATTGGACCAGGACTCTGGAGAACCAAACTAAAATTCCCTACTCAGCCATGAAAACTCACTTTGGGCAGGGCACATTCTCTCAGCTTCTGCAGAGGACAAAGGCAACCCCACTTTGAAAAAAAACTTTGCCAAGAAAACCTCATGATAGGTTTGCCTATTTAGGGTTGCCATAAATTGGAAATGACTTGAAGGAACACCGCAACAAAGCCTGAGAGCAGGGAACTGTCAAATTAACAATTTATAAGACACTCTGGGAGCCTTTTTGGCTGAAAACTGAAATATAAATAAATAAATATGGCTGTTCATGTTGGGTGGCAACAAGGCTTGCACTTCACCAACAGGTCTTGTTCATGCTTATAAAGTTACAACTGCTTCATACTCATACAAGTTTGCCATGTTATTCAACCCAAGAGTGAATGGAGGTGGTCCCTCAACCTCTTTTTTGACGTCTGGAAAAATAGCAGCAACAACTGTTTAAAGAAGAAAGAGCCAGTTTCCGTACAAATTAATTGATTTTTAATAACCACAAAGTTTCATGTATCCATTTGCACCATTTACGATGTCTGATGTTGATATTAGGAAAGTCCACACATGTATCACTTTGAATTTCTTTATTGTATTTTAAATCTCCATTTAGTTAGACTGAACTATATTTGGAGTAATGCATGCTGCTTTGAAATTTTCCCTAACCGCCACAAAAAGAAACAATTTAATAATAGTAAAAGCCTTCTATTCCTTAAAAAAAACTTTCAAGAAGTGCTGTTGGTCATCTCTTGTTGCAACTGTAAAAAAAACCCTTTAATATGAAAATACACTTGCTAAAATGTTTAAAATTAATTATATTGTCTATTAAGTTATCCTTCTTTGTATTGATCCTGTTACTTTTTGCTCAGACCATCTATTCATCCCCTTTTCCTCTCCCCTTTCTCCCCACCTGCTTGTTCACTCTTATTCCTTCACTTCTTTCAAAGTTTTCTTTTCTCACACTGTCAGCAACATCTGTCACCATTGTTATCTATATCTGGTGTGCTGTTTTCCTTGTTATCTATCTTCCATTTAGTAGCCCTGTATATTGTTTCTCCCTCCTTTCCTTTGAGACTGTACTTGTTGGCCTAAATCCAGTTGTTAGTCCCTATTTAAGTAGAGTCATTGTCCCAAAGAAATTATATAAATGTAACTTACCAAATGTCTATTGAATTAATAGGTCTACTCTAATTGGGAAGGACAACAATTAAATTTAGGCATGACACACTGAGTAAAAACATGCTAGCAAAGTCATCTGTGGACCTATAATTCTTGTGGATTAATAAAACAGTGTTAGGGCCTTTGCAGACTGCCAGAAATAGTGCAAATTGAGTCCACTTTAAGGGTTAGGGTTAATGCTAGGGCATCATGGGAACTTTTTTTTTCCTGTGAAATATTGAGCTTTCTTTGTCAGAGAGCTCTGATGCCACAATAAACTACAGTTCCGATGATTCCCTAACCCTAACCCTAACCCTTAAAGTGGACTCGATTTGCACTATTTCTAGCAGTCTGCAAAGGCCCTTAGATTAATAAAACACCTGTTCTGAAGTCTCTTCACTGGCTGCCTATCAGTTTCCGGGCCCAGTACAAGGTGTTGATTATTACCTATAAAGCCCTAAATGGCTTGGGCCCAACCTACCTTCGAGACCGCCTCCTCCCGTATAATCCGCCCCATGCACTCCGGTCCTCTGGGAGGAATCTGCTACATGTGAATAAATCTAGATTGACGTCTACTTCCCAGAGGGCCTTTTCAGTGACCGCTCCCAGACTATGGAATGGCCTGCCGGATGAGATCTGTCATTTACCAACTTTAGACAGCTTTAAAAGGGCAGTCAAGACGGATCTCTTCCGGCAGGCCTTTCCTGATTAGTCTGCCCAGTCAGAGAACCTGTTTCCGGTATCATTGTTTTCCCTACCTGTCTTCCCCCCCCCCATTCCAGCTGTTATTATATTCTCCCCGCTGTAATTTATAGTAATTGGGAATCTTTTTGGGTAAATTGTAGTAATTGTTTTTAAATTAGATGTTTGTTTAATAAATTTTTAAGGGTTGGGAGGGTTGGGGCTGAGGGTTGATTTTATTGTATTGTATTTTTATGTTGGAAGCCGGCTCGATTGTTATGCAGAGGGGCAGAGTATAAATAAATTTTATTATTATTATTATTATTATTATTATTATTATTATTATTATTATTATTATTATTATTATTATTATTATTAGTGTTAATGATTATAATTAATTGACCTATTGTAGTTTGGACTTTTTGGGGCTGTTAGGCCAAGCAGTTGGTTTCAGGCCTGTCCTTCTTTCCCCATGTCTATCTTTCTTTTCATTTATTCCTCCTTCATTCTCATATTTCTGTCCACATCCACTCTATTTCTTCATTCTCCATTCATCTCTCACTGTTGTCTGTCCATCTACTCCCACGTCACTTTTCAGCTTTCTTCCACAGGGGCACGCTGCACCACAAGGCATTTGATGCATCTGCACTGTAGAAATAATGTAGTTTGATACCACTTGAACTACCATTGCTTCAGCTTCCTGCAGAATCCCAGAATTTGTAGTTTTAGTGAGGCACCAGCAGTCTTTGGCAGAGAAGGCTAAAGACTTTTCAAAACTTCAAATCTCAGGATTCCACAGGATGGTGCTAAATCACTTATATGGTCTCAAACTATATTATTTCTACAGTGTAGAAATACATGGCACTTATGGTGCCATGAATTTCCTCTTCCTGTCTTCTTTCCCTCCTGTTCTTTGCTGCCCTTCCTGCTTCTTGCTTCAGTGGGCCCTTGGTATCTGCTGGAATTTGGTTCCAGGATCCCTCATGGATACCAAAATCTGTGGATGCTTAAGTCCCATTAAATATAATAGCAGAGTAAAATGGTGTCCTGTATGTAAAATGGCAAAATCAAATGGCCTTTTGGTACACCCCCCACACACACACACATTCTCCAAGCCATGGATAAAAAACCCATGCATATGGAGGGCTGATAGTACATACCACTGCAGGAACAATTGCTGCTTATCAGAGAGTGAATTCTGAAAAGGACAGCAGTGAAGAAGTGAAGGGGAGAGAAGGAAACATCATTGCAAATAAAAATGCTACCCTCTGTTGTCATTCCTATTAAAATTAGGTTGAATTTCATTGGTGTGGGGGGAACGGAATTTTACATTCTGATTTAATTTTTGTTCAAATGTAATTGACATAAATAATATCCACACACTGATTCCCATCTCTGCTAAATTCTAACATTGGCCAATTTAATTGGAAGATTAGTTTGACTTATATTAAGGTGAGGAACATATGATTATAGTTCTGTGTCCTTGACCTGTTTGGTTTTAAGGTAAGTGTTTCATCAGTTTTACTTTCAACCCTTCCAGAGAAGTCTGCAAGTCTTAGGTTTTGTTCCATAAAACAAATGTATTTTGGAAATCACATGATATTTTCTTCATCCCAAAGTATTTCCTGGGAACTCCTGCCCTTACAAAGGACTTTTTATTACTGCTTCCCAGATAAGTTTAAATTAGTCCAGTATTTTCCCCAAATGAAATATATCTCTACTTGGCTGCAGTGGTTTGAGTGTTGGACTACAAGACTTTCAGTGTTGGACTGCAGCTACGCACCTGCAGTAAACAATGCAATATAACTCAAGCTGAGCAAGAGTGGGATTCTGCTCTAGCCAGTTCTACTGTAGTTTGGCTGCCTAAAACAGGCAAGGTAAACAGCAGCTGCCTCCAGAATCCCTTACTGAGCATGGATGAACAGAAAAACAGAGAGAAAAGGAGGAAATAGACAAGCCTGTCTCACCAGCTACCCTCAGCTTGTTAAAAAACAAACATAGATCTCTAAGTTTGGCTACCAAAATGGAAAACATAAGAAACATGCTGAAAGAAAAAAATCATCTGTGGATGAATTTCAAAAAAGCTTTTAGGTGGTCTCTAGAAGGTTAAAAATGTTTTTGTTTACTTATGCAAGCCTTACCTGTTCTGGTTGTTTCATTTCACATGGGTATATTGTTAGTTCTGAACAAAAAGAGTGCTGAAGCATGTTGGACTGCTCTCCTTTTTTATGGTGTAGAAAGTTTCCATATTCTTTCCTTGCAGTTAGGTACTCAGATTTTCTGTTAAAGAAATAATTTCCAGGAACGCATTTTCTTCATTAACTGAGGTATACAGTTGACCCTCCATATTAGTGAGGTTCAATTCCACCTTCCTGTAGATACAAAAGAATGGAGGATCTCAAGTTTCATTACCCCAATGGATGCTGATGTGTGCGTGGCTGCATTACTGTGGGCTGCCATTTACAATAATGGAATGGGGCCACCCACAGATGCACCCATATGGAGGGCCAAATGTACCTCTGTTTACTTCTGTCCTCTGGACGCACTTCCCATTTCTTTCCCCTCTGTCACTGGGTCCAATCCATGCAACAATAAAGAGGAGATTCTTTTTTCTCCTCCTCCTTTTACTCTCATTTGGAGAGAGCAAGTGACTATATGGCAAAAACCTAGATGATGATCAGCAGTCATGGTTTCACAAATAGGACCTCTGTTTTGGATTCCCCTGCGCTCCCCTCACTTTCTTTCTATGCCCCTGCAAAACTAGGGCATAGGAATTGTAGTTAAGGAATGGTGTCTAACTGCTGGGCAGCAAAAATGGAAAACAGAAAAAGTGTGTCATGGAATGGAGTGTCTTGAAAAAGAGCATGTCTGTCTAGGATCTCTAACAAAAGCATCACACTTTTGTAGCTTGTGTATATCCTTAATTAGCCAAAAGCCAAGAAAAGACTTATGTACCAGCCCACAACAATGCCTTGTGTGTAGAGTATCTTAAAGAGATACTCTGAGAATATTAAACCATTAACAGAAAAAGAATAGGGCTAATGCAGAAATATTGACTTGTTTCTAAGTGTGTAGAGATAGAGAAGTATCTTGGGGTAGGTATGTGTGTACCCAAAAGACTGATAGTCTGGCAGGATAGTCCCGTGAAGTGACAGTGCATCCAAAGCTGTCAGATGTGGGAGACTGGAATTTTCCGTGCCAAGGACCAGTAGCATACTCATGTCTATTGGGTCAAATTCATTCTTTCTTTCCTGGAAATTCTCCAGGGTCTGCAATCCAATGGCTTATGGACCAACAAGAGTCCATGGGCCATGGCTCTGAGTGGCACTGTCCTAGAACAATAGTTCTGTAGTTTTGCTGCTCCAGAGATTTTGGACATCACCTCCAGAAACTTGAGATAACATGTCCAGAAGTCAGGATTCCTGGTGCTGAAGTGCAACTTCCAGGTGTCAAGTCTGTTCAGGAGCCTTATGTCACACAGTCTTATAGGATTGGCCCTTGGGTGTCACGTGATTTCTCAGGCCAGGAGGGTTCTGGGAACATTTATGGATATTCTAGCTTGAACAGCATCCTTTCCTCTTCTTCAGTCACTACTGCAGATAGCAACAAACTATACCCTCAGCTCTAGGTTTCCCAATGTAATCCTTGCAGTGTCTAATGCCAATTTGATTGTATTTGTGAAACTTGGTAATCCCCAAAAACATTTTTTTTAAAAAAAAATATTATGACACTTTAGAAATGCAGGCACATCCTGAATAGCAGTTGTTGAGCTGAAATTACTGTCAAATTTGATTTGGTGTTGAATATGGTCTTTATCCATCAGCCAGCAAATTTAGCTGAGGCTTAATTTTGTTAGTGATGTCTAAACACATTAACCATATGCTCCTCGGCATATGGGTAAAATACACATCAATTTATTTTCATTAGTGTTTTATTGCAAGAGGTGCTGCTGTGCTAGGTGCTCCTGGCTTCATTGACACTACTGTCACCAGGTTGGGCTTTGGAGAACAAGAAATTAAGTGCCACTTCTCATAATAACAGGACTGTCACATGGAGGCCTGTTGAAACTGTGCCTGTGTCATGGCTTCCCACCTGGTGAGGCTTTTCATTTGTGCCAACTAATCATGTGTTTCATGGGAGGCAGCCTTATGATCTAGCATTTTCCATGGGGAGGAACAAATTTTTCAGGAGGTATTGGGGTCCAGAGGTATGTTTGGGGGCCATAGGGGAGCACATGCATCATCCAGGCTGGACTTTGCTCATTCCAATTTACATCTTTGTGATTTCCCCTCAAACGGATGGTGGCTGTATGTGTCTATGTTTTGTTTCTTTTCTTCCATTCCTGTATTTGTATTTGTATATTCATTTTTATTTACTTTATATGCTTGGTGATTTTGTCATTATGTCCAACCTTTTAAAGCCATTTGTTAAAATAAATAGTAAACTCTAATAATGAAATAGTTACACATTAGACTGCAGGCCAGTATTTAGAAATGCTGCTCAGTGGAAATTGTGTAGCCTATAAATGGACAACCTACATTTATATCAAATGAAGAAGACCCAGTCTACAAAACACACTGTCAGTCTGAAAGGTGCTGCAAAAGACTTATTCTCTCAATCTCAAAGGTGCTTGCTGATACAGACTGAAACACAGTGGTGTGTTTGAATATTACTGCATTGTAATCAGTAGATAGGGTTGGAATTCACTTTTCTTTTCCTTTCTTTCTTTGTTGTTCACTTATACCAACATTGAAGAGAATTATCTGTCCATTATTTATTAGAGTATTGCCCTCTCATTCTAAACTAGAGCAAAGCGGTTTTGTAGCGAGACTATCTGGGTGAAAGAAGTTGTAGTATCAGCTTTTGTAGACTTGGTCTACTTCCTCAGATGCATGAACAAGTCTGTGAAACCATTTGCTGCCATTTCTTTTGTCTCAAAGGTGCTACAAGATCCCTTTGCATACTGATATTCCAGACTAATATGACTATGTATCTGAATTTTACCTGAACAGGAAGTATATAATGTCTACATTGGGAGATAAATAGCACTGCATTGGAAAAATATCTTCACAACAAAGAAGACAGAAGAGATGTTCATAATGAAATGACATGGAGTGCTGGAGGAGTAACCGTCTTACTGGGTCAACCACTTCTGTAAAGAGTTTATAGGAGAATGAATTAAGGCATCCATAGATCCCTATATGTGAATTTATTTACATTTTTTCATTACTTCTTTTTATGCTCCCTGTTCCCACTAGCATGACCTTTGTAAACATGGAGCCTCACTTTTATGATGCTTAATTTCTTGAAGAGGAAATAAAACAGGGAGAAACCAGGATGTATGGTTTTACTGACCCTATAAATGACTCCCCAAGGTAGAAAGAGAGGAAGGGAGAACCCAGCTTTGCTTCAGAGAAACAGATAGGGAGTTTGTGTGTTCCTGCAGAGTCTGTATACACTAGTCTAATTAAAAATACAATTGAGTGTGGTGCAAATTATTCAATTAGTATATATTTTCTGTTTCTGCTTCATTTCTCTTTGTGTCCTATTTACATAAAGGAGTCTCTAATGTGGTTGCTTGACTATTTCAGTAGTCCCCAAATACATTCATGGTATGCATGGGTCCACATTTTCTGCTTAAGTCTGCTAAGGACCTATCAAGTAGATCTATGTTTATCAAAGGGCTGTGCTTTGAGGCATTTCAGAATCAATTGAGATCATCTTTGTCTTGATCACATACATGGATAGTTAACTTGGCTGAATCTGAGCTGTCTTAAAAAATAATGCAGGAAATGAGACTGGGTAGGCAAATGGGACGGCTGTTCTAAATGCTGACAAGTCTAACAAGTCTCCAAATGCCACATTAACATTTATGCAGGTTCAGCAGAGTAAAGAAAAGGGAGGGAGGGGGGAAGCTAGGATGAATCCCAGGTTGGTAAGCATACAAATTTAGTCACATATGAGTGGAAAAATGTTGTAAGTATAGATATAGGTTGGATGGCTAGTATGGGCAGATTAGGCAGGGCGGCAGTGTGATGTAGTAGTTTCAGTGTTGCACTAGGACACTGGGAAACCAGGGTTCAAATCCCTGCTTAGCCATGGAAACCTATTGTGTGATCTTGGCAAGTCACACCCTCAGCCTTGGAGGAAGGCAAGGACAACCCTCCTCTGAACAAATTCTGACAGGAAACCATTATGATAGGTTCACCTTAGGGTTCCCATAAGTTGGAAATGACTTGAAGGCACACAACAACAACAACAACATTAGCACAATATGGATTTTGGTTGATTTGTATGAAAAAATCCCAACCACTGAGCAGTGAGATACTACACTGAAGAAAGAGGCATTCTTAAATTATTAGCACTTTATTTGCTGAGGGATCGTTCCCAGCAGTCAAAAATCAAGATATCCAAATTGGTGTCTGTTGACTGGCTTGGCTTGATCCAGCACCCAAATCCACCTTCTGGCAATACAGAGGCTATACAAAAAACAAAGAGAATTGGTAGCATCCATGATGTTTAAGAGAGATAAAATCTCAGGATGCAGAAGAAAAGAGATGATTTTATTATTGAAAATAGCCCAATGTGTTTTGGCCTGGAAATATTTTTATGGCCATCTTCAGAGACAGTTAAAAGAAAAGGGGGCAATCCATATGTAACAGTAATTGCAACAAAAGACAAGTTACAGTTTATATCTGTATCTATGTTTGCATATCTTGCATCAAATTACATATAAGTTGGCTAAGTTTTAAAAGTACGTATTGAGCAAAATAAACTTGTACAGGCACAAAATAATACATTACAATTTTAAAATCAGCCTACAGAAATTCTAGAAACAGTATCTCTAAAGCTCATGCCTGGGTACTAATAGTTCACAAAGTAGGAGGCAGAGCATTATACTATTCCATTTTTTTCGGTATACATCAAGGATATCCTTATCATAACAGTTCTACAGCACAGAGCGGATTTAGGTGAGGTGCATGAAAACTAGAGTTTCAAAGCAGATAGATGTATTCTAAGTTTATGCTTAAACCATAAGGCACTAAAGGTTCAACTCTCAATATCCAGTCAATTTCTTTTCTAGGCAGAGCCCTATCATTCTGGGGAAAAAGTTTCTCAAGCACCCAAAAGTGTAAATCCTAGAAAGAATGATGATGTTCTAAAAAAAAATTAGCATCTCATCTTTTATTCCCGATATGCCTAAGTTTTTTTCATGTGCAGACTTCAAAGCCCTAGATGTTTTTCCCATATACAGTTTGTTGCAGGGACACCTGATGGCATCAGTCATATAGGGGGTATTATAAGTTGAAAATCGTTTTAGGATATATGTTTTTTTTTCTCATTATGATCCACCAATTCAGTTATCTTGTATGTATACAGGACTTGCAGTAAGCACAATGTTCACATGGGTGGAGGCCCTAGTTGGTGATGGCTGAATATGGGTGTGTTGTGAAATATGTTCTGAAATCACTTCTTATTAGTATATCATGAATGCTATGGGTTACTTTTTAAATAAAAAATAATTTATTTAAATAGAAATAAATACTAATAAGAAGTGACTCTTGGGATATTGTGACTCTTTTGATATTGAGTCTCCTGATCCTTAAATTGAAGGATCAGGGATGAGTCATGTGTCCATATAATCCATCTTTCACTTTTGTCACATGTCTGGCTTAATAGAACACTGCTTGTTTTGTGAAACCAGGATTCATTGTGATGTCTGTACCATCAAAATATGGTTTATGTTGTTGGAAACAGAGACAAGGAAAGCAATACTCTGTACAAAAGAAATAAGAAAAGCTACAGACAGTGGTAGTAATACAGTTAGAAGGAGTGACAAGTGTCTTTCCATTCTTGCTTATCTGTTTTGTTTCAATCTGCGATGTAAACTAGTAACTTTAGGATTGACCACTTCCTTGCCCCATTAATCCTCTTCCAGCTCTTCCCACAAATGTAGGAGATTATCGCATCACTAATAAAACCAGCTTACTTGAGTTGGCTTAAAGTTTAAAATGGGTGGTATTCTGATGTTATCAGAAGGATTTAGCCACCAAATCAGCTGCTTGGGTCCATTCCGGGTCCATTCCCCTCCCAGGGCTGCTCTGGCAGACATTTTTTTAAGCTGGAAAACTGCGAGCGGGGATGGACCTGGGCTGAACCTGGGCAATGATTTCAGAGGCTAAATCCTTCTGATAACATCAGGTTGCTGCCCATTTTAAATTTTAAGCCAACTCAAGTAAACTGGTTTTATTAGCAGTGTGATAAGCTCCATAGATAGTTTACTACACTAAGCAACTGTCCTATGCTTAGATGGAGTTCATATACCAAAACCTAACTATTACTTTTTCCTCCTCCTAAATTAATGTCTTTGCTCCTTGGTTCCCTGCACTATTCCATATGAGTGATCTTCAGAAATTAAGTTTAAACTGTAATAGCAAATCTGGTTTAGAGAAAGTGACAAACCATAGATTGCCAGTTTCTGTTCAGTGAAATAAAGAAGAGAAAGGTGGAAAGCACAAATGGTTCGGGACATGAGAAAATGTGATGTCTGAATAAAGCTGTTGGATTTTAGGAAGTGTAAGGAGCAAAGTTCATTTACAGATAACAAAAATGGGGACTTTTGGACCCTGTGCTTAAACGGTTTATTTTAAAACATGTATTTTACCACTTGAATGACTTCTCTTGGACTCATAATTTTGTACAAATTATATCACAATGTTTAACAAAGAAATTAAACTGCACATAATTGTATACAACTTATAACAATGGTTTGGATCCATATTTAAGAATGTGCAACTGGTCTAATAAAAGTGGACTTCCCCATCTTTCCTCCTATTCTTCCAGTCCCACAAAAATATATTACAAAAGATAATGTCAGAGTCTGCTGAATGGGGGTAGGATAGGCTGTGGGATAGACAGGCTTTGCCCCTGAAAATTGAACAGAGACAATTTTAGCTGTGCATTTGCCTTCTTGGTGGCTGCTCCCATCCTCTAGAATTCCCATTCATGGGAGTCTAGACTGGCCCCCTCTTTGATTTCTTTTTCCAAGCAGTCAATGGAGTCCCTAGGGTTGGTATCACCCAGTGTGGTAACTCATGGTGTCACCCCCTCATTGACCACCTCCTCCAATTTCACACCATACAGAATCCTTAGTAAAAAGAACTTCACTAATGTTACGCATAAATAATAATTCCAATATACCACTGAATGTAATGCTAATAGCTGTGACATGAACAACTAGCAAAATTAAAATTATACCTTCAAATTACAATATCATACACATAACCTAAATGTATTTACATATGCATGATGAATATTTGATTAAAATATAATATTTTTAAAGAAAATTTTCAAAGAATATTTTTTAAAAAATTAAAATTTTTGAAATTTTAATTTCAACAAATTCTGTGGGTCCTCCTTTCTTCTTCCACTGAGGTTCACCTCACTCCCACCATCTCTTAAAGTATTTTAAAGAGATACAGGCAAATGCCACAATGTTTCAGTCAAAATACAGGTATTAGAGCAGAAGTGGTATCACCCCCCCCCTTAGGGTGTCACCTGGTGTGGTCCATACCCCCTGCACTCTCCTAATGACACCTCTGCCAGCAGGCAAAGACATTTTTATTCAAGCAGGCTTTTAATATATAATCATTTCAGGGATGCTTTTATATGCGATGTGTGCTTTCGTTATATTTTTAACTTTTGTATATTTTATGTAATTGTATACTGTTTTTAATTATTTGGTTTTAATTTTATTTAAAATTTCTATTGTAAACCTTTTAAATTGTTTTATTTGTGAGCCTCCTTGGGTTACTTTCTGGGAGAAAGGTGGCATAGAAATGAAATGAAATAAATACCTTCCATTTAAGGGAGCTTTCTCACATTTACCTCTCCTCCTCCTCCTTTTCTTCCTCCCTCCCTTGCTCATACACAGACACAGGGAGAGGGAGAAGACTAGCATCTTCATCTTCTATCCATATTGATAGGGAAAGCAACTGATCTCTCATCTTAATAAGATTACTATGAAATTAGGCTAATTACAGGAACCAACTAACTATTACTTTGGACAGAAGGTTGAAAAAGCTGACTTGCTAGTCTGCAAGTCAGCTTTTTCAACCTTCTGTCCAAAGTAATAGTTGGTTCCTGTAATTAGCCTAATTTCATAGTAATCTTATTTCATAGTAATCAAAATGGATGTGGGAGGTATAGCAGGAGTAGCAATGATGATGTTTCCATAAAACCTTTCCTGGAAAGCTGTCATAGGTACCTGACAGCAGTGGAACTAGGAGATTATCACACGAGGAAAAATTTGAACTTTAAAATAGTAAGAACCTGTTATTAACTCACAATTGCACAAATGGTTTTCATATGCAAAGTGCTGGTATCTCATGCAGAATCCGAGATTAACTTGCACTTGCATGCAAATGCGTGAATAGTTTTCACACGACGGGGCCAATGTGCCTCCATCCAAATAATGATTAAAGTGTGCGCAGCCCGCAAAAGTGAGCAAATGTGCAAATGATTTTCACACATAGACATGACAAATCTCTCTCTCTCTGTGTCCCTGCCTTCCATCAGCAGCTGTTCCTTTAATACCCCTGGTTATGGGGGAACACTGAAGCTGGAGACAGACAGACATACACAGGAATGAGCAAGGGGGAACTAAGCCTTTTCTCTGTCTCGCTTGCTCTATCTCTGCCTTTTTCTCAGTAGCTGTTTCTTTAAGAGCTCTGGCAAGGAAGGAAGGCTGAAGTGATCCCCAAACTATGCCCTTTAAGGGATTTTGGACTTCAGCTCCCAGAAGCCTCAGCCATATTGGCCAATAGTCTGAGATTCTGGGAGCTAAAGTCCAAAATCCCTTAAAGGGGACAGTTTCGCTGTGCTCTGGCATCATTCATTCACTCTCGCCCTCGCTCTCTCTTTCTCTGTCCTTGCATCAGTTGTTTTAAAAGCTCTGGATATGAAGAAGGGTGGGTACTTATTTTAGGACAGGGGTAGGCAACCTAAGGCCCGGGGGCTGGATGCGGCCC
>CM034708.1:192959425-192973857 GCA_020142125.1 Phrynosoma platyrhinos | reverse complement strand
GGCAAGATTTGTTCAGAGGAGGTTTGCCATTGTCTTGCCATAAAGCTGAGATAATGTGACTTGCCCAAAGTCACCCAGGGGGTTTCAGGGCTGAGTGGGGAATTGAACCCTGGTCTCCAGAGTCATAGCTCACTGGCTTTCATTATTTGGACTAGAGTGCTACAAATATATACCTCCTCCTGCCTGTGAAATATCTGTTGGAGGATATATTGAATCAGCAGCATCAGCATCAAATATCCCACCTTCCTCTCAATAATGAGACAGTGACTAACCACATGTTAGAAACAATACAGGTTAAAACTGTACAAATGCCTCAATAGAAACTATTTTTTTAAAAAAAATAATTGATACAATTAAAAACATTAGACATTAACAACTTTAACTTTTATTAAAAGAAAATATACAAATCTTAAAAGCAGCATGGCACAACATTAAAAGCCCACACCAGTCAGTTTCTAAAACCCTGATGGCATGAAAATGTTTTAATATGGTCACAGAAGGAGAGCAAGGAAGGGAGTTCCAGCGGCTGGGAGCAGCCACTGAAAAGGCCCTCTCCTTACTCTCACCAAATGAGCCTGAGAAGGTGGTGGGACAGAAATAAGGGCCTCTCCAGATCATCCAAGTTCTCCAATGGGCAAAAAAGGGGAGATACAGCCCTTCAAATAGCCTGAACCCAAGCAATATAAGGTTTTATAGGTCATCACCAGCACTTTGAATTGTACCTGGAAAGGTCCTCTGTCCCCGAACCCGGGAAAATATGGAGGACCCACTGTAGAACAGAATTTCCATTGCTTATAATATATTTTTTTAAAAAAACATGAAGCAATAGTATCAGTTTCCTTCTTGAAAGGAATTATAAAACAAAACCAGGACTTTTTGGACTTCTAAAATAATAATAATAATAATAATAATAATAATAATAATAAATTTATTTTTACCCCACCCCTCTGTCAAACAATTGGGGCAGCTTACAACAATTAAAATCTGTACAAATCCAAAATAAACATCCCCACCCCTCCCCCCATTAAAACAGTATTGAACTACACATCCATTAAAAGCCTTAACATGAAATATCAAAAGATAGAATAAAACAAGGCAATAAAACAATTGAAAAGACTACAACAACCAGCAACAAACAGTGAGAGAGCCAAAAACTAAGATGGTAAAAATACGCACACTCCTGAGGCCAGGAATCTAATCAGGAAAGGCCTGCCAAAAGAGATCCATCTTTACCGCCTTTTTAAAGCTGCTTAGAATTGTGATCTGATGGATTTCGTCTGGCAGGCCATTCCATAGTCTAGGGATGATTACCAAGAATGTCCTCTGGGAGATTGCAGACAGCCTTGATGTCATCGGCTACAGCAAATTCCTCCCAGAGGACCGGAGTGCGCGGGAAGGATTTTATGGGAGGAGGCGGTCCTGGAGATAGGTTGGACCCAAGCCATATAGGGCTTTAAAGGTGATAATCAACACCTTATACTGGGACCAGAAACTAATAGGCAGCCAGCGGAGAGATTTTAATACTGGAGTTATGTGGTCTCTCCTAGATGTTCCTGAGACCACTCTGACTGTCATATTTTGTACTAACTGAAGTTTCTGGACCAAGCACGAGGGTAGCCCCATGTAGAGTGCATTACAGATGTCCAGACGAGAGGTTACCAGCATGTGCACCACAATCTCAAGGTCCCTTACTTCCAGAAAAGGGCGCAGCTGGCATATCAGCCAAAGCTGATAACAGGCGCTCCTGACTGTCGTGTTCACCTGATTAATCATCAAGAGCAATGAAACAAGGAGCACCCCCAGACTGTGAATGCAGTCCTTCACGGAGAGTGTGACCCCGTTCCTGGTTTCGGGGCCACTAGTGTGAGCAGCACCTTCTGGGACCTGCCTGAGAGAAGGAACAGAATCACTGCAATGCAGTGCCTCCAATTCCTAACTCAAGGGTAGGCAACCTTTCCCCTTTATGGGCCGAGGGACTTCAGCTCCCAGAAGCCTCAGCCATGTTGGCCAATAGTCCCATGTTGGCCAATAGCTCCTGGGATTCTGGGAGCTGAAGTCCCTCGGCTCTTAAAGGGGAAAGATTGCCTACCCCTGTCCTAACCCACTCAGGTGGTCCAAGAGGATGCCATGATCTATCGCAGGGGTAGGCAACCTTTCCCCTTTAAGTTGGGTTGGAAAGGACGCTTGGGAGCGATTGTGTCGGTAGTCTTGGTGAGATTGGTGTTCAAGGTATTAACCAAAGCTTCAACAGAATTACCAGCGTTGCCAACCATTAAGCCCTCTAAGGCTTTCTGGAATCCAATTGGTTCCATTAGCCTTCGAGGGCAGACCATTCTAAAAGGTCCATAACCCCCGGTGGGGCGGACAGTGGCTCTTAGTTTGGTCTTGACCAGAAAATGATCCGTCCATGACAATGTGGAGGTTTTTATTATCTTCGCCCATGAATTTTCCTGTTCCGTAATAAAGACCACACCAAGGGTATGACCAGCACAATGTGTGGGCCCAACGACCAATTGAGATAGGCCCATGTTTGTCATGGTTTCCATGAACTCTCGAGCCACACCTGTCAGATTTGTCAAACTGGTCTCAAGTGGAATGTTGAAGTCGCCCAAAACTAAAAGTCTGGGCGACTCCAACACCAACTCTGAGACCAGCTGTGTCAGCTCAGTTAGGGAGTCTGCTAGACAATGGGGTGGCCGGTATACTAGTAGAACCCCCAAACTATCTTTGGTCCTCATGCTCAGGTACATACACTCAATGTGAACTGTGTTCCGGACAGGTATTCTGGTCAAGGTCAAGTTAATCTTATAAACCAGAGTCACTCCGCCGCCCCCCCCTCGCCCACATCCCCTTACCTGCTCACTGACAGAATACCCAGCTGGGAGGGCCTGCGTCCAGGTTATGCCACTACCCTCTCCCAGCCAGGTTTCTGTAAAGCAAGCCAGGTTGGCATCCTCATCTAAAAGAAGATCGTAAATAATATGAGTATTATTTTTCACCAACCTGGCATTGCAGAGGAGCAAGGTAAGGTTCTATGGAATGGTTGGTGTGCTCTCCAATCCATTCCGGGCAACAGGGTAAATTGAAGATGGGATAGCTTTCAAATAGCGATCCTGCCTTCTTTTGGAACATCTATTTACTATTATCCCAAATTATCCCAAGATATCTTGCTAAATTGTATAAGGATCTTTGACCCTTTAAAATTATCCTAAAATAGTCTGGTAAATGATTTTATTGAGGACAAAATTATTCATAAATGCATGTACAGTACTGATGCAGTGCTTCTGATTAGAGTCAAGGAAGCAGCATTATTACATTAGATGTTGCAGAAAGAGCACGCTGTTGTTAATTATTCCAAAAGATCTTCCATAAGGAATGGCTTTTTATGCAAATATTATTCCAGTATTGATTGTTATTCTGTAAATAGTAGAATCAGTACATAGTTACTGAATTTATGTTGTTAAAATATATTACTAACACATTCCAATATAGAGCAAGATTTATCAGCTGCTTTCACAGATTTTAGTTGACGCATGGCAAATGCTAGAGGCACCAGATTACAATCCATCTCATTTGCTTTTATTGCAACATGACCCTGCATACTAAGAACTTTGCTGCAAAAGCAACTTTTGCTTGAAACAAATAATTAAAAATTACCCTTATTTTACACAATTATTTGATTCTGTTCATACTTCCTTAAGACTTAAGAGTGGTTCAGTATACTCCCTTGTAGCAACAGCTGCTCTGACTTCTGGTTTGTTTCTAGATACAATTCAATGTTGCTTACAAGCTGTAAAGCCATGTACAGCATAGGTACAGGTTTTCTAAAGGACTATTCTCCCTTATGAGCCTGACCATGTTTTGAGATCTTCTTTGGAGGCTCTTCTCTCTTTTCCACCACTCTCCAGATACAGCTCATGAGAACATGGGTGAGGGCTTTTTGGTGGCTGCTCCCAGGGTCTGGAATTCCCTTCCCAGAGATGTGAGACTAGTGTCCTCCCTGCTATCCTTTCATAGGTAAGTGATGATCTTTTTGTTTCAGTGGGCTTTAGATGGCTTTTGCTTGGAGGAAAGGGGTATTTCAGAATGTATTTCTATTTGTTGATTATTTTTTTAAAGTCTTACTTTTAACTGCTTTTATATTGTTTTTTGTTGTTTTTAACTAGCATCAAGTCAACTTTGACTTATTGTGACTCTACACATGAAAGATCTCCAAATCACCCTATCTTTAACAGCTCTGTTCAGAATTCAAAGATATAGCCGTGTTAGTCTGTAGAATCAGTATGTAGAGAGATATTATAGCACCTTTGAGACTAATCCATTTCTGGCTGGTCCTGGCTCTTTGCCCAGATGACCAGGTTGACCTTGGCCCCTTCACAGAATTGGCACCGCACCTGGACCAGGTCCCCCAAGAAGAGGGTGTTCGCAGTGCGGTGCCAGTTCTGTGAAGGAACCAAGGTCGACCTGGTCATCTGGGCCAAGAGCCAGGACCTGCACTGGACCAGCCAGAAATGGGATAGTCTCAAAGGTGCTACAAGATCTCTCTACATACAGCTCTGTTCAGGTTTTGCCGAGTCAGGGCTATGGCTTCCTTGGTTGAGTCTATCCATCTGGAATGTAGCCTTCCTCTTTTCCTACTGCTTTCTCCCTTATCAAACCACATGATGTCTATAGCTTGAATCCTGTTAATTCATTAACCACAGCACGGATCATATTTGTCCTCCATTGTATCCTCAGTAGCTCATTGAGTGCTATCTGACCTGGGAGTCTCAACTTCTGGCACTATTTCTTGTTTCATTTTGGATTATCTCATCATAGGGTTTTTGTGGCAAAAGAAAATGATGCTTACTGGTGCCTCCTTCTCTGCAGAGCGTTACCTATGATGCTACTGCCATGGCTCTGAGAGATCCTCTGCCAGTGTCACCACCCACTACTGTTGATGCCCAATACCTGTCTGAAACATTTAGTCTGGCTCTTTAGCATGTCTGACATGGGAAGACCCTACCAGCAGCACTGCTGCCATCAGGATAGCCTCTTGCCTCACTGGAGCATGAAATCCCACCACCATGGATATGCCATTGGTGGGATATTGATTTTTAATGTAATTATATATTTTTAATTTGTTGTATAATATGGTAGTTTTAACTTTTGTAGGCTGCCTTGAGACTTGAAGTGGGGGAAAAGGTAGGCTATAAATACTGTGTTACTACTAATAATGAAAATCCAAATACACAAGTGGTAAATGGACTTTACAGGCAATCAGGGCTTACTTTAGCCTCCTCCATGAGTAAGGGCCTTTATAGACTGCCAGAAATAATGCAGCTTGAGTCCACTTTAACTGCCCTGGCACAGTGCTAGGGAATCATGGGAACTGTAGTTTATTGTGTCATCAGAGTTCTCTGACAGAGAAGGCTCAATGTCTCAGAAAAAACTATAGTTCCCATGATTTCCTAGCACTGAGCCAGGGCGGTTAAGGTGGACTCAAGCTGCATTATTTCTGGCAGTCTGTAAAGGCCCTAAGTCATGTGGAAGAGATGCATGGACAGACTGGGGTTGTGAGGCTGCACTTCTGACCCTGCCACTAATGTTACACACTCAAGCATAGACCTTTACGAGAGGCCTTATACATAAACTTCTCTACATTCTTGAGGGAAGGGACAAGTGTATCCATGTAGAAGTCTACATTGAGAGCTTTCCTTTGTTACCTCATGGACACTGAGGTCCCACAGCCCTGTTCTGCATGTGATCTCCCCCACATGTACCATGTGCGAAGGAAGTTTTGAGAAAGGGCCTCTGATATGGGACATTTTTAATATTGGGACTGAGCCAATGGGAACTCTTCAGAAGAGGGTCTCTGTTTTGGCACTTATCATGTAGACTGGTGTAGAGAGACTAACTGAGTTCCAGGGTTAGTTTCTGCCATCAATTAAAGACTTCTTTCTTTGCCCAGGTATTTTCCTGATTGCTACTATCAGCTAGCTATTTCATGATTTCATTGAATTGATTTTAATGGATTAAACTCTTCTTATTTTTAGATAGTGGTTTTCTTACAAACTCCTTGGCATTGTTTTAAATGGAAAATGGTGTTAAATGTTCTTAAATAAGTACATGAAATGAATTAAGAAGGTACCTTTGACTTGGTGCAAACCGTACTCGTCCACTAGCTTGTACCAAGGGGAACACAGTTGGTAGAGGTTGCAGTGCTGCAACTTGTGGCTAAAGGGTTATTATAGGAATGCTGTTTAATATTCATAAAATGCTGCAGTGTGGCATCACTTCTGGCAAAGTGTGGAGAAGTTAATAAGGTAGCTTCCTATTCACTAGTACACATACAGTGAGTTCTAGCTTAGAAGCAGTCCCAATGCATGTGTTTTCCTTCTCCCTCAACCCATTCTTCTCACATCAGACATGGTGATTATGCAACTGTGGAAGGTACTGGAAACGGAGGTACTACTGTGCTGTTCACTGCTGACTAGTTTTGTTGGTGGCCAGTTTTCCCCAACCCTAACATTTTAAAAAGACAATTAAAGAATGGATGTGTTCATTGCAGTTAGGAGGAGTATGATCTGTTGCAATACCAAGACATCTCAATTTGCATTGCCCCAGTGTATGACATTTCAAATGTACATTGTTTCTCCATAAATGAATGAATGAATGAACGAATGAATGTGTGTCTCAACCTCAATCCATAGTCCTCCCAGTGTGCATGTGAGAGAGGTGGGAGAGCAATGAGGAAAATGTGAGAGAACAAGGAGAGTAAGGTGAGAGAGCAAGACTATTGAGAGTTTTGGTATGGGGTTTTGAGAGGTAAGGAATGCTGACTGGATTGGATTTCTTTTACCTGCCTAAGATGGGGAAATGGGGAGATAGAGAAAGCAACTACAGTCTTGATGTTTCTGGAAGGGAAAGGTTTCTTTTGTTGGCTTAGAAGGGAGGTGTGAAGGGGAGGAAGAAAATGGAAAATTGCATCATTGGAGGAATGGGTTTTCTTTGCTTGTTTAGAAGGGGAGTCATGGGGGGAGGAAGAAACTAGAATCTTGGAATTTTGGTATGGATGGAAGGGGTTTCCTCTGCTTCCTTGAGGGGTGGTGAGCAACTGAAGTTTTATCATCTAGAAGTGAGGGTTTCTCTAGCATGAAAAAAGTAAACACTGATGTTTTATGCTTTAAGACTCTAAAATTGGTGGGAGAGTCAATAAAATCATATGTTTGTGGCTACTTCAGTGAACATCTCCCATGGTCTCCAGCAACTCCCTATGGACTGGCTCCTCCTATTTGCATCAGTCTCCATTTTCATCATGAGTCCCTGAAATAACTCTGAAGTAAATTGAGACTTGCTTGTACTCATGTGAAGGGAGAAGTGGCTATAGGGATTAGTTGATAAATCAAGGATAGAGAATTCTTAATCTGAAATATTTTGAGTGTCTCTGAGCTATTCAGAACATTTCATTTGCAGATTGAACAACTGCTACCTCTCTCCTTACTCAGAACCAAGAAGCATGAGCTTCAAATATCAGTGTTAGAGCATATGTTTTGCATTGAGGGACCAGGTGTCCCAAGTTCAGTTCCTGCTATCTCCAATTTCTAACAGCTCGGGTATTTTCTGTCCCTTTATCTCTTGAGACCATCCAGTGTGATGAATAATGAGGCAAAACCTCTTGAGTAATCAGACTGCCTGGGTGTTCTTGTGGTAAGAGGATACATTAATAGTGCTATATTTAACTATGCTTTGCTCTATAAAATGTTTTCCTATTTGTCATATTTATGACTAGGATTTTCAAACTTAGCTAAATTGAGTCTCAGCAAAGCTCAAAGCTGTTTCCCCCCCAATCTGCCAGTGCAACAAGAAAGCATAAAACATCAGATATTTGACTTGGTGGTAAATATTTTTAATAGTTAAATATTTATTTTTAACCCCCCAAAAAACTTGTTGAAAAATAAGTGGAAGATAGATTCAGCAATTCCAGGTCATCCATTCATAATGCTTCACACCTTTCTCTAGTCTTCCATGTCCTGTATTTTGTGGTATCTTCTGGTATGTTCTGTGATATGCTTATTGGTTTTGAATTGATGCCCTCTCAATTAAAATTCTGCATTTTTCTTGAAAATTGTTGTGTCTTTTAATTAAAGACTACTCTGCCCCAGAGCTTGGAAAATTATTTTTAAGGAGAATGAACAGAATAACTCAGCAATGATAGGATGTGCTATCATCCCACCACTGTGCCATTATAGATGGTTTCACCATGTCCTTATTTTCATTTATCTTAGCAGCAACTTCCAGACTGTGCTCAGTTCTGACCCAATTTACCTGATTGCTTTAAGTGGTGTTTGGAAGAAAAGGAAGAGGGGATAATACTACCATCTAAATCCTTTGTCAAAGCTTTGTAGTCCCCAGGAGTTTTGCAGAAGGCTACATGGGAAGTGTGAAGAGACTCTTTTCAGCAAAGTTATTTGCATTCACCCTCCCAGACTCCTCATATATATACTTATGTCAGACTCCTCATATATCAACCTGCTCCTAGCAGTTTCTTCTGGAACTGCCACTGCTGCTGCTGGGTTACTCTTGCTCTTTCCGTTCACTACCTATGAATTCTTCATTGTTACCAGAGCAGTCTGCTTTCCTTTCTTCAGCAACCTCTCCCCTAACTCCCATCCCCATTGTGGAACTGCATCGCATGATCTTACTGGAAATGTTTCCTTTCTACTTCATGTATGACTTGCATTTTCCTTCTCTCCCTTAGGTCCCACTTCTTTCTCTCTCCCATTCTTTCTCCACCCCTCTCCCAAGGTTAAATTTTAAAGCAAAGCAACTTCATTTATATACCGCTTCATACCATGTTATGCAGTGTTTAAGCAGTTTACAACTATAAGCTCATTGCCCCCCCCCCCAACAGCTGGGTACTCATTTTAGCAACCTCGGAAAGGTGCAGGCCTGAGTCAAGGCTGATCCCTGGCTAGTATTGGACTTGCAACCTTGTGGTTTTATAAGTGAGTGGCTGCAATACAGGCATTTAACCACTGCGCCACCAGGGCTCCTGTTAGATTCTACAGCAGGGGTAGGCAACCTTTTTGAGCTTGGGGCCGGGTTGCTGTCCCTCAGACAATTGGCGGGCCGAAGCAAAATAATAAAATAATAAAAATAATAAAAATAAAATAAAATAAAATTTAAAAATATGCATGCACACTCTCTCAGCCCCAGAAAAGCCATGATGGCAAAACCCCTGTGGAGATTTTGCCAAGAAAACCCCAAGAACAAGTAATAACAACAATAATCAATATCATCATGGCGGGGGGGCAGGACCGGCCTGGGGCCAGTTCAAAGGCCTCATGGGGCCGCATCCGGCCCCCGGGCCGCAGGTTGCCTACCCCTGTTCTACAGCTTGCTTGTAAGGGGCATTTGCCAAAGAAATTAGTTAAAGCCTACAAAGGGGTAGGCAACTATGCTGGGACAGGAGTCCATTTTTGTCCTTCCGGAAGCACCAATGGCAACCTAATAGTGATTTGAAGTCACTTCTGGTTTGTGGTTAGTTTCTTTTTTTTTTTTTGCCAATTTTGACATAGATTAAACAAATCTCAGTGTTAATGCAGTTTTGTGGTGGTTTGAGTGGCTATCAGGTATTTTTTTTTAATTGGAAAAAAAATTCATGGGGGGTGGGTTCTCAGGTCTTGGGGAGCTTGCGGACCACATGGAGCCCACAGGGTGTACTTTCTTACCTCTTGTCTACATCTTTGGTCCCCTAGTTCACTTGCAGAGCATTTTAGTTTTCATTCATAAACCAGAGCTATGGAGGATCAGACAAAGAGTCAACCTTGTTCCAGATCATATTTTCAGCAAGTGGGTGTGTTCATATGATTCTTTCACAGAAGCAACTGTAGCCACCCTCCTCTGAGGTGATCAACACATGTAGTGTGGTTTTAAAAAACTCTTTGTTCATATTCAAGGCAATATTGATAAGAATTAAAACTGTTGAGGAATCACTGCATAGTTGTGTTTCCACTGAACCTTAGATAGTATAACTTCAAAGGGGATGCCACTTATATCCTTTACTCCAGTCCTGGCATCATATCTATTCATCATCCATTTGGCTCTCTTTTCCTTACTTGCCTGGCACTCAACTGGAGCACCTGGAATTAGCTGGGGAATCCTCCTTTGTGATTCTATCTTATTTAGACTTCCACAGCTGCCTTTAACTCAGTTCTCCTTTCTCTCCTAGGTCTAGTTTCAAGGAATGCAGTCTTAATATTTCTTTCCACTCTCTGCCTCGTCCCAGCTCTCTTTGTGTATTGGCAGTTTTGGGAAAGCAGTAGTGTCATGGTAGGGCTACCACTACTCACTGAAGTGTTCACTGAGTCAAATCTTGACAATATTGCTTTATAGGACTATGGGTCCCAGGATCTTTTAACCAGCATAGCCACCTAGGAGTTGTACTAAAAAAACCCATAATATTTACTATGTCTTTTACAGTTGTGGGTCCCCTCTCTGGAATTTCAAAATCTGAAATACTCCAAAATCCAAAAAAGAAAAAAAGAAAAAAAAAAGATCATGGATGGTGAGATAGTAACCCATTTTTTCTGATTATTCAGTCTTTGTTTCATGGACAAAATTATCAAAAATATCATGTATAAAATTACTGTCTGGATATGTGTATAAGTTATATATAAAACACAAATGATTTTCATGTTGCATATGCATATGCAAATATTGCAAAATCCCCTCCCCCCCATCCAAAACACTTCTGGACTCAAGCATTTCAGATAGGAGAGACTCAACCTGTAATAACTTTTCTAGGTTCTACTCTTCTTTCTCTCATCACAAATCTTTTCTTTATGGTGGCATCACTTAGCTTATCCATTCTGTTCCTAGAAGAATGATCAGATGAAGTCTGACTGTGAGGCAAAGCAGATGGCCCTGTACAAGTGGCCTGCAGCCGCTTTGGCTACAGTTGCACCGGGACCAGGCTGGCACCACTAGGAGCCAGATTATTTCTGTTGTTTTTTGCAGTGGTGAAGATTCCTTCAGGTGGTGCAGGAGCAGCTTCTGGCCACTCTGAGGACATGCGTCATTTGAACACCATGCCCCAAAAGCAGCTGGAAGCTGCCTTATTTGGCCCACATGTTCTGAGCCTTTGTTGTTTGTTGTTATGTGCCTTCAAGTCAATTTAACATATACTGACCCTATCACAGGATTTTCCTGGCAACATTTATTCAATGGAGGTTTGCCATTGTGACTTGTCCAGGGTCACCCAGTGGATTACCATGGTTGAGTAGGGGATTCAAAGCAGCTAAAGCAAAAGCAGCTTCATTTATATACCGCTTCATATCGCGCATGGGATGTCTAAGCGGTTTACAACTGTGAGCTGATTGCCCCCCAACAATCTGGGTACTCATTTTAGTGACCTCGGAAGGATGCAGGCCTGAGTCAAGCCTCAGCCCTGGCTGATATTGAACTCGCAACCTTGAGGTCTATGAGTGAGTGGCTGCAGTACAGGCATTTAACTACTGCTCCATCAGACCCTGGTCTACTGGAATCCTAGTTCAAAATCCAAACCACTACACCATACCGGTTCTCATAAACCTTGACAAGCAGACCATATATGGATCTGAATAATATGAGATGCATTCCTTTTATCATTTGTCAATGTATCTCAGCTGCAAGATGAGACAGTATTGCTACAGCAAGAGTGATCCTTAGCTTAATTGAGATATTTGAATGATTATAAAAAATGGCATGAGTATTGATTATTTCCTCCTCCCAGAAAAGCTTCGCTGTTTTCCAAGTATTAATGTTTCCAAAAACACAACTTAAATTTTCCCACAGTATTCTTTAATATTTACAGGCTGAAAGTGTTAGCCCAGTTTAAAAACAGTTAACTTTTGTGTCAGTTCCTTTACATTTGAAATATTTTAGCAGCCTAAGTGTAAAGTTAAAGTCCATGAATAGAGAATCTGGGGAAATGGAATATATCTCAACAAGGAGGAAGAGTCCAGATATAAAGCAGTTCAGAAAAAAGGCTTAGTGTATACCTTCTGATGAAACCTATAGTTCTGAATATGTATTAAGGTTATATTAAAGAATAATACACTCTTACTGAAAATGATGATTAAATAGTATCTTCTGCAATAGTGATTTAGTCTATGATTTAAATAATTAAAATTGCATCCTTCAGAGCAGCTATTTAAATTAAGTTTTTAATCATGATTTAAATCAGTTTGATTTAAACCAAATCCACCATGTCACATATACAGCCACCCCTCCATTCTCAAAGGGGAATCTATTCCAGACCCCCCCCCGGTGCGAAAATGGAAAATCGTGGATATTTAAGTCCCACTGGCCTGAATGGAGGCATGCACCTGTGGGAGTGCACAGGTGTGCACCACGGACACCCCCCCCATTTTATCCTCCTCTGTTTGCCGCCTGCAAATGGGTGAGGGAAAATGGAGGGGCAACTATATAACAATGAGAGGAGTCATCTTTGTCACCACTGAATGAGCTACAAAAGCTATGAGCATGTGACTTGCCATAGAAAAGAAAATATTTTGCACAGTGTTTTAAGTTGCCAGCATAGAATAATAAAATAGAATATTTTATACCCCAAGATCTTTAATAATATTATAAATTACATGTATAGCTGTGCATATTGAGATAGAAGTAATTGAACAGTGGTCTGAATATGTGAGCAAAGGATATATGGAGGATTCCCCTGCCATAGCCCTTGAATCTATCAGTAATTTTTATTCTTCACTGCTGTTTGCTTGTGCTTCAGAGACATAAAAATGTATTTCAGAAAACAATACATATTATTTGATTCATTTCCTGCTCCGTTCCCAAACACTGGCAAACAGAGTGGCTTGCAAAACTTTTAAAATATATGGAGATATACCCATGAATTAAATATTAAAACTATAATATTATAAACAATAATAATATTAAAACACAATTTGGTTGAAAGCAGTTAAAAGGACAACAATTAAAAAGTACAAAAGCCATCCGTTAAAAGCCTATTAACATCAACTGTTGATGGTGTAGTCATGAACAAATATTTTGTTGATGTCATACAGGAAGAATGGTGTGATTAAAAAAATCTCTGTAAAACCTGCCATGTTTTCATTTGGATTTCCAGTCAACAAAGGAAAGAAATCATAGCAAGGTTTTTGACTTCTGACCACTCCTTTCCCCCTTCCATTTAGCCAGATTACTAGCGGTTTGAGTGTTGGGCTGCGATTCTGGAGAGCAGGTTTTGATTCCCAGCTCGAGCAGGGTCTCGCACCTGGTCTTCAGAGTTGTAGTCCAGTGCTCAAACCACTACACCACACTGGCTCTCAGCAAGGCAACATATGATAGAATTTGCTCTCTGATTTGCTTCCCTATGTGACAAATGCCTTGGCAGAAAAAAAAATGGGAATCTTTATTTTCTGTTAACATGTTGGGGATAACATGGCAATCTGCTGAAAGTGTCTAGGGTGCTAATGCCCCAGTCTTGGGATGTTGGAAGGTTTTGCCTAGGTTGTTGTGGTTGTTTAGCTATAGTCTAAATGGGTATATATTTATAGCACAATCTTGTACATACTTACTCAATTCAAGAATGAAGTCCAATTGAGTTCCATAAGATTTACTCCAAGATATATGGGTATAGGACTGCAGTGTTAGAGACATTGTCTAAAGCCATTAATTGCAATTTTAGCTAATTTGGATGAGGCAAATGCTAATCCAGTGCAAGAAATATATATAATATTACACTAAAGCATATCCTTCCTTTCTTGTCTGTGAAAATCTTTAAAAGGTACAAAATAATTTATATTTTGCTTAGGTTTAGTCAGGGTAATTTTTTAAGATTGCCTAATGAGAACACATTGTAGTAATTTTCATATGCAGATTCAATTAGCATTTAGTTAATTAGCCTTTACAAATTAGGATTAAGTTAATTACATAACACTAACCTCTCGATAACTCTAAAGAGTAGGCAGACTGGTTTTATTGAATTCAGAAGGCCTATATGAGTGTGTTGAAATCTGAAATGGCGCACACATAAATTAAAGAATATTACCCACAGAGGACAAATATTACAGATGATGATCAAAAGAAACAAACTATGTACATGGCCTTAAAAAGAAGGCTTGGATGCAGATTCTCGCACACAGCTGTCTGGTTGCTTCTGGAACAATCTCTACTTTATAGTAAGTTTACATAATCAAAAGACCTGACAGATCACATCTTATCTTTAAATGTGGTGTGTGTGCATGTGTGAGCAATGTTAAAAATAGTATTTACCAGTATTATATTTACCCAATGTACCAATCATTGAGATGCCACATACATAAACATAGGGCCAATCCTGTCATTAAGTAGACTGAAGCAGGTACTGCAAATAAGAGATGGGGTGGGGGGCTACTTGAAGCAACTATCTTCAGGTGCAGTTCCATCAGCAATGCTGG
>CM034708.1:192928493-192941072 GCA_020142125.1 Phrynosoma platyrhinos | reverse complement strand
GCCTTCCCCTGAGACTGAGAGAGTGTGACTTGCTCAAGGTCACCCAGTAGGTTTCATGACCGAGTGGGGATTCAAACCCAGGCCTCCAGAGTCATCGTCCAATGCTCAAACCACTACACCACACTGGCTCTTTCCCTGGTTTCCTGTGTGGGTTACTCCAGGTTTTCTTCAGGTTAGAAGTACAACTCAGTCACATAAGAGGAAGGGGTTATTTTGCTGTTGCTGTTGTAAAATAAGGGAAATCACAAATCCTGGCTGTTCTAAAGCAAATCACCCTGAGATACACTAGTAAATCCAGATCTACTTTCTGTCTGTCCATGCCTTGAAATTTTCTTGTGCTGAACACTTATCCATCTGGAGGGGACTGACAGGGCAATGGGAAAGAGACAGCATTTAACCCGCAGCCATTTCCTGTGAGGTGACTCATCAGCCTGCTGTCTCAGAAGTATTAAAACTAGTGTTTAATTTATAGATAGCTGAGGCCTTAAATGTGATCCAAAACAGGCTTCCTCATTGTACCCTGCTCTGTCACAAATCCTGCTAGCATATAGCATGTGGATGCCTTGCTGCTGATAGCCTGTGCAGACAGGTGCACTTGGAGTACATGGGCTGGCAATGTGTCCTACTTTAGAAAACATTGCCTTGTGTTTAAGGTGTTCTGTGTTTGAAGAGCTGTTCTAGCCAAACTTAATTTAAAGGGAAAGAAGCCTAGGAAGGGTGAACAGGGCCTTGAAGTTACCTATGCCTAGTTAGCACCAGAATAGCATATTAACCACCTATACAAGTCACCTTATTACAGTCTTTCCCTCCACTGTGGTGTGAAGCATCATATTTCTATGCAGATTGTATTTCTTGTATTTGTATTTCTAAATTTTCATTTATCCTAAATGTATCATATACAAACTACATGCATCTCTGTGCCCCACTTTTTACCAGATGTTATGCAAATCTGTGTTGTTTTTATATTCTTTTTTCTTTTCATTTTGGGGAGGGGGGGATGAGGAACTGCCTCTATCTTTTTGGTAAAATATAAATCTCCATCCCAAGAAAGCAGCACCCAAAATTTAGAATCATCCGATGCATCCCTACTTGAAATAGCATCTTTCAGAAGTCCAGATTGTCTTTTCTGTCATAACCCCATATTTTGCAACTTCCCTTGCTGGATTCTGAAGTGGCTACCATGCTGTCATCCTTCCAGAAGCAGGTTAGGATCTTTTTGCTTTTTTTTTTACTTTCAGAAACTGAGCCTGTAGCATATTTGTTGTGCTGCTGGTGGATTTATTAGTTTTGCTTTTATTGTAGTTTTTCATTTTTAATTGTTTTATTAAGCTTTGTGTATCTGTATAACTTGATTGTTATTGTTTTCTAGGTGTACCGTTCCTAACATTTTAAATTGAATCTTGACATAAAATGTTCTAAACAAATGATGACACCCTACCATGTGTGCAATGCAAAAGTGGCAGAATAGGATCTAATGATCTTTGGCCCTCCCAATACTTTGGACTTCATCCCAGAAGTCCTAGAAGTTAGCTATGCTAATATAGCTAATATGTAGGGATTCTGGGAGTCCAAGTTCAAAACATCTGGAGAACCAAAAGCTGAGAACCATTGATCTAATCTCTAAATAATGTTTGACCTTCTAAAAAGTGAGACACACAGTTTTTGAACTGAGAGAAACAATGTAGAATGCTTCTTTAGTCCTCATAATTACTCCTCAAAAGGTAATCTAGGCAGTTCTTGTTAGTGCTGCTTGCTATAGGAAAATTGTTATCAAAACATCTGTTGTGAATAAGGAATTTGTAAAATTCATCTCTTCATTGCGACAGCCACAGTGTACAGAACATAATACTTTCAACACATTTTTAATGTATGCCAACAAATGTCTTTATTACTACTTTATGTTTTCCCCCTGCTCATTTATGTTTTAGATTTCTTCCTTAGATTCTAGTTCTCTGACCATATGGGTCCCAAAGTCCTCCTTCCATTATTAGCAGCTGCATTATATTAGCAAATGAAGGAGCCCTCCTTCTCCTTAACACCTTGTTGGGATAGTAAAAAGAAATCTGTTTTCCAGATTGCATAATTATGGCTAGATTCATTGAATGTGGTTGTCTGTGTTGATGATAGCTGCCTTGCTATTCTGCAATTTTCTTCTCTACAAATGTTATTATGTTTATTTGCTGCCATCAAAGAACATGGTACTGCACGTGTTATGACCCAAGCATGGGAATCTTCTACAAATGTCCCCAAACACTTTAATTTTTATTGGTTTTGAGTGACCAAAGAAAGGGAGAGGATAGGGTTAGAGAAAATTGATTTCTCCCTGAACTTTCAAATGGGGAAGATTCTGTAGAACTAAGTGTGTAATGGAAAGGGAAAGGAATCTGCAGTTGCAAGGGCTTGTGAATACTAAAACCATGACTATTATCAATAAAGTAGTGTTTGCTCCACTTACTCTAGAAATAATATTTATAAAAGATAAAATTACTGTTGCAACTAAGACTAACCAATCCCAATTGCTATCACAGTAGATGTTGCATCGAACCTAGATGCCTTGGTGCTTTATCTAATGTGGTTGCACCACTTCCGCTCCCCCAACCTCTTTTATCCATTTCATATGCCAAGTGAAGTAGGCTCACACACCTGGACTATAGAAAACAGGCTGCAATATCTATTTCAGTTGAGACATTAAAAACCTACTTCAGGTGTTCCCAGTGCAATTTTTGACTCCTGTTAAACTGAAGGTGTGTCATATTGAGGATGAAGCAAGCTTGTTCTCTGCTGAGTCAAGAATAAGACATGGAAGAATGGATGTAAGCTACAGGAAAAGAGATTCCACCTAAACATTAGGAAGAACTTCCTGACAGTAAGATCTATTTGACAGTGGAATACACTGCCTCAGAGAGTTATGGAGCCTCCTTCGTTGGAGGTCTTTAAACAGAGGCTGGATGGTCATCTGTTGAGGGTGCCTTGATTATGTATCCCTCCATGTCAAGGGTTTGGACTGGATGGCCCTTGTGATCTCTTCCAACTCTGTGATTCTGTGAAACAGCAGGTGCTTGGATCATATCAAAGATACCTCAATTTTAAAGTCTCACCACTTTCCAAAGAGGTTGATCATGTGGTATGGAGAATTGCTACAGAGACAGGGCTGAATGACATGCGATAAATGGGAGAAATATTGTTAGATCTCCTAATGTCTTTTTAAACAATCTTGAAATCAGCCACTGACTTCTCCTTTGTTAGATTGGGGTCACAGTGTTAAGAGATAGGATGCATAACCCCCCTCCAGCTGCTGCATTCCAAATTAAAATCCCCCCCCCAAAAAAAACATGTTTGCAGTTATGTGGGAGACTCATGAAATTCATGAAATGGCCTGAGGAAAGGGTTTTATTATTTATTTATACAGAAATGTATATTCTTCCCTCCTATTGCTGGTGCATCACTCACCACAGCTCACAACAATTTGAAACCACAAGGCAATTTAAAAACATGTCTAACAATAATAATAGTCGTATGCTATAAAAATGCATTGTCAATAAAAGTAGAGAGTGAGAGAAGGCTCTTTCTCACCCAGAGTCTCAGCTCCAGTATAGTTCATGGGTTTTTCCCCACAGCTACTTTTAAAGCTATCATTTAGCAGTTCTTTGGATCTTAGGCTTATGCTTTAAAGGGCCACAAGGTGTGTGTCTGTTGTGTGCCTTCATGTTGTTTCTGACTTATAGTGATCCTTAGGCATTCGTATCACAGGATTTTCTTGGCAAAATTAGTTCAGAGAAGGCTTATTATTGTCCTCCACTAAGGCTGAGAGAGTTCCATAGATTCCCATTAATATAATGTAGTCTCCCCCCCCACCTCTTCAGAAAGAACAGAAGTCCCTCCCAATTAATGGGGGATCCATTCTGGACCCCCCTGCGAATCCAGAAAAATGCAAATATTCAAGTTGCCATTGGTACAATGTGCCATTTTATCCCTCCCCACTTGCCATCCACAAAGGACCAAGACCACAGACTCCAAGTCCGCAAACAGGGAGGGCCAAGCGTATATCTGTCTTTCTATAGGGACACCACCAAACAGACTGTCTCTTGTGCCTCGAAACTCGTTTTCTCTTCCTAGAGAATAATTGAGGTCTCAGTGGTTGATCTTAACATTTGGGTGAATTTATGTAAATTTTAGTAATCCCTTCAACAACTTGGCTCTAAGCCAGGGGTAGGCAACCTTTTTGAGCCGGGGGCCGGGTTGCTGTCCCTCAGACAATTGACGGGCCGAAGCACCATAAATAAATAAATAAATAAATAAATATTAAAATTAAAAAAGAATTAAAAAATTAAAAAAATGCATGCACACTCTCTCAGCCCCAGAAAAGACATGGCAAAACCCCTGTGAAGATTTTGCCAAGAAAACCCCAAGAACAAGTAATAACAACAATAATCAATATCATCATGGGGGGGCGGCGGCGGGGGGGGGCGGCGGCGGCAGGACCAGTTTGGGGCCGGTCCAAAGGCCTTGCTGGGCCGCATCTGGCCCCCGGGCCTTAGGTTGCCTACCCCTGCTCTAAGCCATCAAAGATTTTAAAGGCCAGTATGAACCAGTGTGGTGTAAGTGGTTTGAGTGTGGACTAGACAAAACTAGACTAGACTGGAGAATGGACTGCACCTGATTCTATAAGCCTGCCTTTATGGCTGCTTGTGGAAGAAGCTCCTGGCATGCCAGATCACCTGCAAACCTCAGTCAGTCACCCCAGAGTTTCACTTGGGGGCACTAACTTTTTCTTCCAAATTCTCAGCTACTAATATCACTGCTGAGAAGAGCTGACAAATCTTTTGCTTCCTTGCTTACCTGCCCACTTGCTCAACCACCTGCTCTTTCTTTTTCTTCTTCCTTTTCCTGTATTACCATCTTATTACCACTCTTGCTGCTTTTAAAAAAGCAGTAAAGACGGATCTCTTCCAGCAGGCCTTCCCAGAATAACTTCCGCCTTGAGGGGAGATGAGTTCTTATTTTCGTCCCTATGGTTGCCGATTTATTGTTATTGTTTTATTGTTTTATTGTATTGTGTATTTTAAGTCCTTAAAGTTTAATTCTGTTTTAAGGGGATGGGAGGGTTGGATTGTGGAATGAGGAAATGTTTTAATTCTGTTTGTTTTAATATGCTGTAACCCGCTCCGATTGCCGTGCAGAGGGGCGGGCTATAAATAAAAAATTATTATAATTTATTATTATTATATTGGTCTCCTCACTACCTGATAAAAAAGGGGAAAAAAGGGGTTGAAGTTCCACAAGTGACCATAAAGACAGGGTTTTAGGATCATGGTGGTTTCTCAGAGCTGAGGTATTGGTGGAATGCTTCTTTCCCCTCCTTTTCCCCTCCCTCTTTCTAATCCCTGTGATAATCTTTCAATGCAGAAATGTGTGTGTGAATGCTTTGCAGACACCCAGCATGTTGCTTCAGGAGGCATGCACTCTAGGAAAAGATGGTAAATCTGACCCTCACATATGAGGATGGCATAGTGGTGAAGAAATGTCTGTATCTTCTCTCCCCCTTTGAATGTGGAGGGAAGTAGTTACAAAGTTTAGGAGGTTGAGGTCAGGCATGTCCAAGCAGTTGAAGTGGTGGTGGTTGTGGTGGTGGTGGAGGAGGAGGTGGAGGAGGAGGAGGAGTAATAGTTATGAGGGTGGTGTAGTTGCTTCAGCCTAAGACTGGAGATGTGAAGTGTTTTTGTTGGTGGTGTCACAGCAAATGCTGGGTTGGGTGGGCCTGCTCAAACTTTATTGCATTGTTTACTGCAGATATACAGCTGCAATGCTACAGCAAAACTCTGCATTCTCCAAGCCCTCCTTCACCATCCTCTCAGTGCTGATGCTGCTAAATAATACTGCCCTTGCTGGACAGGGGGCTAATAGGATGGCTGGATGTCAAAAGACTTTGTAAAAAGGAACTGCTTTGTCAGATGCTTTGTTAACAGAGGTACTGCATAGCACAGACAATCCTGTTCTTCAGTTCTCTGTTTATCATTTCATAACCATAAACCTCTTTTTCCAGTGGGGATTTGTTGGAGAACTTTGGTCACCTGAAGGGCCTTTTGGATTGCAGGAGAGGTTACCAAGCCACTCACATCCCTTTCCATGGGTGCATCTACACTGTAGAAATAATGCAGTTTGACACCACTTAAACTGCCATGACTCCATCCTACAGAATCCTGGGATTTGTAGTTTTGTGAGTCACCTTTTTAGGCAGAGAAGGCTAAAGACCTTGTAAAACTACAAACCCTAAGAGTGCATAGGATGGAGCTACAGCACTTAAAATGATGTCAAACTGCATTATTTCTACAGTGGAGATGCACCCCACATCAGAAAGAGCCTTATATAGTACAGTTTTGTCACCAGCAGCTTAGAATAAAAATTGACTGAACCAGTACAGAGAGCAAAGTTGTGCCTCAGCTGGCACTGGAGCAGCGGAACAGTGCCTCCTCCGTTTTGCTTCCCCTATCTCAATCACAGTCTTGTAGAAGTTGTATCTCAACCCCGTTTTCTCTGATGACATCGTTTTTTACCATTAATCCATTCCCTATAGTCCCAACAGCAATACGAAACTTCACTTCTTTCCTGTTCCGCTTGATGTCTTTATAGTCTCGCTCCCTCACAGTCTGGAGTGCTGGATAGATTTTCACTTGTGTTGCATCATGAGGGTGAGTTGGCTGCGGATGCTTTTAAATTCAGTTAAATGTGGTTTATAGTAGGACTTTCATGCAATTAAAAAAATCTTACTCAATTAATCATACGAGCAGATTAGTCAGTTAATTACTTGATGGGCAAAGCAATCCTGTAAGGGGGGTGGAGGAGGAAAAGTGTGTGGCTGATCCTTGTGCCTGTCTCTGTATGTGAGGGACTCCCTCTCTTTTTTTCCCCTCATAGGTTTCTCCCCTCCCTTGTTCCTGCCTCTTTCTTCCTTACCATTGATTTAAGTGGGAAGGGAAATACAGTGGTCCCTCAACATTTGCTGGGGTTAAAAAACAGTTATTTTTACCTGGGGGAACACGTCTCTAGGAATCTCCAGGTCCTCTAGTGCAACTCTGCGGTCAACATCTGACAGAGGTTGATCATGGAATCATGCTGGAGGACATACAAATGCCTAGAGAAGTGTTTTCTGTAGGAAGTTCTAGGTTCTTCAGTACAACTCTATGGTCGACCTCTGGCAGAGTTGTGCTGGAGGACCCAGATTCCTAGAGAGAACATATGAATCTAAACCGCAAATAATGAAATCTGAAAAAGTCAATACCACAAATGTGGAGAGGCAACTTTCAAGGTGGGTATATTCTTGGAAGTGATTGTTTAGGGAAAGAGAAGGTTCAGATCCAAGTCTCAAGCATCCCTGATCCAGCATGCCTTGGAAATAGCATGTCATCTGTAATGCATTATTTGTTTGTGTGTGTGTGTGTGTGTGTGTGTGTGATAATGTTACTAATGCCAGTTTTTAAAACTGGTTGTAATGACTGGTCACATAGTTACTTTACTAGTAGTTACACTGTTCTGAAAAATGTAACAATGTCACAGATTTGTAGTGCCTGGGAAGACAGCTATGGAGGCCGAAAGCTCCCTTGCTTTTTAGGGAGCATCTTTGCAGATAAATCTCCCATTCCACTGTGGAGGGGGAGTCCAGAGTGGCCTATAGCTGAGGGACATCCTCCCATGAGCCATAAGATTACACTATAAATCTAAATAAAATTTAACACAAGAAGACCCAGAGTTCAAAAGCAGATAAACATCCTGCCCCCCAGCATTGCCAACTGTGTTGCAATAGGTATTATTTTGAAAGTGGCATTCCCCAATCTTTCTGACATCAAAATGAGTGTCTCCTTTGAGGTAGGGCTTGCAAGAAGTAGAGAACTGAAAATAGGTTGACTAGTTCATCAACTTTTCTTTGCCAACTGTCTTGGTTCCTTCATTCGGGAGAAAGATGGGATATAAACATTTTGATGACAGATTTGAATGACTAATCAGCTTAACAGTGTCGCTGTAGTGTGAAGAACAATCCCATGTGCTTTTGACTATGGGATATTTATTTCTTTGAGTATATTCCTTATACATAGTGGGATATTTATTTCTTTGAAATAGTAATGTCCCACCTTGTTTGCCTGGCAACAGGCCTCCTCTAGTGCTTCCTAAGTATGTGTGCACAGGATTGCAAGTCTTACTTCATGTTCAGAGGTGAAGCTGAAACCGCCTTTGAAGTCCCAGTTGCTCTGTTTGTGTAAAGTTTGGGAATGTTTGATCATTACTAAAGCAGAAGAGAAAGCAGAAGAGAGGCATTTGTTTTGCAAGTCAGACTATCACACCGTACAAGTTTTATATTTCCATATCAAAGTGATTGAAACAAGAGCCCTGTGTGAAAACAGGTACCTTCCATAGTAGATGACCTAGAGCAAAATGTCTGAGGGAGCTGAAGCCTGGAGATCTGGTACTATACTGAAAGTTGCTGTTCACTGTAATTTATCTATTCTGCTGGCAAATCACAGATAGAGTTCAAAGGGACCCATGAGGGCCATCTAATCCAACCCCACCAGCCATGCAGGAATGCAAACACTCCCAAAAGATGGCCACATCCAAACCCTGTTTAAAAACATCTAAAGATGGAGAGTCATCCACCAACCTTTTGAGGTGGTACATATTCCACTCATGAACAGCTCATATAGTCAAGATGTTCAGGTGAAATCTCTTTTCTGTAATCTGAATTTTATTGGTTCATGTTCTGGTCTCTGGAGAAGCAAAAAGCAACTTGTGTTTTGTGTTTCCTGCTGCTCCAGAGAAATTCCTAGAAATGTCCATGTTCTTCCTCAGTATTTCAAATTTAAAAGTGGGAGTGTCATGTTGTTCCCTGATCTCCAAATCCATCTTTATGGGAAAAGCCCTGTTTTTCTGGTATTACAGTATCTTGACTTCACAGTCTATCAGATGTTACTGACTAGTTTTGGGCCATTATTGATTTGGATTTTGTTTAAGAATCTAGAAATCAGTGAGGAGGTATCATGTATGATAGTGGTGTTAGGTGGGAGTACGGTAATTTAAAATGGGTTGGCAAAATATCATCATCATCATCACCATCACCATCATCATCTTGCCTTTTCCCCAGTTTGGTAGCTTACAACAGTTAAAGTGGCTTACAATAGTTGAACATAGTTAAAAATTAACAGCATACAGAACTTAAAAAACAATTAAATCATCATAAAATTTGAAACCAGTTAAAACAAATTAAAAGAACAAAAACAATGAGTCCAGCCTATTATACAAGTCCTGATTCCCCTGTGCTTTTAATATATTGACTGAATAGTGGTATGTTTTACCAGCCTTTGAGGTGATTTCTTGTAATTTTATTTCGATATGTCTCTCTTGTTTCTTCAGTGTGCAATATATTGTCTCTCTATACACATATAAAGCTGTTCCTTTGCTTTCTTTGAAGTATTCACTGAGGAACCTTTTCTCTTCTGCAATGGTTTGCTTCACCTAAAGTAACTTCCAGTTATTAGTATTATGTGGCAATGCTCCCCACATTGCCATGTTGAGCAGCAATGTCTGAAGGGGGCTTCTGCTTTCATTCACTGTAAGGTGAATATGCATTCTGGAACCTTGATTTATCAGGCTTCCCAGTCATGGGGGTTCAATATGGCAAGATCACGAACAGGAAGAGTTAAGCTGGTATGCATGGGGATGATGGGCATGTGGCTTCTCTGACTGAATCACCCTTAGCTTCTTCTGCAGAGACTGAACATCTGCACAGGGGTATGATTCTATAAGGAGCACAAGGAGCCCCTCCTGGAGCTTAATCATAGAATTATAGAGTTGGAAGAGATCACAAGGGCCATCACTCCAATCTCCCCCCCAAAACTGGGGACCTTTCGTGTGTCAGGTGAACATGATAACCACTACACTATGGACATCCATTAACTGGGCATCCATTAGAAGTCAGGGATATTAGATAAATATGACTAACCTACACATCTGGTTCCAAGCTGTTAATGTAACTAAATCAAACTAGTGGTTTGTTTTTGTTAATCACCCTCAAGCCAATCTTGACTCATGGCTACCCTATGGATGAGATATCTCCAAAACAAGGGGACTAATACTGAAATGAGCTCTAAATGCAGTCTGCCCTTGGTATCCAAGGGCCTCCCATCTGTGGATCTGAGCATCCGTGGATGGCAAACCCACACTGCCTCATGGCAGTGCATGGCCATGGCCATGGCACCATTAGGGACTGCCCCTGTTGGCCAATGGCTGTGCGTGCATGCGGCTGAACTACCATTAAGTTCCATTGTACCCAATAGTGATGTGGCTGTGTATACATGCCACAGGACAACAGGGGCTGTTCCTAATGGTGCGGGCATGGACGCATGGTGCCATTGGGGACAATACGGGCTTGAGCATCCACAGATCTTGGCATCCATGCAGAGGTTGCCCCATGGATAATGAAGGCCAGCTGTATACTGGATTCTAGAGATCTTGGATCCAGCCACTGATGAGCTCTGTCTGTCCAGCTTCAGAAGTTACATGACAAGAATGAAATGAAAAACCCAAGCTGTCATTGCTTCTGCATTCCCCATGTCCAAATGACTGTTGAGCTCTATTCCTAGTTGCTATTTTTAAGGTTATGCAGGAGCCATAAGGGACTGATCTTCTATGTTTTCCCTATACTGAACAAAACACAACACACAATGTGTAATTCAAGTATTTAATATTTTCAAACTTTGGAAACATGACCTTTGTGAACTACAGTTCCCAGAACTCCCATTCAGAATGACCACTGGCCATGCAGATTGGGGATTCTGGGAATTATAGTCCAAAAGTCACTTCTTCAATCTCTGATTTTAATATCTCTTTTTCTGCCCATGGCATCTCGTACCAGGGTGGTACCCGGTGCGGAGGGTGGAGCCAAAAGGGCCTGCTCCCACGTACCTGTTCTGTATGGCTTTACTCTAAAGTAAAGCTGTGTGGGGCAGGGATGGTGTGTTTGTGTGCTAGGCCCTCTCCTTCCCTGTCCCATGTGGCATACTTTAAAGTAAAGCCATGTGGGGCAGGGAGGTGGGGGGCACTCACTGGGTGTCACCTCCCTTCAGTGGTGTCACCCGGTGCAGTCCACATCCCTTGAACCCCCCCCCCCCCAGTGATGCTACTGCTTTCTGCTAAAGCTGCTGTGTTTGGATAGGAGGTTAAACAGTTTAGTCCAGGGGTAGGCAACCTTTCCCCTTCAAGGGCCAAGGGACTTCAGCTCCCAGTATCCCAGGAGCTATTGGCCAACATGGGACTATTGGCCAACATGGCTGAGGCTTCTGGGAGCTGAAGTCCCTCAGCCCTTAAAGGGGAAAGGTTGCCTAGCCCTGGTTTAGTCACTACAGTATGAAGTTGCTACAGTATGAAAAGGAGTGCCTCTTTTGAGGTAGTGTGTGCAAGATGTAGAGAGCTGGAACTGTGTTGACTAGTTCATCAATTATTAGGGATAGAGCCAGAATGGAGTTTTGATTTGATTCTGCATCAAATTACCTTCTGTAACTTAGTACTAGTCATCCCATATCCTTTAACTCATTGAATCCGCAGAAGAGAAGTTTAAGAGGTAACATGGTAGCCATGCTTAAATATTTGAAAAATGTAATATGGAAGAAGGAGGAAGCTTGTTTTCTGCTGCTTCATAGATTAGGACACAGAGCAATGAATTCAAACTACAGGAAAAGAGATTCCACCAGAACATTAAGAGGAACTTCCTGATGATAAGAGATGTTCAACAGTGGAATATGCAGTCTTGTGGTATGGTGCAGTCTCTTTTTTCGAAGGTTTTTAAACAGAGGCTGGATGGCCATCAGTCAGGGGTGCTTTGATTCTGTGTTCCAGCATGGCAGGGGGGTGGACTGGATGGCCCTTGGGGTCTCTTCCAACTCTATGAACTAGTAAGAAACAGGATGGTTGGCTTTCAGATAATAAGGATTGTTTAGAACAGAAAGCATATTCAATAAGAGGGACAAATAATCACTTTTATGGCACAGCATGAAACAAACTGAAAATTCAGAGAACAGTGGTTTCTTCATTGTTCCCAGCTGTAACCCTTTCTCTTGGGACCAGCAAATATAATGGCATTTTCTTCCAGAAAATAGTAAGAGAATTTGTGTAAACAGGCTGCTTAAGGGAATGAATATTCACTCTGTCAGTGTTCTTTCTATGTCACTGTTTCCCCCTGTATTGCTTAGACAAGGGGCGAGGCTTAAAGGAGCACATGTCCAAGGGGGTTGTGTGACATCATGAGGATCAATAGAAGTAATTTTGCATTTATTTTTTGTAAGATTAACAAAAGGAAAAAGATGGGGAGAAGTCTGCTAGGAAAGAAATTATGAGAGTAGAATGGTTGTGTTCCTTTTCACTTGTTCATAGCTCTTTTTCATAGAATCATAGAGTTGGAAGAGACTGCAAGGGCCATCCAGTCCAACCCCCTGCCATGCAGGAAATCACAATCAAATCATCCCTGACAGATGGCCATTCAGCCTCTGTTTAAAGACCTTCAAGGAAGGAGACTCCACTACTCTCCGGGGGAGTGTG
>CM034708.1:192912058-192928393 GCA_020142125.1 Phrynosoma platyrhinos | reverse complement strand
TGGAATCTCTTTTCCTGTAGCTTGCATCCATTGTTCCATGTTCTAGTCCAGGGATAGGCAACCTAAGGCCCGGGGGCTGGATGCGGCCCCCCCAAGGCCTTTGGACCAGCCCCAGGCTGCTCCTGCCACCGCCGCCGCCACCGCCACCATGATGATATTGATTATTGTTGTTATTACTTGTTCTTGGGGTTTTCTTGGCAAAATCTCCACAGGGGTTTTGGCATGGCTTTTCTGGGGCTGAGAGAGTGTGCATGCATATTTTTAATTTTTATTTATTTATTTATTTTTGGTGCTTCGGACCCCCAATTGTCTGAGGGACAGCAACCCGGCCCCTGGTTCAAAAAGGTTGCCTACCCCTGTTCTAGTCTCTGGAGCAGCAGAAAAACAAGCTTGCTCCATCCTCAATGTGCCACTTTTTATTCATCATTGCACAAATTGCAAGCCCTTGGATGTAATGGTTAGTGTGCTGGGATAAGACTTGGGAGGCAGTGTCATCACTAGGGTTAGTGTCACCTGGTGCAGCCATCCACATTGACCTCCTCCCATTTCACACCCCTACAGAATCCTTAGGAATGCTTTGTTGCCCTAATGTTACTTGTAAATCGTAATTCCCACATACCACTGAATGTCATGCTAATAGCTGTGACATAAACAAGTAGCAAAATGTATTACATATACCTAGTGATGATTTGTTTCAAATGTGATTTTTTAAAGAAAAATTTAAAAGAATGTTTTTTAAAATTTCAAAATAATTCAAAAAATTAAAGTTTTGAAATTTTAAATTTAAATTTTTTTAAATGCTGAGGCCTCTCTTTTCTCCTCCCACTGAGCTTTACCCCACTCTCACCACCTCTTAAATCATTTTAAACTGAAGCAGATGAATGCCACAGCCTGTTTCTGCCAAAAGGTGGGTGTTTGAGGAGCAGTGGTGTCACCCCCCTTAAGGTGCCACCTGGTGTGGTCCACACTCCCCACACCTCCCTAATGATGTCACTGTAGGGAGGTTCAAATCTAGTCTCCACTGAACTGTGCAATGCACTGAGTAACCTTAGGTCAGTGTCTATCTCTGCTCTAATCTGCACTGCAGAAATAATGCAATTTCACTCAGTTTTTACTACCATGGCTCAGTGCTGTGGAATTCTGGGATTTGTAGTTTTGTGAGATATTTAGCCTTCTCTGTCAGAGAGCTCTGATGCCACAACAAACTACAAATCCCAGAATTCCATAAGATGAAGCCATGACAGTTAAAGCAGTGTCAAATTATGTTATTTTTTGCAGTGTAGACTAGACTTCTCCCTCTCTCTCTGTCTGACCTACCTTACCACACAAGGTTGTTGTGAAGGTAGATTTGGGACAAGGACACCCATGTACCCTGCCCTGAGATCACTGGAAGAAAGACAGGCTAGAAATGTAAATCAATACAAATAAATTAAAACAATCTGTAAATATGTAGGCTCTCTATATGCTTGATTTTAGAATCATCAAAGTTTTATATTACAGTGATTTATACTACTGTGATTTTTCCAGAAGAGAAACCCAGTAAATTTGCTTACTTAAAGACACTGTGCATATAAAACTTGGGTCCATATATTTAGCTTTTATCTCACTCTTTCTTCAAGGAGCTCCATTGATGTTTGTTTCTTCCACTCTATTCTAAACCCAAACTATCCATTGTTATCCTGACACCATATGTCTGCATTTTTTCACAAAATAATAATGTCCGTATGTGTAGAGATGGGGGTGAGACTATTGGCTGTAATCCCATCCTGTGAGTAGAAGCATAGTAAACCTAGGGCTTTCACTGCCAAAGCACATGCCATCTGCTATCCCTTTCAGTTTTCCCCTACCCTTTGAACTTAGCTGCAATCCTCAGTATCGTTGGTGGGGAATGAATTTCCCACAGTCCATTGTTGTGATCTGTTTTGGATTTAAAGCAAAAGGATTTAGGGCTGGCTTGGTCATTGATGGGTAGTCAAATCTCCTTTGTTGTTGTTAGCTGCCCTTGAGTTGGTTCTGACTCATGGCGACCCTGTGGATGAGACAACTCCAAGAATCCCTATCTTCCACTGCCTTGCCCAGATCCTGCAAGCCTTTCCCCATAACCCCTACTGATTGAGTCTATCCATCTGGTTTGTGGTCTTCCTCTCTTTCTTCTATCCTTTACCTTTCCTAGCATTATTGTTTTTTCTAGTGATCCATGCCTTCTCATTATGTGGCCAGTACAATAGTCTCAACTTGATCATCTTTGCTTCCAAGGAGAGTCCTGTTCTGACCTGTTCAAGAACTCATTTGTTTGTCTTCTTGGTATCCTCTGCATGGTATCCTAAGTACTTTTCTCCAGCCCCACATCTCAAATGAGTTGATTTTCTTTCTCTCTGCTTCCTTTTTGTCCAGCTCTCATATCTGTACATGGTAATTGGGAATACAGTGGCCTGAACGATTCTGACTTTAGTGTCTTTGCTCTTCAGTATCTTTTCCAGTTCTTTCATAGCTGCCCTTCCCATTCCTAGTCGTCTTCTTATTTCTTGACTGCAGTCTCCATTCTGGTCAATGTTTGATCCTAGATATAGGAATTCTTTCACTGTTTCAATTTCTTCATTGTCTAGATTGCATTAGTGCATTTCTTCTTTTGTCATTATTTTTGTTTTCTTTATGTTCAACATCAGACCTGCCTTTGCACTTTCATCTTTGACCTTTCGTATTAACTGTTCCAATTCCTGAACGTCTTCTGCTAATATTACAGTGTTGCCTGCATATCTTAGGTTGTTAATGTTGCTTCCTCCTATCTTCACTCCTCCTTTTTCTGTTTCTAATTCTGCTTATGATGTTTTCAGCATATAAGTGAAACAAGTAGGGTGACAGGATGCAGCCTTGCTTGACCCCTTTGCCTATTGGGAACCACTCTGTTTCCCCAGATTCTGTTTTGATGGTGGCCTCTTGTCCTTGGCACAGATTCCTCATCTGTATAGCAAATTTATATCGCAAATTGGTGTCCCTTATATAAAATAGAAAATTCAATGGTTTGCCTTTTGGACTGTACATATTTTTGGAATATTTTCAAGCTGTGGATGGTTGAATCCATGGATAAAGAATCCATTGATATGGAGGGCTAACTGTATTTATTTCCCATCTTTCTCCCAGCACAAGACCCAAAGCTTCCAACAAATTAAAGCAAAATACACTTAACCTCTTGTCCCAACTATTAGTACAAAAGTAAGAAACAATTAAACAACAATTCCATAAGAATGCAGAATTTAAACTATTTAAAACACATTTAAAGTATAATAAAAAAATCAAGATAAGCACATCCCATTAAAAATGTCATCTAACATAACAAATTAAGAGCCAATGCCCTATCTAAATAAAAGTTTTTTGCCCATCTGCAGAAAGAGAAAAGAGAGGGGGGCAACCAAACCTCCCATGGGAGAGAATTTCACAACATGGATCCACTGAGACGGCTCTAACTTATGTCATAACTAGATATGCTTGCAATCGTGGAGGTGCTGAAAGAAAGCCCTCTTATGATCTTACAATTCAGGCAGACTCATATAGGGAGGTATGATCTTTCAGACAGTCCGTTCAAAAAGTACCTGAGAATGAGCACTTTGCATAAAAGACTTGGTCTGTATAAGAAGGAATTGTAAAACATTTGCAGAAACGTTGCTCTGTGTGCCATTCATTCCACGGACGGTAACTGTAGTGAGGGTCAGAACTACTATGGACCCAAGGAATGTTTGCCACTGCATCACAAGAAGGTCAGCCAGGAAAACACTGTGTTTTTAAAAATGCAGAGAAAACAAATTCCAGGCAAGCTGAATGAAAATGTCAGTGTTGAAACATGGGTAATAAAACTTAAGCAAACACAATGGCCACTTGGTGGGAAAATAGTATTTAGGAATGCTTTCTTTGCCAGTATTTGCCAAGATAAAATACTGTAGACATTTTCATTCTCTTTCCTCCACACAGGAGAGATGACCTCCTATTTTAGGCTCACATTCCTATTTAATTGGAGGAGTGGAGAAGCACAATCCTATTAACAGCTTTCATTGTGTATTAATGAGATGGAATAGTGATTCAGCTAATCAGCATCAGCAGTATATGACATATGCTCACAGACGTAGTTCTGGTAATCATGTTAACCTGTAAAGTGAAAAACAAGGCAAAATAACCTTGGAATATTAGGACCTCATCCACTGAAAATGCTTCATTGGCTGTGATACATTTCCTAAATGTATTCCAACAACAATACATTTTAGTTGCATCTCTTAGGAGATGGGGAAAAGTATTGTTTATCAGTAAATTCAAATCACCAAACAAGAAATTCAAATTGCATGTTTAGACTAGAGCTCAAAAAGTAATACCAGTATGTTATACTTACAATACATTATAGCATTGTAGCCAACCTGTAACAAGTAATTTTTCTTGGTAAAAAGTGTGTATGAAAGTGACATTCCAAAAGCCATGCAACTACTGGGACTGGTGTTGTGAAAATGCTGTCAGTGTAACAAGTCATGCTTTCTAGTTACTTTTTCCAGTTGCTTCCATGGTACTGGTGGCTTCTGTTTGAGTGGGACAGTGAAGCTGCTCTGGATTTTAGTCCAGACTTTAAAGAACGATCCGAAGTGCTGAACCTTTTTGAGGGGGAGAGTTCAGTGCAATAACTTGAACAGAGATTTTCTGCTCCATGGTCAGGGAAGCCATTGGCTACCAGTGTTTCAAGGAATTTTAGTGGCATTTTGCAGTGACACCCTCCCCATTTTTATCCTATTTTCTTATCAGTTCCAAGGTTTCCATGCATAACAATATTAACAAATTATCTTTAAAACGTTAGTGAATTACACAATGAATCATTATTATTATTATTTTTTTAAATAATTTACCAAGGTCTGTTTTTGTGGGTGGAAGTTTGCATTTTACTTCATTGCTTGTATGGTTATATTGTATTCTCTACCACTGATGAAACATGAATGATGTACAAATCAAATATTTGCTAAAATGTGAAAGTTCCAGTTCTTACAGCCAAAGCACAGTTACAGGCATGAATCCAACTGGTATTTCAAACTAGACTTTGTGATGTTTTTTGCCTTCCTTTCATTTCAGATACATATGATGACCCCATATCATGGGGGTTTCTTGGCAAGAATAGTGGTTTAAGTGTTGAACAAGGGCACAGGGTTCAACTGCTTGCTTGGCAATGGAAACCTGATGATTGACCTTGGGCAAGTGACATTCAGCTTCAGAGGAAGGCAAGAGTAAATCCCCTCTGAACAAATTCTGCCACAGAAATGTCTTAGGGTTACTATAAGTCAGAAATAACTTGAAGGCACTCAACAAAATAACAAGAGCTAAGAGACTGTGACTTTCCCAAGGTGACACTGGACACTTCCAAGGTTCAGTGAGGACTTGAACCCTGGTCTGTCTTAGTTTGATACTCAAGCTACTACACCACACTGGCTCACCCCAAACTCAAGTAGACCTATTAAATCAATAGGATTCACACAAGCACTGATTCCCTACTCCATAATTTCTTCAATAAGTTTAGTTAGGACTTCCAGTAGAAGATTCAGGTCTAAATGTCCCCAATGTGGAAGGATCATTAAATAAGAGCTGTAACAGTTCAGACAGCCACATGTTGGCCTTTAAGATACAGAACTTATGAAAAGGCCTTCTTGGAAAGACTGTTTTGAGAGAAACCATAGCATTTACTGATGGTTTTGCTTCTACACTTTTTTGTACTTAAAAGAACTCCTTAAACCTCTCCTTTATACTTTTTATACAGCTTACAACACATAAGCTTTTGGGCAGTATGTGAATGTGGAATGGCATAGAGTCTCTTTCTTACTACAGAATAGATAGCACTTTCAGTCTAGAGTAAGGGGACGATACATTGATAGGTGTGCTGATGCATATACTGTACATTACATATACTGTAAAGGACATTTAAAGGGAGACATTTAAAGGGAGAATTGAAAGAATAGTTGCCTGTATGTAATCTCATGTAAAACTGTTGTTGCAGCCTTGTCTGTTTTCATTACCAGGAAGGAAAGGAACAGGAGAGATGGATGAGTGGAGCTATTTTTCTTAGGCTTCATTCAGTCATCACAGTTTCTGCAGTTTATGGACACAGTCCAATTGTAACATAGGAATGCTATTAGGTACAAATTGTTACGTGTGGGAACGCATGTAGTCTTGAGCACTAATAGATTCATAGCAACCTTCAGGCAGCTACAATTTTATATATTTGGGAGTAAGTCCCATTGGACTATGGGCCTAAGCAGACGGGCGGCCATGGGCCGCCCTGGGAAGGTGCGGCGCGGGACCGAGGCATCTCCATGCCTCGATCCCGCGGCACATCATCGTTGCCCCTGGAAAGGAGCGCTAAAATAGCGCTCCTTTCATATGTCACTGAAAGTGTGCCACAAAAGGTTACGGCGCACTTTCGGCGACTTTTCTGCCACAGCGAGTCCAGACACTGTGGCAGGAGGTCCTCCTCGGGGCACCAGCTGTGTGGAGGGCCGGCAACTCCGAGGACGACCTCGGGAGGGGGATGGGGCGCCAAGCGTGCGGTTGCCCCTCCCCTTCCCTGCGCCAAGGATGGCTCAATTAGCCATCTGCTTAGGCCCTACCTAAACATGTAGAGCTTAGAACAGGGCTGCCTGTGCATAATGCAAAAGAAAGTATGTGATCTTTTTTTTTATTATAAATGGTTATTTCTACTTTCTGCTTGCAAAAACTGCTTGTTTAAACAAACTTCCAAAATGAGGGGAAAGTGTGTGTGTGTGTATGCCCTAAATAATGTCCAATGCACAGGGACAACAGTAGCGCCATATATATATATATATATATATATATATATATATATATATATATATATATAACAACAGGAGTCCCAATTTTTTGGGGGAGGAAGTAGGTTATAAGTCAGATTAGTAATAATAGTAGTGATGGTGCTGGTAGATATTCAAACTTGTGTCTTAAACAATTGTCCTATGCCCCTGCCCCTTGATCTACTTTACAGTCCTGATACTTTTGTTTTCAATTCTAAAAGTCGATTGAGAGAGCAATTCTGCTGAAATACTAAATGCAGTTTTCTAACACAACAACTAAATGGCTTGAATGAGATGTTAAATCTGCTTTAAAACGCATACAGGCTTAGCGACTAGGTAGCTCATGTTAAGCAAACTTTATGTAAAGCATGCTGCCATGGGTGCAATTACTGGAGAAAACCCTTGAATGAGTCAATAAAAGCCAGCAAACTATAGTAACTGGTGCATCCCTTTGATGTCTTTTGATGCTACTGAGTTATGTCTTTTTCCCTTGGCCCATTGTCAGCTTTGCTGAACAGGTAATAGCCCAGGCAACACTCACTGGTTGTGCATGCAAATTAGCACTTCAGACTGCTGCTAAAATATGATGCCTTTTCTTTTCTTTTTTACTTCACTTCAGCTGTTTCCCTAACACTTGACAGAAATAAAAATCATTAGCTCCAGGTACTATGCAGGGCTTCGAAGAGTAACATTTTCAATTACAACCACAAGAAATTGGGATTTGTAGTCCAGAAAAATAACTTTTCCAATTTCTGGAAATAAGGTAACAAATTTGTTCAGTAAAACTACTAGCAAAAATTGGAGGAAGCATTGCCTAAGCCAAACAGTACGATTCATTGAATCATAGAGTTGGAAGAGACCACAAGAGCCACCCAGTGAAATCCCCTACCATCCCTTCAAATATTTAATATGCTCTAGAGATGTAAAGAATGTGCCTGTGAGATGTATGTTGGTGTCCCAATTTGCGTTCACAGAAGGCTGCATGAATTCCCTCCCAATATTAAAAACAATAAGGTGATATTTAGCCCAACAAGTAGCTCAAAAGAGGACAAAACCACTACAAAATGCAGGGGAGTGTCCCCCCAATACCCCCAAGCTACCAAAAATGTATCCCATAGCTGAAACTAAACTGGAAGTAACATGTGTTAAGCATGCCAGTGTGGCCTTCTAGGAGTGACCCCTTCTCCCTCTGCAGTTGCCTTCCCTTGTCCTATTCCTACACTGTAGTACAAGAACTGGCTCCTCTGATATTCCTTATTGCCCAGAAGAAAGCAGTAGCTAATCTGAGTGAGGTAAAAAACTGGATGGCTTTTCATAGAATCATAGAATCATAGAATCATAGAGTTGGAAGAGACCACAAGGGCCATCCAGTCCAACCCCCTGCCATGAGGGAATTCCCAATCAAAGCATGAGATATCTGCCCTCTCTCTAATTGAAAAACCATCCTCCTCTGAAGTGACTCTGAATACAGACTTGCTACTATATCCTTCTGCACAAGGAATTGCAGTTGTTAGAAAGTTGGACTAGAATGGCTGGACAGCTGCTCTTCTCTGTAGGCCTAAATAACCTGAGGGCATTAGATCCTGTCTGATTTTGGAAGCTAAGCAGGTTGAGGCCTGGATAGTACTTGGATGGAGGACCACCAAGGAATATCAGATGCTGTAGACCCGTGAGGCAAACCTATGGTACATGTGCCAGGGATGGCACACAAAGCCATTTCCCCAGCACATGGAGGGTGGGGAGGAGGAGGAACAGGTCCCTCTCCAGATGCAGCTGAAGGCCGGGAACGGTGTGAGGGAAGGAGTAGGAAGAGTAGGCCTGTTCCTCCTCCTTCTTGGCTCTCCCAGGTCTTCAGCTGCCTCTGGAGAGGCAGCTGAAGGCTAGGAATGGCAAGGGGGAAGGAGGAGGAAGAGGTGCTTGCCTGTTCCTCTTCTCCCCCCCCTCCCCCCCACGAGCCTTCAGCTGTCTCTTGAGAGGCAGCTGAAGGCCCAGGAGGATGGGGGAAGAAGTCCCATCCCATAAGTCCCACCCACAGAGTGCTAGAAGACCTTTTAGTTTGGGCACTTGGCCCCTAAAATAATAATAATAATAATAATAATAATAATAATAATAATAATAATAATAATAATAATAATAATAATAATAATAATAATAATAATTTATATCCCACTTATTGACAAACAATCCAAGCGGTTTACAATAAAACCCATATAACATATCCCAAAAAAGAAAAACCAACCCACTTAAAGCAACATAAAAGGTTTGCCATCACTGCTGTAGGCTGTATTACAGATGAAGGCAATGACAAACTACTTCTGAATATTACTTGCTGAAGAAAACCCAATGAAATCAAGGAGTCACCTGTAGATTTTCACAGCCAAAGTGTACCCAAAGCCAGCAGTTCCACGACATGTAGCACACAGCTGCCATCTTGTCTGAAAGGTGAAAGTGTTTCATGAAAAATAGTACAGACTCTATACATTAAAGGCCAGCCAGACTAGCTGTGACAGGGCAACCATTGATGAGTCTGCTGATATATAAAGCAAGCTTGAAGATTTTATTCTGTATTTGCAAGCAGAGAGAGGAGTTAAACCTTCTTCCCTTTTATGATTCCTTGCTGTAAGTAATCCACTGCTTTAAGCTGAGGCAGGCAATTTGCAGCGAGTCTTGGAATCAGTTTTCTGTCCCAGATCCTTCTAGGAATCTTATAGACTGCTGGTGATCTTCTGGTTTTGAAAAATAGTTGTTGTTGTTGTGTTGTTGTTTGAATTGTGTATTCCTGCATGGGGGGGGAGCTGGACTAAACAGTCCTTGCGGTCTCTTCCAACTCTCTGATTCTGTGAGTAGTGCACAGGTATGCAACCTGTTGAAAAGGTGAATTGCCACATATGGAAGCTTTCAGGCGAGGCAATTCACCCTTTTCTTTTGCCAGAAAAAGGGGCAGCCTTGAGAATTCGGTTTTGAAGTCCACCAAAATAGACTTAGGGGCTCTGCATTTTGCTCAGCAGATCTCTGGTAGCATAGTTCCATGTCTTTCTACTGAAATTGGTAAGCTGCTCTGGGAGAACAGAGTAAAAATGTTCTGAAGAAAGACGATGGGGAGAAGGAAGAACTGTAATAGGAGCTTATTGCACAGATTAAAAAAACAAAACCATTTATCTGAGCCGGCTTATAATTTAAAATGGATGGAATCCTGATGTTACCAGAAGGATTTAGCCACTGAAATTGCTGCCGGTCCATCCCCGCTCACAGGCATGCTTAGCGCGCCTCTTATTGAAGCCAGGAGTTTTAAGGAAATGGCCGCCGGAGTGCCCCTGTGAGTGGGGATGGACCCGGGATGGACCCAGGCAGTGACTAAATCCTTCTGATAACATCAGGATGCTGCCTGTTTTAAATTTTAAGCTGGCTCATGTAAGCCAGTTTTATTATCTGTGTGATAAAGTCGATAGTAACAGTAGCAGCAAGATGAGAGAAAATTGTTTAAAGCAGTGCTTCTCCATTATTTTCTGTCATGCCCCCCCTAGGAAGAAGAAAACATTTCGCGCCCCACCGCGACTGTAAATAGTCACACGGGCAGGTTTGGCCAATCAGGATAGAGCACGTCGGGCTGCTACTGGGGCTGCACTGGGACAATCTCCAGTGTTCGCACCCCCCTTTACGGAGCCTCGCGCCCCTCCCCCCGGGGGGGCGTGCCCCACTATTTGAGAAGCACTGGTTTAAAGCAACCAAGCACAGGAATGCAAGGCAGAAGAAGGTGTCACTTACTACTCTGCCTTTGGTTCTGCATTTCATGTAAAGAATAGATCCTTTTTCCACCCTCCTTAGCTGGGAAGAAGACATGTGTTTGTTTGTGCCTTCAAGTGCCCGTCCACATGGCAACACCATGAGTTTCATAGGAGTTTCTTAGGTAAGGAATAGGAGATTTTGCCAATTCCTTTCATACACATGGTAAAATATGGTTGCTGTGTCATATTCTATCTTGTCTCACTATAAACAATTAAATGGAGTTAAGTACTGTACTGAGTGGTCTAAACTGCTAGTCCCAACTAGAGTAAAAGCCACTGAATTGATGGGATTGGCATGTGTTGTTTTAACATTCAACATTTAATTCTATAAATTTACACCAGATGAGAGCAGCAGTTGGATTTAGGCTTGTATGCAGGCAAAAGACATATGTCCCTTTACTTTAAAAAGGTGCAATTTCATAGTCATGTTATGCTGTTGCAGTCAAACTAACAAAGTCCTGTAGCATCTTAAAGCTATGCAAATTTATTATACAATGAGGTCCAACATTTCACAGATGAAAATTGGAACACATGTGGCCAAGCAACATCAAAGTGTAGTCAAGATGGCAAAATTTATTGATGAAGAAGAACACATTGGCTGGGAGATGGTGCACCCATTTGCTTTTGCCTGAGTTTACAGGGAAGTGTAAGATTCTGCCCTCTCCTGTCCTCTCATCTTGATGAGTGAATTGAATGCAAGATGCTTTTGCATTCTTTTGCACTTTTAAATCCTTTTGTGCCAACTGAAGCAAGCCAAGGACAAAGAGGGGAAGTGGGAGGACATTTTAAATGCATCCAAGAAAGTGGGATGACAAAGGACTAATCAGGCTTGTTCCTGCCAAACTGGGAATGTTGGAGGTTATGTTTTCATGGTGTGTTAGGAGTGGGCTATAATTCACAAGAAATTAATTGTATAACAAATTAATTTTTTTCTTTAAGGTGCCACAGTTGCTGTTTTTAAAAAGGAAATAACAAGCTTCTGTTGCATTATTGTTATAGGCCTAAATCTAATTGTGAAGGAAGCATGCACTTAGGTGGGTTTTTAAAAAAACAAAAAACAAAACCTGTCTTTCTCTTTTGTTCTTCACAAGACAGTAGCAAAATGCCGGGTTTTTTTCTTTATAATATTGACAAAATCAGACCCTTTCTTTTTGCTTCCTCTGCCTTGATCATTTCCTATCTTGATTACTGTAATCTTTTTACTTCTTCTATCTCATCTTAGCCCACTGGTTTCCATTCAACTTGCTGCTGCTAAGATGATGATGATGATGATGATGATGATGATTTGTCCATTGTTTTGATCATGTTACATTGGTTGTTCCATTCCTTCTAGAATCAGTACACGCTTCTTGTTTTAATTTTTAAAGGTGCACATTATCTAGCTCCTTCCTGGCTTTCATCTCTCATTTCTTTTTACTGGTTTGCTCCAGATTTGCATTCTAGGAACTCTAGACTTCTCATTCAGCAAAGGATTTCTTCTTCTTAGCTTCATCTTTTTTCATCTGCTGTTCCATACTCCTGGAACTGCCTCCTTGAATATTCCCAGACTGCTCCTTCTTTCTTTATTTTTAAACCCCAATTGCAAATTTTGTTTTCTAAAGCTTTTGGAGTTTTAGTTTAATATTGTTTTATTTTGTCTTTTACAATCATCCCTCCCTGTTCTCAGAAGATCTGTTCTGGACCCCTCCCCTGCATTAATGGGAAATAACATGAATATTGGAGATCCGTTGAATATAATGGCGGCACATGCACCATTAAAGATGCATGTACCATTTTGTCCGTCATGGCTTCCCATTTGCAAAAGACTGAGGGATGCGAATAGGAAGTCCGCGAACCACTGTATATTTTGGTGATATGCATTTTTCCTTTACTTTACTTGTATTATTTTTATATTATATCTGGATAATCTGTTTTATAATTGTATTGTATAGTTTTATATTTGCATTACACCATCTCCCTCTGTGCTGACATGTTTGTATATTTTAGACTGTAGGGATGGCTCTTTTTGTTGTACTTTTACTTGTAAAGTGCAATTATACAGTAATGGCATTATATAAATAAAAAACCCAACAACAATAATAGTCCCAACTAGAGTAAAACCACTGAATCGATTGCTGAACATGTAAATTTATGCAAATTGCTGGAATTACACATATGTAAAACCCACTGGTTTAATATATCTACTCTAATGGCATTAGCAATATGTGTTTTATGAAAAATATAAATAATCTTAAATACTCTTATTCTTTAAAAGAAAAGAAAATCCCACACATTTTGAATATGTCAAGACGTAAACTTGCTGAGGTAAATCCCCTGTTCTCTCAAATTGTGCTTCTTTCTGTAAAATGCTTTCAGAAATCTACTGGAGAATGTAAATGCTGGTTAAAAGAAAGCAGCTTGGTCTTTTAAAAAAAACAATGAATACAAATACTCCAAGTTCAAAATTGTTGTCTTAATAAAAATGACATCTCAGCTGTGTGTGGCTTTTATGTCTCATACTATTTTGTGCCAAGGGGACAACAGGAATGTATTCAAAATGGACAGAGACTGAAACCGTGGCAGATCAGTTTGCTGGCCTCTGAAATAATTAGGCAAGCTATGGTGGCCTGATGTCTATTTTTAAATGAGTAAACATGTACTTTACTTTCTCTTGTGTTTTAACTACCTGCTGTGACTGTGCATATCTAAAAATAAGGGAGAGTCAGGATGGCCTACCTTGTTCTGTTTTCCTCAGAAATGAATGGCACTTAAGAAAGTAGCTTTCCCCTCCAGCGTGCTTATTTTCTACTGTCTTTTAAAATCATTCCTTCCCTTTTCTCAGTAGGTGTCTTCTTTTTTAACTACGCAGATAAAAACATAGATAAAAACATTTTGTGAATTTGGATTTTCAGATAATTCTGCAGTGACTTTACCAAGTATCAGACTTATGAATAAAAAACAAAGCTGTGTTTTAAATCCCCATTTGTACACCCCTTTTCCCTACTATTATGATTTGTGCAACATGTTTGAAAAGCATAAAACTGATAACAGATAGGCAGATCAAAGCCTTCTGCAAGTTGATGGTCCTGCTATAAACAGAGTGAATGGAGTGCAGGTGTTTTCCCACACAGATGCCTTGTTGAACAAAAATACTCCTTTGTGTAGTGCTTGTTTTGTGAAGTCAGGCAAGATCTGAATGGATACCATCCTACTGTGTAGATGCATATTGTGTAAAGATTTAATGTAGCACTAATTAATGGCAGGACACATTAGAAAAGCCACTCCTCACAAGCTTTGGATCGGTGTCAGACAAGCTGCAGTTTAATCTAAAGAGTTTTTTTTAATGTTTATTTTCAAAACAACCAATGATCTTTATTCATGAAGGAGTTGTCCCAAATATTACACAAAATTCAGCAGAGCGAGTATTTAGCACAGTTAAGAGGCTGGCCTGTGAACTAAGAAGCCTCTGATTTGCATCTTACTACAAATCCACAAAGCTGCATTTGGCAAGTCATGATTTTTCAGCCTCCTATTTGCAATATGTTGACAATACTGCTGGCCCTGCATTGCAGGGTTGTTAACAGGATTCCTAAGGTAAGAATTATTAAAATAAGTCCTCTGTATATCTGAAGTCTTTATGTAAAGATCTGCTGCTGCAACTATTGCCACCGCTGCCTCTCCTCCATCACCACTGGACTGTCTTAACTGTGGGGTGACAAATAATTTTGTGATATTTTATAGACTAAGAAGTTTAACTTGGCACAGTCTTTCATGAACTGCAGGCTGCTTGACATCAGATGAAGTGGATCATACTCCCATACCTTCAACTGTTCCTATTTATGCAGGGACACTCCCAATTAATGTTCTATCATCCTACTTTTCAGCTGTTTATAAAATGTCCAGTTTCTCTTTCCTCTCACTGTTCTGTTTTGTCCTCAATTTACTTCAGATGCTGCAAACTGAGTTCAAAGTAGAAAAGTAGTTTGAGCTCAGTTAACTCAGCAGTGAGGAGAGAAGAGGTTGGAACAGAGTCTTGCCCTTCCAAGGAAATTCAGCTAAAATCAAACTACTCCTGCCTCTTCTACCTTGTGTGTTCTTCCTTATTAATAACCTTTGCCATCTTGAGTACATTCAGATGTTGCTTGGTTACATGCGTCCCAGTATTCATCTGTCAAATATTAAAGAACAGGCTGAAGTGTGTGTATGTGTGTTTAGCATGTTTCCACTATGTGTTGAAGAGGCCAGCCATCTTTCATTGCAAACTAATCCTTATATTACCACAAGAATCTTGTTTTTTTTCTGCAACAGTCAAATATGTCTATTCCAACCCTTGGATTTCAGGAAAACTTAGAAACAGACCCTTATAGCTCAGTATAGTCTATTTTAGTCTAGATTGTGCCATGCAAGGTAGTAATAATGGTTTGGTTTGTAAAATGATGACTTATTGGATGGGTACTTATTTAAAATATATTAAAAATCCAAGAGGTAAAAACAGGCTACATATCTGTAGAGGTACACAGCTTCTTTGGAACAAAAGATGCCTCCCTCCTTTGATGAATTAACTCAAGAGTGACAATTGACTAACAGACTTATAATTAAAACTGTATAAAAATATGTTTTGATACGGTGGGTGCCAGGCAGCAATTATACTTTGTTTTCACAATGTCTTTTCATAAGCCACAGTGTATGAATCTGTGCATTGTGGAGTGTTCCATTTGATAAAACTATCTGTGGGAGGTAAGATGCATCCTGTCTTCCTATTCCAACCAGTTGGGATGACCAAAACTCTTGAGATTTACAGTACTGCAGCATGTATAATGTGAATGCTAATGTTCAATCAATGAGAATGAACACCAAATAATAACAAAGTTGCAAAAAAGATGATAGCTGTGTACTTGCTTGGGTTAGTTTTTGTTCTTTCTGACATACTACCAAAATATTTTCAAGATTTTGAATATGTTGTTGTTTTTAGTGAAAGTTGATATTCACTAAATTGTAGCAGATTCAACACTGAGAGAGCAAAGATAAACAAAGGCACCAACAATATATTTAAGTCCCTACATAGTTCAGATAGTTGTCACTGTGTGGTTGTTTAAAAAAAGAAAACATACAAACATACAAAACAGATAAGGTAATTTATTTTTTTTGGGATACAGAAAGCTGAAATCTTTTGTTTACCCAGAGCTAGTTAGAAGAGAAAACAAAAAGATTGGCAGTTCTTTAGAAACTGGGCAAAATCCACATTTATGTAAGTAGATTTCGGCTTGCATAAAACTGGGTTTTCTTTCTCTCCCAATTCTTTTAGTCTCTTGCATACTCTCCAAAGCTGTATCAGAGGTGTTGTGTGTTGCCAGATCTCATGCACTGACCTCTCTTCTCTGGTCTTCAGGGGAGGTGGGAAGAATCTATGGGTGTGTTTGCTTCACTTTTTTAGACTTGGTGGATTTGATTTGAAAGACATACAGGGTGCCCAAATGTCATAACTGCAAAAGATGGCACTGTAAAATGTAGGACATTCAAGAAAAATGTAGGGCATTACACCATAAAAGCTGCATATAAATAAAAATGCATGTTTCTTAGTCATTGGGATGCTATGACTTAGTGGTTAAGACACCAGTTCTGAATATGGTAAGATCAGAAAGCTGGCAGTTCGAGGTCCAAGTGCTGCATGATGGGGTGAGCTAGCAAAGCAGCTTATTTTTTATATACCGCTTCATATCACGCTATGGGATGTCTAAGCGGTT
>CM034708.1:192901215-192911958 GCA_020142125.1 Phrynosoma platyrhinos | reverse complement strand
CTAGCAGTTTGAAAGCATGCAAATGAAAGTAATTAAATAGGCACCACTTTGGTGAGAAGGTAAACAGTGTTCTGTGCAATCGTGTTGGCCACATAACCACAGAGTAGTCTCTGACAACGCTGACTCTTTGGCTTAGTAACGGAGATTAGCACTGCCCCCTACAGGTGGTTATGACTAGAAATTCATGTCAAGAGACTACCTTTACCTTTATCCTTTCTTAGTCATGCTCAAATTGGAAGTCATTTTTAAATTCCTCTTGGACAGAAGGTTGAAATGTAGGATATATCTGGGAAAAAGGAGGATGTTTGGTCACTCTGATGGCATACTCTTTGCAGATGTGGCTGATGCTTAAAGTATCCTTGTTAATGATATCACCAGGGCCTGCACCATGACATCACAAGAGATTGTCCCTAGGAATCAAGGCCTGACATAGTCCTAACCTGTCAACCCAATACCTTAATTTTGGAATTTTACTTTGGAGTCTTTGGTTATTATAAGGGGATTCAGAAACACACAACAACCCAGAATGTATGATGGATCTATAGCATTCATTGGGTTAGACTTGCCCCAGTCCACCTAGTATGAATGATCCCCTTCCCAAGTCTGTGCATGAGAGGATACACGTGAAGACCTTTTCCACTTGTGATCAAACTGGACCAATTATAATCACCCTCTCTTTTGTGTGGTGGAGCATAATGGGTTTATGGTGATATGCTTATAGTGTCCTTTTACATGTGTGCTATAAACACAGATGCCAGGGGGTATGGTTGCTGAGTAAGATCAGCAGCAGGTTTGAGTGCATTATTTGACTGTATGAGGATGATTGTCAACTCCTCCCTTATGACAGTTGATATCACCTTTGCTTCTCAATGTGTTTGGTTTGATTGGTGTTTCTTGTGTTGGGGATTGTTTAAAGTTGTGTTATATATACAATTGTGGAGAATTTAGGAGTGGGATAGGATTTTCAGAGATGAAATACTCTTTTTTTCTTTTTCTTTTTCTTTTTCATCTTACAAATGGGTGGAACAATCTTTTGTGAGTGTATGCACGCATCTGTCCATATTACTGCTATGCCTCATTATGTATCTGGTCTGAAAAGATGTCTTTCTATATCCTTCTGTAAAGACAATCCAAATTGAACTTGATGGGATTCTGTGAAATGCCAAATTGAGGCAAGGAGAACTGCTGCACAAGAATAACTGATTTGCCAGAAGAAAAAGTTTAGCCTAGAAAATGTTACTAGAATGAGTTTTCCTCAATTATCCAGGAATTCAATGTAATATTTTGCCTGAGGATTTTTTAAACCTCTCAAACTTTATTGAAAATATTTAAATTATTATTTTTTATTCATAACATACCTTCCTAATATTTCACAGATAATAATGAGGCCATACATGTAATGTCCTAATTTTCATTCTGCAAACTTTATTCCCACAGGCTCATCTGCTCCTTACAATTCCTGAAGATCTCACATCTATCCATCTTTTCTTTTTTCTATTCTGGATTAATTTACATTGTCATTGGTTATTTTCCACCAGATTAAGAATCAGAAGACCTTTGGTTCTTTTAACTAGAGATATATGATGGAAATGCATAATTGCTCTACACTATGTTATCACTGTGCACAGGGAGGTGTAGGTGGGTGTCCTTGTGTAACCCTCCACCTAGTATCACACAGGCAAGGCAGGACAAGAGCACTAACAGAGAGATAGATAGAAACTAAATGAATACACACTTTCAAAAACACTAAGGGCAGTCAAGAATGATGAAGTAAGCAATAAATATGCTCAGAAAGACAAATCCCATCAGAAGTAACACCACACATAAAATATGAATGTGAGAAGCATGAACCAAGAGAAGCTAGATATAGTAAAATGGAAATGGAACGCATGAACAGAGCAGTACTGGGGGTGAGTGAGTTAAAATGGACAGGAATGGGCCACTTTGAATCAGACAACCACACAGTGTTCTACCCAGGGAATGAAAAGATAAGAAGAGATGGGGTGGCTTTCATACTAAGAAAAGATGTACAGTAGCAAAAGCAGAGGATACAATGCAAAATCAGACTGAATCATCTCAATAAGGCTCCATGGGAAACCTATTAATATCACCATAATTCAAGTATATGCATCAACCACTGAACTATGAATGCAACAGTACAATGGCTAGTGTGCAAATATAAGGAAAACTACTACAATGACCAATGCAGAGAAATAGAAGACAACAACAAAAAGGGAAGAATGGGAGACCTATTCCACATGATTTGAGAAATCAAAAGAAAATTCAAACCAAGGACTAGGACACTCTATGACAATAAAAATAACATAATTCAAGACCAGGAAGGAATAAAAAGATGTTGGATGCAATACACAGAAGAGTTATATAAAAGAGATGACAACATGAAGGACACATGGAACAAAGAGCCATATGAAGATGAACCCCAAATTCTAAAAACTCAGGTGGATGCTGCAATAAAAGAAATCGCAAAAACCCCAAGTCTCCAGAGCAGATGATATTCCAATAGAACTATTGCAGTCCACATTGACAGAGTCAACTCTAGTGCTAACCAATATATGCCAAGAAAAGCAGCTGGGCACAGAAGAAGGAGGAGTAAAAATAGGAGGAAGGAATATCAACAATCTGAGATATGCAGATGACACCATAGTACTAGCAGAAAACCTCAGAGACCTGGAACACCTACTAAGGAAGATCAAAGAAGAAATTGCAAAGGCAGGCTTAATATTGAACATAAAACAAAAATAATGACCACCGAGTACCTTCACAAATTCAACCTAGAAAATAAAGAAATAGAAATAGTAAAAGAATTCTCATACCTGGGATCAAACATTGATAGAAATGGGGACTGCAGTCAGGAAATCAGAAGAAGACTAAGAATGGGGAGGGTGGCTATGAAACAACTAGAAAAGATTCTAAAATGCAAAGATATACAGCTTGGTACAAAAGTTAGAATCATATAAGCCATTGTATTCCCTATTACCATGTATAGATGTGAGAGCTGGACAGTTAAGAAAGATGATAGGAAGAATATCAATTCATTTGAGATGTGGTGCTGGAAAAGAGTGCTGAGGATCCCATGGGCAGCCAAAAGAACATACAAATGGGTCCTAGAGCACATCAAGCCAGAAACCTCCCTGGAAGCCAAGATGACCAAACTGGGGCTGTCGTACTTTGGACACATCATGAGAAGAGACAACTCATTGAAAAAAAGACAATAATGCTGGGAAAGGTGGAGGGAAGTAGGAAGAGAGGAAGACCACATGCCAGATGGATGGACTCTATTAAGGAGGTCACGGGTATGAAGGGGTTGCAGGATTTAAGCAGAGCAGTGGAGGACAGAGGGTCTTGGAGATGTCTCATCCATAGGGCCGGTCATGAGTCAAGATGAACTTGAGGGCAGTTAACAACAACAACAACAACAACAACAACAACAACAACATACTTTGGGCACAAAATAAAAAAAATTATTATTGTGTGAAGGCATGAATTAACACATCATGTGAAGGAATGAAAAAAACAATGGTAATGTTGGGAAAGGTAGAAGGAAGTAGAAAGAGAGGAAGGCCACATGCTAGATGGATGGACATTATTAAAGAGACCATGAATATGAGTGTAGAGCAGTAGAGAACAGGGGGGCCTGAACATGTCTCATCAGCAGGGGGAAGGCAGTTAACAACAACACGTTATCAACAGTTCACAATATACCACACCAGCTGAAGCATGACTGAGATGCAGCCAGCTGCGCACTGCATGATACCTTAGTTAATTCACATGCTAAAAATGATGCAACACTCTCTCATATTTCATGATTTACATCTTTCTGGATCCTGTTACATTCCATCCCAATCCCACAACTTTGTAAATACACTTCATACCTAAGCATTTATTATCATTCCTTTACTGCTTTTGAAGAAGTGGATTTATATCCACAAAACTTCATGTAAAAATAAAATCCAGTTAGTCTTAAAGGTGCTGCCACATTTCTTTCCCACCCTCTACCTTCATTCCTCCTTTATATATTCTCTGCTCTGATAATTTAACTTCAAGTGACCCTGAGGAGTGAAACTAAGAAAGATAAAAAAATATTTATTATCATGCATTATTATCAACAATGTTCTCTTTTTTATTAATGTGTTTTTAAAGTGAAAGTATTTTAACTGATTTTTAAAAGTCAGGCAATGGCAAAACCTCTCTGAACTATATATTTGCCAAGAAAACCATGTGACCTTAGGGTCTTTTTAAAACTTTTGTATATTTTTATGTAATTTTATGCTGTTTTAGTTAAATGATTTTAAATGTTTTTATATTTTATAGTAAAGTTTTAAAAAATGTTTTTATGTGTGAGCTGCCTTGGATCCCTATCTGGGAGAAAGGTGGCATGCAAATGAAATAAATAAATAAATAAATAAATAAATAAAGGGTCACCATAAGTCTGAAATGATTTGAAAGCACACAACAACAACAACAACAGCAACAACAACAACAACAACAACAACAAATGATGATGAACCACCTTGACATTTAACCTTGGTAGAAAGGTAGAGATAAATATGCTGAATGGAATGAATGAATGAATGAATAAAAATGTGGATGGTGATTTTGGAGGGATAGGTTCAAACATGTCAATAAATTTTTTAAATGCACCATGGTGTCTTTTCGATGCTATCCCTGGTAAATAGACCACCTATGCTTGCATGACCAATCCCAAAGCCTGGAAACATTACATTTTTGGATTACAGCTACCAGAAACATTATGTTACCTGGGAGTTTCTGGGAATAGAAATCCAATTTTTTTTCCAATGCTGACCACTTTTTAAAATCAGAAAGAGAGTCTTTTCTCCCCTATGGAAGTAACTCAGCTGATGGGAAGGATAACATGGGCCTTCTCTGTGACTGCACCTCTGTTTTGGAGGCCTCTCTTTCCCTTCAGTACATTGTCTTGTCTCAAAAGTCTTCCTGTTTTTACAGGCTTTTGAGTAGCTGTATAAATAAGGTTTTTATCAGGTACCTTTCTTTTAAAAACTGTATTATATCATAGTGGGTTTTTATAGTGTTTTGTCATTGTAGGATTTAATTATAGGATTTCATTATAGGTTTAATTGTTGTTATCCATCTTGACAATTACCAGAAGGGCAAGATAAAATTGTTCAAACAAACACACAAATAAAAAAGGGACAGCTGAAGTGTGTATAATAAATCTGTATCTTTGTGAGATCCTGGAACTTTGTGACAATATAAGATGTCTAATTGTTTATCAAATACATTGAAGGAGTTTCTCAAGCCTGCAGCCATGATGGCATAAATGGTTGCTGTCGCCGTGTACCTTCAATTCGTTTCGGAGTTTTTGCAATCCTAAGGCGATTTTCTTACCATGATTTGTTCAGAAGCAGCTTGCCATTGCCTTCTCCTGAGGCTGAAAGCATGTGACTTGCCTAAGGTCTTTAGATCAAATTAAGGGCTTGGAAAGTAACCCTTTAAAAGCAACTCTTTATAGTTCATAGTTCCACTATGTTGTTATGGTTATGTAATTATTTTTTCCCCTTGTTTTCAAAAGTAATTAAAATAACTAGACTTGAAAAATCTGCATGAGACAAGCCTCTGGCCAGGAAATGGCTCCTTTTCCTTTCCTCCCTATATTTCAGATCACATGTGACCCACCATACCTTAGGAACATCTATATATGTTGGCAGCATATTGGGTTTATATACAGAATGCCAGTGCGGAGTAATGGTTTTTAGTGTAAAGCTAGAACTGGAGAAATGTAGGTTAAAATCTAAAAAGAAACAACAAAACTAGGTGTTATTGGTGCCATCAGTACAAAGTTTGTGTAACTTTACCATCAGAAAGCAAAGGTGTCTCAATGTGGACAGGTTTAGATTTTGGAGTATTTCGGATTTCAGAATTCCAGATAACCTATATTTACTCCTTTCCACTCCATCCAAGGAAGCTTTCACAAGTAATGGACTGGATGAGGTCAAACAGACTGAAACTTAATCCAGATAAGATAGAGCTGCTTCTGGTGACTTGAAAGGCAGCTCAGGGAGTAGGATTCACCATGTGCTGCTTGATGTTACACTTCCCCTGAAGGTGCAGGTGTGCAGCCTAAGTGTATTACTATTATTTCTATTTCTTCTTCTTCTCCTTCTTTAAAGAGAGGGATACTTCTTTATGCTGACTGAAAACATGATTTGGTGTACTTGTCCAGTCTTTGAGCGCTAAACTCTTTGAGCACAAATGGATAACAGTTTATAATCCTGAAAGGGGAATGCCTAGGATTTACCAGTAATACATTTTACTTGACAGCTGCCCAAAAATCATGTTACTGCTCCATCTGAATTTTCCTCCCCCAGAAATTTTCCACATTTCTACATTTTTATTTTTATTTTTCCTAGCTAAGAACAAAAAAATGTGTTAAAAACACTGATTAAGGGCTAAAGTACATGGCACGTTCAAAGTTTGGAAAAATGGTTTTTAAAACCATTCATTTCATTAACTCATAGTAATGGACAGAAGACTGAAATGTAGGACATGTCTTGGAAAAGGAGCCACCTGGTCATCCAGTCTAAGGCTAGCTGTGCCCACTACACAGATTCCTAAGGATGGTACAGCCAACGTATGAGCCTTAGGCCTCTGTGTAGTGGGCACAGGTAGCCTTAGATGAAACAAGTAATGAACAACATAATTAAACTAGCACTTAGTTACCTTTTGAATAATGAAAGCATAGACATGTTACATTTCCAAACTAATATAATGAGTAAGAGTAAAGTTACTTTATTGGAGTAATGAGTAAAGTCACTTTCCATTGGCACTGGGAAAATACCAGAAAAGTAGTCATTCCTGGAGGTGAAAGAATATGTTTGATATATTATGAGGTTTTTTTCTTTCTTTCTGCATACAGCTTTTCTGAAATGCAGATTGAGAGCATAAAGGCAACTGTGAGCTTCACATAAAAGCAGTTTCATTGTTTTCTCATGCATGTTTTTAATTCATTTATACCATTGTGGATTTTTCTGTTTTCACCCATATTCTCCATCCTTCTCTCCAATTGAGTATCTCCCTTTTAAATAACTGAATTTGTCACGATGACACCAGAAGGTTCTATGACTCAGTACAAGAGAATAGCTTTTGAACTTCATTGTAGGCTGTCAGTGTGTCCACAGAAAAGTTCATTAAAGGGTGATGAAAGGAGATGTGCAGCTAATTTGCTAGTTCCAGTACAATTTGAGCCAGATAAACATAATTCAGATTTTCATAAAGAGGTTTGTTTTAAAATTAATTGTAAGGAGATGTTAAGAGAACATATCTTGCAGTTGAAACTTTCCACCCACTTGCTGCCTGGCCACAGGGAGAGAGAATATCAGGGCCTACGAATTTGTAAAAATTCCTCAATATGTTTCACAACTCTCCAATTATAGCCTCATTAGAGTTTGTCTCTTGAACTTTATTTATTTACCAGACTCCTTTTTATGCTTGACTATGTGGTGAAAGCTGGACAGTGAAGAAAGTTGATAGGAAGAGAATCAACTCATTTGAAATATGTTGGTGGAGAAGAGTTCTGCAAATACCATGGACTGCTAAAAAGACAAATAAATGGGTCCAAGAGCAGATCTGGCCTAAACTCTTCCTGGAAGCCAAGCTGACTAAGGGCCTCTACACACTGCCAGAAATAATTCAGCTTCAGTCCACTTTAAGTGCCCTGGCTCAGTGCAAGGGAATCATGGGAACTGTAGTTTTTTCTGAGACATTGAGCTTTCTATGTCAGAGAGCTCTGGTGCCACAATAAACTACAGTTCTCATGATTCCCTAACACTGAGCCAGGGCAGTTAAAGTGGACTCAAGCTGAATTATTTCTGGCAGTCTGTTAAGGCCCTAAATTGAGGCTGTCATACTTTGGCCATATCATGGAAAGACATGACTCACAGATAAAAAACAATAATGCTTAGTAAGGTAGAAGGCAGCAAGAAAGGACAAGGACCACATTCCAGATGGATAGATCCAATCAAGGAAGCCATAGCTCTGAATCTACAAGACCTGAACAGAACTGTTGATGATAGCGTGACTTGGAGGTCACTCGTTTATAGGGTCGCCATAAGTCAAAGTCGACTTGATGGCAATAAACAATAGCAATGTGGTGAGCTGCTCTAAGCCCTTCAAATTTCAAATCTGACAATCAGCAGCAGAAATAAAAATCAGGCATATATTAAAGGTGGTATAGTAGTTTGAGCGTTAGACTACAAATCTTTAAAACAAAGTGTCAAATGCCTTTCCTCTTCACTATTAACATTTTATTCTTCTTTCCATACACAGATATTATATTGGCCGTCGAATGTTCGTGGTGATATCTGAACCAGACATGATAAACCGTATCTTAGTGGAGGACTTCAGCAATTTTAGTAACAGGATGGTAAGCAGCCAGAATTTGTTGCTCTCTGTGTTGCTGTATTGTTCTCACTCCATGAGTTAACAATAAGAAAACTCAACAAAGCATATTTAGTTGTTTTTAGTAAATTAGTAAATATGTTTTTCAGAATATGAAGCATAACACTTCACGGAGGTCCAAGTACCCTTCTGGCACCACCCTATAGCCTCTTTCCAACTGGGCTAAGACAAAGAATACTTCAGGATTGCTACTGCAGAGTAACTTAGAGTAATATCAAGGAAACAGCAATTCCATTAATTTTTCTCCACTTCAACTAGAGCAGGGGTAGGCAACCTAAGGCCCGGGGGCCGGATGTGGCCCCCTGAGACCTTTGGACCGGCCCCAGGCTGGTCCTGCCACCCCCCGCCGCCCACCATCATGATATTGATTATTGTGGTTATTCTTGGGGTTTTCTTGGCAAAATCTCCACAGGGGTTTTGCCATGGCTTTTCTGGGGCTGAGAGCGTGTGCATGCATATTTTTTATTTTTTTAATTAAATTTTATTTATTTATTTATTTATTTATTTATTTATGGTGCTTCGGCCCCCCAGTTGTCTGAGGGACAGCAACCCGGACCCCAGCTCAAAAAGGTTGCCTACCCCTGAACTAGAGGATATCATAGGGTCAAACTGAACATGATGCTAGCAGTTATGTCAGAGTGGGGATAGGGGCTTGACTTAAATCCGTTTGTTAATCCCAACTAGAGCAGGCCACTGAATCAGTAAGAACTTGGTAACTCAACAGCTAGGGGGGATGCAGACCGGCCTAAAGGCCCAGTCTGGAGGTGGAGTTGGGGTGGCGTGACAGCACGCCGGTCTCCCTGACTGTGCCCTGACTGCGCCCCAATATTGCGTGCCCGTCCACATGGCACATGGAGTCAGGGCACCCTCTTGGCGCAGCATGCACACACACTGCACCAAAAGGGTGCAAAAGAGCTGCAGCTGTGGCTCTAAGGGTGGCCTTTTGCCGCCCCCAAAAGGAGCAGCATTTTGCCACTCTTTTGGGGGCGACAAAAAGGAGGACCGGGGCTGTGGTGTGTGGTTGCCATGGCCCCAATCCACCACTCCCAGGGGCAGCTCTGTGCCATCCCTTTGGGGCTGTCTGCATTGGCCCTTAGGTAAATTCCATTGATAGGTCTGAAAACTGGGTTTAGACTTGACTGGTAATTGCCATAATGTCTGTGGAAGACTCTGAACATTCAAAAGTGTCCTGTAAGGCCAAGTGTAATTCATAAAGTGTCATATAAGGCTAAGATATTAGTTCTCTGGTTTTCTGAAATGACACTGCACAACAGATTTCAACATAGCCTTGTTAGTGTGGCTTAGTATGCAAAGGGATCTTGCATCACCTTTGAGACTGAGAGAAAGAATGATGATAAAATAGACTTAACTCTGAGAAAGCTTATGCTACCAACTTTTTTCTCTCTCGGTCTCAAAAGTGCTGCAAGATCCCTTTGTATACAACAGATTGTGTGATTTTTCTGAAATTGTTGATTTTACAGTTGATTTTAGGCCTTTGTTTGTTTCTATCCCCTAAAGTCCTGTAGATGTGCTATACTCCCATTCCTGCCATTTTCCTTTATTTTTGTCCTAAGACTGCCAGATGTCTTGCATTGGTGAGGGACAGAAGGTACCCCACTGTCAGTTGCTACATTCTCTGTTGTGAAGTGTTCCATGTTTCAGGAAGACTCTGAGCTGTTTTGCTGAGTTGGCCTCATAAAGTGTCACTGACTGAGGTGCCGAGCCACTGCCTGCTTCAACAATAAATAACATTTAAAACCAGCTTTGACATTGACACTGAATCTCTGTTGCTGTCACCTAACTCAACCTTGCTCCCTACAGACTTCCAATCTATAACAAAATGCCCTGAATATGCCTGGACTAAAAGAATGAGCACTTCTAAAATGCAGAATTTCCTCTAATTTTTTTTACTTCTTACTTTGCTCCCCAATACCCTTCCATATAATTCAATAACAATTGTTTAATTAATTACATTTAATTTATTAATTATTCTGTTTTATTTATTATTATGAATAATAAATTATCATTTACTAGAGAAATTTTCCTCTAAAGAGGCCAGAAATAGCCAAAGAAAGAGTAGGGCTATAACAGATGAAGTGTTCACAATATCTTTAGTGGCTCATAATGGTTGTGAATAAGATATTAACAATGTTTCAGAATCAAATGGGTAATCTACATTGTTTCTGAAAGACTGGTATTTATTTATTAAGTTGCTGTGTGCTTTCAAGTCATTTCCAACTTGACTATGTGGTGAAAGCTGGACAGTGAAGAAAGTTGATAGGAAGA
>CM034708.1:192887635-192901115 GCA_020142125.1 Phrynosoma platyrhinos | reverse complement strand
ACTCTGCAAAGGCCCATAGTTCCTCTAAAGTTCAGACCGAAACCCAGAGTGGATTCATTGCCACAGGCTTCCACTGGACAGCTACAGTTTCTTGGCATGAAACATGGAAGACATAATAATATTTGTAAAGTCCTAGGGAAGCATGAGATCCACTGCAGTGTAGTAGCATGTGACTCAAGATGGTTGGCATGAGATGCAAGATTTGAATTCCTGCTTGAGGAAGACAATAGCAGGCCTTCTGAATATATATATATATTTTCTGAGAAAACCCCATGATAGGCTCACCTTATGATCATCATAAGTTGTAAAAGGCACAGGAAGCACACCCACTGCATTCAGTTGAATTGTGTTTTTGACTTTCTAGGGCCGAATGTTCACTGCTTGACCAAATGCCTCTTCTACTCCCAGTTCTCAGAGCAGTTTCTTTTTTGGACCACTACTTCCTAAATGCCCAGCACCATGGCCACTGGCCATGCTAGCTGGGAGATTTGCAGAGTAATACCTCCAAAAAAGTAACTTCTCCAGGCTTTGCTCACTGCCAATCCCAGATTGCTGGTGCAAGGTTGAAGAGAGTATAATGTAGATTTAGAAAGAAAAGATAGTTACATTCATGCAAACACAGTTTTAAAACACTGAGATAGCTTAAATGAGAAAAAAGAGTTTTAGCTTTGGAGGTTTGGAACTAAGGTTCTGAGCTACAGGAATCCTGGCTGAGAATGATGGAAGTTGTTATCCAACAACATCTGGAGGTCAGCAGGATGAGAAAAGCTGGGCTAGGCTTTCCAATCTCTAGACAACAATACCCAGCATTAATCAACATTGCCTATGCAGACTAGGGCTGATAGGACTTCCTATCCAACAACAGCAAGGGCAACTGGGGGCAGGTGTAGGGCCAACCTTTATGCCCCAGGACCCCCCAGGGGCCAGAAAATAAAACAACAAAACAACAGCAACCCCCAAGTGGCTAGATGTCTACTTCTAGTTCTCAAAAACCGGTAATTTTTAATGTTAAACTGTACAGAGAGATTTTGTAAGCTATTTATAAGCTTAATTGTTGCACCTGAAAGCTTCTAGAAGCAGCAATTTGCCCTCTTTTTTGGCAAAAAATGTTGATTTGGGGATTGTGCAAGTGTTAAGGGCCATGAAACATCCCACCCCAGGGCCTTGCTTTGGTATCCCTGATTTTGAGGGGTAGCATCATCCTTCCCCCTCTTATGTAAATATAAACAGAAATGCAGCTTTTAGTGTATAACCATCATAGAATGAGGGACAAATTTGCCAGAAAAGACCAACATATTTTCCTTTTTATATGATCTTTTAAAATGTGAATATATACAGCTTTTAGGTCAACATGTTTATATTTTTGGAAAATAACTCCAAGCTAGCAAGCCAGCCAACCTTTTTGCTGCTTTTATTTAGATGCACTGTGTAACAACAAAACATCTCTACCATGTTGTGCTGCCTCTATTGCTATGCTGATGAAACCGAGAGAAGAAATCATTGGGCTTTAGGGAATAAATGCTGATGACCACAAAGCCCTGTTAATACAGCTCATTCCTGAGCTAGAACATCCCTGCTGTTCTTATGGCAGGATTTTTCCCCTAACATAGATTGAGGGCAGCTTCTATTGTAATTAAAAAAGCAGTCAGGAAATCAGGAAATCTGATGTTAACCCACTGCTCTCCCTCAAGAAACTGGCATGCAAGGCAAGTTAGCTTCTTGTCTTAATTTAAAGAAGAAGGGCTGGCAGAAGACAGTCACCTGTCTTCGTATCTTTTGTGTGACTGTCCAACTCTGTTTTAAAGAAGGATAAACAACATTACAGACAACACCCCAATATCAAATATTTCATTCAACTACATTCTGTTCATATTTGAAAAATAAACACTCTCATATTTATACATTAAGTAATAGCATGGATTGAAGACCCCCCAATAAATACCATGTGCTATAGGCTATATAGGAAGTAACTGGCAAAAACACCTCTGAGTAATCCCTTGCCTAAGAAAACCCTATGAAATTCATGTTGTCACCATAAGTCAACAGGAGACTTGAAGCATATTCACAGACACACAATAATATGCGGTTCCCAGATGTCCTCCAGTCCTCAGGACAAGGGGAAGAAATCTCAGGGTGAAAGCAGTGTCTTGAAAAGTGCATTTTCTTCATTTATGAGATTTGCTGTTTCTTATTTGAATGGTTTGCTCTGTGCAATTGTGATTGATGCTTAATGACATGACTAGGGGCTTCTGTTTGTAACATCACTGTTGTAACTCCACCAGCGTCCACCTCTTGTAACATCCTTAAATCCTTAAATCTCAGAGACTGGGGTAATCCTCACCTGGCAACCCGGTGATGTATTTTTAAAAATGTTTTGTGTACTGTAAGTCAAATAAACAAACTAATCAGTCATTTATCAAGTTTAGGGCACTGGGGGAAACAAAATATTCAGAAAGCCCACATTGTTGAAAAAGTGTATTTTTAAAAAAATACCAAATAATTTTTTGTGTTTTTATGAGCCTTTCGTATCATTTTTCATATTATATACATTTTTGCAGGTATTTTTCCTTATGATAAAACATTCTTGTATCCACTTCTCCATAAATACACCTCGCTGTGTAAGCCTCTCTGTAATATACACATTTGTACAAAAGCACTTTCTCTTATCCGAAATGTTAGGAACCAAAAGTGTTTTGGATTTTTTAAGATTTTGGAATATTTGCATATAGATAATGAGATATCTTGGAGATGGGACTCAAGTGCAGACATAAAATTCATTTATATTTTGTATATAGCATATACATATAAGCTGAAGGTAATTTTTATAAACAATATTTTAATATTTTTGTGCATGAAACAAAGTTTGTGTACACTAAACCATCAGACACCAATTAAGCAAGTTTTGGATTTTGGAGTATTTCAGATTTTGGAATTCTGGATAAGGGAGACTCAATCTGTGTACTGCATTCTTTTAATGTGTGAAGCTTGCAAACTTTGGAAAAGTTCAAATATTGATGTTTAACTGTATTCCAGTTCACATACTCATTTTGGTTTGTGACCAAATCAGCTCTTCCCCAGAATTTACACAGAACAGGGGCAGCCATTGATTAAGTTTAGTAACTAAAGATGGTCCATGGAAGATAGCGACAGCCGGAAAGTTAAGGAACTATCCTGGAGGAGCTAAACTGAACATGTGTGAGAGAGAATGTAGTAGCTTGAGTGATTGAAGAATGAATCGGGGATGAGGGAGGTTAAAAGGAACCAAGATGTTAAAGGTGGGAGAAACCAGCTGGAACAGTCCACCCCCTCCCATTTAGGAAGTATATTGTAGAAAGAAAGAAAGGATTGCTTTCTAAGAAACTTGAGGTTTTTTTGTTTTCTAGTTTGTTAATAAATACTCAGGTGAACCTTGATAAAAAGCCTTTATCAGTGAACCTTGATAAAAGCTTTTCAAATAATAATAATAATAATCAAAGCTGTCTGTAATCTGGTGTCAGTTCTTGGTGTGTTCATGAGAAGAATGACCTTAATCTGTTAAATGTGCAGTCACTAAAATACCTTACTTGCTCGAAGGTATTCAGAAGAAATCAGTTTAGTTTAATCTGATGAGAAGGCTCTTGGAAGATTCTAATTGGTTTACTACCTGGATGAGCAATTTCAGTGGTTAAAGGGGAGGAAGAGAAAATCCCATGTGGAGCAAGGTTATACCATTTAACCCAGCATTTTCTGGGCTGAATTTTCCAAAATGCATCAAAATAACATTCGAGAACCATTTCTACATGAAAGAGAACAGCAGAAGCCTTTAGAAAAATATTATAATATTATTGGACTGAAATTATTGTACAGGTACACAAGAATAGGTAGCCACATGTCAATTATCTAGAATTTTTCACTTATTTTCATCAATTTATGTCCCACGTTTCTATCAAGAAATGTTCACAGTGGCTAACCTAGAGAACTATGTGTTTTTAGTACTCCATCATACAGTTAGAATATAATCATAAAATAATTTGCTGTGGTGGTGTGCTTTCAAGTTATTTCCAACTTACGACAACCCAAAGAATAGACCATATTGAACACAAAAGGTGAAGGCATTGAGCAACAATGATGAGAGTGAACACGAATAGCAGTATGTAGGGGGAATATTTTGATCTTGTTCATAGTCCCCTTTAAAAAAAAAATGCAATGATCCTCTCAAGTTCAGGAATGAGATGAGGAAGTTACAGCTAAGCAATGGTTTTAGGGAATCTTGTTGCTATTACAGATGCAGTAGTGAGAAAGCCGGGAGAATCTCATCTTGCATTAATATCACAAAAATATCAAGTCTATACCTGCTAAACAAATAGATCTTATTTACTCATTTTTAAAAAATTGCCTTTTGACCAGTTTTCTTGAAGGCTTTGCATATGACATTGAAAATAATAATAATAATACACATTTATATTACATAAAAGCCAGACAGCCTAGGATAAACATCTTAGAATATTAGTCGTAGTAGCAGGTATGCAAGGAAGCTAATCTGGATTATTTATGGGGGAGACATACATTTGGTTTGTATTTTAATGTTGGCCTATGGGCCTTTTTCAGAATCACATTTCTCCAGATTTTGTTATTTTTTTTCTCTGTTCAAAGTATGGATCCAAATATTCATGTATAAGGAAAGTATGTTTGAAAAAAGGGTATAAATTTAATGCCATTTGGTAAAATGGCACACAAAAATACAGTCAGCTCTCTATATCCATGGATAAACAACCAATGCTTAAAAATATTCAATATATACACATAAATTCCACAAAGCAAACCTTGATTTTGCCATTTTATGTAAGGGACACTATTTTACTATGCCACTGCATTTAATGGGATTTGAGCATCCATGGATACAAACCCCAGTGGATACCAAGGGCCCATTGTACATTCATTTGAAGAAATGCATATGAAAATGGGTAGTAATATCTGTAATATTTTTTTTTTTTGGTAAACTGAATAATGAAGTGAAATGTAAAAAAGTGTGGTGGAGTGAAGGTGATAAAAATTTACAGATTATCTAATTCCTTATCAAGACAACCTGAAAAACATTCAGATTTTTTTTTCAAAAGTAAAAAAAAGTTTACATTTATGTATAGGACCAACAAAATGTTCCCCCCATGGAGGACGTTCTATAGATTTGATGTCACTAGAGACAAAAGCATGCCTTGTACAACCTTCATATTTTAGACAGAGGAGGTTCACAAAGAGAAGCAGAGTGGTCTAGTGATTTAAGTTTGGACCAGGAGTCCAGGATAGCAGGGCTTGAATCTTCACTCAGCCATGGAAACCTACTGGGTGATCTTAGGCAAATCACACTCTCCAAACAGAGGAAGTCAGTGGCAAACCTCCTCTGAATTAAGTCTTGCCAAGAAAGCCCTATGATATGGTCACCATGAGTCAGAGTCCACTGTAAGAGTCCAATTACAGACACATAACAAGAACAAGGAACACAAAGCAGGGCAATCCAAAAACATACAGAAGAGAGTTGACTTGGCTTGGTCTCTAAAAACCAATGTGGAAGGACCGATAAAAACTTCCCTTATGGAGGGTATTCTGCAAATTTTGATACCACTGCAGGCAAAACCCTGTCTTGAATCAGTTTTGCATTTCAGACAAGGGAGGGAAATGAAGCAGCACTCTGATATACACCTAGGTATGTTCAGGTAGAAGCAGGGATTTTGTTTCATTTTTATTGGATCTGAGTTAATAATGCCAGATCTTATTTATTTTGAATGCTTATAGGAACCAATAGATGGAAAGTGGGATTGGGTTGGGTCAGAACATGGGAAAGTGGACTACTGCTTCCCAAATTCTTGACCCAACATGGCTAGTGACAATGCTGTCTGTGAGATTCTGGGCCCTGTAGTCTCATAAAGAAGTATTTTCCAGGCTCCAGTGGCTGATGAATCCTTAGAAAATAAGGAAGTGAAAGGCAATTTAGAACTCAGTACGTATGATTGAAGGGGAAGCTATATGTTTCCCCACCCATGTTTTCATTCTCCATTTCTCAAACAACCTAATCTGTTTTTCTCCCAGTTGGATTCCAAGAAGAGATTTTGCCAGGAGGAAAAAGAAAAACCCACAGACCAGCTATTTATAAAGCAGATTGGGGCAGGGAAAATAATTGTGGAGGGGGGGGAATTGAAATAACACCCTCCCCTTCTCTTTATAAGGAAAGGATTGGATAGTTCTGCCATCATGTTCAGATATGTTTGTGACAGACTGCCAAGGAAATCTCTTTTGAATATTTATCAAAAGAATGTTTTAGTCTTTTCTCCCACTTTTTAATTATGATTTTTGGAGCCGTTTATTAATAATTTTGTGCAGGGAGAGGCAACTGTAGATCCAAACTGCAAGAAGGTTCCCTGCTAACATAACTAGTTTATAAAAGCAACCAAACATAGCAAACCTGGTGTTAATTTCCTGCAGGGCTAAACAGATTTCATTTTTACCCATGTAATCACTAGGTAGGCAGTAATGACCTCATATTTTTCCACTTAATATACACTTGGCTTAACAGAATGCTGGACCTAGGTTTTGAAATTTATGTTAATTAATGTAGACTTGAACCTTGAAACACATCCAGTTCTTGAGGACAAAATAAGAATTAGTACATGGACTTCATTCTAACAAAGCAAGGCAATGATTTTAATTTAGATTAACACAAACATTTGCTGTGAATCAAAACTGGCTATTCAGACTTTGTTCACCTGTTACTGGTTTGTGTTCTGTGTAAATGTTTTAATGTTCAGAGCATTGAATTTTCTTTGTGTGGATGTGTTGCATTACCTCAGGCTGTTCCACTTATGATTCTTGCTCCTCCAAATAATTCACATGATAGAAGATGAGAGTACAACCAGCATAGCTTGTTCCTGATTTCTTTCCCTCCTGCCATGCCATGAAAAAATTCAAACCAGTTCTCTCAAAAGAGTTGACCATAGGCACTGTTAACTCCCAGACTTTTTACAATTAACGACACACATAGACAAATAACTCTTGTTCAAGTCGTAGGTAATATAGATGCTCCATGATAGAATTTCTTATTGTTTTACAAAGTGTTAATGAAAGCATCTGTGGGGACACATAAACCAATTCAGAGTGAGGATTTGTTGTTACAAAAGGGGGATATAACCTTCCTCCTGCTTGGTTTTCTCTACTACTCCTACTCCCTACATCTTCCCCCACCCCCTTGGAGCAATATATCATATAGGGGGGTTGCAGACTGCCAGAAATAGTGCAAATTGAGTCCACTTTTAGGGTTAGGGTTAGTGCTAGGGAATCATGGGAATTTTTTTTTTCTGAGACATTGAGCCTTCTCTGTCAGAGAGCTCTGGTGCCACAATAAAATACAGTTCCCATGATTCCCTAACCCTAACCCTTAAAGTGGACTCAATTTGCACTATTTCTGGCAGTCTGCAACCCCCCATAGATACCTTTATGTTTTGCCCCATGAAGTAAATAGAAGTTTTACACCAAAGGTAGGCAACCTTTCCCCTTTAAGGGCCGAGGGACTTCAGCTCCCAGAATCCCAGGAGCTATTGGCCAACATGGAACTATTGGCCAACATGGCTGAGGCTTCTGGGAGCTGAAGTCCCTCGGCCCTTAAAGGGGAAAGGTTGCCTACCCCTGGTCAAGGTTATGTAGTTCTTTTGTGTTCATTATTTTTGTTTTCTGTAAGTTCATTATTAAGCCTGCCCTCGCACTTTCTTATTATTATTACTTGTCCAAGTCTGTGATGTTCTCCTCTAGTAATATGGTCTCATCCACATATCTTAAATTGTTTATGTTCCTTCCTCCTACCTTCACTCCTTCTTCTTCTGAGTCTAACCCTGCTCTCTGTGTGATATTTTCTGTATAAAGTTGAACAGGTAGGGTGATAGAAAACATCCTTGCCTGACCCCTTTGCCAATTGGGAACAATTCTGTTTATCCAAGTTCTGTTCTAACTGTAGCCTCTTGTCCTAACTACAGATTTCTCATCAGGACTATCATATGTCGTGACACTCACTTGTTTTTGAGAGCCATCCAGTTTTTCATGGTCAATGCAGTCAAAGGCTTTGCTGTAGTCTATCAAGCACATGCTGATCCCCCCCCCCCGGATGCTTAATATGCTCAACAGTGCAAATCTATTTCTTACATTGTCAGTAAATTCTGCTGAGATATTGTTCAGATCATATTTTGGTATGATGACTGTTTTTATTTTTTTTCTTCAGGAGTACAGACAATTCAAATTAAGGTTAGCGCAATGGCAATACTAGATAATTTCCAAAATCCTTAGTGAGGAAGAAATATGGGCACAAAATCTGTGGAGGCTTAAACCAAGATCCTAAGTCTTGTGGAAACTTAGGTTGAAATCATAGCTCCGCATGTGTAGTACTCTGTGTTGCATCCCTTCCTCCTGCTATCAAGGGGGAGGAAGTGGGGAGGAGAGGGAGAAGAGAGGTGATTCAGACCATGGAAAAGCAGCAGGTCAACTCATTTCATAGAATTATAGAATCACAGAGTTGGAAGAGATCACAAGAGGCATCCAGTCCATTCCCTTGCCATGCAGGGATATACAACCAAAGCACCCTGACAGATGGCCATCCAGCCTCTGTTTAAAAATCTCCAAAGAAGGAGAAATGAGGGTGTATTCTTAAGTTGAGTGCACTCTCATTTACCTTCCCTCAGATTTCAGAGCAACTGGGTCTTCATAATCTGCGTCGTCTCTCTCCCCCCCCCCCCCCCCTGCACTAGTAAGCATTAGAGACTCCTGCTGGGGTTTGACAGCTGCTGGATGGGTTTAGGATGTAACACATGATCATGTGAGTAGTCCTTTTATGCATGTGGAAACTGCCGTTATGGGTATGTAAGTCACTAATAGGATGGCAGCCTTAATGCATTTAAGATTGGCTGGTTTGCATGCCCTGTTATTGCAAAGTTAAGCCATATTTTTTTTTTTTGATAATTAAAATGCCACACATCCAGAGCAGGCAAAAATGAGCAATTCTTGTCCTAATTGCCAGTAACTTTAACTCTGTGTAGTGACAGGAAGTAGTAAAAGGAACATTCCCATAAACTATTCATTAATTGGACATAACATTAAATTTTAGAAATGATTAAATTAAATTCTAATTTCAAAGTGTGATTTATTTTCACCCCGCCACCTCAGAATATTAATTGCGTGAATTTTAAGCAGAATTAGGTATACAACTTTACAGCTGGTAGCAGTGATTCTAAGAACTGCTCATATAGTGCAGAATAATGATATAGTGATGTATTAAAGGAACAAGCCCTGGCTTCTAGGCAGTTCAGTTTCTCTCTCTCTCAAAAGCAACAGTCCCCCAAATAATATTGAGAGGTTTACAGAATTATGGATTTGGAAGGAACCCCAAGGGTCATATAGTCCAACCCTGCAAGTGCAGGAATCCACATACAAAATATCCTAGAGAGATGCTCATCCAACGCTGTTTTACCTTGCTGTGTTTTCCATGGAGATAATCAAAGATGGTGGCTTAGTGGTTAAAATGCCAATTCTGACGATGGGAAGATCAGAAGGCTGGCAGTTCGAGGCCTGGGTGCTGCATGATGGAGTGAGCTCCTGTCACTACTCTGAGCTTCTGCCAACCTAGCAGTTTGAAAGCATGCAAATGCAAGTAAATACGTACCACTTCAGTGGAAAGGTAAACAGCATTCTGTGCAGTCATGCTGGCCATATGACCACCAGAATAGTCCTCAGACAACGTTGGCTCTTTGGCTTAGTAACGGAGATGAGCACCACCGCCTACAGTCAGTTACGACTAGACATTAATGTCAAAGGAGTACCTTTACCTTTACCTTAGCTTTATTTTTATCATATCAAAGACATACCCATGTTAGTCTGTTTCAGGGGGAGAAAAAGGATATAAAGGAATTCTGTAGCACCTTTGAGAGAAAGAAAAAAAAACAAAATCTAGTTTTTGTGATAACTGACATCCATGAAAGCTTATACTAGAAATTATTCTCAAAAGTGCTACAAGATTCCTTTATACAGTGTGCCCTTGGTATCTGCTGAGGTTTGTTTCCAGAACCTACCATGGATACCAAAATCCTGGATACTCAAGTCCCATTATGTACAATGACATAGTAAAATGATGTCCCTTATATAAAATGAGAAAATCATGGTTTGCTTTTTGGGAAAATATCTATTTATTTATTTATTGGATATTTTTAAGCTGTAGATCAGGGGTAGGCAACCTTTCCCCTTTAAGGGCCGAGGGACTTCAGCTCCCAGAAGCCTCAGCCATGTTGACCAATAGTCCCATGTTGGCCAATAGCTCCTAGGATTCTGGGAGCTGAAGTCCCTTGGCCCTTAAAGGGGAAAGGTTGCCTACCCCTGCTATAGATGGTTGAATCAGCTTTTTTATCTTTTAGCACCCCTCAGCTCAGATTTGGTGCCCTCCTTAGATATGCTTGGTAGCCGCTTCATTTCCCTTAGGTCCTTGCCACCATTTAAACCAGTCTTGAGGACAGACAATATTTCTTCACACAGTACATATTTAAAATAAGTGTGATGTTACATTAGTTGTTAATAACTGTCAATGGTTACAAGGGAGAAGTTTTTCTCGGTGACTGCTCCCAGGCTCTGGAACTCCTTTTCTTTAGAGAGGCTTGCTGTCCTTTTGGTGGCAAGTAAAAATAATTTTCTGCTAATTTTGGGCTTCTTCAAACTGGTGTGGGTTGGGCTTTTAAATGCTGTACAATTCACATAACCAAGGTTTGTATATAGTTTTTTAAAAGTACATTTGAATATTCTTAATGTTTTATGTTTTTACCGTTTTGGATTGTTTCTTTTTTAAACTTTATACTTTGTAATATTTTTATATTGTTTTTAATTTGCACTGTTTTAAATGCTTGAGTCTCTATATAAATAACCAAACAAATAATTATGATTATTTGTGACGACATAACATGAGTGATTGTGCCTTTAAAGTGGAATTAAACCAATTTGTGGGGAGTAATTTTTGGATGAAAATCTGTCAATGGCAACTCCAGTAGAAAGGCAATAACAGGCAGACAGACAGGATGACTATATAATTTTCTTCATTATCAAAGGCAATATACCTCTCAAAGAAGTTTCATAGGGAACATGAGTGGAAGGGCAGTGTTGTGCTCAAGCTCATGGACTTCCCATAGGCAACTGATCAACTACTATGAGTCCAAAATGTAGTCCAACACAGCTGAAGTCTCAAACCAGAATGTGCAATCTGGTTGCATTAATGCTTCTGCGATTAAATTAAAAATATTTTTAAAAAATAAATTGAAGTTTCTATGCCGAAATTCTTCAAAGCACATTATGGTACCCCTGCAGTTTTATGGATTATTGTGGAATATGCTTATTCTAACCCATTTTATCAGATGGATGAGGTGTGCTGTATTTTTATTGTTGTTATTCTCTAAATCCCTTTAAACTGTTTTAAATTAGTGATGTTTTTAATAAGAAAGTTTACATTTTGTTTTTGTTTTTACCTTTTATTAATACTATTTTTGACTGGGGGGGGGCTTTTACTTTGTTCTAATTAGTGTTCTATTGCCACCTTGGGTCTCATGTTGAGAGAAAGGCCAGATATAAATTAAATTAAAAATATATTCAGAACTTGGATGTAACCCGAGGAGTAACAGTGTCACCTGTTATTTGCTCATATTGTGGGGAATGAGAGCATAACAATATTATTTGAGAACAGAAGTGATAATGGATAACCTTTTTCCTGGTAGCAATTGACACTTTACCTGTAAGGGAGCCAATGTGGAGTAATACAGTGGTTTGAATGTTGGTCTAAGAAATCCCTTGGGTGACCCTGGGAAAATCACACTCAGCTTCAGAGGAAGGCAATGGCAAACTTTCCAAGAAAGCCCCAAGATAGGATCACCTTGGGAACATCATAAATCAGAAATAACTTGAAGGCACACAATAATTTGCTTCTAAAATGTTGGTCTTTGAGGCCATTTGAGGGGATTTGGGCCATTTTTAAAAGTTAATGACAAATGGGAAATGACTAATCTATTACTGGTATACCTTAATTTATGAGAGCCAGCATGGTGTAGTGGTTTGAGCATTTCTAGTTTTTTGGCCAAACATACAGATCTATAGGTTTGTTTTTTAACATGAGGGGGGAGGGTAGCTGGTGAGGCAGGCTAATCTGCCCCCTCCCTTTTTTTTTTTTTTTTTGGTAGTTCATGCATGCTCAGTAAGAGATTCGGGAGACAGATGCTCTTTACCTTGCCAGCAGGTACATATGGCAACAGTAGAATTGAGTAGAATCCTGGTCTTCTCCAGGTTTTTTTTTTTTTTTTTTTTGCTTTATTTACCCCACACAAGTTGTTTCAGTTGACATCAAAAGTCTCTCTCCTTCTTCATCATCCTCCAGGTGCTAAAAATGATTCTAAAAAAAACCTTCCAGGTGGACAGAAGATGGGAAGGAAGGGGTTGCTGAATGGGTATTAAAAGCCTTCATTAAAAGGAATGTCATTTTCAGGGGCTTTGTTAACTGAGCATTCCTGCATTTTATAAGTTCCAAGTTCAGGATGCATTTGATGAAGTCCCAGAGAAGTTTTTACAATAATTTTTTGGCAAAGTGTTACAAGATTTTGTGTAAATGAAATGATCTCCTATACTGGGCCAAGGTTTAAGTGATTTGTTAATAATAGACACGAGATTTCTCCGATGTTTAGGTGTAATGCAATTTAACCCATGAATGGAGCTCAGTGTTCTGTGATCCAGACTAAGAAAGAGCAGAGACTAGTGAGTTAGTGCCCTCAAGCAAGGATAAATACTAGATAATACATTAATTTGACCACTGGAATGAAGTTTCAAAAGGATTACTTGTGTAAGCAAATAACCATACTATATACAAAGCCCTATCCAGAACCTCAGATTGGCATCAATTCTAAACTGAAAAGAAAGAATTAAATTCAGTAACTCAAATTACAACATTCCTCTTTGTCCATAAGTGGAGGCAGGAAGAATTTTTTAAATTATATTTTTATTTATATTTATATATATCCCACTTTCCATCCAAAATAGGGACTCAAAATTACTCGCAATTTAAAAAACAATACAATTAAATTTAAAACATACACAAAATGAACATTAAAATAGAATTAAACTATTTATGGTATTTAAAAAATTCACCCTCAAGTTAAAAGAATAAAATACAATTAAAAAGATAAAAAGCTCTTAAAAGCAATTCAGTTAAAACAATACAGCACACCCTAATCTAATCTTTAAAAACTTTGTTTTAAAAGCCTGTCTGAATACAAAGGTATTGGTGAAGGGCCTGGAAACCCTGCCCTATTATGAGAGATTTAGGGAGATGGGTATGTTTAGCCTGGAGAAAAGACAGTTGAGAGGTGATAGGATAGCCCTGTATAAGTATTTGAAGGCATGTCATAGGAGTTTATCACATGGGGGAAATCCCGTGCAGAAACAGGATTTA
>CM034708.1:192860420-192874609 GCA_020142125.1 Phrynosoma platyrhinos | reverse complement strand
TACCCTTGAAGATTCATTTAAAAAAGAAATAAGTTCCTTTACTTGGAGCTTATATGTATATGTTATGTGCTTTCAAATTTTTCCTGATTCATGGTGATCATGTGATTTTCTTGGCAAGATTCACTCAGAGGTTTGCCATTTCCTTCCTCTGAGAGTGTGTGACTTGTCCACGTTCACCCAGTGGGTTTCATGGCAGAGTGGGGAATCAAACCCAGGTCTCCAGAGTGGTACTCCAACACTCAAACCATTACACCATACTGGCACCTATTCCCATGTACTACCAATGAAACAACTGCAGACTTTTTGTTGTTCTTGTGTGTCTTCAAGTCCTTTACGACTTATGGTGACCCTAAGGCAACCTTATCATTAAAGAATGGTATGTTTCTTCAAATGGGGGTTGCCATTACCATCCTCTGAGGCTGAGAGTGTGTGACATGCCCAAGGTTGCTTACTTGGCCACAGATTGCACATACCCCAGAATGCATCACCCAGTATATTGGCAGTCCTTCCTCCCAACACTTTCTCATTTCTCCCAACCATCTCATAGCTGGGAGATGGAAATAATGTTTAAAGCAGCATTTAAATCTGGACTATTTTTTAAAAAAGTAAGGTCCAAAACACACTGCAGAAATAAATGCTAGGGAACATGGGAGCTGTAGTTTGTTGTGATTGTCAGTGACAGTTTTCCTGCTAAGTACCTGCATGTCATAAGCATTTCAATTAAAATTACCATATTGAAATCAAACCTGATATTTTTTTGATTTTTATTTGGTGTGCGTTGAAAAAGGTGTCGTCTTATACAGCGAGTATATCCCAAACTCTACATTTTAGCTGGAAAAGTTGGGGGTCATCTTATACACTCAGTTGTCTTATACACCGGAAAATACGGTAAGCATTGAACTACAAATCCTGGAACAGGGGTAGGCAACATAAGGTCTGGGGGCCGCCCGCCATGATGATATTGATTATTGTTATTACTTGTTCTTGGGGTTTTCTTGGCAAAATCTCCACAGGGGTTTTGCCATGGCTTTTCTGGGGCTAAGAGAGTGTGCGTGCATATTTTTAATTTTTTTTTTTTTAAAAAAAATTATTTATTTATTTGTTTGTTTGTTTTTGGTGATTCAGCCCCCCAATTGTCTGAGGAACAGCAACCTGGCCCCCGGCTCAAAAAGGTTGCCTACCCCTGTCCTAGAATGTCCTGTCCTCTGGCCATGCTGCCAGAATGATTCTGCGAGTAACAGTAAAATAATAATTATTTCCAATGCTCTAGTGATTAAGAGGTTTTTTTTCTCAAACTGTGGGTGGGAAAGTCTTGGACATAACAAGACTTCCATAGTCTTGTTATACTCTTGCCATAAAAGGCTTGCCATAAAAGATAGTAGTCTAAATTCATCTGTTAATCCTAACCTGAGCAGATACATTGAACCAATTAGGTTACCTACATGCTGACTCACTGTTCAATAATTGATTCAATGTGTCCCCTCTAGTTAAGATTGACAGACAAGATGCCACTGAATGACTCATGGGTTACCCAAAGCTCTGATGTAAGGTAATTTTATAAGATTTTTAAAAAATGGATTCATTTCTGACTCTTCAGCTAGATTATATAGTTATGAAAACTGGAGGATCAAATGTGGTTCCTGCCCCCCCTCCCCCCAGTAGCAATCCTGGTGTATACTCCAGGTTGAAGCTATAATAATCTGATGATTTGCTAGAGCTGCTATATATAGATGTCATAAGAGTTTGTAGTGAAAGTGAAAAAATAATCTTGCGTGTTAGTCCAGGCTGAATTTCTCACCCTACCATAGCATTGCAGAGATAAAGCTAGCATCTATACATTTAATCAGGCTGTCTGGCTTATCCCATCCATTCCCAACCTGCAAACTGAAAGAAGATTTTTTAATGTAGCTTTTCTTTTCTTTTTGAACAGTTTTGTGAGATTCGGAAGAACATATGACAGTCTGAGTCAGATAAGTCACACCATTGCTTTCCCTATAAGGCAAGGAATGGGCCCAGTTTATGTTGGGAACATGTGTGACATCGAGGGGAATGTCCCACCATGATATGGAAGCCAACAGTGTAGATGGGAGTGGGCAAATAGGTTTTCTCTGCTGCAATCTAGCCTCTGCATCTATTACTAATCAATATATCCAATAAAATCCTGACAAGCCAACACTGCTGACTTGTTTTATTCCCATCTTTTTGAGGACCTATACATGAGCACTGGATAGACCAACTAACAGGTTGATTATGCTTCTACAGCCTTCCACACTCATTTCTTCTCATGATACCAAGCAGACAAGATAACTTCAATATTGTCAGCTTTCTTATCCCTTTTCTTCTCCCCCTCATATGGGCCAGATCCTGTTGAAGTCCTGATTCAATGTTATAGCCATTGAATCAATTATTAACTCACAATTCAACAGTTGAATTGTATTATTGTATCATATTGGCCTTTTTAATTTTTGTAAGCCGCTTTGATCCTTTTTGGAAAGGCGGGGTAGAAATAAAATTTTATTATTATTATTATTATTACTCTAGTTGGAACTAACAGGATTCTAGTCCTTGCTTCATTAAGACACCTCAGATTCTTGCATACATTTTTCAAGGCACAATAAGGGCATTGCACTAATGTTGATTCTAGAATTTTTCTTATGTCCACCATGTCTAAAGATTCGTGCCAGAATGAACTCGGAATTATATTTTTGGAAGCTACATCTTCACTGCTCATGCTGGTTATGGCATTTCTAGGAGCTGTAATCCTAGATTTGGAAGTCCTGAGTATGATCCCTTTGATGTTTGTCATTCATAGGACTACCATTAGTCAAAGCCTACTTGACAGCACATAACATCAACAACAAATAGAAATGAAATGAGACCATACTACAGATCCCTCTTCCTAAAGAGATATATGGATGCCATACATTAGCAAGGAAAGCCTAAGTCTTATTGAGTCAGCATTGAAGTTGAGATACGTTTTGTATCTCTTGAGAGGGGATCCAGTCCTGAAGATGCAGAAGGCTCTTTAGCTAATGTGACTTTTAACTAAAAGTTATTCTGAAGTGTTAGATTTTTCTAATTAGGTACTGCGACTCCTATTAAATTTAACTTGGCTGAAATCTGGACATCTTTTGAATTCCTAAGTATTAATTTAAAAGGTTAGGTACCCTTTTTTGGAAAAACTTGGCATTAATTTATATCTTCTATTCATCTTTTCCTTTCTATTAATATCTGTATTTTACACAGCGTGTTATAGCTTATTTAATTTTAAGTTATATTTTAAAATTACTTTATATATTTTATCGCTCTTGCTACTACCGTACAATTAACAGAAGTGGGGTTCAGTGGTAGTGAGTTTTAAAATCCTGCAATTGTTTTTCTTTATGTCAAACAAAATCTTATATTTTTTAGATTAAAACAATTGATCTAGGAATCAGAAATCCATGGATCTCTATGGCACTGATTAATAATTACTTACGATTTAACAATTGTTTCATATGTATTAGAATATTATTTTCTTTCTTCTTGCACCCTTGAGTACATCTTTATTCATATTTTAAATTTTTAAATATTATCGTTTTTCACACATGTGGGATTTCATGAATGAATTTTCTCATAAATAGTTATTGCACTACATTGCATATTAGTTGTTTTAATGAAAATGTGTGCTGTAATATGCTGATTTTAGATTTGCTATATGAATGATGTGTGGGGAATAAAACAGAAGAATCCCACCACAAAATAACACAGATGAACTAAAAGCCTCTATGTCTTGTTCTTCTAGCTGGATGTCCTTGCTCCTTTGTTCATTACCAGATCACTTGACTAACAGTGCAGTAAGGCCCATTCATACACAAATACATAAATTTAGCTAGACAGTGAGGAAATTGAAATAATTAAAGAGTTCCTGTACCTAGGATCAAACATTTATCAGAATGGAGACTGCAGTTGAAAAATAAAAAGAAGACTAGGAATGGGAAAGGCAGCCATGAAAGAACTAGACAAGATCCTAAAGAGTAAACATATACAAGTGAACACTAAAGGTAGAATTGTCCAAGCCATTGTATTCCACATCACTATGTATGGATGTGAGAGCTGGATAGTGAAGAAGGCAGACAGAAAGAAAATAAACTCATTTGAGATGTGATGCTGCAGAAGAGTGCGGAGGATACTGTGGACAGCCAAAAAGACAAACAGATGGGTCCATGAACAGATCAAACCAGAAATGTCATTGGAAGCCAAGATGATCAAAGTGAAACTGTCATACTTTGGCCACATAATGAGAAAGCATGGATCACTTGAGAAAACAATAATGCTAGGAAAGGTAAAGGAGAGAAGAAGGAGAGGAAGACCGCATGCCAGATAGGTAGGCTCAATCTGGGAGGTCACAGAAATGAATTTGTAGAACCTTAGCAGAGCAATGGAGTGGGTTCTTGGAGATGTCTCAACCACAGGGCCGCCATGAATTGGTGTTGACTTGAGGGCAATTAACAACAACAACAAAGCCCACTGAGTTCAGGAGAAATGTGTGGATGTGGATGTGGGTGTGCCTTCAAGTTGCCTACCAACTTATGGTGTCCCCATGAATTCCATGGTTTGTTTGTTTGTTGGGAGGAATACTCAAGAGGTGGTTTTGCCAGTTCTTTCATCTGAAATACAGCTGGCAGCACCTGGTAATCATTGGCTCCCATCCAATAGCAATATAGCAGATTCATTTATATACTGCTCCATACCACACTAAGCAGTCTCTAAGCAGTTTATAACTGTAAGCTAAGTGCTCCTAACAAGCTGGGTACTCATTTTAGCAACCTCAGAAGGATGCAAGGTGGAACCCCTGGCTGGGATTGAATTCACAACCTTGTGCTTTGTGAGTGAGTGGTTGCAATACTAGCATTTAACCACTGTACCACCAGGGCTTTGAAATACAGTTGGCAGCACTGGTAATCATTGGCTCCCATCCAAGTACTAATCTGCTTAGCTTCCAAGATCAGATGAGATCTGGTGTCTTTAGGAAAGGATAGTACTAGAGAAACAACAGCTCGACTCTAGTTGAGTTATATGCACATGAGCTTATATTTAGTAGGAACTGAAAAGAAACACCTTAAAATAAAGGACATGCCTTAATTTCAGTTACACATTTTTTGCTTAGTTTTCAGTAGATTTCATGGGAATAGTGGGTTTTGAAAAGAGTAAGAGGCAGTATCATCAAGTGTTCTAGGAGGCAGCTTTAAGCATGGGGTAACAAAGGCGACATCCCTGGGGAAAGAGATTATCTTGTAGAAATAAAACTATTTGACACCACTTTAACTTCCACAGATCAGTGTTGTGGAATTCTGGGATTTGTAGTTTTGTGAGACATTTAACCGCCTTTGTCAGGGAGCTTTGGTATCCTAACAAACTAAAAATCCCTGAATTCCATAGCATTGAGCCATGGCAGTTAAAGCAGTATCAAACTGCATTATTTTTGTGGTGCCATTGGTGCCCTTGAGACATATAAGGCATACCTTTATCATCTGATAGTAGTCACCATCCTTTGTAAGCCTTTTCAGTACCAGCAATAACAGAAGTGCAAGAGACATATAAGGCATACCTTTATCATTTGATAGTAGTCATCATCCTTTGTAAGCCTTTTCGGTACCAGCAATAACAGAAGTGCAAGAATGCCTCCAGAAGTCAAGCGCTATGTTTTTTAAAAGCAGCATCATCTACACTCACTATAGCCACTCTTTATGGATTTGGCCACTGTACCTGTGTTGCCTTTTCACTCATTCAGTAACCTCTAACCCCAGAACCATCTGCAAGTATTTTGAGTAGCTTTGACCAAGTCAAATATGAGTAAAATTAGATTTTATTGTCCATTTAGGCTACTGATGTACATGACAGCTTTTCAGCCAAAACAAGAAAACATGTATTTTCTTACCAGCTGGCATGTGTTTGTTTTCCTTCAAAAATCTGTTTTGGAAAAACAGATATGCATAGCTGTTCTAAAGTGACATTTATGAGCATCTTTTGATAAGGGCTTGAAGAAATGTGCCAGTCAAAAATAGTACTAGAAGCAATTCTAACACTGTTGCTTATGTTGTTTATGCTTCTTATAGTAGGCAGCATGTTAACAAGTGTATGGAGTGAACTTATTTTCAGCTTAGATTCATGCCCATGATTTCAGCTTAAAAGGAGGCTTGTGATGAAATTTCGAAGGGTCAAAATTTCCTGGCACCCATGTGGCTTGAAATCCAGCTCCTTGCTATGATTTGCTGAATACAAAACCAAACTCCAACCTTGCTGAAATTAAACCAAGGTCAAGTTTGTGAGATACTTTGCCAACTGCTTCTCTCAAAGGGCAGATTGTTGGCCAATATTGATCCAGATTGGTGTAAGCAAGGAACAAACAATCTTATCCTTTAAGATGTGTACAAAAAGTCACTTCTGAAGGGATTCCTCCCATTTTCTTAAAGTTATTTTCAAAATACACAAACTCAGGTTAAGAATGAGTGAGGCTCAGATTAGATGTTAAAAGGGAGATGTTTTCCCATATCATGCTTGTAGACTCCCCATGAGCAGCTTGTTGACCAGTCTGAAACTGAAGGCTAGATGTCTAATCTAACACAGTTATAATATTCTTATATCCTTAAAACTAGTGAAATAAAGTGATGTGAAGTTTTGGGTTCTGGATTTATTTTCACATACTTGCTGCATTGACTGCCACATTACTGAGAGGATGCGTAGATGTGGAAACTATAATACCATATCTCATGTTTTCCTTTTTTAAAAGAATATATATATATATGTATCTGCGTAAGAGCAATGTCAACAGTGACAGAGCATGGAAAGTTACTTTTTTTACTTCTAACACCCAGAATCCTCTAGTAGCATGATAATGACCATACTACTTGACGGGGGATTCTAGATGTGATATTTTCATGTTCTGAAGAGGAGTCACAGACCCATATCTCTCCCCATCATTTCTGCACTATGTCCAGTGAAAGAAAGATATGTGAAGGGATGTCATCAGATATTACATTTCCCTTTGCTTCCAAGGGCATCCCCTGCAATGAAACTGATGGAGTGGGGATGGGTGAAGTGAGGAAGTCTGCTGAGCAGAGTGATATCACTGAGTGATAAGTTGAGTAGAAAAGTTAGGTTTCCAGGTCCCCAACACTAAACCATTTATATTCTTTAATTAACAAAGAATGCTGTTCTATTTCAAAAAATGTGCTTTGCTGCTTTTGTTCTACAAAAGAAAAGTGGGAAACAAATGAAGAAAGCAAAGTTGGTTTCCTGTACCCAAATGATTCACGCTGGTAACAAACATCTGGCACTACTTTCACAAAGCTTAAGTTTGATGCAATGACAACTGGTGGCTTCCATGTCAATTGGGCAGTGAATTTGCTCTGAGTTTTAGTCTATCGTTACTTTAGACTTTTAGAGAGAGGAAGTAAGGTTCAGCACTTTGGATAGCTACTCAAAAGTTTGAATTAAAATCCACAGCAGATTCACTGCTCCACTGGCAATGGAGGCATCAACTACCCCTGATTTGAAATTTAATCAGTAGGCTCTTCCCTCTCTGTAGTACTTCTGTGTTGTAAAGGCCCCTCTCTATGGGATAAATAAATGACTACTACCATTCCCACTAATTGTGAACTCAGTTGGTGAATGTTGCGTTGTTGTGTGCCCTCAAATTGTTTTTGATTTATGGTGACCCTAAGATGAACCTATCACAGGGTTTTCTGAGGCTGAGAGTGTGTGACTTGCCCAAGATCATCCAATGGGTTTCCATGGCTGAACAGGGAATTGAACCCTGATTTTCAGAGCCATAGCCCAATATTCAAGCTACTATACCACATTGACTCTCAAGTGATGAGTACTGATAGTTATGTAGTCCAAACTGAGAAATAGTAGGATGGTATCAAGAAATTCTGGGGAATACTGAGTTTTGCTGTTTTGAAAATTTAAAACAAAACTTCTACTTGTTTTAATTTAAAACAAAAAAAATTAAATGGGCATTCTGTCTACACTCAAAATACCCAAAAACTTATTCAGGGCTGAGTATTATCAGTAGCAACTAAAAAATATTGTGCACCCTGAGACTGTTGAACTTTGGTCATATCATAAGAAGATGTGACTCCCTAGAAAAGAGTATAATATCTGTGAAGTTAGAAGGCAATAGGCAAAGAGGAAGGAGATTAAATTGAATCAAGCCTCCTGGGCTGCATCCGGGAGGTGGGATGGAGGCAGGGATTAATGCATGCTAAATCGCCGCTGAATTGCTGGGCACTATCAGCCTGGGTTCTAGCCAGGCTCAGCTAGTACTTTTTACAAATCAGAATGCTTTCCGGTTTGATTCAGTTTAAAATCCCAAGCGATAATCTCCGAAGACTGCATTCCATATAGATGGATTCAGTCAAGGAAGCCATGGCCCCAGGCTTGCAACACCTATTAATGGAGATCTCTCATTCATAGGGTCACATAACCGAGAATCAACTTGACAGCAGTGTAACAACAAAACTAAAAGGGGTTTTCAGCTCTTTGTCAGTGCAAGCTTTCTTTACAATATGTCTCAATTGTTTCTGAAAGTTAGGTCCCAGTGTTTGTGGGTACTGCACTTTGCCTAATTAGACCAATTGTGATGTGTAGGGGACTAGCATGCTAGTACAGAGGTGGGCAACTATGGAAGGCAAGGGGGTAACATTAGCTTCCTAGGAAATCTTGGCAGGCTGCACCCCTCTGCTGCACCAGCTCCCCACAAAATAAATAAAATTGCTTCTAATGCCTTCTAGGAGGCATGGGGTGTCCTGTATGTACTCAGAGACTGCACTAGCTTCTTGACCAACCACATAGTAGGGATAGGGACATTACAGGAAAGTTGAGCAGTACTAGCTGTTTGATTGGCTTTTATGTGCAAAGGTAAGTCCCTGAAAAATGCACTTGTCCTTTTCTGGAGTATTTTCTGCAGTGTCCAATATTATGCTGCACATTAAACCAAGAGTGTGTGTTTAGTGGGGAAGACAGCCTTCAAGAGCACTAGACTGTGACTATTAGAATTGTATCTTTTAATTATTTAACCATCTTTATCATTTTTGGCATTTCAGAAAGGGTTATTTCAGGTGGTGGGGTTTTGTTTGTTTTGTTAATGGTTCTCTCTCTTTTTCTTCAATTAGACTCTGGACTTGGCTTCCAGACCATTTGCAGACAGCATTCTTCTCTTGCGGGATGAGAAATGGAAAGGTGTCCGAAGCCTCTTGACCCCAGTCTTCAGTACTGCCAAGATGAAAGAGGTAAGATGCAGAAAGCAGGAGTTGCAATACCATGTAGGAGAAGCTTTTTTTCTTTGCTGGATTTTTCCTCCAAGTGTGAAATGTTTAAATGACTGTGTAATGAATGACTGTCAGTCATCCCCTGTCAAACAGTTAATGCCTTAGTGGTTTGCCTATCTAAAATCATTGCTCCTTTGGGGAGAAGATTTTTTAAGTATATCAATCTGTTTAGCATAGAATGAAGTGTGAGGCTCATTGCTATTACTAAAAACACCAGATCCCACCTGACCTTGGTAGCTAAACTGGTTCAACCCTGGTTAGTACTTTGATGGGAGAGTGCCAAAGAATACCAGGTGCTGTAGGCTATATTTCAAAGGAAGGAACTGACAAAACCTCCTCTGAGTATTCCTTGCCTAAGAAAACCCAAGGAAATTCATGGGGTCATCATAGGTTGGCAGGCAACTTGAAGGCACATTCACACATATAACTGTGTGCTATTTCTGTTCTTACAGAATCTAACAAAACTTATATTTGCTGTGTTCTTTTAAAATATATATATTAGCATATAACAACTACCACATCAAATATATATAAATATGATAAAACAACATACAAGGTTAACAAATCTAGACTAAACAAATTAATATAATTGACTAAACTAACTACTAAAAACTAACACATCACCAAAGACAGGGGAACTGTAGCTTTCTGCTTATCTGGCAACTCAACTATATCTACCCTTCCCCACCCCCACTCCCACTATTCAGAGGTTAATCACATGTCTAAAAGTTAATAAAATTTTATCCAAACCTCTATAAATAAAGCAGTTCAATATTTCTCAATAACCTAAAATTATCATAGAGTCCCACTTACTTTCCATATAATCTATTATAATTCTTTTTTTTTTAAATCATCCATAGATTGACCATGGATTAAAATGGTAAGCTTGTCCATTTCTGCCAATTCATACAGTTTCAACAACCAGTCTTCTTCATTGGTGGTTTCCCATCCAGGTACTAACCAGAGCTAACTCTGCATAGCTTCCAATATCAGATGGGATCTGATTTCTTTAGGCTGACTACACCTGAAATAATAAAACAAGTTCTGTATAATGAAAGTATTTTGCACAGTTGGAGGAGTACTGCTTGGTCAGCATTCCTGAATTGCTGTGCTTTGATTTCTCCCCCCTGCATATTTCCTGTCTCCTGTCACTTTTTTGTTTGCCTGTTGTTGGAAATCCATATCTGTGTGAGAAAGGGGAAGAGTGCTTAGGTTTGAAGCTCGAAAGTTACTTTTAAAAATAATGAGTATAATGTTGTACTGAAGCCATTCTTGACTGAGCAAAGATAGATGGTGCTCTTGGACCCAGAGCATCATCCTACCACTGCTTAATTGTAGGTAATTTCCAAACCATTATTCTTAAACTCTGATTTGAGGGTTACTATATTTAATGTAGTTCATAATGTTTCACACATATGGGGCAAAGTTATTTGATATTATGAATAAGTACATAGGAAACTTAATTAGACCAGGCCAGACTTTTTCTCCTTTAGCTCAGTATTATGTGTAGCTATCAGGCATGGGTGTGTATCTGTGTAAAAATTGGGATGTGACATTTTCCCCCTTTTTTCTTGAAGCCTTCTGTTCTGGAAATATTTTCATAGAATATTTTCTCTAATATTTAAACAACATATTTAAGACAGGCTGTTCTATTTTCTGAATAAACTGTACTTTTAATATACAGTATATTCAAGAATACCAAGCCAAATGATAAGTAATAAATTGCATGTTTCAAAATAACAAAATTACTTTCAATACATAAAGCATGCTAGTACTGCATACTTTCAATTTAAAAAACAAACTTTTCCCCCCTGAAACCCTCCACCCTGGGGAAAAAATATTTGGTTTTTTCCAGTGACCTCAACATTTCTGGAAATTTTAAATATCTAGTATAATGTCCTCAGAACAGCTGCACTCCTTTAACATCTCAGGCATAGAGAGGTATTTCCCATCTCCTGCTATATGGTCCTTTTAATGGGAGATTCGAGACCTGTTATCAGAATGAAAGACCTTTTCCACCTAAAGCTTGTGTGGTACCACTGAGCTATGGTCTGTCTTACAAAATGCTGGCATTGGTCCTTGTAAAGTTGCTGCATTGTTAGACTTTAAAAGCAGTTATTTTAAAAATTTAGAAGGACCTCAGGTACAAATCCCAAGGATATAAATAGACAAGTCTGCTGGCTGTTTACACAAACAGCATCAGTTGCTTGTTATTGCTGCCATGAGCTATCCAGAGGAAGAACATAAAACTGGCAATGTGTGCATACATTTTAACAATGGATTGGTTCACATTTACAGGCAGAGGGGTAGAAGGACAATACACACAAACATTATTTGGGAAGTCTGTAAGTTAAATTAAGTGTAAGGTGCAAAGAAATTGCATAATTAGGGATGTTTTTTGTGGGTGATGTTATTGTACAGTATTGTTACAGCACATCAGGGAAGACCCTAAGCTATATATTGGGATGTCCTTGTTTATTTTTCCTGTCTGTTGTTTGTAATCAGAGACTTAGGAAAAGCTGCTTTCCCCAGTCTTGCAATATGAGGCATATTGTTAACTTTATTACTGGATTATTGTAAGGATGGGAAGTAGATGACACATTTGAGCTGCAACCTTTTGAATACAATGTCCAATTGCTATGTTATTATTATTAGTAGGGCTACTCCTAACACTGCTTTTAAAACAAATAGAGACACGCTCATGTGTATCCTTGTGTCTGAATAAGATCACTAGGACAATGCAATCACCATAGTCCATAGAAATGCAGTCATTGTTACTCTCTCTCTCACACACACCCCCAAGTAAAATGAGATTCTAGTACCAGAACTTGGAAAAGGTACCTTTTTGGACTATGATACCAGAATCACCCATCCAGCATGGCCACTGGGAAAATAATTTTTCCAGTCATGCCCTGGCCTATGAGTGATTCAGATACTGAAGCATGTAAACTGATATTTCTCTTGCCACCTATGGTGGGACTACTTGATTGTCTCTCTATATGAAGGTGGGGCTCCATGTGGGACATGTATAAGACTGGGGTGTCCCAATTTTGGAGGGAAAATATGATATAAATAAAGATGATGATGATGATGATCTCTCTAGCACAGTCATTTGGGAATAATGGCCTAAATCCTGTCTTCTTAATCTCAGGTAGAGAAAACCATAGAATAGATGGGACATACATAAATGTTGACTGACCAGGTTGCCAATGATTCAGTAGGTCTGCTCTAGGAGGAACAACCACTTGGATTTAAGTTGCTGGATCTTGCTGTTCTGTTGGCTTAATACTAGTTTCAGTTTCCCAGACTGATTACTATCTCCTTCTAATAGGATGTAGTCTGTTTTACTTGAAATGAGTTATCTCTTGAGCAGGGATGGAATGAGGTGTAACTGACTGTAATGACTTTATTGTTTAAACTTGAAAGTTTGGCTAAAATTTTATAATAGAGATACATATATATATATACATAGAGTTGCCAGAGGCTGACAGGCAATTTGAAGGGATGCATATGCACATGCGTGCACACACACACACACACACACACACACACTTTGCTTTTTTCATTAAACTGTCCTTAACAATTTTTAAATTGATTTTAAAATTAACAACCTAATTTATAATCAAAGTCATATACATTCAAAAAATAAAAAAGACAGAAATAAAGGGGGAAAAGACAAATAACTAATATATAAAGCTCTGCCCTCCATCTTCACTGTGATGAGAAAAAAGTAAAAAAAGAAATAAATTATTATTCTACCATTACAGATACAACTAAGTAATGCTACTAAAATTACTAACAACCATAACCACATACTATTACATTGTTAGATTCCTTATTACTCAAAAATCCATAAACAGTTCCCAATCTTTCAAAAAGTCATCAATCGGCTTATTCATTAGAACCCATGTTAATTTGGCCATTTGGGATAACTCAGCCAACAATCTTCCATTGTCAAGTGTTTCAGTCTGTTTCCAAGTTTGAGCAAATAATATTCTTGCTTCTGTTGTCATAATATACTGAAGAAGCAATCCATATTTACTCTCCAGTTCTTTTCCATAACGTGTGTGTGTGTTTATGTGTGTGTTAGAATCATAGACTCATAGAGTTGGAAGAAATCACAAGGGCCATCCAGTCCAACCCGCTGTCATGCAGAAACACCGAATCAAAGCACCCCCAACACATGGCCATCAGGAAACCTCCAAAGAAGGAGACTCCACCACTCTCCCAGGGAATGTGTTCCACTGTTGAACAGCTCTTACACTCAGGAAGTTCTTCCTAATGTTTAGGCAGAATCTCTTTTTCTGGGTTGTGTACCTTCAAGTCATTTCTTATTTATGGTGTCCATCATACCCAACAAAAAAAAAATTCTGGTAACATAATTGTAGGTGCAGTTTTAGTTTCCCAGGGTGTTAACCCTTTTAAAGGAAACAAAATATGTGCAAGTATGAAAGCTGAACTTGTTAGAGTCCAGCTTTCATTAGCAGAAACAGCAAAAATGTGGGGAAGACTATTTATTCTAAATCTGCCTTCCTAAAGAATAAAGATTACCTTAAAAAACAATAAATATGTATAGTTTTTTGTGGGTTTACAAACCAACCAAGAAAATCCAACAAATGCTGTGCTCAGCGAAGGACAGGAGAGACCCTCTCAGAGCTGCAGGAGTTTACCACATACCATGCAGCTGCGGACAAGTCTACATAGGGACCACCAAACACAGTATCCAAACACGAATCAAAGAACATGAGAGACACTGCAGACTGGGCCAGCCAGAAAAATCAGCAGTAGCAGAACACATTATAAACCATCCTGGGCCATAAAATGCTGTTTGAAAACACTGAAATTCTGGACCAGGGGTAGGCAACCTTTCCCCTT
>CM034708.1:192789738-192819808 GCA_020142125.1 Phrynosoma platyrhinos | reverse complement strand
AGAGGGGCGGGCTATAAATAAAACTTATTATTATTATTATTAAAGTGAGGATAATCCAAGCCATTGTATTTATCATCACAACGTATGGACATAATCACTGGACAGTGAAGAAAGCTGATAGGGAAAAAACATGAACTCATTCGAAATGTGTTGCTGGAGGAGAGTGCTGAGGATACTGTAGATGGCCAAGAAGATGAACAAATAGGTCCCAGAGCATCTGAACTCTGTCTGGAAACCAGGAAGACTAAATTGATACTGCCTTACTTTGGTCACATCATTAGAAAGAATGAGGCAGAGAGCAGTAGAAAAGAGAGGAAGACCACACACCAAATGTGTTGACTCAATCAGGGAAGCCACAGGCCTGCGCCTGTGGGATTTGAGCAAAGCAAGAGGTCTTTGACATGTCTCATCCACAGTGTTGCCATTAGTTGAAATTAATTTGAGGGTAGTTAACAGTGAAGATTCAAGAAAGGAACATGAGAGCATATGACTGTCATCTTTCCTCCTCTTCATCAGAGCACTAAAAGACATATACTTGTCCTACTACCCTAAATATTTAAGCTATTTCTAGAGGGGGAAGCCTCCCCCCCCCCATATGTTTGATTTAAGGAATAATGTACATATTATCTTATTCTTCCTGCAGTATGCTCTGTTGAAGAACAGGTCACTTGTATATAAAATGTATCAATTAATGGCCAAACTCTTCAGGTTTGTTAGAGGAACAAATGGGCACAATTGCTACCTAGAGAGAGTCTGTGGTTTTAATTAAAATAGAAATGTAACTGTTGTCCTGCAAGCCTTCACTGATACCTTAATGAATACTGTAATGTCTGTAAGTCTGCTCCAGAAGTCCTGTTGCAATGTTCCATGTTAGTTTTAACCCTACAATTGGTTTCCACTGATGGGAACAATTCTCATTGCCAATTCTCTTCTATGTAATATTAACTCTATGTGGTTTAGGTCTGAACTGACTTGTATAGGAATGCACTATTAGAATACAAAGGTGCTCCAGCCAAGGTTTGGAGACTGCTATGTCTTGTACTGGCTGGACCTGGACAGCCAGCAATAAAGGATTCCAGTAGGCTCCAGAGGGATCAAAGTTAATATTACACAGAAGAGCTGTGCCTGAATCTTGTATCTACAAACAAAACATAATACAGCATTCAGGGTGTCACAATCTTGTAAGGCAATTGTATTTGGGGAGAAGGTGCTTTTTACCTTCCTCTCCTCCCTACTTGGACCTTCCCAAAAGCTACTGTTATATGCTAAGAGTGGGAAAGTGTCTGGGTTTTCCCTTCCCTCTTGGGGCTAAGAACAACTTTCTGTGATGGACTGTGATTTCAGTTAGGAAAATGGTATGTGCTGGAACAAGTACTGTTTGAACCACAGCTCTCAGAATCCCCCTGCCCTTGCTCATCAAACTGGCCGGAAGATTATGGAAGCAGTAATCTGTGTGGGAGGGAAGAAAAAAGAAAAGAAAAGAAAAGAAAAGCTTTACACAGCTATGACCTATCTTGACCCTGGCTCTCCCACTTCTGGAATGTAAACCCCTACTGGCTATGGGGTTCCATTAGTTATTATTCAAACAAGTAATTTTTCCAAGATCTGAAAAGAAAATTGCACTGATAAAAGCTCTGCATATCACTGTGTCCATAAAGCACATGATAAGTGCATACTACTTCATTTGTGGTGCAATTTACAACCTATTTTGAATCCTGAAGTAGAACATTCATCTAACGATGAAAAAGTATATATTTGTCACAAGATCCCTTTTCTTAAAATAATGAACTTACTAAGCAGAGCTGGCACTATATGAGCTTAAGTGAGACAGGGTTGGCAAACTGTCAAGGTCCATTTTGTTCTGAAGAGCTGTTGATGCTCTGCACAGCTTTCCAAAGCTGAGGATATCCCCAGTGCCTGGGTCTGAGAAATCCTTTGTGGGAGAACTATATAGAAAATGACCTGTGTCAAAGCACAGGTTCCTATCTCAGGCACAGTTCCTATAGAGCCTTGTTCTTAGGTTCTCGGGAAGTAACTACTCCTATCTACTGTCATTCCCGTCATAACTACACATCTGCAGAAATCTGGAAATCTCTATACAGCTGTAACTGCCAACACTGCTTCCTCCTTCTCCTTCAAAAGTGGGGGCTTCAAACACTTCCGCCACTGTTGCCTGCTCCTCCTCCTTTTTTGGAGGGCAGTCTTCATCACTTTTGCTTCCTTTTCCTTCTCTGGTAGGTAAGTAGTGCTTGTAAGAAATGCTGCATCTTTTTATTTCTTGGGCTGCTGCCACACTGTGGAAATCAATGCAGTTTGACATTGTTTTAACCGCCCTGGCTCCATCGTTTGGAATCATGGGATTTGTAGTTTGTTATGGCACCAGAGCTCTCTGAGAGAGAAAACTAACTATTACACAAAATTACAAATCCCAGAATTCCACACCATTGATCCATGCCAGTTAATATGGTATCAAACTGCATTAATTCTGCAATGCAGATGCAGCCTTGATTCTAGGTCAAGGGCCTTAGTGGTTGAGGATGCACCAGAAGGGAGTCAGATGTGTTGGTAATTATGCCCCAAAACAGACAGATTCTGCTTGTTCTCGGGGGCAGACCCAGCTATGTTGTCCCTGGGTGCTACTGCCACACAGTACTCTATGGGCACATGGGAGGAGTAGTCTTGGGTCTTTTCATAATTTAGAAGGTTTTGCATCAAAGCACTGTAAAGAGGTGACTGTTGCAGTCTTCTACAGAAAAATTAATTAACATTTGTCAAATTCTCATCCTGTTTACAAAATTTAAACCTCACAAACTCCAGCATTAGCCAGCTGCTCATATTAGCAAACAAGGCAACTTCAGTGCCAAGAAAAATCACAGAACAAACATTTTAGAAACAGCCTGCCTTGAAACACACAATATCGAACGGAGGCACAGCCTGAAGTTTAATAAACTTGAAGCCTAGGGAGTAAATTCCAGAGCTGAGAAAGTGCTGCCCTCAAGCTTAGATATGTGCAAATGTAGAGCCTGTCAGCTCAAGCACTAGCAGTTTTCAATATCTTCAGTTGAAAATAAGTGAGGAGGGAGATTCAATGATAAAAAGAATTAGAGTGGATACAGATGTACCCTTTGAGTACAGATTTTTTTATTTATTTTTTTTTATTTTTTTTTGGCTAAGGATTTGGGCTAAGAAGATAGTTTTCTTCTTAGTTTATGCCTGTCTCCTATGAATCCACACATACAGGCTCTGGAAAAAATTGTGATCTCCCATTCCTGTTCCACCACTTTTCCCATTCTTCTGTTCATGCACCAAAAAGCATTGTATAAGGGGGTATCATAAAGTTTTAATTATCACTTTTAATTTTTTTTTGACAGAAAGTCTGTTTTGATTTATAGTTGTTAACTTATTTCTACATAGTCACCATCTAGATTTACACATCCTTCCCAGCGTTTGACTCTCCAAATACTGTTATTGTAGAAGTCTGCAGATCGTGCCTTAAACCACTCTTCCACTTCATAAATGACATCTTCTGTGTTGTCAGCAACACTGCAATGGATTTTTCATTTTTGGGAAAGAAAAAAGTCACTTGGTGATGATGACACTGACAAAATTTCACCAATATAACTTCCGGGTGATAATTATTATTTTACAGTACCCCCTCATACTTCTCCATCTTACACTTTAGTCATTTTTGGCACAAACTGTAACAAAAATAAAGGACACAATAAGCTGATTTTGCATCATCATCATTCACTTAGGGACCAATGATAACAGTGACAAAATTTCATCAATATACCATAATAACTTCCAGGTGATAATTATTACTTTACAATAGCCCCTCATATATCTGTATGGAGTCTTCTGATTTCCACACTAGTAACCCTGACATTTCAGTTGAGTTCAATAGATCATTTTCATTTCACACCTACTCCATGAGATACCCTTTTGTGTCGAGGGGAAATTGGGGAAATGTGGAGACAAGTGCCAGGCTTGAAGCCTATTTATCTATTTACCTACCCACTACCTAGCACATGTGTATCCTATCTTTTCCCAAAGACATCAAAGTGGTACACAAGAAAGTTGTCCATTTTATCTTCATATCCTATGAGTGAGAAAAACAACGGAATCTGCTGGATAGATTAGGCCTGCATTGGGTTACCCCTACCAATAGGGTTTTTTAAAGACTCCAACCCCTAGCCAAATTGATCAGTGAAATTGGATGATGGGGGATGTAGTCCAGAAACATCTGTTTTGTCATAGATTCCCAACCTTTAATTCAACTGAGAGGGTAATTACTTGCTTCAGGATGCACTGTTAGCTTCACAAATTAATCTATATTTTATTTATTTCTTATATTTATATCCTGTTTTTCCTTCAGTGAGTTCATGGTGACCTACACACTACCTCGTAGTTCCTCCCTACCCTTTAGTGTAATGACAGTCCTGTGAAGTAAATCAGGCTGAGAGAATCTGAGTGACTAAAGTCACCCACTGAATTTCATGGATTATTCAAGGCCTAGTCCAACACTGTATGACACTGTCTTTTTTTCTGGACAAAAAACAATCTGATCTCTTGATTTGTATTGGACTTCTTTAAATTACTCAGAGAGAATGCAGAAAATGCTTTAGCTCCCATTGAATTTAATGAGACTTAAATATGCTTAGGTGAGACATCATAGGGTCATACTTGACTCCTGGTTGATTGTTCCGTGTAAAGAATAAAGAAAATCTTCCAAGTGAATGGTTTAATCCAGTACTTCTCAAATAGTGGGCGCACCCCCAAGGGGGGGCGTGAGGCTCCGTAAAGGGGGTGCGAGGCCCCTTTAAATCTTTTCAGCTACAGTTAATAAAGCTATTCTTTGTTGTAAATTGATCCACATTTCTTTCTTTTTTTTATTCTCATATAAGTTAATAAGGATACAGTGTTATGCAGAGGTGTACTTATAACAATTTTATAGACAAATGATACTATTTACAGTTGCGTGGGGGGCGCAAAATGTTTTCTTCTTCCTAGGGGGGGGGCATGACAGAAAATAATTGAGAAGCACTGGTTTAATCTATCAATTTGGCTTTCCGCACATACCTCTTAAGTATAGTTCCAATAGATTTGTCTCATTAATCAGAACTTGGTAATATTTCTTAACATCTCTGCCGACATTATAACCAGAAGTGAACATTCAGGCCTAGAATTTGGAGGTTTCATTTGTTAAATGGGAATTCAATACTTTCAGTTAAAGATAGATATCAGAATTCAGTTTAAAGAAAAAACTTGAGACTGACACTTAATATGTCTGACCTTGGAGAAGAGAATTTAGAAATGGGGATTTAAAGAAAGATTATTAATGCAGTTGAATGTGCCTTGCTCTGTATGGCTTGGATTCATTCTTCTAATGTGTAACACAAAGCTTGCTATTTCCATGAAGAATTGCTTTTCAGAATGACCAGGCAGTGTTTAAAAACACTAATGAGCAGGAAAGGTATGGCCTGGAGCAGCCATGTCTCAAACTATAATGGAAGGCATCATAGACAGACAGGAAAAGACTCCTATCTACGCTGCAGTGTTAGGCTTTAATACTCTTATGAAACTATGCCAGGCAAGAGTCTTTCACATAATAATGATGACAGCAACACCAATTGGTTTTTTTGATAGATGCTTCATGGGCGGGGGGAGAAAAAAGGGGGGATATATATAATCTATAATGAGTATCCATTTTGCCAAGGTGTCTCTCCATTTGTGCTGGTGTAGCATTTTTCTGCAACAATTATTCTGTTGCTAAAAAAAAGTTGAAGTGCAGGTATCTTTTTGAGCTGATGAGAAATTGGGGGAAGATGGAGACAGATGCCAGGCATGAAGCCTATTTGTCTATTTACCTACACCTACCTTACCTCCTTAGCCCATATATATCCCATCTTTTTCCAAAGTGGTGTACATGAAAGTTGTCCATTTTATCTTCATATCCTATGAGTGAGAAAGACAGTAGAACATATAAATCTGACAATATAGAACTGGCTTCATAAATGTTTATGCCTGGCAGTAACCTCTCTCTTCCATGCCACCTCGCATGCCAATATTTTATCCCCCTCCACTTATAAAGTGCCTCTTAGGTCTTGTCTACATTGGTGATTTACTCCAAGTTCCGGATCAGGAATTAATGATGCCTGCACCTGATCATATATTAATGATGCCTGCACCTGATTGCTGTGGGTTTTCAGCTACAACAGTGGTTGCTTTATCATTCGTGGTCCCCATTTGCCACCTAGTACCGCTGCTGTGGGAGCAAGTCGATCTGAGGTCAGAATGAGGTGCCCAGTATTGATGCATGCTGGGTACCTTGTTCTGACTTCAGCAGTTGCACTAGACAATAAATGGGGACTGCATGGGAAGGCAGCTGCCCAACATTGCTGGAGAAGAGAGCTGAAAACCCTTGAGGTAAGGGATGAATTTAAGGAAATTCCGGGCCAGACCACCCCAGGGACAGCCCAGAGTATTCTGGCAAGTGTAGACAAGATCTCAGATTTGAGAATAACATTTTTCCTCCTCATCCCTCATACATAGCCATAGCATAAGCCTAACTCCAGTCCAGAAGAGGGACTGTTGTGAAGATGTTGGTCCTAAGTAGGATTTCAGATGCTGAGGTAGAGTGTATGGGCTATAAGAGCAAGGCTGGAACTAGCCAAAGAGGACTTGGGGGGCCACAGGCAGGAGTGTAGTCCAAACACACATAAATGAGGAAACGGTGTGAAAAGCCAGAGGTTATGACACCAGGAGTCTACGTATTAGACAGATAGATCAAGTCTGATGGGACTTTATAGACAATACCATCTGGTAGCTTCTGGGTCAATGGGGTTAAGATGGTAAGATGACACAGGGAAAAGTGATTAGTAATATTTCTCCATATCATAGTTCTGACTTAGGTGCAGGAGGGCATTACACTTTTTGTAAGAGAAAAGGGCAGTCATAGAACCAGTGATAGTTGGATACTTCCATCTTAGCTTTTAGTCAAACTTGAAAGGAGTTATGTATGGTACTGAATCTATTTTGGCAGATATGTGTCAGCATCTTTAAAGTCTGGATTAAAACCTAGAGTCAAATTGTTTGCATCAGTGACATGGAAGCCATCAGCCACCAACACATGGAACTTTTGTACCACAACTAGTTTAATCATTTAACTCACAGATTATAAAATTCTTGATATTGTCTTTGTTTAGGTAATCATCTCACTTTAAAAAATGAAGATATGAACACTTGCACTTACATGTACAGGCTATTTTTCCTTACCTTCTTGGCCCCTGTGATTAAGACAGTATTCCTGCATGGCATAAGGTTGGATTGGATGGTCCTTACAGTCTCTTCCAACTTTTTGATTCTATGATTCTAAGATCAGAAGTATTCAGTTAATTGTAGTTTGTTCAATTGAACTAGGAAGCCATGGTTACCAGATTCAGAATGACCCAGGATTTTAAAATATGGGAAGTTTCTTTAAGATCCTGACTTATTGTGAGTCTAGTAACCATTGTTTTTGTGTTTGAACATAATAAGAAACTAGTTGAGTGAAGACTTGGGGCTTTATACTGAAAAGGGAAGAGAAAGGTCTTCGTGCAGAGATTATTGGTTTTGCAAACTGCAATAGAGATTTTACAAGAGACCTTTTGAATGGTTTATGGACTCTTTAAAAGATAAAAATAATTTGCCAAACACTGTGCAGAATCTTAATAGCTCAAATTTTCTCTGGTAGTTACAGAATATTGCCCAGCCAATAGCACAGGATAATAGTTATGTGTCATTGCTTGCCCAGTCACTATACAAAGTTACTGTTGAACATAAAGAAAACAAAAATAATGACCACAGAGAACTTACACACATTCAAACTAGACAATGAGGAAATTGAAATAGTAAAAGAGTTCTCATATCTGGGATCAAACATTGATCTGAATGGGGACTGCAGCCAGGAAATCAGGAGAAGATTAAGAATGGGGAGGGAGGCTATGAGAAAACTAGAAAAGATCCTAAAATGCAAAGACATACAACTCAGCACAAAAGTCAGAATCATACAAGCCAATGCATGGATGTGAGTGAGCTGGACAATCAAGAAAGAAAATAGGAGGAAAATCAATGCATTTAAGATGTGGTGCTGGAGAAGCGTGCTCAGGATCCCATGGACAGCCAAAAGGACTAACAAATGGGTCCTAGAACAGATTAAGCCAGAGATATCCCTAGAAGCCAAGATGACAAGACTTAGACTTTCATACTTTGGACACATCATGAGGAAGCATGAATCGTTGGAAAAGACAATAATATTAGGAAAGGTGGAGGGAAGTAGAAAGAGAAGAAGGCCACATGCTAGATGGATGGACTTTATTAATGAGACCACGAATAACAGTTTGCAGGAGCTGGGCAGAGCAGTAGAAGATGGGGGGGGGGGCTGGAGATGTCTCATCCATAGGGTCGCCATGGATTGAAACTGATGTGAAGGCTGTTAACAACAACAAATTCATTTTAGGTCCTGGGAATGGCCAGTCCAATTAATTCCCCATAATTTAGCTTTAAAGCCACAACTGGTTGTGTTGACCCTTACGTAACACTGGGTGTCCTATTCTTTTAGCTGGGTCATAGCACTTAGATAACATAGCACTTAGATAACTTAGATAAAGAGCAGTATGCTAACTATTTTTGCTCTTTTGTTTCTCACTATTCCCATGTCAATAATCTGATAAAATCTTTTGACTTATATAATGAATGGTTCTGTTCATCCTCTTATCTCATTTGCCCCTTTCCTTTCCTTTTACTTTCCTCCCCTTTTTATTTCCCACCATGGCTCCTCCAAGAGTATAATTTAAACCTTTGATTTTTTTAAAAAAAAGGTAATACAGATTAAATTATTTTTAACCAGCTGTTCCAGGTTTGCTTTTCATTTCCAGCATCTTGAAATCCAGCTCTGTAGCCACTCTGGAATCTCATCTTTTTTTTTTTTCTGGCAGATCATGCTGGTGTTTGACAAACTGAAAATAAATGCAATGCCATAGTACAGTGAACATGGATGCAGTAGCTCAAGTGGTTAAGACACTGACTCTGTTGATTGCAAGATCAGCAGGTTGGCATTTCAAGGCCCAAGTGCTGTATGATGGGGTGAGCTCCTGTCACTAGTCCCAGTTTCTGCCAACCTAGCAGTTCAAAGGCATGCAAATGCAAGTAGATAAATAGGTACCATTTTGGTGGGAAAGTAAACAGCGTTCTGTGCAATCATGCTGGCCTCATGATCACAAAGTAGTCTCTGACAATGCTATCTCTTTGGCTTAGTAATGGAGATGATCGCTGCCCCCTTGTCAACCTTGTCAATGGGGAATACCTTTACTTTACCTTTAGTACAGTGAACACTGGGTTGCAAAATGGACCAAATTTCCAACCCAGTTTTAATGCAGAAATGTGAAGCAGACTCATGTTGAAACGCATTGTTTTTCAAAGATTTATATTGGCTGCTTTAGGAACTCTATAGTGTGAAAGCTGGATGGTGCATAGCACTACAGTCCATAGCAGAAATATGAGGTGACAGCTTTGCAGTGAACATAAATGTCAGATGACATTTGGAACATGTGAAGTAATAACCAGGATTTGAGAAACAGTGGAACTAGTTCCATATACGCCTGGTATTTATGTTTGTGATTCTTGAACATCTCTCCTTCAATCTACATGACAAACCCTTTTAAAAAAATGGAGAGACTTTCAGAAGCAATTTTGAAAGGTAGGGCCAAATTGAGGAGGGTGCCTCATGTGGCAGATGCCAGGGAGTGATTCCATACTGTGTAGAGGGCAGGTGGCCTTTCTTGCACCCCTGAGCTTGTTTGCTTGCTGTCCTCAGGTACAATGTAAATGTTGTCCCATCAGCAGAGTTGAAATAAGAGTCAATTATCAGTCTGTTTGGCTTCCTTGTAAATATGAAACTGGATATGGATGTTATTAATATCTTTTGCAAAATGGCTTTGGCTAACCTTGGGCATAAGAGGCAGCTTTCCTTGAATCTGTTTTATTATGTTGCATGGGATCCTTATCTCTCTCTTACAAAATCCACTGTAACTTTGTATGTCAAAAACTATAGCTGGGTTGTACCTGAAAGAACAAAGATTAAACAACAACCTTACAAGCTAGACCTTAACCACTACCCTCCCTTTATAATTAAGGCCAGATTAGGAGTACACTTTAAGCAAAAACAAGCCAAAAACAAACTTTGTATAAGAAAACACATTTTATACATCTGTGTCAGAGGGATCTTTAACACTATACAATTATAGAGTTATGATTCCACTTTAACTACAATGGTCCCATACAGTAGAATCCTGGGATCTGCAGTTCAGGAAGGGATATTTATCATTCTCAGCCAGAGGGCATTAATAATATTTTTTATTTCTTTCCCACCTGTCTTCAAGGCATGAAGGTCTACATGTACTTATTCGCTTATTGCTTATTTTCTTCACATATGTTTTACAGAGACGCAGGGACTTCCTCCAGCTAATGGTTGATGCTCAAAGCTCTGGTAATGATGTCACCATGGAACATTTTGACATGGTTAATCAGGCTGAGGTCTGCATTAAGAAAAGTGAGACAGCTGCCAGCAAAGCCCTACCTAAGAAGCAGCAGAAAAGGCTGAGTGATGATGAGATAGCTGGACAGGCCTCCTTATTCCTGATTGCTGGCTATGAAACTACTAACAGCACACTCTCCTTTGCCACTTATCTGTTAGCCACCAACCCTAACTGCCAGGAAAAGCTCCTTCAAGAAGTGGATGAATTCTTTTCAAAACATGTAAGTAAACAACTTGCTTACCTTCATGCTTTCACACAGAATTGGTGTGGGGTGGGGAAGGAACCCTTAGTAAAAGAGTGTTGAATGTCTTTGACAGTGTCAACTGAAACAGATTATACAGCAAATTAAACATCAGTATAGATTTTACACCTAGTATGGCACTTAACTGAGCACTAAAGTTGGAATTGTCCAAACCATTATATTTCCCATCACCATGTACAGATCTGAAGCTGGACAGTGAAGAAAGCCAACAGAAAAAGGTGGCATTTAGGTGATGTAACAGGCCATGGAGTGGGGGGTGGGTGGGAGAATTTTCTGTCATACTAGTTGCACCAGCATGATACTGGATGTACACTACTGAATGTCTGGATCAGGGACAGCCAAGGAAGTATTTGAATGCTCCAACTTTTGATGCACACTTCTTCCACAGGCTTCTATGTCCTCATTCCCACTATGATTTAAAGCAAATTGCTGATCAGGTTATATGACCATCGTTCCCACTTGAAACTGGTTCCAATCCTACCATGCGCAGTTTCAATCGCGATGAAGTGAGGCAGATGCAAAAAACCCTGCCGTTTCCTGACTCTAGTTTTTTGGCGGTTCTTTTAAAAAGAATCGATTCCGAAGCATGTTCAACAATTGGGAATGATGGATCTGAATCAGATCATTCTGGAGTGGAGGGACTAATGGCAGAGGAGTGTTTACTATCCCTCCTCAATTGTTGGGAAATCAGCCATTTCCCCCCTCCTCTCAGTGCTGCCTTTGTGCTTGTGATGTGACCTATGGGCGTATGATATAAATATAGATATATAGATGTAGATATATACCGTAGATATAATTTTAAAATTGACAGAATATGTGATCCATTGTATTTGCAACTACTTGCAATTACAGGCAGACTATAGCTCAGTAGTTGCCGTTTTGTGTGTGTGTGCGTGTGTGTGTGTGTGAAGAAATTCAAAGACACAGCCATGTCAGTCTGGAAAATCAGTATGCAAAGGGATCTTGCATCACTGTTTTTATCTTTTAGACTTTTATTGCAGTTTCTCAAGAATATACATTGTATACATACATACTAACATTCAGTCTACTGTATACAATTACATTAAAAAGACAAAAACAATACAATACAACACATTAATAATAAACAATACTACACATTCTAAACATAAAAACTATGACTATTACATGATGACTTACACCCTCTTCATGCAATCCACATCAAAAAGAAAACTTCCTGTATCACTTTACAGCCATTATCCTTTTTCCATAGCTTATTGTTTTGAGACTAACTAAAAGAGAGGAGTCGGCAGCATGAGCTTTTGTAGACTTGAGCCTACTTCGTGTATGTCACATTTTTTAGTACTCAAAAATTAATGATGCAACTTTGAAAAAAGATAGAAAATGATAATTTTATTAATGTTGAACTAGTAGGAAACAGCTGAGTGTTTCATGCTTTATTTCATTTTAGCTGGTAGAATAATCACCTGTTTCCTCATATATTGCATTTGCCTCAAAGAAAAGCTCTTTCTGTTCCACAGTTTTTTCTTATAACAGGGAAAGACAAAAATATTTGTTTTGGTGCATCAGCTCACCTAATCAAATACTTTTAAGTTGTTTCTTGTCGCGAACCCCCATAGTGTAAGAGGCTGCTACAGATAATGGAAGTGATAGCTGCAGAGACACTGCTGTCAAGGAACTACCCAAAACAATTTGCATGTGTTTGGTGCCTTTCATACAGTCTCTCAAGACTCTTTGCGCTCTCAGAAGTTGGCAAAGGCAGAGGCTAAGCTTTGCTAAGCAAATACGCTGACAGAGAAGTCATTTATCAAGAGAGACTGCAACTTAAAGTAGATTTTGGAGAGAGAATTCCATAGGTGAAAGATGCTGTTTCACAGCCAATGTACCCACAAAGGCATACTGAAAAGAAAGCAAGGATAGCCAATGAAAATCATTTTGCTGTCAATGATGTTGGAAAAAAATATTATCAAGCCACTTTGATTTCTTTATTTGTGAAAGGAAAGTACACTTCAGAGCCACTAGTGCCAGCAAGAAGTTTTTGACTTGGAAACAAAAGATTCATTTTCACAGCATAAACAAATTCTGATCTCTACCTTCCTAGTAAGATCATTGGTTACTAGCATTTAAATATTTGCCTGTGCAACTTGTAAGGTTTACATTCCAAGGATGAAGACTGCCAGAAGAAGAAATATATATTTTCGTAGTCTCTCTCTTGTCTTATTGACAGTAGGGAGTTATGTTCTGTCTGCAGACATGAAAAGCAGTCTCAAAGATAGGTTTTGACTGACAGATATTTTTACAGTCACCTTCATTTCACCTTGCACAGTTGTATACCTGCCATACTATTTGTTCTTTCCTTTCTTGAACACTGTGTTCAAGAAAATGCATGTGCATTATCAAAGTCAGGAGTAGGCAACCTTTCTCCTTTAAGGGCCGAGGGACTTCAGGTCCCAGAAGCCTCAGCCATGTTGGCCAATAGTCCCATGTTGGCCAATAGCTCCTGGGATTCTGGGAGCTGAAGTCCCTCGGCCCTTAAAGGGGAAAGGTTGCCTACCCCTGATCAAGGTTATTGAGACAGGGAGAGTATTGCAAAAGCTTAAAAGCACAGTTGTAGCCAGATTCTGTGCATGCTCCATCAGAAGTACATCCCACTACTGTATGCTCAGTAGGTTTAAGCCATAAATAGGTATAAAATTTCTGAACATACTTTTGCAGAAGTGTTCCCCACTATATTCAATGGGACTTAGTAAATATGCATAGGATTAAAGCTTGTTTTCTTAAATGACACTGCAATTCTCTCAGATTTCAGCATTGAAAATGTGATATTTTAAAATACACTTTATACTTTCTCTTCTCTTCCTTCACCCTTTCTCCTTTCCTTATTGTGGATTATTCTCTCCCTCCAACCTGCTGCTCATTCAGCTCTCCCTCTCCTACTTTCCTGCATCCCTGCTTACCAAGAAGCAAGGGCCCTACAGATGGAAATACTAAATACAGCCTCTGGATAAATGAGTATCCTTTCTTTTCTCTCTTGTACTTAGGGAAGATTAAGATTGTCTCATACCTAGTGACTAAAGTTGGCACTTCAGCCTATAGACTATTAAACATAAAATAACATTAAAGTACATACCACTAGAGTCTTGTTAGTATGCTTCCCATGTTTCAGATGTCTAGGTTTTATGTTCTTGGAGCTATAGTAGAGACACAGTAACATACATTTTCTTTCATTGTTATAGTCTAGCAGAAGTGGACATTACAAGGTTTAAAACCCCTTAGTGCCCATTCATCTCCCAGTGTCCTGTCTATTTCTGTTATGGACTGCCCTGGGTCTGACTTTGCTTTAAAGGCAGACTCTGAGCCTAAGGAAGAGACAGATCTGGGGTTACCTGGAGGCTCTGTAGTCTCAGAGAAGATGCAGGAGGGAGAGACAAACTCTACGCTGCTGGTACTAGGACCTGTGGAGCAAAGACAAGGCATCCTTGAGGTGTTCATCTAGGCTAGAAGCCAAAAGGAGAGCTAATTGTGATCAGCTGAGGCATGCTGGGGCTTTTAAAAAGGCTCCAGATGATATGATTCCCTGCAGCTGACAATCAGGCTTGTAGCCTCCCTAGTTGCTGTCCTGTTCTTTGCTATCATATTCCTGTGTTCTGACCTCTGGAATTGTCTTGTGACTATGCTTCTGCTTCTTCTCCCTTTGCTGTTAAGTACTGGACTCTTGTTGTGTGACTTTTGGAATGGACTCTTGTCTGCTCCTTTGCTTACTCCTCTGTAGTGCTGTCCTCAGAAGAAGTAATCAGGGCAGTTTCTTTCTGTCCTTTCTTTTCTCTCTCCCCCCCTTCCCCCTCCCCCACTCTTCTTCTTTCTCACTGGTCTTTCTCTACCTTCCTCTCAGTGTGTACTTTCACTTTTCTTGGACTCACTTTCACAGCAAGAACCCTCTTCACCTTAACTGCCATGACTCCATCCTACAGAATCCTGGGATTTGTAGTTTTTGGAGCGCAAGCGCACTTTGGCAGAGAAGGCTAAAGACTTTGTAAAACTACAAATCCCAGGATTTCATAGGATGGAGCCATGGTACTTAACCTAAGGTTTGGATCGCATTATGTCTACAATGTAGATGCACCCATGGAGAGTCAGGCCTGCCTCGAGGTTTTTCTTGAAATCTGGTATTTTCTAGTAGTGACTAGAAATAGCACTGCAGGCTACAAATTGGCTTGAATTAACTAAAAATAATCAATCAATTTAAAACTCAAAATAATCCCAAGGTTCACACTCTAGGAGTACCCTTAATATTCACCAGATTTCAAGTGTCTGGGTTTCATAGTCTTGCAGTTATGATGAAGAAAGAAAGAAAGACAATGAGCATACAACCCCTTTCCTCTCCATTGTTAAATTTATGTCACACTTTTCTGCCAACAGATAACACTCAAGACAACCAAGAATGGAAAATGAAATAAAAAACCAAATACAATCAAAACATTAAGAATACAATATAAAGAATACATTAGAACCTTTTTTTAAAGATTGCAAACACAAACCACACCAATAAAACAAAAAGTACATCGAAGCCCAATCTTTCACAAATTAACCTGGCTTAGTTGTCAAAGTCCTATATGAATAAAATGGTCTTTACCTGTCAACATCAGTATTTATATCTCTCATGCTTAAATATTATAATCTTTTTTAAAAAAAAAAAAAAAAGCCCCAATCATTCCCTGAGTTTAGAAGATTATACATCTCTCATATAAAGTGTTAACTGGAACAAACACTAGAATCTTGAAAACTTGCAGGAAAAGATGAATGCTGAGTTTGATTATTAGTGGGTTTCAACTTAAGAGAAAGTCCCTTCAGTTTTCCCAAAGCCCAATTAATCATCAGATTCCTTGGGGGTGAAGAGGACTCTTCAGCTGCAGTGGTGCAATCTGTTTTATGTATCACCATCAATCCCTCTTATTTTGAGATGTCACCTTCATAGAAGTTGAGGAAAGATGGAGCAAGAAATCATATTGCTGTAGCTCTTTCCCTGACAAATGTATTTGTGGGCAGTTTAGGCTTCAGAGAGATTCTGGGGTAGAATCTTAAAAGATTTTTGAGAAGCAGGAAAGAGGACATTCTACCACTAAGTGTTTTGTGTATGTCAGACTCCTAGAAAGACATAGTGAATGAAAATTCATGCATCAATAAGGAAAGAAAGAGTGCTTTTTAACCTAAAAAAAAACCCAGCCCAATTCCTAAATTATACACATTCTACTTACAAGGTCTGAATGCTGATGAGTTGGGAGAGCTTGTCTAATTTATTAAGAAGTATTAAATCCCCAGGAGCAGTTGGTGATGGAATTAAACTCCTATTTAATGCTGCCATAGCTTTAAAAAAATGATCTGAATTGTTATGAGTGTTAGGTCAGAATGGAATTTTTCCTCCAGGTTATGTGCATAAATTAGGGCAGCATTAATGGAAATCAGCCACTCCATTTATTTGTCAATAATTGTGCAAAGTGAAAACGGAATGACTAGAGTCTAAAAAGCATGGAAACCTATTTGCATGTGATGGTTATGTAAAGCAGAACCTCTAGCAAAATGAACTTCTTTTGACCCTCTCTATCTTTTTCTTGCCACACATTCTCCCCTGTCTGATGATATTTACATGTATAAAATATGGGACAGAGCATGTGCATATAACAGTTTTATTCACACAGTAGCATTAAACAAGAGCAAAAAAATTTAAACAAGAGGAATGCTTGTCTAAAACAGGGCTGGGAACTTGTGGCCCTCCAGATTTTGTTAAACACCAGTACCCATCCTTCTTGCCAGCATGACCAGTGATGTCAGACAATGGCTGTAAAGGGTTCCCCAACTCTGATTTAAAATGCTAAGAGTTGGGTTCAGGAGTTAATTATGATTCAGTACAGTATTGACCATTTTATTTTAATTTGGAAAGCCTGATACTTGTGTGATGTCTCAGACCCAAAAGAGCCATGACTAAATTGCTTATGGGTTTAAATGAGTAGGTATGTAGATTAGTGAGCTGTAGAAATGCACCTGTCGGCCAAATAGAAAGCTTCACCTTTAGAGATGCATTCTTACAATAATCTGTTCATCTGTGATTGCCACGGGGGGGGGGGGACTGAAACCATATGCTCAATGGGAACAGAACCTAATGTAACCCTATGAAAAATAATAGCTGAAATTGTTTATGTTGCTTAATTTACAAATCCTTAGCTTTGTTGCAAAGGTACAACAAAATCCTCACTGTAAATTGTGACCTTTCATGTCATAGCACCAGCAAGAGTGCTCCAGTGTGCATCAGGCACTTTTAATGTGCTCTGGTCTCTTCTGATGTGTGTGGGCCTCTTTCAATGCACCTTGGGCACATCTGATACTCATCAGGTGCTTCGGTTGTGTTCCTTTCTAGCTAATGTCCAGATGTGCTTTGGAGAACACCCCAAGGCACACAGGTGCCAATTGCACATTGGGCCATGGCACATCAATCACTCCATTATACAACACATGCCTATATGTAGTAGAAGCACAATAGCCCCTAGGTCAAAAGTGGGCAACTATGCAGGGAGTGGGGGCCATTTTTCCTTCTATTAGGTTAACTCCAGTGAGTTTCAGTGCACTCGAAGTAACATGACATCATTGAGCTGGGGATGCTTAGCCTGGAGAAGAGAAGGTTAAGAGGTGATATGATAGCCATGTTTAAATATTTGAAGGGATGTCATATTGAGGAGGGAACAAGGTTGTTTTTTGCTCCTCCAGAGACTAGGACCCGAAACAATGGGTGCAAGCTGCAAGAAAAGAGATTCCACCTCAACATTAGGAGGCACTTCCTGACAGTAAGGGCGGTTCTACAGTGGAACACACTCCCCCGGAGAGAAGTGGAGTCTCCTTCCTTGGAGGTCTTTAAGCAGAGGCTGGATGGCCATCTGTTGGGGATGCTTTGATTGGGAGTTCCTGCATGGCAGGGGGTTGAACTGGATGGCCCTTGTGGTCTCTTCCAACTCTATGATTCAGCTGCCATTTTGGGCTGATTTTAATTTTTTTAACTTTTTATTAATTTATTTAATTTTGTATGTTATGAAGTTTTTTGACTTTGCAGGGTTAGGGGGAAGGAAATTGCTGCATTTTTTGGCAGATTTGTTGGTTTGGAGCCTAAAAACTGACCCCAGTCTTTTTTAAAAAAATTTTTTTTGAAGGGCTGGAGTTTTGGAGGCCCCAAAGACCACACTTAGGAGTCCCAAGGGCCTCTTGTGGTCCACAAGCTACACTTTGCCCACTTTTGTTCTATGTTGCAAAAGTGCTCAATTCTGTTTCCCTCACATACAAGTACACTTATGAAGAAGTAAATCTCATACTGAATTTTGGCTGCAGTGTATATGTTGACATCATGATAAGGTTTTTCTTTTGTCAACAAGTGTCATGCTAAGGCCTTTCCTGTGGTCAACATACACTCAGTTAATGATGGGTGGTGGATACTCCATTGTCCTCATTTGCAATATCTTGTTTCCTTTCCTTTCCTTTCATTTTAACCTGCCTTTCTACTGACCTTTGATCTAAGCTGGTTTACAGTAAGGTTAGATAAGGTAATGCTAAAAGCTTGATATTAAAAAGGTAGAGTATAATTAAACAAAATATCATGCCATTAATTTTAAAAACCTTTTAAAAACAGAACATTAAGATAAAGTACAGCAACTCTCCAACAAAAAGACACTTCTTCACAACCAGTGAACCATCAAATGCCTGTTTAATTTTTTTTTAAAAAACACCAACCTTTATCTGTGGGTGAAAAGAGAGCAGAGAGGGAGCCAGCCTAGTCTCCTATAGAAGGAAATTATTCAGTCTGGGAAGAGCTTTTTTTTATGGTCCTCTAATATAGCCTCAGCAAATGAGCCTGGGACAGTGGTGGCACCAAGAGAAAGCACTCCTGCCCTGGATCTTTAGACTCAGACAGAACTATATGGGGAGATATATTCTTTCAGATAGCCCGGATGCAAGCCTTATATGGAATTATAGGTCATAACAAGCACTTTGGTTTGGGCCTGGAAATGAACCTGTAACCAGTGAAGCTATTTCAGTAAGGAGGGTATAAGGGAAAATATACTTTCTGATTCTGGGAAAACTTTTTCCTGGTTATTTGGTCCTGGCCTTTCCCTCTCCTGAATACTTTAACCATCCATATTCCGTACTGCCTTCCAGTGCTCACTGGTAGTTCTAATATTATTGGAGCAGCAAATCCATTCTGGATTTTAGTCTGATCTTGAAAGGAACTAACCAAGTTGCTGTGGGTATTTGGGGGAATAGGATTTATAAAAAGTGAAGATATTCCCCGTTGACAAGGTTGTCAAGTTGTGTCCGACCATAGGGAGCAGTGCTCATCTCCGTTACTAAGCCAAAAAGGCAGTGTTGTCAGAGACTACTCTGTGGTCATGTAGTCAGGATCATTGCACAGAATGCTGTTTACCTTCCCACTGAGAAGTAGTACCTATTTATCTACTTGCATTTGCATGCTTTCAAACTGCTAGGTTGGCAGAAGCTGGGACTAGTGATGGGAGTTCACCCCACCATGCAGCACCCAGACCTCAAACTGCCAACCTGCCGATCTTGCAATCAGCAGAGTCAGCATCTTAACCACTTGAGCCACTGCATCCCTTCAATAGGATTTATACCTTAGCTTTTTAACTGTCTTGACTACAACTGCTTTTTTCTGGAGCCCTAATTTATGCTGCCTCTTTAACCAGTCAACATCCAGTTAAACAACTTGGCACAATCCTTCATTAGGAAATACGTGTAGTACCTTTCCAGTGTTCCACATGTAGGAGGGTTTTTAAAAAAAAATTAATGAAATATATAAGCAAAGTCAAAGTTCTCAGATATCTTAGTATATATGATCCATTTCATGCACAATATCAAAGTACTATGTGATAATGATGATCTACAGGCAGAAGGCTCACTTTCATAGCTTGATTTAAGTAGATAAAGTTATAGTTAATCTTAAAGTGTTATTCTAACTCAGTGGGATTTCATTTTTTTAGTTACTCCAGGGCAAGGTGAAAGCTAAAGGTGAAGAGGTACCGGTATTTTTAGCACTATGCTGCTATACTCCAAGAGAGAGCTTTTTTGCAGTGGGGAAGGACCATTTTTAAATAAAATATTATTTTGTTTCCTCTACCATGACATGAAAGAATAACTATGCAAGATGGATTGAGAAAATCTACTACTATTATTTTTCTAATGCCAAATCTTTTCCATTCTCTAATTAGAAAACATGGGCTTCTTTGGCAGAGCATTATCTGTGTTAAAAAGAAAATGGATGTTTTAAAACAAATGAACAACCTTACAGAGTTAGAACTACTAAGCAATTGATCATGATGGAATTGGTCTTATGCAATGCAACCTTGTATTCTATTGGGTGTTTTCCTAGATAGGTGTGAAAGCACAATTGCCTTGATTAAGAAGTAACATGGTGCCTTCTCTATCCATTAACCAGAATAGCTCTTTCTTAAGTAACTGTTCTTTCCAATGACTTTTCATAAATCCTAGATTATGAATAGACCAAACAGGGGGTTGGACTGGATGGTCCTTGTGGTCTCTTCCAACTCTAAGATTAAAGTACTCACTGCCTTGTAGATATATTTTTCTGTCATAAACTCAATCTCTGAGGCAGTGGAGGCCCTACACTCCAGCAGGAGGTGGTAGTCACTGAGGACACGCTGCTATCCTTTGAAAATCATTGAAGAGATAAGCAAAGATTACATTAATCCCAGCAGCTGTGAAATAGGAGACACTGACTCATTAAGCACCTGGTGTCTTGAGGCAGCTGTCTATAAATCTCCCAGCAGCTTCTCATCATTATTGCTGCTTGTAACCATTCTGTCTTGATGACTGGCAGTTCTCTTGTGGATGGACTATAATTTCTACTGGAAGTCAGTAGTGTCCTTCACATAGCTAGGGATACTGATGGCATATGGTCTAAGGGTATTGTCCATATATCTAAAGACACCAACTGTGGTTATTCCAATGCCTGAGACCATGGGCTTTCAAGGGTTGCCCTGTGTATGTGTTTTGGATAATAGAATGTGCCTGTTCAAGGCTCCTGGGGTATACCAATTAGGATTTGGTTCTGTACCTCCATGGGAAATTCCCTGAGTAGCCTGTGTAATTCCTTCTGGTATTCCTCTGTGGGATCATTAGAAAGGAGTTTGTAAAAGATAGTGTTGGACTGTTGCCCCTCAGCTTCCTGCACGTAGTGAGATTTTGTCCATGATGACTAAGCCTCTTTGATAACAATATTAGGGCCTTTGCAGACTGCCAGAAATAGTGCAAATTAAGTCCACTTTAAGGGTTAGAATTAGTGCTAGGGAATCATAGGAATTGTTTTTTTCTGAGACATTGAGCCTTCTCTGTCAGAGAGCTCTGGTGCCACAATAAAATACAGTTCCCATGATTCCCTAACCCTAACCCTTAAAGTGGACTCAATTTGCACTATTTATAGCAGTCTGCAAAGGCCCTTAGATTTGCTCCTGGTAATGTGCATAGCACCTTGTTTCTGGTGACTGAAATTTTGTGGTAAATTACATCTCATATTGATTATTTTTGACAGGGTGTGGTGGTGCAAGCATTCTATGTAGAAGTCAAGTTCTTCCATGAATTAACTGTTAGGAGTCCCTTTATAATGATATTTGTTAAGAATAAGGGTTAAATGATTTGTTTATGTAATGTAAAGCCTGTTGGCTGTTATAAGGGCTCTTTTTTATTTTTGTTTGGCCATCAAATTTCCTTCATGGTTTTTGCATGTTAGTGTCTTCTTTTAAGTGGTGTTCTTTGTTTTGTCATCAGAATTCTACTGATCTTAGCGTTCTCTTGCAAAAACAATTTTTGTTTTATTAATTTGGTGAGTTTCGCATTGAAGAATTTCAAGAGATGGTGAGGAAGAGCGATTTTTTATTATTATCGAAACAATTTTTATCACCCTCCATCTCCTTTCCACCAAATGAGCAGCTTACTAATGTGTGAAGTTAATTGTGCAGAAAGTCTGTTACAGTTAAACTACAGTGTCACTACAAACTGACTGGGAAATTAGTGCCTTGGGTCTGAAATTACATGTTGCAGTTACTAGACATCATATCAGATTATTTCTACCTATTGCAAGGGCAGCTTATAAGGTGAGATGGGAAGAAGGGCCTACCACACCTAGAAGCTAAGGCAGATGATGCAATTAAGAACAAACTGAAATAAAATTTGGGGAAAAAACTGTCTTTGTGCTTTGAATCTGGAAATGTAATCCCATGTTAGTGTAAATATGTGGTTTCTGTGCACTTTAAAGCTGCTGTTGGTGGTGGTGTGTATGCTCAAGTTGTTCCAACCTATGATGACACTAAGATGAACCAATCATAGGATTTTCTTGGCAAGATTTGTTCAGGGGAGTTTGACCTTGCCTTCCTCTGAGGCTGGGAGGGTGACTTGCCCAAGGTCACTTAGTAGGCTTCCATGGCTGAGCAGGGATTTGAGCCATATCGTCCAGAGTCATAGTCCAACAGTCAGACCACTACAGCATACTGGGTTGCACTTTAAAATACAGTGTATAAATTTAAGGATGTTTGTGAAGGTGAGCTGAAGTGCCAAATGAGAGGTGTTACTAAGCACTTAAACGATTTGGGGTCCAGGGCCATCAGGCACAAATCCGGACCTTGGAAATGTTTGCATTAAGTGATGCTAATGTTAAATAAAAAAAATATTTGATTGCTGTTGATTGTTGACCCCACTGGCTTGGGGGATTAACGAAGTCCAAAAAAACACCAATGTTTTCAATATCTGGGTATATGAACAACCATAACCCACTGAAAGTATGAAGAGACCATAGACATACAGAAAGCTGCTTTATCCTGAGTCATACAATTGGTCCATCTAGCCCTGTATTGTGGTCACTGGTTGGACCTGGGATCTTCTGCATGCAGAGCAGGTGGTCTATCATAAAACTATAGCTCCTCCCAAAGAAGGAGATGGAAATAGTAGGAGTGGAGAGCTAACTAGAACTAACTATAATAAAATAAAAAGGCCATTGAAATCAAATCAGGGAACAGTAGGCTCTAGAGAAGGGGTTGTCAGATCCTGAAGCTCCAAGTTCCAGTATGAAGCAACCAAATATACCAAAATGTCTGAAGTCTTTATTTATATCCCATCTTGTTCCCAGAGTTGGGATGCAACGTGATTTACAACATATGGAGTGTGCAGTAAAAACAGAATAAGTTAACACATATTAAAATACAAATTAAAGCAGTTACATTATTCAAAGGCCAAGGGAGACAACTGAAGTCACCACAGTAGTGGTAGTACAAGAAAAAGAATATTAAAATCCAGCATTTGTTCACATTGTGTAATCTAGGAACAACTACAGCAAGGACCCTCTCTTCTTTCTTCATCAGACGTACTTCTGAAAATAATGGGACCAAGAAAAGAAGTCTTCAGCAAATCGATCATAAAGCCCAGGCAGTCTTATGTGGGAGAAAATGGATTTTTTGATAGCCTGGACCCAAACTGTAGAGGACTTAAAAGGTCATTGCTAGCACTTTAAATTGTGCTCAGAAACAGGTTGGTAGTCAATTGAACTTGTAACCAGCCCTAGTCAGAAGTCTGGACACAGCTTTTTGGATCATCTGCAGTTTTGGAATACTTTACAAAGGTACTTCATGTAGAGTGTGTTTCAGCAATCTAAAGAAGATGTAGCTAAGGCATATGACACAGTGGCTTATTCAGATATCTCCATTAATGGGTTTAGAAGATACTCTAGCTTTAATAGGAGAAAGGCACTTCTAGCCACTGCTAAAAGCTAGACATCCAGGAATATAGCCAAACTCCAAACCTGTGTTCTCACGGGGAGTATAACCCCATATGTTGAATCCCTTTCAACTGACCAAACACTGTTGTGACATACCTGGATTAAGCTTCAGTTTCTTCACCTTCATCTTGTTCATTACTGACACCAGACACCAAACTCTGCAACATTTCACTGATAACTGGGACATGTGTGGCCAAGCAACATCAGAGTGTGGTCAGGATGGCAAAAGTTATTCATGAGGAAGAACATATAACATACAGTTTGTGTTCCTACTGGGAAGGGCAAGATTCTGCCCCCTCTTTCCCCTCCTCACTGTGTTAATTGAGTGCAAACAACTATTGCAGTTTGCAGCAACAGAAATAAGCTGAGGACAAAGGGGGAAGTGGGAGGTCCGAGGATTCAGTGGGGCTGTTTCTGCCAAACCCGCACAATTGGGAGGCATAGAACCAGACACACTTATATAGAAAGGTTCTTGGATTTAGAGGAAAACAAGAAATAGAGCAAGGGCCATCAGTGTATTACTCGCAGGTTGGACCTGACTTAGATTATTTCTACAGAGTGGAAGGAAATGGGAAATGAAAATTGTGGAGGTGTCACTATAGCAAAAAGAGGGATAAATATATTTTCTTAGACCAATCTTTATTTATTTAGGATCTTCTTTAGGGATACCTTTATACATACTACCAATCCCTTCAGTCTCAAGTGACTCTTTTTGCAAAATATTTTTTGAAGAGGATAGTCTTTTTAAACCCTGAGGGAAAAACCCATTTTAGGAGCACTACCTCCAAGAACTGCTTGTCATTCGATTAGCAAGAATAAAATAGGATGTGTTGAAAAGTGCTTCTGAATAAGATCCTAATTTGAAACATATTGGGCCTAATAAAGTATACTTCTATGCATCAATGCATCCAGAAGTTTTCTGTCCCCTTTTTTCAGAATACAGAATATACATTTTCTGCTACAGGTGAAAAGCATTGCATTTTCCACATGATTTGCAATGCCTCTCCCCCCTCCTTAATCCCTTTTGACTGGTGTAATTATATGTTGCCTACCTCTTAAGTATCAGTTTTAACTATAAGGCATTTTCCATAGTCTCTTCTCATGTTTAACATGTCTCACTCTGAACTGAAAATTGGATGCAATTCAAGAACAGACTATGGAGTGCCTGGCTGTTCTCATAGAGGTGATGTTCAGAAGACACACACCTTTAAACAATTACTGATTCACACACAGGGCCTGCTTATTTATGATCATTTGTTTATGTATCATTTTCATCTGTTGATAATATTGCCAGCGACAATTTTTCTCATGAAAAAATTCTGCTGCCATTACTTTTTATCTCAAGGTTGAAACCTTATGCACACTTACTTTGACACAAGCAGTACTTACCTCTGAGTAAATCTGCATACGGAGAAGAGTACAGCAAAATACAAAAACCATGGAAGAGCAATACCTTTATTGGCCAGCCGAAATAGGTATCACACTTTTGTGGAGTTTGGAGTTTGTTGCATTTTGCTGAATGGCCAACATGGCTATGCCTAAATATGTTTCCTATGTTCCATGGTAGGCCATTTTCTCACTGCTACAAAGGAGATATCTTAATCCTGAGTATTTTAACATTCCAGATGCTGATTAACAACAGAGTATTTGAATAACACAACTAACAAACCACTGACCATACATTACTACCAAACCTCAACATGCTCTAGCACTAGAACACGCCCATCTGAAGAGTTTTGTATACTGAAACCTATATTAAGAACATGACAAAAACCTTCCTGGACCAAGCCAAATGGTTGGCTGGTGTCATCATGTTTCTTCTGTGGTCAAACAGATTTCTCTGGGAAACATGCAAATGGGACTTGGGTCCAAGAACATGTGGCTTCCCATGGTCCTTAACAACTCGTTTTGAATGGCATGCCCTTCACAGAGGACTCCAGACATGAGGACAACTGCAAGCCACTTAGGTATTAGACAGTGAGAAACTGGCTGCTCCTGTGGACCCAGAACCACTCCCTGGAATAGAAGTTGTATGGAGTTACAGCCTCTTCTATATAGCCTCTGTATAGGGATATGGAGGCTATACCCCTATATGTAGCCCTTGGCTATACTTCCAAGTTCAAGACATGGGCTTAGCTCTAGATCTCCCAGAAGGAATGTTTGGTTACAGAAGAAATTTTTTGGGGAGCAGAGGGCCCTTGGGTGCTCCTTATATGCAGTGCTCCTTATATGTAGTGCTGTCCACCTTATTGTAGAGGTATTGACAGATGAGCTTGGGGTGTGATTAAGATAGCCAGCTACAAAAATCTCTGGACCTCAATTAAATTGCTAAGCACGATATTAGTTCTGAATTGCAAACCTGGATCTTTATCTCTTATTATTCATGCTATGATTGATCTCTTGTTGCATGAGATCAGAACTCTGTGGATTTTTTTCCACTTCTTTGAATATCCCTGCTTTCTGTGACAGATTGGACTGGTTTGATCCTGGATTGTTATTTGACTTACTTTTGTCTGTCCTGCATCTCTTACCATTTGACTTCAGTAGGTGACCCTGGATTCTACTGTTATGAAAGAAAGGGAGAAAAATGTCTCCGTAGTTATATATTCCACACTATAATTTTGTACACCTGCTGATATGGTCCTCCCCCTGGCTTTTAATTCCCCCTTTTATAAGCTAAAAAGCCACCCCTTAACTATTTTAGTGGGCCTTTCTGCACATTTTCAAACTCTGGGGTAGGAAAAGAGGAAGACTGTGTTATAAGTGGATTAATTTGATCAAGAAAGTCATGGCCAGTAGTTTGCAAGACCTGAGCAGGGTTGTTCGTAACAGGGTCTCTTGGGTGTCTCTCATTCATAGGGTCACTATAAGTGAAAGCTAACTTGACATCAGAGAGCATCAACAAACACTGCAGTATCCCTTTCTGAAATGTGGTGACTTGAACCATCAGTTTGTATGAAGATATTATAATATTGGTATGCTTCTATTTTCAATTATCTATATGTTTTCGTGTGTGTGTGTGTGTGTGTGTGTGTGTGTGTGTATACACATACACACATATGTTTTATTTACACACTGTAAATATCTGTATTTGTGTGTATATAGTCATGTGCATGTATATATGGTTAGTCTTTCTAGTAAAAACAAAACAGTACAATGTGTCCTTTAGAAACATTGATGGACATATTTGAATCCACCTTGAATCCACAAGATAGGGTAGGTATAAATATAATAAATAATAATCCAATAAGAAACAGGTATGTGGTAGTAAAATACTACATGAAGCAGTTTCACAGCTTCATGAATTATATTGATGTACAAAGCTACCACAAAATCCCTTTCTGTTTTTAAACAGCTTCTCTTTAGATGACACACTTACCTTCCCCAAAGCAATTACTTTGTTGTGGTCTTTTTATGCATGGTAATTTGCTTGTGTGTCACTTTAATCAGAAGGTAATATCACTGGGGTCAAACTAATCTTGTTCTTGAGTAAATCTATAAACATGATAAAATACATGTGCAGAAGCTTAAGCCTCCAATGTTTGTAATAAGACAGAAGTTAAAATGGAGAGAATTACAGGCAATTCCTCAGAATCAAAGCTTGGAGATTTTTTTAATTGCAGTTCCCAGAATTCCCAGCAGCCATACTGGCTGGGGGTGGTGAGAGTGGTTCTGAAAGTTGTTATCCACAATATGTCTCTAAGCTCTGCTCAACAGATACACTATGGAATCATGACCAATGTTGGGAGTCAACTGCCCAGGTCTTCTCACAACAGGAATTGCACTGGTGACTTCTGCAACTCTATATTGGTTGTTGCTCTCTCTCTTTCTTATTATCTGTCATTTGTAAGGGTGTGAACAGTAATAAGAGCAAGAAGGGAGAAAAGAAGAAACTTATCTCTTAGTGTTCCTGCTCCTTCTAGATCAGGGGTAGGCAACCTTTCCCCTTTAAGGGCCGAGGGACTTCAGCTTCCAGAAGCCTCAGTCATGTTGGCTAATAGTCCCATGTTGGCCATTAGCTCCTGGGATTCTGGGAGCTGAAGTGCCTCAGCCCTTAAAGGGGAAAGGTTGCCTACTCTTGTTGTAGATGGTGGTACAAACTGGGCCTGGCATCAGTATCTGACATCCAAGGATAGCTGCCAGTTCTCCAATAGGGCCTACCAGTCTTAACATTTTGCCTTTGCCCTCTACATTAGACAACTGAGGTGGCAAGTCTCTATTTTAGTTTTCTAGACAAGTGATCTTGCTCACAGCTGGTTGAAGGATGATATATACATCTGTGGAGAGAGTGTTTAGGCAGGCTGTGGCCTTAAGGTGGTAGATATCCCATACTACTACAGTTTATGGATTTATATATACCATATACCACTTCTGATTCCTCTCCCAATCTCATGGCTGAACCATGCATAATAGCCATGCTGGCTGGGGGTTTCTGGAAGCTGTTGTCCAAAAGGGTAACTTTTCTGAGATCTAGGTAGACCATAGCAACTTCCTGATCCAGACAGCCTTTTATGGCCCTTTCAGCTGTTACACAATATAGTGCAGTTGGTCAGTTCATTAATGCAGCCAGTCCAGAATCTGTGAATTCTTCACTGCCAGGAAAGTGCTCTGAACCACACTTTGGGCCTTTGCAGACTGCTAGAAATAGTGCAAATTGAGTCCACTTTAACTGCCCTGGCTCAATGCTAGGGAATCATGGGAATTGTATATTTTTTCTGAGACATTGAGCTTTTTCTGTCAGAGAGCTCTGGTGCCACAATAAAATACAGTTCCCATCATTCCCTAGCACTAACCCTAACCCTAAAAGTGGACTCAATTTGCACTATTTCTGGCAGTCTGCAACCCCCCGAAGTGTTACTACACCAAGTCTACTGGATCACTGTTTAGGCTTTTCTTCCAAATATCTCGTTACTAGCTGTGATCACTTCCCTATACCTGTCTTATTTATGTGCCTAAGTATCTGCGCAAGGAGGTCCTGTGGGTAAAAATCTTTGTGAATAAAATAACAGATGTTATTAGCATTATTATAAATCCTGGATGTCTGATGGCAGGTGTGGAAACAGAACATTTTGTCATTGTGGCAGATAGTCCCAAGACATTTAACAAATTGTTATAACAATTTTGTCTTCTGTGAATATTTCAAATTCTTAAATATTTAAACATCCTTTTAATAAGGAGATATCTGTGTCAGAGTGTAGAGCTGAGCAAGAGGGGAATGCCATTCTCTCCTGTAGAAAACTTCATTACAGTAGAAAAATACAATTTTCTTTGTAGTTTCTTTGACATTATATATGTATTCTAATCCCACAAGCATATAAAATGCAAGATATTCAAACTAGATATTATAGGGTAAATGAATGTTATCAGTCATACCTATTTTTATCCTCCTCATCTTCATCTCAATTTCACAGTATACCAGGTGTTACTGACTGGAGTTTGGGGCCATCAGTGATTCAGATTCTATCCAAGAATCTAGAAATCATTGATGTATCATCAGCTAATGGGACATGTTCTTGTAGTCCCATTTTTTTGGTATAAATATGATGTTGCAATACTGCCTGTGGTGGTTTCGTTCAGAAGTTTTGTCAATCTATTTGGATTTGCATAAGCATATAACGTTATACCTTTACAGTACTTTCAGGAAAAAAGTAATTAAAATAGATAATTTGAATAACATTTTAAATATCATTTAGATTTCTGGACATTAATTGACCATATTGCTGTAATGGTGGTGAAAGGAAAGTTTTTTTTTTCTTGCTCCACAATTTGTAGCAATTTAATATAACAATCTTAAAGGTAAAGATATTCCGATTGTTTGAGGGGTAAGGTACAATTATTATTATTATTATTATTATTATTATTATTATTATTATTAATGCCTCGTTGCCAAGTTGTGTTTGACCATAGGGGGTGCTCATCTCTGTTACTAAGCCAAAGAGCCAGCATTGTCAGACACTACTCTGTGATCATGTGGGCAGTATGATTGCACAGAACACTGTTTACATTCCCACCAAAGTGGTACCTATTTATCTACTTGAATTTGCATGCTTTTGAACAGCTAGGTTGGCAGACGCTGGCACTAGTGATGGGAGCTCACCCCATAATGTGGCACCTGGGCCTTGAACTGCCAACCCACCGATCTTGCAATCAACAGAGTCAGCATCTTAACCACTTGAGCCACCGCATCCCTTTTATTGTTAGTTAAAAGATTATGGGGTTTTGTAAAAATTGTAAAATTGTGCCCTTTGCAAAGGTTGGACTGAATGTGTGATATATGTTGATAAGCTCATCTGACCAATACTGCTTTTGTGATGTGTTTACTTGCCCTAGTCAAAAACTGTACCTTTAAAAATAAAGACTCCAGGAAAGAATAGCAGAATAGGAGAATTTCAGCACAGAATAAGTAAAGAGATAGTACAG
>CM034708.1:192719755-192734960 GCA_020142125.1 Phrynosoma platyrhinos | reverse complement strand
CTGGTATTCATTGGCAGTCTCCCTTCCAAGTACTAACCAGGGCTGACCATTCTTATTTTCCATTATCGGATAAGACCTAGTGTCTTTAGGGTGTTAAGGCCCTACACTACTTTAAAAGCAAAACATATGGAGATATGTTAGACAATAGAGGATCACACATTTAATGCTCTCAAAAGAAAAAACAAAAACATGTATATCTATCATGTTTCTCATCATTTTTCAATCATCCTTAAATATTAAGAATCTTACAAGCATAATGCATACTTAGGAGTTCAGACTCCCAACCAAGTGCACAGGATGAAAGACATGAAGCCTTTGTTATTCATGAGAAGGATCAACTACAACAGCTTAATGCTGTGTGTGTACTTGAATTTAGTACATTTCTGGCTGGTAATTCCTAAGGGGTGCAGTGGCTCAAGTGGTTAAGATGCTGCTTCTGTTGACTGCAAGATCAGCAGGCTGGCAATTCGAGGCCCGGGCACTGCATGATGGGGTGAGCTCCTGTCACTACTCCTAGCATCTGCCAACCTAGCAGTTTGAAAGCATGCAAATGTAAGTAGATAAATAGGTACCACTTTGGTGGGAAGGTAAACAGCATTCTGTGCAATCATGCTGGCCACATGACCACAGAGTAGTCTCTGACAACACTGGCTCTTCAGCTTAGTAACAGAGATGAGCACTGGACCCTATGGTCATACACAACTTGACAACCTTGTCAACAGGAAACCTTTACTAATTCCTAAAGAGATTCAACTACATAGGAGTTTTAGCAATCCAATCTGTCTTGGGGCAGCTCAAGACCCCACTCACCCAATTCCAAGGTCAATGAAATAAAACAAGGAAGGAACCATATCAATGCCACAGGTGGATTTATCCAGTTACATTAGGCTACTTAACAAAAAGCAGAAGAACTACCTTTGCCATAGGCTGTACCATGAACACCACAGATCCTCCAGTCAAAGTTCTGCTGGCATATAGCATCAACATGGCTCTTGTTGGTCCCATGAAACAACTGCCTTTCATCCACAGTCTTTCCCTCATTTGCCTTCTTCATTTGCTCCTTTTGCCTACAAACAAGAATATGTATGTCAAGTATTCTCTAAAGCAAAAACAAATCACAGATCAAGCAACAAAACATTTTCTCTGATATGAACTGCTCTTGTACTCAGCCTTAAAACTGCTTTCTGAAACTATACTCAAGGCACCACCAATTATGAGTTTCAGGCTGTACTAAATTAGAAGGATGAGTTTTTTCTGTGGTGATCCCTACTCTTTGGAACCCCTTCCCACTAGAGCTTATGCAAGCACAGCTGTTATCTTTATTTTTACAGGAGAAAAGTAAAAAAAAAACACCAAACTTTCTACTCCTTGCCTTGAGATGTTAGATTGAGGCATATTTAAGGTTTTTCATATTTTGCTTAATGTTATATTCCAATTGCTGTACTTATTAGTTATGCTCTGATTGCTATTAGTTATGTTCTAATAACCTATTTCATACCTTTTGCCTACTTTAGCTTTCAGATGTAGATTGTTTTAAATTTTAAACACAGATCTGTTATTTGACTTGCCGTCTTGAATTTATTTTAATTTTCTTTGTTCTTTTGGTCTTAGATGCAGTCTGATCTGAAAATTGGCTTATGTATAATTAATACATAAAGATAATTTGTACTGCAAATTAGGGATGTAATACTTCACTAATTTCATTCTCAAATAAAGCAATGAGTATTTGTAGCAATTCTTCCTGCTGCAAGAAAGCTGGCAATATCTTCTGCACAAAATTAACAAAATTTTATTAATTTTTTCTGTTTTTGTACAGAAACCAGAAATACTATTTTCTGCACATAATATGCTGTTTTCTACACAGAAAATATTGTTTTCATTAAAAAAAATCAATGTGGAAATTTTGTGCAGAGTAAGTCCAGAACTGCAAACATTCTCATCAATCCAGGATTCTTCTACAATTTTTCAATTATTATTTAATAGTCTTTCCATCTCTACAGCAAACCACTTTGGAAGCCATTATAGCTGTAAAACCATCTATAAACAAAACCTGCATTAGTTACTGAAGATCATCTTCTTACTCCCTCCAGTCACACAAGGGATGTATTTTGATTCACCAATAATTTAAAAAAAGAACTCTTATCTATTCTAACATGGCTTGTTGTGTGTGTGTGTGTGTGTGCCCTCGAGTCACCTGTCAACCTATAGTGATCCCATGTGTTATGTTTTATAGGAGAATATCATTTCTGGGAGCACTGTCCCACACACCATATTTTTAACCTGGAAGCATTTTATTTTATTTTGTTTGACCTGTTGGGGATACTTTGATTGGGAGTTCCTGCATGGCAGGGGGTTGGACTGGATAGCCCTTGTGGTCTCTTCCAACTCTATGATTCTATGATTCACAGGATTTTCTGATACAAGGAATACTCAGAGGTGGTTCTGCTTGTTCCATCCTCTGAAATATACCTTACACAGCACCTGCTATTCATTGGTGGTTCCCAACCAAGTACTAACCAGGGCTGACCCTGCTTATCTTCCAAGATCAGAAGTTACCTAGTGCCTTTAGGGTAATTGGGTCCATGTCTTAGTAGGTGGGAGGAAAAACAGCAGCAGCTATAACCATTCATCTTATTCATTTATTTGAGTTATACCCCATATTTCACATATAATGGGACCTATGGGGCTTGTGTTTCAGCTTGTTTTGAAACATTGGCTATTAATGGATGTTACTGACTTCTAGAATTATTAGACGCTAGTTGTACAAATGGCAAGTGGTCATTCAGATCAAAACTGGTTTCAAATGCTGGACAAAGATGACAGAACTCTCCCTTGCTTCAGAGAAGTAGAATGACATAATTCTGTTTTCAGTTTTACTTCTTAGAATCCCTGCCCTATTTCACAGTCTCAATTATTCTTGAATAAATGAAAATAAAAACAGTACATTCTACACCTGTAACTTTGGTACAGGAAAACATACATGTGCAAACATTCCAGTGATGAAAAAGCAGTGGAGGAAATGTCAAAAGCTATGTTGGAATAGTTCAGGCTTTAGATGATGTACAAAATCAGCCACCTGCACACTTTGCTAACAGCAAACCAAATTATTAATATTAAAGGAAAATAACGATTGTCAAGTGAGATAATGAAGTTAAAAGAAATTTTGGACAGGTGCAAATCACATGTATTCCACCATGGGGAAAAAACCAATCTGGGAAAGGATGATAGCTAGAAAATCTGATCTATTCAAACCTTATAATTAAACAAGATGAAAGAAATGGTTATGAATCTCCTAACATCTTGTCTTCATTGGCCTTTACATTTTTATATCACATTTTCTGAAAATATACTTGAAAGCTCAACTCAATAATGAGATGGCAAACTAGTTCAAAAAGATCTCTGCTAGGCAATAGGCCATCTGGGTTTCAGGGAGAATCCAGTCACATGAAAACAGAGGAACAGTTTTGCACTTACCATTGATATACTTCCCAGAGAGACCGGTTCTGGATTCTTTTGATCTGGATTATTGTTGCTTTGGGCATTGTGCGCTGAAAGTTAACCTGAATCTTTTTGTACTCACTGGAAGATGGGAGTAGGGTGATCAGCTGAAAAAAGGGGGGGTGTATAAAAATACATCTCAAAATGAAAGCCAGAGTGGTCTGAGAAACAAAAAGGTCTTTTAAATAAGGTAATAGTTTTTTCTTTATCAATCAAAACAGGCCAGAGGGCTTCCCTAGGTGACTACTGCCCATGGTGATAGAGACTGAAATGTTACCATGCTTAGATCTATCTTTTGCACCATAGTCCCAACTTTCCAGACCATTTTATAAAAAGAGGAAAATACATGATTGAATCATATATTTCTCAATGCCTTGGCTAAATCCTGTAAATTTCAACTGCAGCAGACCAATTAATCAATGGGATTTACCTATGTGTTGATTCACAATTCAACAATTGAATAAATGGCTCTATTCTAGTTGAGACTAAGCAACAAAATACTAGCTCTTATTTTTAATCAAGGCCAAGATATACAGTACCAATACTGAACTGGCACTAATAAATGAGAGGATTAGATAAAAGGTCTGATCTTTTATCACTGCACTTCTTGTGAGGAAAAATGTTTCTCTACTCTCTACTCTGAAGGGTTAAATGTATCACCAGTGTCATTGCTATATATCTATATGTTGCCTTTCAGTGGACTCTGACATTTTATTTTATTGCCACATTAGATGAAGAGGCAAGGTAATTCTGAAGGAAAAGCAATGATGGAAATAAGCTCATCTCACCTTCCCAGAAAATGAAGGGGGTGTTCCTAGAATAAAAATCTACAATTGAATTAAAAAATTATGAACACCTGACTCATTTTGTAGTTCAAAATCTGAGTCTGCTAAGGTTATAATATTAATATTTGCATGCATGGGTACAATCCAACCTTTCATATTGGCAACAGTCAGTCATTCTCGACAAAATTGAGACACACACACACTTCCTATTAAAAGAGTACATATCCTGCTAGGCAATAAGACATTATAAGACCTGACCATACATAAATAAGTATGTCAGAGAATCCTACCGCATATCCCAATTCTGGTAAGGCTGATTGGTCCCAGTGTGCTGGAATTAATGTTGTGCTTCCTTTCAACTGTTCAGTTCCACTTAACAAGTAACAGAAATCAGATAATTAATAAATCTCCATTTTTATAAATATTATTAAGAGTGAAGATTACAGCAATCAATCAACAAGCAAAATGAATACTGATGTAGATTACCAATATTAAACTAAACAGGAACCCAAAGCCTATGCTCAGGAAACTATCTTTAGTTTTATACACAGGCAAGTATTCTTATAAAGAAGTACTGTGCCCTGCTCATGGTCTGTAATACTAATTATATGCTTAAACAGTGTGGGCATACTCCTGGACTCTGATCTGAGCCTGAATGCCCAGGTTCCAGCAGTGGCTAGGAGTGCAGCTGCAGCTAGAACAAGTGGGCCATCTGTGCCAATTCCTCGAGATGTCAGATCTGCCTACTGTAACACATGCCTCAATTGCATTCTGACTGGATTACTGTAATGTACTCTACGTGGGACTGCCTTTGGAAACTGTTAAATTTCAGTGGTTTCAAAATGCCGTGGGCCAGTCTGCTTACTGGGGCTGGTTACGGATAATATATAACCTCCTGTGCTGAAACAACTTCACTGACTACCAGTTCATTTCTTGACAGAATTTAAAGTGCTGGTTATGACCTGTAAAGCCTACATGGCTTGGGTCCAGACTAGAAAAAAAACATTATCTCCCTGCATGAGCCTACCTGAGTTTTAAGATCTTTGGAGGAAGGCAACATCTCTCAGTCCAACTACCATCACAGGCGTGTCTGGTGAGGACACAGAAGATAACCTTCTCAGTGATTCCCCTGAAATTCCCTTCCATGTAAAATTCAGTTGGCCCCCTCTTGTCTGTGCATTCTTATCTTTTTTTAAACTATGTTTTAATTGCATTTTATAGTGTTTTATAACATAAAATTAGTAGTGACCCTCTAGTTGTTATTGGACAGCAATGCCCCTCAGCCCTAGTCTGTATAGTCAATGGTGAGGAATACCAGGAGCTAGCTGAACATCATTTGGAGAGCCAGACAATTCCCTCCCATTTTACACATGCGCGCGCACACATACACACACACACGCACACAAAACAAACCCAGTTTTCTTCTTCTGTTCTACTTCTTTTAAAGACACAAACTTGGGTCGCCTACAAATACTTCGTTCTGTATGGTAGCGCACATTTTTCTGTTTCATAGCTGGGGGGAAAACAAAGAATATTGCTTACATCTAAAACATTGCCTTCATATTTGCCAGGTATATCTCTCATCTGAGTAATAGTGGCTTTAAAGCCAAGATGTGAAGCAGAGCTGAATTTCTGGAGACAATTTTCTTCCTTCCAAACTAGACCAACAATCATGAAGGTTTGGGTGAACATCAGACAAAATGAGAGTTGAATCCAATAACAGTGGGCCCTTGGTATCTGCTGGGGTTTGGTCCCAGGACCCCCCATGGATATCAAAATGTGACTGCTCAAGTTCCATTATATACAATGGGACAGTAAAATGGCACCCCTTATATAAAATGGCAAACCACAAGGTTTGCTTTTTGGATTGTTTTTCAGAACATTTTCAAGCCATGGTTGGTTGAATTGCCGATAAAGAACCCATAGATACAGATCTAATTTGGCTTGTAAACTGAGGTGTCCTCCATCTGATCCAGAAGCATACTCTCCATCTGAACTCTATTAACACCCATATCAAAAAAGCTACCTAAACATCCAGACAAGTAATCCAAAGTAAAAGTTCTCACGGTGTTAATTTAGCTGGTAGAGCATTATGTTCTGAATGCAAAAGGTTCCAACACATTACTGTTTAAAATATATGTTATAAATGAACACAAAACATGTAACATTATAGCCATTATTAAGAATAATAAATATTGTGTAGAGAAAGAGAGGACGGAGAGATGAATGCCAACAGATTACAGACAGACAGGCAAGGAATAGCCTGCATATAAATCAAATCCACTGAAAAATGAGCATTTAAACATTCACAGGTGTGCCAGATAAACTGACAGAATTACTCTGTGTAAGAGACTGTATGTTCATTGAGCTACATGAATCTGTCAGCTGGGGAAAACAGTCACCAAGACTTGTGTCTCCAGTAAGATGTACTGTTCCCCGCAATCTGGTTATGTTCCCTTGTGTATTCACTAGAATACCTACTGGGTGGGATTTATTTTAAAATAAAGGAAAAACTCAAATTATATGTTGAATTCCAGAGGCCAAATGCATAGTTGTAGAAGTATGAATTAGGATTTTACAGATACTAGGATTTGAAAAGATTTGCATACAGGTAACAATGGCTTTGGGTTTTAAGAGTCTGGAGGTTTCTCATTCCCCAATTTAGGCTGCCAACTGATGAAGATATCATAAGAAATGAGTTATTACCCGGCATAGCTCTTGGGCTCCTAACACACAGTACCTCAACTATTGCATAATGTACTGCATAATGTTTCCTTTAAGTAGCATTTGTAACTGCCCTCAAGTCGATCTTGATCCATGGCGACCCTGTGGATGTGACATCTCCAAGACTCCCTGTCCTCCATTGCTCTGCTTAGGTCCTGTATACTCATACGTGTGTTCTCCTTAATAGAGTCCACCCATCTAGCATGTGACCTTCCTCTCTTTCTACTTCCCTCCACCTTTCCTAGCATTATTGTTTTTTCCAGTCTCCATTCTCATTATTGAGAATGTCATCTTGACTCCCAGGGAGATCTTCCAAGGCGATATGAGCTTATATCCAGCACTATTCCAACCCACCTCATTTGATTTAACATATCAAGAACACACCTCTGAAGTCAATCACATACTCATGTCTTCCAGCTGAAAACTTGAGTGTTGGCGATGCTTCGGACTGATAGGCTTTCTCCAAGTCATAACTGGACACTGTAGCAGCAGCATGGTCAGCATCCTGCAATCACAGAGCCACAAGGAACATTTGTGCATCAAACTTTGTCAGGGAAACTCTCATAGTTTAATAGGTCTACAAGTGGGATGCATCTTAGGATGGTAAAAAAGAAATATTCACTGATTACAGTGAATCTCTTGAAGCTTCTGTTAGCATCAAAATTTGGTGTTTGGAAGTCTATTGGTTTATCCAAACTACAGTACTCTCACTATATCTATTGTTGAATGGCAAGTCAAAATATCAGTAAATCCAACTGATTCAATGGCTTTCCTCTAATCAGGACTAAAATAGGATTTATGTGTTATTTGAGAAAGTAATTTAAAATTATTGGGATCAGGGTGTTAAGACTCATTAAAGCTGCAAAGTTGAACATGGGTTTATACTTGCTGTTATCAATACAAATACAAATCTTTTGCATTTTATTTACTGACTGTATTTTATTTAGCTTCTGTGTCACCATTCTTACTATAGCTCATGCACACAAAGGAGGCCCTATTTTGATCCAGGGCCTTGACCAACTTAATCCAGCCTTGCAAAGAGGACTACACAATAATCCAAGCAGGCTCCATGTTTGATCCCAGTGAGATACAGGACGTCAAGTCCTACACTGCAGAATCTGTGACATTTTTCTAGTCCCCAAGTCCAACAACAATCCCCCCATTAATAAATATAATGTATGGCTTAATGTACTTAATAAGGTTTCTGGGAGTGATTTTTTTCTTTCATACAGAAAAGCAGGCTTCAGTTTAGTGTTTGATTATATTTATGCTTCAGTCTGAAGGGATTGTAGGTTTTGATGCTAATGTTTGGTTAAAATACATGCTTCTCTTTAAATCAAGAATTTACAATAATTGATTTTTAAAACTGGATTTCATGCTTTAAAAAAAGATTTCTTTTTTAGAATCAGTTTCAGCACACGAACCCAGACAGATAGATAACGACTTTTACCCTTTCTAGCCATAGAAAAATGATCTTACAATAAAAAACTTAAGACTGCCCCACGTGGAAGATTCTGGGTTGTATCCATGATAGTAAAAAGCCTATTATTCATTGTACCTACTCCTTGGGATTGGTCCTAGTAGCACATCCTACTAACTTCAAGACAGTTTAATTAAACTGCTGGTCTGTTTCTAGCAATTTCAAACAGTAGTGTCCATCTTCAAGACCCTACAAAATGTAAGAATCAAGCACCTGATAAATTAGATGCTTTAGTGGTTACAGTGTTGAACTGGCACTTGGGAGATCTAGGTTCGGGTCCTCAACAAGTCATGAAATTCACATGTGTGTGTTTGGTATAAGTATGCACATCTTCAAGTCACCTATCAACTTTTGATTACCCTATGAACTTCACAGGATTTTCTTAGGTAAGGAATACTGAGTTGGTTTTGCCAGTTCCTTCCTGTGAAATATAGCCTGCAGCACCTGGTGTTTGCTGGAAGACTCCCATCCAAATACTAACTAATGCTGACCCTGCTTAGCTTTCACAATCAAAGGGGATCTGGTGCCTTTAGGGTATTTAGGTCCTTGCCAGGGTGACTTTAATCCACTCTTATACAACTGAGTTCACAGAATTGTCCTGAAGGCAAAATGTGGTGGAAGACAACATATATTAATCTGAATATTTCTATCCTATGCTATATCAGAATATTTCAATGTGGGATACAATCAGTGAAGCCACTGGTTAATAATCTAAAACAATGTAACTACAGTGGGCCCTTGATATCCACTGGGTTTGGTTCCATGACACACACACACCCATGGATACCAAAATCTGTGGATGCTCAAGTCCCATTAAATACAATGGCATAGTGAAATGGTGTCACTTATAGAAAATAGCAAAATCAAACTTTCCTTTTTGGAATTTATATTTTTTATTTATTTATTTTCAAACCATGGATGGTTGAAACCATGGATACCAAGGGCCAACTGTATTTAATAATAATAATAATAATAATAATAATAATAATAATAATAATAATAATAATTTATTTATATACCGCCCCAGTGGAAACCCAATCTAGGCGGTGAACAATAATAGCAATTTCAATCTGCAAGACCGAATGAAGCTATAATCTGGTGAACAGATAGATTTTAATGTGACACTGGAATAAACTCAGTATTGGTGTCAGTCGGGCATCCAGGACATTTACATAACCTATAGTTCAATAGAGAAACAGTATGACCTAACTTTAACAAGTAAATTACTTTCTTCCAGATAAACACTGCATATATTCTGATTATGTTTGGAAACTCTCTGACCTGATACTTCTACCCTGATATTTCTTTACCAAGAACTAGTCTTTCTTGGTTCCACATCCATTTGCTTTATTATTATTATTGGGACTCAGAGCAGCTTCACAATATTAAAAAAATACAATTAAAAACATAAATAAGAGGTGCATTCAAAAGGAATTAAATTACTACAATGTTAAAATAGATAGCTATTAAAAGAATAAAATACGTTTTAAAAGATAAAAATGTATAAAACACTTTGAAATAAAACAACTTCTCAAGCCAGTCCTTTACAAACATTCAGTTTTTAAAAGCCTGTGTGAACGGGTAGGTCTTAGCCTGCTGGTGGAAGGCCAACAATGAGGGAACCATTCTGGTCTCCCTAGGAAGGGAGTTCCAGAGGCTGGGGGCAGCCACAGAGAAGGCCCTCTCTTGCATCCCCACCAACCAAGAAGGGCGTCTCCAGAGGATCTCATAGCCCAGGTCAGTTCATATAGAGAGATAAGGTTTACCAAATAGCATGAACCTAAGCCGTATAGGGCTTTATGGGTCATAACCAGAACTTTGAATTGTGCCTGGAAACAAACTGGCAGCCAACATACTTTCCCAAGAATGGCCCACTTGGCATTTATACTGTATTGGGACATTTATTATATCTCATCTTCTGTGATAAAAAAAAAACAACTCAGTGTAACACCTCCTGTATCTTTCTGGCATCTCTTTAATTTTCAAAGCCTTCAAAGGCATGAGTGAACCTGATTTTATTGTGCTTTTGTCTTTTTAAAAACTTTCTGTGTATTTACCTTTACTTGACTATATTTGCTTGACTGGGGAACAGAAATGTTGGAAAACATCAGCTACCCAAATAAATAAGAAAAATCTATCCCATGGGTACAATTTTGATTTATTTCAGTGAGAAATGTGCAGGAAAACACTAAGAGTTATGCACCTCTTGTTAATAAGTGACTCTACAATGGCAACCAGATTTTTAGATTCAGATTTCAATCTTACCCTGACTAACAGAAAAACGTGTTTTAACATTTTTCATGTTTACAAGGCACTTATGGCTTCCCTGAGTACTGGGAGGAAGGTGGGATATAAATCAACGTAATAATCATCATTATCATCATCACAGAAATGTAGCAGAAAAATGGGATCGGAGACCACAATGACTGAAGGAAAGTTTTATTTAAAAAAAAATCACGCCAGTGGGACCAGCAGAAAATAACTTTTCAGAGGTGCTGAGCCCTGAATTAAGCAACAGAGGATCTTTTTATAGGATCACACATATACAAAGAGCATTTCTCCCCCTTCCCTCCTTGGATAACTTGTTTCACAATATTCAGCACTTCTTGCTAAGCAGCCATTGTTTACAAAACAAGAAAATCTATGTAGGACAGAGAAAATGTTTACAGAACAAGAAGTCTGAGGCCTTATCAGCATGAATCTTACCTGCAGTACAGAGCATCGCCTGAGCTTAGCAAAAAGAAGCAACCAGAAAAACAGAAAAAATTCAAAAATCTCATCTGGAGTTGGATATTTAGTCTGACCCCATAGCAATCATAGAAACTCATTACAAAAGCTCAATCTGCATACACAAGCATTTGGCTACTTCAATAATAATATAGGTTCAAAGGGGAGCTGCAATCTTATTTCAGCGCAGTTTTGCCCCAATATTACTTACTTGTATTCCATATTCATTCCAGATGTCATATTCATCTTTCCAATACCAGATCCAATCAGTTGTGAGAATATAATGTGGGGCTTTAGTGACCGAGGATGCAGTGGAGAGGCGTCTAAGTTTGGCACTACCATAAGTCATATTGGAGAAATCAATGACTAGCTTGGAGTCTTTCCCAGCACTTTTGCAGGTAATTCTGTGGGTAATTGGGTGTTTTAAAAAAGGTTTAGAATTCACTTGGAAATGTTGCAAAGATCTATAGATGTGATTCTTGGGCCTAATAATGCCAAGATTGCTACTTTGTGCAAACTATTAAGAGAATGTATTCTGCTCCAATTGAGAAGTTATTGCAATGAGTATTTTGCAGCAGTACTGCACTCAAAAATCAGCAGCAAATATTTTCTGCAAAAAAAGGAGACTGACTTAGCAAAAGGAATTTTTGTCTTACATTTGTGAGACCAGCAGTGAAGAACATCCTGCAATTCCAACTTACTCCAAAAGGGAGGAATAGTGCAAATCTTCTTCAGACTGCCCACCAGGAGGAGCAGCCCTTCATAAGGCTAGTCAATGTTACAGCTTCTGATGCTCCTAGACCTGACTTAGGGGTTTATCACACAGAGGAAATCCCGTGCAGAAACGGGATTTAAAAGGTGGGGGAAACCCGCAAAAGTGGTTAGTTTTTCACACACATCGCTATTAAAATAGGGTTAACCCAAACGGAAAGTAGTCAGAAACTACTTCTTTTTACTTTCAGAAAATCCCGAAAGTAAAAAGAAGCAGTTTCTGACTACTTTCCATTTGGGTTAACCCCATTTTAACAGCGACATTGTCTGAAAAACTAACTGCTTTTGCAGATTTTTTCTAATTTAAAGCCCCATTTCCACACGGGATTTCCCCTGTGTGATAAACTCCTTAGTATAAATAGAATATTAGTATAGATAGAATATTAGATTCCCGCTAGGTTTTTTATGGTTTTTGTTTTTTGGGGTTTTGTTTGTTTGTTTGTTTTGATGGTATAGGGAAGAAGGAGGGGGAATAGAAAAGAAACTAAACCAAGGATCTAACAAGGGACACAAGAAAGGTGCTCCAACTTGAGTGCTACTTTTTTCTCCCTTGGCTCTGCACCTGAGACTATAAATGCTATGATCTTCTGCCACTTCTCCACATATCCCTTGCACTGCAGTGGGCTCCCTGGCCTTGCAGGATGGCATTTGTAATAATCTGACCTTTTGGTGTCTCCCAGATAAGCTTTCCTAACTGATGGTGAGGTCCATCACATGAAGGAATTGTGCACCGCCTAGGGAATCTGAATCTCTTACAAGAGCTCTTAGGAGTTTATCACATGGCAATAATTGGAAGTTTAAACAGGTCAGAACCTGCAGTTATCCAGAGTATTAGGCGCAATTGCACAAATGGTTTTCACACGATGTTGTACGCAAACTGCTTAGAATCTGACAGGAAAGTGACATGAACCAGCAAATATGCATTTTCAGGAACATACCATTAATTCATTTCCATTTCATTCCTGAATTCGCTTTTTTTGCACAATTGCTCTAGTGTGAAAACCATTTGCAGGATTCTCCCCATTTCTGTACTTGTTGCTAGATTTCCCATGGTTGTTTGGGGCGAGTAGCCTGGGCTCTTAAAGGAACAGTTCCTGAGGCAGAGGCAACTTTGATTCTCCCTAGTTTGTGTGAATGTCTCTTCTCCCTCGCCCTTCCCCATTAGCCGGGGCTCTTAAAGGAAAGCCACTGAGGGATGGCAGGGACACTGGTTGCTGAGAGGGATGCAGACTTTTATGCTGTTTTTCTACCTTTTCCTACTTTTTAGGGTAATGTTTTGCTCTTTTTACTTAGGTTGGATACCATTTCTTGGAAAGTAAGGGACAGTACAGCATATTTTTATAAAGAAAATTGTGTAAATAAAATTGTTTATTTCTCTGGGTGATGTCTGGTGATGCAACTACTACTTCTATGCATACACACACAAAAAGTAATTCCCAGACCATTATCAGGATTTATACACATCTGTGTGAAAACCAAATGCACATTCTACCCTCTTTCTCACTTTATCAATGAGCTTCTAACGTGTTATTGTGTTCTCCGTGTAAAAAATTATGCACGCATAAAAACCATGAGCGCATTGCATACCTTTGCAGGTTGCGGCTGCTTTAATCATTATTGGGATGGAGGTACATATGGTCCCCATGAGATAAACTCCTTAGAAGAGATGGATGCTTCCTGGGGAAGGAGAATTACAGAGTTGGAATAAACTACAAGGGCCTCCCAGTTCAGCCCCCTGCCATGCAGGAACATACAATCAAAGCAGTCATGACAGATGGCCATCAGAGGCAACATATCCTACTGTTGAACACCTCTTACTGTCAAGAAGTTTTTTCTAATGTTTGGGCACAGTCTCTTTTCCTGTACCTTGTCCCTCCCTGTTTGCGGACTTTGAGTCCGCGGTCTCGCTCTTTGCGGGGAGAGACAAGTGGCTATATTTAAAATGGCCACACGTGTCACAGGCGCACATCCCATTAGTTTCAATGGGGTTTGAATATCAGTGAGCTGCCATTTTTGCAGGGGGGGGAGGACCAGAACGGATCCCCTGTGAATTGGGAGCGGCAACTGTAGTTTGAATCCATGGCTCCAGATCCTATTCTCTGCGGCTCAGAAAACAAATTTTCTCCAACTTCAGTATGATATCCCTTCAAATATTTAAGGAGGGCTATTATATCACCTCTTAACCTTCTCTTCTCCAGGCTAAAAGAAACCACTCCAGGGGCTTGGCATGGAGCTAGGTGTAAGGGAGGCAATCTATAGGCTATGTAGATGGGCCTGCACCCTGTCTCAGATGACCTGCTCACTGTCTCAGGTGAGGACTACTATTCCGGGTTGGGTGTTGATCACTGTTCCTAAGTGTTAGATCTCTTGTGATGGAGCAAGGTTGCTCTTCCTAAGATTTACCTGAAAGAGAGAGCTGATCAACTGTTGAATGTCCCCCAAACCTTGTTGGAATGAAGCATAAGCAGATCATCCAAATATGAGTAAATGTGGATATGGCCATTTTTCCAGTGTGTCACCAGTGCCACTATGATCTCTGAGAATACTCTGGGGCTGAAGATGGCCCAAAGGGTAGGGCTCTGTATTGGTAATGGTTGCCTCACCCACATGGTTTTCCAGCTCTCTCAGAGAAGGGAGAACAGAGTAGGGAAGATGAAAAAACTCAAGAGAAGTTTGAGACAGACAGAGAAGAACAGTAAGGATACATGTCAATTTTTAAAAAAAATAATTGGAAAAATGTCAGGGAAAAATGAGAAAAGAAAAACATTGGAAGCTGTGTGTGTCCTATCAGAGAGGCAGGGAGGAAAGACACTGGTCTTACAGAGGGCTGCTCTCCCTGGTGAACATTCTCAAAAAGACGGCACTATTCCAGCCTATTCATGTGAATGGGAGGAACAATCCACATAAGAATTTTATCCATTTACTATTGGGAAAAGCTTGCTTTTTCAGGGGGATCAACAATTCTAAATGACTACTGCTTTGACACAACTTCTCTTTTCAAACTAGCTTTCTTCCTAGAAAAAAAATAAAGCTTTCCAGTTGTGCAAAAATTGATCAAGATGACTCTCTTGGTCTTCCACTTGGTAAATAAAACAGAAGCCAATTTTAAACATTTCTTTTCAGTTTAAGCAAAGCTCTGTGCATCATAGCAGCAGTTAAATCATAAAAACATAGTAGTACATAATAATAATAATAATAATAATAATAATAATAATAATAA
>CM034708.1:192676857-192708465 GCA_020142125.1 Phrynosoma platyrhinos | reverse complement strand
AGTGGGCTGTAGCATTCATCTGCTTCCCTTTAAAATGCTTTGTGAGATGGCGGGAGTGAGTTGTAGCTCAATGGACAAAGGAGAGGCCCCAGAATTTTTTTGTATTAAAATTTACATTTTCTTTAAAAATATCACATTTTAACCAAATCTTCACTATGCATCTGAGGAAGAATACTGACATCTAGGAAAGCTCATGCGGCCAACTTCTTTATTCCAGTTACGTCTCAAAGGTGCTACAAGACCTTTCTACAAAAGTGAAATCTCCATTGTGTATATGTAAATACATTTAGGTTGTGCGTATGATATTGTAAGTGGAAAGTATAATTTTATTTTTGCAAGTTGTTTATGTCACAACTATTAGTATGACATCCAGTGGCATATGGGAATTAGGATTTACAAAAAGCATTAGTGCAAAAAGGGATGTGATGGCTTAGTGCAGGGGTTGGGAACATTTTCCTACCTAGGGCCGGTCGCTGGTCCCCAGGTCTTCCGCCAGGCCGAAGGAGGGGGGGAATAATAATAATAATAATAATAATAAAATTTATTTATACCCCGCCCAATGGAGACCCAATCAGGGCGGCTTACAAGTTAAAACAAACCAGATAAAACACATAGTACAACCCCCCCCCTTAAAACAGTATTAAATCAAGCAAATTTAAAACCAACATAAATTAAAAACTATAAAAACCTACACAGAAAAAACTAATGCTCAACTAAATGATCCCCTCCATCTAGCGAGGCGCTGGAGTACTGTGCATTCGCGAACGAGTCGCAGCTGGCATTTTGGAAAACAAAGGCTTTGAGGGACCGGCCCCAGCCCCCGGGCCATAGGTTGCTGACCCCTGGCTTAGTGGTCAAGATGCCAATTCTGACGATTGGCAGGCTGGAAGGTTGGCAGTTTGAGGCCTGAGTGCTGCATGATGGAGTGAGCTCCTGTCACTAGTCCCAGCTTCTGCAACCTAGCAGTTCAAAAGCATGCAAATGCAAGTGGATAAATAGGTATCACTTTGGTGGGAAGGTGTTGGGTGCAGTCATGCTCACCACATGACCACCAGAGCAGTCCTCAGACAACGCTGGCTCTTCAGCTTAGTAAAAGAGATGAGCACCACCCCCTACAGTCAGTTACAACTAAACATTCATGTCAAGGGAACACCTTTCCATGAGAGAGGGCCTTCTCAGTGACTCCCTCCCTAGAGAGGCCAGGATGGCACCACCCCTACTATCCTTCTGATGCCAGGTAGATGTTTTTGTGCAGTCAGGCCTTTTAAGCAGGGCTGGGCTTTTAATTTTATGCTACATAAATGATAATGGTTTGTATTTTCAACATGTTATATTTTAATTTATAACTGGCTTTAACTCTTAAAATTGTTTAATTGTTTTTTAATTTTTATATGAATTTATATGTGTTGTTTTATACTTGTTAGTTGCCTCAAGTCCTTATATTGGAAGAAAGGCAGAATATAAGAAAATAAAATAACAACAACAACAACAATACCTTTTCGTGGGGAAAAAGGCAATACTAAGGATTCTGTATGATGTGGAATGTCAATGGAGGGGTGAGTTATTGCAATGGGTGACACCAACCCTAGTGAGGCCCCTTGCCTGAGGAAGGCTCTACTTCCTTTCTCCCTGGAAGCAGTGGCATCACTAGGGGGGTGTGGACTGCACCAAGCGACACCTTAAAGTGGGGTGACACCACTGCTCCTCAAACACCTACCTTTTGGCAGAGATGGGTTGTGGCATTCATCTGCTTCCCTTTTAAATCCTTTAAGAGATGGTGGGAGTGGGGTGAAGCTCAGTGGGAGGAGAAAGGAGAGCCTCCCCCCAAAAAAATTAAAATTAAAATTTCATTTTTTATTTTTTTTAAACATTGAAATATTTTAAAAAATTAAAATTTGATTTTTTAAAATATTCTTTTCAAATTTTCTTTTTTAAAAAAAATCACATTTTAACCAAATATCCACTATTCCACTAGGTTATTCTTATGATATTGTTGATTGTAAGATCAGCAGGTTGGCAGTTCAAGGCCCAGGTGCTGTGTGATGGGGTGAGCTCCCATCACTAGTCCCAGCTTCTGCCAACCTAGCTGTTCGAAAGCATGCAAATGCAAGTAGATAAATAGGTACCACTTTGGTGGGAAGGTAAACAGTGTTCTGTGCAATCATGCTGGCCCCATGAGCACAGAGTAGTCTCTGACAATGCTGCCTCTTTGGCTTAGTAATGGACATGAGCATCACCCCCTATGGTCAGACACAACTTGACAACCATAATAATAATAATAATAATAATAATAATAATAATAATAATAATAATAATAGTAATAGTAATAATTTTTACTTATATCCCACCCCTCTGCAGAGCAAAATTTACCTTTACCTTTTTATGATATTGTAATTTGAAGGTATAATTTTAATTTTGCTAGTTGTTTATGTCACAACTATTAGCATGACATTCGGTGGTATATGGGGATTACAATTTACGAGTAACATTAGTGCAAGAAAAGCATGACTAAGGGCCTTTGCAGACTGCCAGAAATAGTGCACATTAAATTGAGGCACTGCCGTGGCTCACTGCTAGGGAGTCATGGGAATTGTATTTTTTTCTGAGACATTGAGCCTTCTCTGTCAGAGAGCTCTGGTGCCACAATAAACTACAGTTCCCATGATTCCCTAGCACTGAGCCAGGGCAGTGCCTCAATTTAATGTGCACTATTTCTGGCAGTCTGCAAAGGCCCTAAGAGTCCTGCATGGTGTGAAATGGGAGGAGGTTGAGAGTGTGTGTGTGTGTGTGACACTATGAGTTACTACACTGGATGACACCAACCCTAGGTTTGCCACTGCAAGTGACTACCTTTACCTTTTAGTGCAAAAAAAGAAAAGAAAAGAAAGGCAGGCATTACTAAGGATTCTCTATAGTGTGAAATGGGAGGTCGTCAATGGGGAGGGGTGACACCATGAGTTCCTGCACTGGGTGACACCAACCCTAGGGATGCCACTGTAAAGTAAAAAGAAAAAAAGAATGAAAGAAAAAGAAAGGCATCACTAAGGATTCTCTTTGGTGTGAAATGGGAGGAGGCCAATGGGGAGGGAGTAACACCAACTCTAGGGAATGGCACAACTGCCCTTACCTTTTAGTGCAAAGAAAGAAAGAAAGAAAGGCATGACTAAGGATTCTCTATGATGTGAAACGGGAGGAGATCAATGGGGAGAGAGTGACACCAACCCTAGGGAATGCCACTGCAAGGGACTACCTTTTTTACCTTTTAGTGCCAAAAAGGAAAAGGAAAAGAAAGGCATGACTAAGGATTGTTTACGATGTGAAATGGGAGGAGGTCAATGGGGAGAGAGTGACACCTTGAGTTCCCACACTGGGTGACACCAACCCTAGGGAATGCCACTACAAGGGACTGCCCTTACCTTCTAGTGCAAAAAAAGAAAGAAAGAAAGAAAGAAAGAAAGAAAGAAAGAAAGAAAGAAAGAAAGAAAGAAAGAAAGGCATGACTAAGGATTCTCTATGGTGTGAAATAGGAGGTGGTCAATGGAGAGGAAGTGACACCTTGAGTTCCCACACTGGGTGACACCAACCCTAAGGATTGCCACTGCAAGGGACTGCCCTTATCTTCTAATGTAAAAAAAGAAAGAAAGAAAGAAAGGCATGACTAAGGACTACCTTTACCTTTTGGTGCCAAAAAGGAAAAGGAAAAGGAAAAGGAAAAGGAAAAGGAAAAGGAAAAGGAAAAGGAAAAGGAAAAGGAAAAGAAAGGCATGACTAAGGGTGAGAAATGGAAGGAGGTCAAGGGGGAGAGAGTGCCACCGTGGGTGACCGCCCCTGGTGCCCCCAACCCTAGTGAGTCCCCTTACCTGAGGGAGGCTCCTTTCCCTGCCTGCCTCCCTGGAAGGACTCACTCACCTGGTCCCTTCATGGCGGCATCCTCCGTAGACGAAGTAGCGGCAGAGATGGAGCTGCCGGCAGCCTCCCGCGCACTTCCCGCCGCTGCCGTGCTCCCTGCAGAGCCTGGCCCCGGTGGTGGCCACCACGACCACCCCTTCCTCCGCCGAAGGGGCTTCCTCTCGGGCCACCCGGGCGAACTTGCTCCTGTCCTGGAGAAGCTGGTCCAGCAGCTCCGGCTTGTCCTGGAGGCCTTGGCGGCGGCAGAGCTCCCCTTGGCCCAGGGAGCCGCCCGAGGCGCACAGCTCCTTCAGTAGCCCCGTGGCTAGCGCTTGGCGGGGGTGGCCAGCCATGGCAAGGTTCATGGACCAGAGACCCCAAGGACCCCCTTCTTTGCGCCCTCAGGGCCACTCCCTGGCCTCCAATTTTCTCCTTCCTCCTTCCTCTTCCTCTTCCTCCTCCTTTGCCGGCTATGGCTGGCCAGAAACGAAACTGAAAGGGAGCCCGACTTCCATGGGGGCGGAAGAAGAGAAAGGACCGACCCACAGATTGTGTGGGGAACAATAATAATGATGATAATAATAATAACAGTAATGCCTCAGGCTCTTTCTTTCTGGGCCTGTGGGGTTTCTCCTGTATTTATATGGCCACCTGGGAAAGAACTCCTCCTTGGGAGTCCCGACTTGTGAGGAGACCTAATATTGAGGGAGGGTGTGTCCGCACAGCAGAATTTTAAAGCAGTTTGAGACAGCTTTAATTACCATTAGTATGGGGGGTTGCAGACTGCCAGAAATAGTGCAAATTGAGTCCACTTTTAGGGTTAGGGTTAGTGCTAGGGAATCATGGGAATTGTTTTTTTTTTTTCCTGAGACATTGAGCCTTCTCTTTCAGAGAGCTCTGGTGCCACAATAAAATGCAGTTTCCATGATTCTCTAACCCTAACCCTAAAAGTGGACTCAATTCTGGCAGTCTGCAACCCCCCTATGTTATTGATTTTTTTCCCCGCTCCTATCCCGCCTTTCTGCCAACAATAATAAGGACTCTATATATTGAGAATAAGGTGAAAAAAGAGGGACTTAATAAAGTCTAGTTCAAGGAGGTAAGGAAGTGAATATAGCAAAAATACTTAGGCAGTGAATATAGCCATCTTATAAAGAATATAATAATATTAAGATTGCTTGATTGGTGTTTGTATGTTATTGTTTGTAAGTGTCTATGTTTACGTTTGTAAATATGAACTATTTTAAAACTTAATTATTATTATTTTTTAACAAAAGGACTCAAGGCGGTGGGCCATGTTAGGGCCTTTGCAGACTGCCAGAAATAGTACAAATTGAGTCCACTTTAAGGGTTAGGGTTAGGGCTAGGGAATCATGGGAACTGTAGTTTATTGTGGCACCAGAGCTCTCTGACAGAGAAGGCTCAATGTCTCAGAAAAAACAAAACAGTTCCCATGATTCCTTAGCACTAACCCTAACCCTAAAAGTGGACTCAATTTGCACTATTTCTGGCAGTCTGCAAAGGCCCTTAGTCTGTGGAATCTCTCGACATTAAAACCATACACTTTATCAGTGTTAAAAGGTAGAAATAGGGGTTTAGAGAAAGAAAAGAGCAACAAACCAAACATTTTTTAATAGTATCAAGAAGTATGGTACTATGAATAGAAGTCACAAATGGAGAAATAAGTAAATAAAAGAAATCTCAAAAGAATAAACAAAGAATGGTTGCTGTAATGTAAAAGGAAGTATTAGAAAATATTAAGCAGCAGTAATTTGTTTTTGGTTTTAAAGGAATGCAAAGGATATATATATATATATATATATATATATATATATATATACACACACACACACACACACATTATATTATGTTATACTCTAAATATAATCATGTTTCCATGTTCTGTGACTTAAAATGAATTCTTGAACAATTCTGTTTATGATTTTAAGGCTTTTAAAATGAAAAAAGATTTTAAAAAAATTTAAAAAGTAGAAATATAAAATTAAAAATTACAATTTTAAAAGTTAAACAGTTATGAATTAAGACTTTAAGTGTGGGTTTTAGTTACGTGTATGTTTCTATGTTTTTTGTGTTAATTTTATACTGTTTTAAGTGAATTGTTTTAATTGTGTCAGATTTTTTTTTAAAAAAAGTTTTTAAAGTTTTTATCGCGTGAGCCACCTTGAGTCCTTTTTTGGGAGAAAGGCGGCATAGCAATGAAATAAATACATAAATAAACAGCTGCAACTGTATCATATAAAGTTCTAGGATTTGTAGTTTGGTCACATTCTCTCAGCTTTCTTCCTCCCACCCCAAGGCAATGGCAAAGCTCTGAACACATCTTGCCAAGAAAAACCCATGAGAAGTTTGCCTTTGTTGTTGCTGTGTGACTTCAAGTCAATTCAGATTTACAGTGATGCTAGTGACCGTGGGCAAGCCACACTCTCTCAGCCTCAGAAGATGGCAAAGGCAACATCAACCTCACCCTTGAATAAACTTGCCAAGAAAATTCCATGATAAGGTTCACCTTTAGTAGTAGTAGTTGTCATTTTTTACTTATGGCAACCTCTAAGGTGGACCTGTCATAGAATTTTCTTGGCAAATTTCTTCCGAGGGGGGTTGCCATTGCCATACTCTGAGGCTGAGAGAGTGTGACTTGCCCAAAGTCACCCATTGGATTTCCATGGCAGATCCGGGATTCAAATCCTGGTCTCCGGAGTCATAATCCAACACTATGCCATGCTGCTTTGCCTTAGGGTCACCATAAGTTGGGAAGCAACTTGGAGGCCTGCAACAACAACAAACAATGAGGAAGAAGAGCTCTGACAAACAAAGATGAATACATCACCAAACTACAAAACCTGGAATTCTATGTGACAAAGTGGTTTAAAACTGCTTTCATTCTGCACTGTGGATACACCCATTGCTATCCTCTGCCATTGCCATCCTTTGAGGTAAATATCCTTCTTTTTCCCCTAGCACAGAGACTCAAGGTGGCTTAGAAATCTTACCTGGAGCGGATTCCACCACAACTGGAGAACTTACTCCCATCTCCTGCCTGCAAATGACCCATAACAAAACTGGAGATTTGGCAAGGTGTTTATAGCCAGCACTTTGAACTGTACCTGGATGTGCTGTCATTTCACCTGATCAACACCTAACTTCTGTTTAGTTGGCTTCCAATCTCCATCTTGAGAGTTTATCTAGCAGCAGACCTAGTTCATCTCCACCTAGAATTTTCAGATTTATTTCAGATTCGGTTTTGTTTTTTCTAATTTGTGCTCAAATGAATACCCTTTATTTTATTTTATTTTATTTTGAAACTCCTACCGCTATTCAGACCTTAGTGGATCTTGCTGTTGGGTGTCTTCACAGTTAGTGACCACCCCAATCGATAAACAAGCACAGTGGACAAGCCACTAGTATGCTGAATCATGTTCCATACATGAAGCCTAGCCATGCAAATATGGATACTTAAACAAAATGGAAATCCCAGTAATCCCAGCATTGCAGCAGCAGAAACCTATTTTAGGGAGATAGTATTTCAAAAGGATAAATTCCTTCACCCAATCTGCCCCTAAAGTCCAAGCAAAAAGAGATACTTTGTCTGAGACCGTAAATGGAGGCAGTACACTATCTCTTGGCTAAGAATGCAACAATATTTGACAAGAGGGATAGTCTGAGCTATCACTACAGCCAAGGCCAAACACTGTTTCTTCCAGCAAAAACAATTCAGCAGAAGCCTGATGCATATATACTTCAGATGTGTTTGGCAGAGCTGGTTCCTGTTCTTTGCTCCTGCATCTGTTTGTTAGTATGAGTTGTTAGGGGAAAGTGAATGCCACATTTGCAGCTCTTGAAGCCTTCCACCACTCTCCCAAAGCACCAAGACCCCACCAAAATAATTTTGGTAACACCTACCTATTCCTGAACTTCCACACCTTGAAAGTATCTCTACAAATGTAATCAAAATGCACCCCCAATGTTGCATCACTTCCAGTCACCATTTTGGCCAGTATATGGCCAAATCTGCAAGTATTTTTGCAACTGGACTCAGATACAGCCTATGGAAGGATCAAGATGAAAATTACCCTTGCCTTCTACACAGTTGGCTGCTCAAGATGGTAAACCCCCAAGTCAGATACATGAATCTTGGGAGCTGCCAGATAGGTGGTTCCTCCTGTAGCTCTCAAAAGACATTACACAGCTATTCCATATTTTTCCCTATCCAACATTCCACAAATGAAATCCGGCAGACGTGGTCAAACAGCATCAGAGTCTAGTAAAGATGGCAAAATATATTAAAGAGACACATATGTTAGAGGGGCTGTGGCATTTTGCTTTTGCCTGAGCCTGCTGTGATTGGCATAGTTCTGCCTTCTACTGAGTTGTGTAAACTATTTTTGCATTTTGAACACAGTTTGCAGCAGTTGAACTACCGTAAACTGAGGACAAAGAGAACACCTTGCCCCTCACATCTTGCTCTTTCTGTGTAAAACAGAGCTCATGTCACTCAATAAAAACATCAGGAAAAGCAAACATAAACTATTTTTGAAGAAACAATATGCTTACTTTTTTATCTGTGAAATGAAGATGAAGGAGAGGCTAGTGCAACCATATCATCATATTTAAATTAATGTAGTTGACATATGCAGTATCAACATTGTTCAGAGTATGCACTTAACATGAACCAGTATTCTGAACACTTCACACAGACTAATATGACCCTCTAGTGTAAATAGATATCCACTAAATAGAAATTAATAGAAGATGTATGTAGGTCTCATTTTAAAACCAGTGAAACCTAAGTGCATAATTAAATGCTGGCTTTCCACGCATTTTCATTAGACTCCTCAGATTTGGAATGAAAAGCCTATCCAGATAAGAAAAAAAGTCTCTGAAACTCCCAGGTTTTGTTCCTGTATAACTGATTTTATTTTGGAGATCCAAATTATATTTTCCTCTTCCCCAAGAGTTCCCAGGGAACTCCTGGAATCATTCTCACTCTCCAGATCAATTTAAATTAACCCATTATTCAAAATGAAATGTACCTTTTCATGGCTTATCCTGGTCTCTGTCTATGGGCCAAAGCAGATGGCCCAGAAGGAGCAGCCTCTGGTTGCTCTGGCTGCGGTCAGACCAGGACTGCAACAACCACACATCCCGCTCCCAAAGCAGGCTGCTGCCACAGGTCCCAAGTCAGGCGTCCAGGAGTCGGATTTTTTCCGGTCCTTTTTGCTCCGGTCCTTTGCAGCATCAGAGCACCTTCCGGCCACTTTGAGGGTATGCGTCGTTTGAATGCCACACCCCCAAAGTGACCAGAAGCCACTTTATTTGGCCGATGTGTTCCAAGCCTATACTGTATTATACCAGAGCTAACTAAGGGCCTTTGCAGACTGCCAGAAATAGTGCAAATTGAGTCCACTTTAAGGGTTAGAGTTAGGGAATCATGGGAACTGTATTTTATTGTGGCACCAGAGCTCTCTGACAGAGAAGGCTCAATGTCTCAGAAAAAAACCAATTCCCATGATTCCCTAGCACTAACCCTAACCCTTAAAGTGGACTCAATTTGCACTATTTCTGGCAGTCTGCAAAGGCTCTAAGATGGTGGCTGACAAGAAACATAGGTCCAAACACACTCAGAGATAATCCAGTTTGAAACCACTTTAATTGCCCCTGACTCACTGCTAGGGAATTCTGGGAACTGTAGTTTTCAGAGAGCTCTAGTACCACAATAAACTACAGTTCCCAGGATTCCCAGTTCTCAAACTGGATTATTTCTGCAGTGTGTTTTGGACCCAAGGAAAGTATCCTGTACTGAGGAAGTGTTGCCTCTTCTAAAATGCAGTGTCAACCTGTACCAACTCAACACAATATTAAGAAATAATACCTTCTACTCAAAGATGTTGCTTTGTTCAAAAGCCAATTTAGCAGCTATCAGCCAAATTAACTATACTGATATTCAGTGGCAGTTCTAATTATTAAAATTGCTGCAAATTGATATATTGTTACAGAAAGTGCCACGAGCTGACCTTCATGGAAAAAAATTGCAAGATCAGTTCCTCTATCACTTCCTTCTGTCACTTTGGCCCTGCCTTCCCATACTTCTGCATTGTTGTAAGGGGCAACACATGTGGGTCTAGGGCTGGGACTTGAGGGGACCTCATTGGCACAGGGTTGGAATGCATGCAACACAGATCATGTGCACCTGGCCAAAAATATCACCCATTAACCGACAACACTGGATAAATCCCACTTAGCAGTACTTCTTAGGCAACTGCTTCCTTGGCCCCATATAACCCAAGGCAGTGCCCTCTGTTGGGAAGTCCCATTGAGAAGGGAACACTTGAAAACCACAACAACAAGGAACAGATCTGCAAGTACCAAAAATTCATTACTTTTCTTTAAAGATGCTGAGTGCATCATTTCATAGACAAAGGAAAAATGTACCTAGCCAAGCACATTTGGGGTTAACAATTGATCAATCTTATAAAAGATTCCCTTCACTTGTTTAAAGCAGTGCATTAAATGGCTGAAAGTAAAGATCTGTGCCCTCTAGGTTTCATATAAATCCACAAGGATGCCAGGAAAACAAGTTCATTATTTACATTATGGAAACAAGGGAACTTTACGGGATAATAAGCCATCAAGTCTGATTCAGAAGAAAAGCAAGATATCAATTGATCAATCAATATAAATACAATAATAGGCATATGAGTGCCTTCCCAAGGCTTAAAGCTTTCCAAGTGGTTGGGATTATAAATCCCATGATCCCCATTCATCCTCATCAATAGGACCTGTACAGTAACAAATCTGGAGAAAATCAGCTCTGGGACAGGTAAATATGTAACTAAAAAGTAAGCTCTACTATATTCAATAACTGCACTGAGAGAAAAATTGCACATAGGAATGTATTCTTAGGGTCTCTAGGCCACTGCTATTGAGTTCCAGTAATATTTTTTTTGTCAAAGTTGTTTCTCCTTTACTGGAGGAATTTAAATAGAGAGTGGATGGCCATCTGTCAGGGATGTTGTAGCTACAGCACTGGATAATTTCCAAAGTACCTTCTAGCTCTAAAATTCTAAGTCACATTTTGAAAGGTGATGATTAATAGAAACAAGACACAGCTAAGTTTTCTCTAAGTAACAACTTACTGTTGGACAGCCACATCAGTCTGGTGCAGTGAAGAAAATAGTCTTATAGCACCTTAATGACAAATTTATTTTGGCATCAGATTTTGTAAACTAAAGTCTACTGCATCAAATATATGATTTATTACCTTGAATTGACAGGGACATATACAATATGGGTATGGGGAGGATACATATAAACACTGAAGTTAAATACATTGTGCCCACTCCATCCAAGGGCTTGCCATCCGTGAATCTGAGGCTCCACAGATGGCAAGCCCTGGCTTTTAAAATGGCGGCTCATGCACATGTTGGCGTGTGAGGGAACATGCACCCATTGGAAACAACATGACTTGAAATCCCACATTTTTTACTGTCCACAGGGGGTATGGAATGATTCCCCCCTGGATAATGAAGGGCCCAGCTTTGAGGGGAATGGTGGCATATATAAGTCCTTAGGAATAGTGAAATGAAAAATGTTAGCAAGGCATACTTCAGTAATACATGTACAGGCAGGTCTGCTAAATATAATGATTAGTCTGTTTGTGAGCCATTCATCTTCTTATTACAAAGGGAATATATTATAATCCAGAAGGCTTTGGCCTGCAACTCCTAACCATCCTAATAATGGGAACTGCAATCCAACATCATCTGGAGGGCCATGTATTCCCTATTTCTGTCTTAAAAACTAACTGCTGAAAGAAGGATTATGCCTTTTCAATCACATTTCTTAATATCTGGCTGAAATCTTTGTTAATTTTAGTTTCCTAATCTTTCCTTTCCATAGTCTTTCCCTTTTAAAGAAAAGTCCCAGGAAGTATCCAGACTTTCCAGTTCTTTTTGAGTTTACCTGCATATTCATTTTTTTACCTGCATATTGTTTCTTGAAATGTCTTGGGTTTCCCTCCCTTCTCCCTCCCTTGTGCTCTTCCTCTTCTTTTTGATCAAGTGTCACATCTAGATTCAGGCAATATTTCAGAAACTAACTGTCACCAATTCCAACTGAGTCTTTTAAAATTATTATTAAGGACTTATCATCAAATAAAGTGCTTTAACAACATTATACCAATTGAACATTAGGATCACTTTTATTGTGAGAATTCTTCTGTCTCTTCCTTGATCTCTGTTGGATCTGGGTTTTGGAAAAAAATCACTATGGTCCAAAACATACTGCAGAAATAATCCAGTTTGAGACCTCATTAACTTCCCTGGCTCAATGCAGTTCCCAAAATTCCCTAGCATTGAGCCAGGGCAGTTAAAGTGTCTCAGAGTGGATTATTTCTACAGTGTGTTTTGCAACTTAGTAAAATGGCACAAGAGAATGCCCTTTCTAAGACAATATTTGTTGTTTATGTCTTCAGTTAATTAATTAATTAATTAAAATCTGTATATGGATTCATAGAGTTGGAAGAAACCCCAAGGGCCATCCAGTCCAACCCACTGCCATGCAGGAAGACAAATCAAAGGACCCTGGACAGATGGCCATCCAGCCTCTGTTAAAAAACCTCCAAAGAAGGAGACCACACCACACTCCAAGGCAACATATTCCACTGTCGAACAGCTCTTACTGTCAGGAAGTTCTTCCTGATGTTGAACTGGAATCTCATCCTACATCACAGTATCTCAGAGTGGTATATAACATGGTGCAAATAACATAAAATAACATGGTGCAAATTCCATATTCCATACAAGGATTGACAATGGATAGGTAAATGTGTGAATTCGAGGAACAGCTGATTGCTATTATTCAGGTAATAAACTTGTACCATCAAACTGATAATTTTGATGTAGTATTGAGAGAATGTTGTATACATCTCAAATAAGCAGCCAAATAGAGTGAATAATCATGTAAGTACATTTTTCAGGCACACAAAGTACATCTTTCAGGCACACCTGCTTGCTTCCACAGATTGGTCAGATTGGAAAGTGAATTTCACCTGAACTCTCATATAAGAACAGATTCCATATCTGCAATGCTTCATTTCTGAATACTGTCATTGTTAATTAGATATACAAGAGAAAAAGATAATATGTTGAACATATGTCCACTCATTCATTTTACAGATATGGTTAATTCATGGAATTAAAGAAAACCTGAGGGAGGTTTTTTTTATTATTTCATATTCACATCTTACTCACACAGTTATTTGCTTTTGCATAGTAGACAACAAGGGTCCATGAGGACAGACTCCTAGTTATGTATACAAGTTGCCTATTTTGGCTTTGCAAATGACTTTGGATTGTGTGAAAACAACAGAAACGACTACTGCTGCTATCTAGAAGAGACTTAAAGCACTAAAGAATTTTGAATTAATTACATAACTCTGATCAAGATCCTACATCAGGGCTGCATTGGAGAGTTACACATTGATTATACTATGCAACCTTTGCTTTGGGCAGCAATGCTGTACAATCCACCAAACATCCCAGTGTGCTTATGCAACTGCATGTACAACTCCTTAAACTGAATGGGGACATTCCACATCCTACAACTACAACTGTCCAACTGCTTCCATGGGGGAACAGGATCCTGAAGGCTAACAATCCAAATAAGTAAGCATGTAACAAAAAGGAAGGAAGAAGGTACAGAAAGACAATGGAAGAACACTGCAATCCTAGGCATGTCTACTCACCACTAAACTCCATTCTTTTCAAAGGTGCATATTCTAAATACTTTTCAATACAACTCCTGGTCTAATCAAGTCTTTAAAAATGTGCAAATGCCTGATTTTTGATGGAGGGTGCAGCCTTTGGTGTGTCTCAAGAAGAGCAAAATAGACAGTCATTCCCCTGGAACTTGTGATACCTTTCTCTATACAACTCATTCATAATATCATACCCCCACCAGCTGTGTGTGACAGAAATAGAGTTTAAAATTTTACTAATTTTAAGTACACACTTAATTTTCCCATTAAAGTGACTGGACTTTAAAATGCTTAACTGTGACAGAACCATATTCAAAGGAAAGTAGCAAATGAGGTTTTCCTTCACCAGTAGCTATACAGATGGGATAGAACTCCTGACAGTCCCAGACAGCAATGATAATGGGACTTGCAATCCAGTAACTTTGCAGGGAAACCAGGCTTGAGGAAGGCTATTTTCCCATACTGAAGACCAATGATAGGGGAAGCTTAACCCGTTTAAACTGAAGCTGTTAAAGGTACAGGAATAGGGTAAATATGACAGCTGTAAAACTTTGCTGTTCCCAACTTTTTAAGCCAGGAATGGGAATGGTGTGGCTCTCCAGATGCTAGACTGCAAGTCCCAGCATTCTTCACTACTGTATCTGCTGGCCAGGGTTGCTGGAACTTGTTATCCAACAACATCTGGAGGGATGCATGACTCCCATCTCTAATTTGACCCAATTTCCTTTTCTTGTAGATTAAAATAACTTCTTCCATTTGTTTACTTCCATCTATATTTAGCTTTTCTCTCTAGTGTTAAAGGGCGTATTTCTTCTTTATGTTTTATTTTTCATCGCCCACAAAAAGGTGAGGAAAATATTGTTAATTTTTTTAAAGAAGAAGAAAAGCAAGCCCAGGCCACAATGTGCTGCATCTTATATTTTAATGAAAAATCCCCAAATATAGTACTTCCCCAAAACTGGCTATTTAATACAACCCTTGCTATGCTGCCTACAAATCAGGTTCTCTGTGCTTCAAGCCAGTGTCTTTTCCTAGGTAAGTGTTTCCAGAATTATGTAAAAGACTGAGCTATTTAATTTGCTGCTGTTATTTGATTCCCACACAAAGGTGCAGCTGCTACCAGGGAAGGAGGGATTGACAGCTGTGTTTAGGACCAGATGTATGAGCAATTAAAGGCAGGTATGGGTGTCTGGATCTGAATGCAGCCAGCCTTTGTCAAGTGTTGGTCCTTGGATGACATGGTGCCATTTGGGCTCCAGATCAGACAGGAAAATATCTTCAGCTCATGCTGAAGTGGTTTTCCTATGTTTTTCAGCACCTGCTCTCTTTCTATTGGTGTTTAGCTGATACCACGATAGCATACAGCCTGAACTGGTCCAGGTTTTCTGAAAAATATATTGCACTGGTTTCAGTAGGACCATTTTACAAAGATGTCTCAAAGTACAAATTTGGATTATGAAGATCTGGGGAAGTTAATCTTTGATTATTTAAAAAAATGCATTCTTTTGCTTTCACATACAGGCCTGAAGATCTGGTATTGGTTTTTAAAATGGTAAGTCTATAAGACATAGTTTTCTTTTTTTGAGAAGAACATCTCACCTTTGCCAAGGAAACCTTCACAAAGTCATTTTAATTGCTTTAAATGAGAACCATTTTGAGTTTTGAGTAGGAGTAGGATTCTGGGAGTCAAGGGTGTAAATTCCGTCAGCCATGAACTGGGTGACTTTGGGCAAGTCAGACCTTCCCAGCCTCAGAGGAAGACAATGGCAAATATTCTCTGAACAAATCTTGCCAAGAAAACCTTGTGATAGAGTCACCTTAACATGGATTTGCTTAATAATAATAATAATAATAATAATAATAATAATAATAATAATAATAATAATATATTTATAGCCTGCTCAGGTGGGTTGCAGCAATAAAAATACATAGAATACAATAAAATTCAAAATTAGTCCCTTCCCAACCACCCTCCATCCCAATACTAAAATTACAATTAAACAATCACAATTTAAGAACAAAAAATACAAAAGGTTTAAAAGAAAAGGGAGGTATTTGGTGGACAGAGCAACATAGATCATCTCGTGCAGGGAGAGGAGTTAAGTTAGGAAGGCCTGCCGGAAGAGATCTGTCTTAAGAGTCTTTTTAAAGGCTGTAAGAGTAGAGATGTGACGGATCTCTTCTGGCAGGTCATTCCATAGCTTTGGAGCAGCAGTGGAGAAGGCCCTCTGGCTAACTGAAGTTAGCCTAGATTTTATCGACTGTAGTTCTTCCCTGAGGACCTTAGTGTGTGGGATGGACAATACGGAAGAAGGTGAACCCTTAGGTATTCTGGTCCCAAGCCATGTAGGGCTTTAAAGGTAATAACCAACACCTTGTAATTTGCCTGGAAACTAATTGGCAGCCAGTGAAGGGACTTCAGTACTGGTGTTATATGGTCATTACGAGAAGTACCTGTAATCAACCTGGCTGCCATATTTTGTACAAGCTGAAGTTTCCAAACTTGGCATAAGAGTAGCCCCAGGTAGAGCATATTACAGAAGTCCAATCTAGAGGTTACCAGTTCATGTACTGCTGTTTCAAGGTCTTCCGGCTCCAGGAAGGAGTGCAGCTGGTGTACCAGCCAAAGCTGATAACAGGAGCTCCTGACTGTCGTATCCACTTGAGCTGTCAAGTGAAGCGACAAGTCAAGAAGCACCCCCAAGCTGCGGTCAAAGTCCTTCAAAGGAAGTGTGATCCCATCCAGAACTGCCTGACATCACTCCATTCCTGGGTTTGGGTTTCCTATGACAAGTAACTCCATCTTACCATGATCCCTCTTGAGTAGGGGGGGTTGCAGACTGCCAGAAATAGTGCAAATTGAGTCCACTTTTAGGGTTAGTGCCAGGGAATCATGGGAATTGGTGTTTTTTTTCTGAGACATTGAGCCTTCTCTGTCAGAGGGCTCTGGTGCCACAATAAAATACAGTTCCCATGATTCCCTAACCCTAACCATAAAAGTGGACTCAATTTGCACTATTTCTGGCAGTCTGCAACCCCCCTTGATTTTCCCTCGTCCAGTCGATTACCACCCCAATAACTTGGCACATAGCCAATACAACTGATTGAAATGCTGAGCCATTTCTGAATATAGCAATAGCAATAGCATTTACCTCTCTACCTCTTAATAGTGAACTCAGTGAACTACAATCTGTAAGCCAATTGCACCCAACAAGCTGGGTGTTCATTTTACTGACCTGTGAAAGGATGGAAGGCTGAGTCAACAATGGAGCCTTTGTGGCTGTAGTACCAGCATTTAACAACTGTGCCAGCTGGGCTCCTTTTATGTGGGTATTTCAGCATGATGGCAGCAAAGCAAAGGATGTGTTGATGTTATAGTTCCTATACAGTGGTGTTATAGTTGTGTGCCTTCAAGTAGTTTATGACCATATCACAGGGATTTCTGGGGCTGGTGCGTGTGACTCACCCAAGGTCACTGAGAGGGTTTCCATGGTTGAGCAGGGAATCGAACCCTGATCTTCAGTTGTAGTCTAATGCACAAACCACTACCCCACGCTGGCTCTTTCTACATAGTATACTGTAACATAACCAGCAATTTGTTTAAACAGTCAGCCCTCCGTCTCCACAGAGTTTTATTATTATTATTACTATTCATGGATTCAACAAGCTATGGCTTGAAAATGTTCTAATTTTTTCTTAGAAATTCCAAAAAGCAAATCTTGATTTTGCCATTTTATGTACAGCCCACCTGTGCCAACTGCGGACTTCCCATTCATGAATCTGAGCTTCCACGGGTGGTAAGTCCCAGCTTTTTCAGTGGGTGTGCATGCACATGGCCATGTGCTTGCATGCGCATCCATTGAAAAGAATGAGACTTAAGATCCCATGTTTTTTGCTATCTGCGAAGAGGTCTGGAATGGGTCCCCTGTAGATAGCAAGGTACAACTGTATGAGACACCATTTTACTATGTCATTATATATAGTGGGATTTGAGCATCCATGGATTTTGGCAGCCACAGGGATTCCTGGAAAGAAGCTCCAGCAGATAGCAAGGACCCACTGTAGTCATTTTGAGGACTAGTCTTACCATTAGGCAGAGGGGGCAGAGGATAGAATTTTGTATCTAACATAGCCTGTCTTTCTACTCTCCTCTTAAAAAAAAAAACCCAACTTGCAGTATTTGGTATTGTGGAGGACAGAGTAGGCCATGGTCCAGCATGAGAACTACAACTTGGATCACTTTATCCCAGTATTTGCTTTTTGGAATGTACATATTTTAAAAAATGGTTTCAGGCTATGGATGCTTGAATCTGGAGATAAAGTATCTGTGGATGTGGAGGGTTGACTGTATAAGGTATTATTCAGTTTTTGTAGCTAGTATATACAATGCAATCTACCTTCATTCTCTACAAACCTGCAATTTGCAATTGCTACTTGATTGAATGAAATTTCATCTGGTTTGACTCTGATATTGACAACTATCCTACTGGCTCTCAGGGCATTCCACTGGATGAGTGCATAGAAGTTTTGTGTTGGCCAGAGACCTCTGTGCCCACGTCTAGAGCCGCTTTAATAAGCTAGTTTCACATGTCATAATGGCAGCTTGTATAAGGGTGCAGTGGATAACTGCCCTTTTTTAGCAACTTCCCATGGCACAACCTATCCCAACCTAAAGCAGCTAGAGGGTGTTGTTGTTGTTTTGATCCAGTAAGCTTTGTTGTTTCTGCGTCAGAGCAAATCTGAAAACAATTAGACAATATATTTTGGAGTTATGCATACATCATTATATAAATCATTTAGTAATTTAGGATGTACTTCATCAAGTTCTCCTTGCCTTTATTTCATTTCAACAGCAACAAATAAATGTCTATTGTCACAGAATTTTACAGACCAAGACTTATTAGGACAAGCTCTTGAAGATGCCTTGGAGGTGTTACAACAACATTCAGATGGTGACTTAAATTATGTACCAGGTAAAAAGAAAAAAAGAGTAGTTACATCCCAGTTGCAATTATATTCAGTTTCCAATCATTTCTGAATGTCAGAGCATACATGAGGGTGGTACCCTATTTCCCCACATTGGATAATTACCTTGTATGGTTAATTACATTAAGAGTGAAACAATGCAAAATATTGAAATTGCAACACTTAAACAGTTTGCATATAAGGTTCCATGTTAAGTATTTTCACCCCAGTGACATGGGTATATGGAAAGGTTTTATATCTGTGTCTGTCAAAATGCCAGTGACAAGCTAGATGTTTCCAGGTGAGCTCTGTGTTTATACAGAAGCCTGCCCATTTCACATATAAAGCAGGAAGGAATTGAATTTCTATATTAGAAGGGATATAGAAGTGGAGAAAGTTGAGTCCTTTCTTTTGCATCTTATCCCAGTATCCTAGGTACTCCGAGTGCCTGGGTTAACAGATCAGAGGAACCACTTGTCTTTCTGTGACCTCACATTATAGTCCTTTTGAAGTTAAAACTATTGTCTCATCTCCACCATGTTATCAGAGAATAGGGCAGAGACATGAAAAAACAAACATGGCCGCACATGATTGGCCTTGTTTAAATAATGTATGGGGCAACAAATTATATAAATGCTTCTGTTGCCCTTCTTGCAGCTTCAGAACAAACTTCTTGGCTTGTTAAAACACTTTTTTCAATAACGTCAGAATAATAAAAAGTGTGAAGAAACTTCCTATAAAGTAGGCTTGCCAATCAGTTTGATACTCATGGCAACAAACCAAGTTTTGTTGAAACAGAGCTGACTATGAGTAATGTAAAATGGAATCTGGACTGAATGTAATCCTTGTTCACACATTATGCCCAATATCATTTGTCAGCTAATACAAGGGCTGTGTATGTTGGCCTTGCCACTTGTTCCTGTGTGAGCTGTCCCTAACCTACCCAAACTAAGCAGCAAGATCGAAAGGGGGAATTTAGCAAAGCTTTATCTTTTGGGCTACATCTCCCAGGAACTCCCAACTGGCCTAAGCTTTTGCTTTTACTTAGGTTCACTTGAATCTCACTTATGATCAGAAACTGTAACAGACAAGGGATCTTAATTTCATGGATTGTTCTATATGAATGAAAATGAAAGCATACAGAATTCAGTATGTGCATGCCTGTACAGTAATGAAGAGCATGGCTGTGGGGTGTTTCAGGTACATTCAAATATCTTGCTTAGGCATAAGAGGACTAAAGAAACACTCTACTGGCAAGAAAGAATTATTACAGTCTACTGAAGCCCAATCTTCTGTCCAAGTCCCTTTTCAAGATATCTCTGCCTTATCCTTAACTTTTATCCATGTCCAGGAGCATTCCTTTCCCCAACTCACATATAGGTGCTTTTTTCTCCTTAAGAACGCTATCAAAACTGCCTGACATACCACCACCATTCTTTCCAAGCAAATCCAAGTTACTTGGCAGAGCCATCTACGGAACAACCAACCCACAGTTGGAGGACTATGATAGTAAGTGAACACAGTATTTAAAATGTGAAAAAAAAAGTTTTTAAAATGCATTATGCTGCTGCGACAGAAATCCTCTCATCAATTAGAAGTCATGTTTGGAAAAATATTGTCCATCATGTACCAAATGGGAAATGTGGAGCATCTCCATTGCTTGAAACTCATTCCGGTGACACCTTATAAGGTTATTATAGAAGTCTTGCTAAGCATGGGACCTCAAGCATAAAAATGGAGGACTAAAGGCCTAAGCAGACTGCCAGAAATAGTGCACATTGAATTGAGGCACTGCCCTGGCTCAGTGCTAGGGAATCATGGGAACTGTATTTTTTTCTGGGACATTGAGCCTTCTCTGTCAGAGAGCTCTGGTGCCACAATAAATTACAGTTCCCATGATTCCCTAGCACTGAGCCAGGGCAGTGCTTCAGTTTAATGTGCACTATTTCTGGCAGTCTGCTTAGGCCCTAAGTCCTGTTGCACTTAGGGGGACATATTTTCTCAGTACACTTGTTTAAGGTTGCACTGTTAGTAGTTCATCATCTAAGGCCAAGTTACCTGAAGATGGAGTGGACAGTCCAGGGATCACTTTTCTGCCCCAGCATCTTCCAGAGCCACATGGACTTTCAATTTTTTAAAAATAGAATGCCACTTCTGATTTTGAAGAACCTGTAATTTTTTTATGTAAAATAGTGCACAGAATAGAAGCAATCTATTTTTAAAAGATGAATTGCTGTTCCTGTAGCTTTGTCCAGAAAAGAGGCTGTCCAGGAATGTCTGAAGCAGCCAAGGGCTGAAAAAACAGCTGTGAGGGGCACCCTAAGAGGTAAAAATGATAAAATAGGTTCAGTCCTTAGCCTTCCAAGTTAAATTGCTAAAAGAGTAGGTAACAGGTCATATTTGTGTGTAAGAGTATAAAGAGCTCCTGTGGGTCAAAATAGACAACATTGGGCTCGTCATCTTTCCTGATTTTTTAGTTCTGTAACCTGCCAGATTCTTTTGCGTTAGCCTACTTTGGCTCTACCTTAATATGATTTGTTCCTAGTCTAGAAAAATCTACTAAGTTCTACTCCTTGTTATGTAAATGTGTGTGCATACAGATATGGATATATCAGAAGTTATAAAATCAATTGACAGCAAGAGGTAGCTAACATCTGAGTACAGGTTAGAGAGTTGGGCCCAAACTAACAAAATGAATTTCAATAGGGAGAAATATAAGGTTAGGCAGAAAAAATGAAAGGCTCACCTATAGGATGGGAGACACCTGGCTAGACAACAGTTCATGTGAAAGGGATCTGGGAGTCTTTGTAGATCACAAGCTGAACATGAATCAACAGTGTGATGCAGCAGCTTAAAAGCCAATATGATTCTAGGCTGCGTCAATAGGAGGGTAGTGTCTAGACTGAAGGAAGTAATAGTATGAGTCTATTCTGCTTTGGTCAGACCTCACCTGGAATACTGTGTCCAGTTCATGGCTCCACAATTCAAGAGGGATATTGACAAGCTGGAGCGTGTCCAGAGGAGGGCAACAAAAATTGTGAAAGGTCTGGAAACCCTATGAGGAACAGCTTATGGAGTTGTGCATGTTTAGCCTAGGGAACAGAAGGTTAAGAGGTGACATGATAGTCATGTTTAAATATTTGAAGGTGTACCATATTGAGAAAGGAGTTTTCTGCTGATCCAGAGACAAGCACACAGAGCAATGGGATTCAAACTATAGGAAAAGAGATGCCACAAAAACATTGGGAAGAACTTTCTGAGAGTAAGAGATGTTCAACAGTGGAATACACTGCCTCGGAGTGTGGTGGAGTCTCCTTCTTTGGAGGTTTCTTAACAGAGGTTCAATGGCCATCTGTCACAGGAGTATTTCAAATGTGCATTCCTATATGGCAGGGGGTTGAACTGGATGGCCCTTGTGGTCTCTTCCAATTCTATGATTCTATGAACACCGCTTTGTTACTGTGGAGTTCTCCAGGGCATGTTAATTCATTTCCTGTTTTCTCACACTGCTATTGCTTCTGCCTCAATCTACAAGAAGGCTGAAGCAGACTTGTATCCAGACACAACTGTCTACCACACTCTGCAGACCGTTCCAGAAACCCAAGGGATGTGTACTACACCTTTACAACACAAAGGTGGCAAAGGTTTGTGAAAATCTTGATAGATATACTCATATGTGAGCACCATTGCTTTGATTCTAGATTATTCACAGGTGCATTTTGGAACACATGATTTTATTGTTCCTTAATGCATTAACTGGTACAAGGAAGCTTCCTTATCTGTGGACTTGCCATCCATGAATTTCAGCATCCAGGAATGGCAAGCCCCCAGTTGTCCCCAATGACAGTGCGGCTACATGCATGTGCCGCCATTGGGGACAGCGGGACTTTCATGCATGGAAGGAAGGGGCTGCTATTTTGGTTTTCACCTCAGAAAAGTATATGGTCCTTATAACACAATACTGTTATAGTGCTATATTCCATTTTAACTGCCATGGCAACATCCTGTGGAATCCTGTGGTTTGTAATTTTGTGAAGCCCAAGAGCTTTGGGCTGAGAATTCTAAATGTCCTTCCCTAAACTGAAAATCCCAGGATTCCAGACAATGTTGCCATGACTGTTAAAGTGGAATATAACTCTATAACAATGTAGTGTGATAAGTACATATATCCTGGTCCAGTCCTAAGTACAATCTAAGCAGAAGAGCCTTTTGAGATGGACTTTGCCCTTCTCGCCCTACTGTCTCCCAGAATCATTTCTGGAACTGTGGATCTGTGTGATAAACTGGAATCTCATTCATTCTACACATCATGATGCTATTTTTGCCAAAGGAACATAGCTCCCTTACATTTGGCCCCTAAAACTAATATGTAATGTTACTTATCTTGATTTACTTCCAAGATCTGCTAAATAACCAATTTCCCCACCAAATCGATGAATAATCTGTGTACTGTTGACACAACTTTGACAATGAAAACTAGAAATAAGTTTTAATGTTGAAACTTCAGAACAAACTCCATTATACACAGATTCAATTTAAAGACTCTTTTTTTTTTTTTGCTTAAAATCTTGACAGGCAGGAAAAAGCTGCGTCTCTTTCAATATCTCCTTGAATCTCTTCATAACCCAGACATGGCAAACTGCATCCAGTGGATAGATGAGTCCAATGGTGTCTTCCAGTTTGTTTCCAAAAACAAGGAGAAATTGGCCGAACTATGGGGGCTACGCAAGGGAAACCGGAAGACTATGACTTACCAGAAAATGGCCAGAGCTCTGAGGAATTATGGAAAAACAGGAGAAATAATTAAAATTCGAAGGAAGTTGACTTACCAGTTTGGGGCTATGATTTTGCAAAAGCTTTCTCCAACAGGCTTTTTTGGGGAAAATGAAATTATTGATCAGTATGTCCAAGATGATGAAGAGTACCAGCATGCAAATGACTGGTTTTCTTATTATTATTACATGTACAAGAAAGGTCATGAACTACAGCAGACTAACATCAGTGCCATCCCATTTTGTCACGGCTCTTAGATTAAGAACTTTAGTATATGCTGCTTTCACACTCGTGCTGAGAAACATATGGCTTCCAGATATGGTTGGACTGTAACTCTCCTAGCCAGCAAAGGGAATGGTGAGAGATAATGGGAGTTATAGTTCAGTGATATCTGGAGGGTAGTATGTGTGCTTAGAATTCCTGTCTTAATTATAAGTTTTAGAGAATGTTAAAGGCACAAATCAAATGTTGAGGCTTCTGGATGTATTTATAGGTAAAATGTGTCAATAATTGCTACAGTCTGGGTCTTCAGTGATTTTCAGTGCTTAATTGATTGTGTGTGTTAAATAAAATATAATTTTGTGTAACATGCATGTTTCAGATTATTTAGTAACCTGTCAAGGAAATCAACACTAGAACTTTTAAAAACCAATTTTCAACATACAAAAATCTACATAATCATATTTCGAAGTTCAAAATTCTCAGAAATATTAGCTTTTAAAAAAAAAAAGTAATAGATGTGATTTTTAAAACAGCAAAAAGTCTAGTAGCACTTACTGTTGATATATTCATGGTTTGCTGAATCAGATAAAGTAGGTTGCAATTTGCTAAAGCTACTAGTCAATAAAACAGAGGCCTAAATTCAACTGCTTGTCCAAGCTAGAGTAGAATGGTAAGTTGACACATAATGTGAATCCTTTCAGGTGTGTTGGGCAGGTGACAGGTATACAGAGCAACCCAAGACAAATTGCTGCCTAAAGAGACATAAGTAAGTCAATGTACAAAGTAAAACTGGCCAGATTGTTTTTGTCCTCAATTTTTGTACCTGAAGTTTAGAACATAAATGCAAAGAAAGGGGGGAGAACAAAAGAGGGCTATTAACTGGGCTGTTGTTATTGTTGTTGTGTGCCTGCCTAGGCATATCTAGTTAATTCGTTGTTGGACTAGGACCTTTGGGGACCAGGGTTTGAATCTTCACTTGGGCAGGCTACATTCTCTTAGCCTCAAAAGAGGGCAATGACAACTTGCCTCTGAACAAATATTACCAAGATAGGGTCACCATACGTCAGAAATGACTTGAAGGCAGACCACAATAGCAATCTAGTCAAAGAGTCAAACCACTACACCACACTGGCTCTCGCTAATGTATATACTGCATCTCTCAAAAGGTTTAGGTTTTTAAAAGCCTGTAAAGTTATGCCATATGACTAGTTAAGCACACTGTAATTAGAGAACAGGCAGATGAACTCACAACACAATTGCCTTAGACTTGTTCTGTGTTGTTGTTGTGTGCATTCAGATCATTTCTGACTTACGGAGAGCCTAAGGGGGACCTATCACAAGGTTTTCTTGGCAAAGTTTTTTCAGGGTGGGGGCGAGTGGTTTGCCATTACCATCCTCTGCGACTGAGAGTGTGACTTGCCCAAGGTCACCCAGTAGGGTTTTTAAAAAATAAAGTTTATTTCAGTAAAAGTAATTACAAATACATAATTTCTCCCTTTCCCCCCACCCACCCACCAATTCCCATGTAAATTTATTATACATCAATACTGTAACTTTATAGCTTACATATGTAAGATTCTCCTTCCTTTTACACTATCCAAATGGTGCAAAATAATTGTTTAATATTAACCACTTCACTTCATTTATGATCTGATGGTCCTTTAAAAAAATTTTTTTGCTTATCGTCATTCTCTTAAGAAACACTAGGTTTTCATGGCTGAGTCAGGATTTGAACCCTGGTTTCCAACGCTGAAAACACTACACCATGGTAGTCTGTTTAGTGCACGCCAATAAAAGATTGTTTAAATTCCCACATAGCAATCATTACTCAATTCCAATAGCTGATATTTGTTCAGATGCAAGTTTTAAGGCTCAGCTTTGAATCCTAACACTCAGCCTCAATATCAATATGTTTGTTACTAAATAAAAGGTTGTATTAATTGTTTTTAAAAATCAGCAAAAATTTTATCATGTAATTTTCATTGATAAAGAATTAGATCCATACATAGATTAGAGCAGAACAATCATTTCAAATTAGCCACGAGTAACTACAATAGTAATGATTTCAATGGGTCTATTCTAAGTACCATAAAGTCTGGACCCAACCCAATGCTTTTGTTCAATTTATATTCATTTCATTTACACATCCAATTATAGTGCATTAGTCGTGAATTTGCCATGACTGGCTCCCGTCAGCTCCTAATATCCAGTACAAAATACAGAAAAAGTTAAGTATACACCTGGACTTCCAGATGATGTTGGATTTCAGCTTTCAGAAGCCCTGGGCAATGCTGAGAGTTATAGTCTAGTAGCAGGGTCACAGGTTGCCTACCTCTGATTTATTCAGATAGTGAGCTTGTCCATCTTTCCCAATATGGGAATAAACACAAGCTATGAGACCTTGTTTTCTAATCAGTTTTGATGTCTGGTTTACAGATAGAAATTTTTTGTCATTGTTTGTTCCCCAGTTGAAAAATGGGTTTCCTGACACTTAGAAAACCTGATCAGGAAAATTAAGAAGGAGATATAAATTTTGTAGTTTCCTCCACACATTTGCACATCCCAAAATATTTGGGTAAATTGTTATTCACAAAAATATGTGTGAGGTCTCTCTCGCTCTCTATGTGAAACTGTTTCCAGGAAATTGCATCTTTGAGCAAAATTAGTGTTTTTCAGCACACACAAAAATAGCAATTTTGCACATGGGTTTCTCGCAATAGTGGCTGGCATCCTGTTCATTTATTACAATATTGCAAGCTGGGTGTACACTCTTGCAACTGCTGGGGATTCACATTTGCAAGCTTTAGTGATTGAATTTGACCCTAAAACCCTACCATTTCAACCGGGCAGCAACTCAGTTTAATACTGAAGGCTGGATGTTTTCGAGGCACTGCATATCAGAATGCTGGGAAATATATCTGCAGCACTCACCTAGTTGTTGGCCACACAGAGCAAAGCAGTTGGAAAGGGGTATTTCCAGATACCTGCTATTGATGGAGTCCATGGTTGCAGCTGCCTGGATTTTACAGTGGGTTTGGGGGGGGTATTTGTGGTTGTGGCAAAGGTGCCATGATTGTAAATGTGAATATCAAACATTTACAAGGTCATACGGCTAGCTTACAACATCATAACTGTCTAATAGAATGCTACCCAGTGGTATTTGGTACAAAAACCATTTTTGTGTGGGTAAAGAACACATTTTGTGCAAAAACCCAACAACCCTCTACCCCATTATTTTCAGAAACACTTGTGGATTTTTTGTGAAAAATAGCTGTGTGTGTTTTCACAAAAAGAAAAATTTTGCACAATAATGTGGGCATCTAGAAAGAATGGTGCTGAGGGGAGTTTTTTGCACAAACATCACACAGTTTTTATGCAGAAATCCCACATGTATTTATGCACAGAATAATTTCTAGAAATGTTTAGGGTTGTGTAAATACCAGGCAAATATTCATTATCTTCCCCCATGAGGAAGAAACTACAGAAGTTATTTACATCTCTTATCTGGTTAATGGGATGGTCACTTTACCTGTGTGTAACCTGGTATAACAGCAACTGAGAATTTACTCTGATTGAATTGCACTATTGCTAAGCTGTCTAAAAACATCTAGGCAGTCTGATCACAGTAAAAAACATATCAGTATAATATGACTTTAATCTTCATGGATTCCCCAAAGAATCCTAGGAAGTGTAGTTTGATTATATCAAGACAGCAATTACACCCATGAAAATGCATGTCAGTAGACTGTGTTATTCATCTTTCACATACTTTTCCCTGTCACCACCTTCTCCATATTACTGTAGCCAAGATTAATAGGCACTGCAGTTTTCAGGGAGAAAAGAAGCTGGGCCATTGGTGGGGAACCTTCATCAGTCTAAAGTTTGAATTAAGTTTCAGTGAAATTCAGAAGGGAACCACATTCCCATGATGGGTAGGACAAAGTCAAATGTCTGGGATCAAAACTATCCATTTCAACCTTGTAGAATAGTAAAGGAGTCAGTGTGGTGTAGTGGTTTCAGCATAGGACTACAGCTGTGGAGACCAGGATTTGAATCTACTCATGGAAACTGACTGGGTGACCTTGGGTGAATCATACACTCTTAGCCCCAGAAAACCCCATGATAGGGTTGCCTTAGGGTTTCCATAAGTCAGAAATAACTTAAAGGCATACAACAGCAACAACAGAATGAGGAAGTCTAAATCAAGACCCTGGGGGAGGTAAATTTGGCCTGAAGTTTACTATCCATGAGGGAGACATTTGAGTCCACAGTGTACTCAGGCCAGCATTCAGCAGCTCCTTTCTATCCTTCCTTTCAATGGTGGAATCCATAACAGTAGGGGAGTGAATTCATTATTGGTTTTACTTTGAACTTTAAAGGAGCAATCCAGTGGCATTTCTCCAGTTGGTGTCACCTGGTGTGGGTGTTTGGAAGGGGCTGGAGGGTAGCAGTGGCAGCTGACTGCTTCACTCTCCTGCTGCCAAGTCAGCTACCCATCACCTGCCCCTTGGCTGGCCACCCATGAATCAGCCTGTTTAGAGTCTGGCACAGCTGGCAGGGCAGACTCTGGATGGTCCCATATAGAGTCTAGTGTCGCTGTTCACCCATTTAAGGTCTGGCATGGCTGCTTGCCCAGCAGTAGCACCAGACCCTAAATGGAAGGCATAGGTGCCCCATAGCAGCAACAAAATATGCTTTATCAACTGTCTCCTGCAGGAAGAAAACTGAAGCACTATGATATCATGCGACAAGGCATGGGGAAAGCCAATACTCTCTAGCTCCATTTTCACTTTGTTTTCTCATGCAATTACACTGAAGATTGAAGACTGGGGCTTTTGGATGTCTCCTATTCATAACTTCACAATATGTCAACGCTGACATGATAGCAAATAACAACAACAGGTACCCTTGTACATACACTGTGTGCAATGGAGTAGCAATGATGATTGTGCAACTCCTAACATGGATGTCAGAAGATTTATTGTGCTGTGTGTCCTTTAACTCATGCCTGAAACTTTAGAATAAATGTTAGGCCCCACTATGCCACTGGGTGATCTTAGGCAAGTCGTATACTCTCAGCCTCAGTGGCAAATGGTAAACCTCCTGTGAACAAATCTTGCCAAGAAAACCCCATGACCTTAGGGTTGGAAACAACTTGAAGGCATACAACAATAAAATAGCCAGTGTAGTGACTAGTATGATTTAGGATAATCTGAGTTTCTATTATTGCTGTTATGTTGGTCAATACCACAAGATGGTGGTATAAGTTCAAGCTAATGTGATTTTATTTTGCTCTAAAAGACTAGACTTGACAAAAACATGGATGTACCTATGTGTTTAATTTGCAGGAGTTTAGAAATTCTGCTGGGATAGGGGATGGCAGGAGAATTCATCCATTTTCTTCTCTACTGCAGTGTGGAAGAAATCCTTTTTTGAATTTTCATTGGGAAGAAATCTCTCATGGCCATCAGTTGTGAATTACCCTCCTGTGCAAATATTATTTTCTTTCTTCCTTCCTTCCTTCTCTTCCTACCTTTCAACTACTTCCAGACTGGCTGTCTGAAATGTACACAATAAAAATACAGTAGTGTTACATCACTTTAACTATTGTGGATTCACCAAAGAATCGTGGGAACTATAATTTTGAAACCAGCCTCCTCGGGTGTCCTTGATATCAGTTTCACAGCAGTGAAGTGATGACATCCTAAAAGTGTCCTCTGCTTGCTTAGTACTTATTAAACCTATTTTTAAAGGACCAGAGATAGCCAAGCCATTCTCCCCCTGTCCAGTCAGTCCCTTATAATTTGCAGACTTGGAGTCCACAGTCTTGCTTTTCGTGGTGGCAAGGTAGGGAGGAATTAAAATGGTGTGTGCACCCATGGGGTGTGCACACAGCCACCCATAAGAAATTTGAATATATGTGAATTTCCATTTTCACAAAAATGGAGGGATATGTTTAACTCATTTGTGCAGAGCGAAGAAGTAAACATTTTAAACATATGACACTTCAAGACCTCTAATTTCTTTTTAAAAAATATTTTTATTGCTTTTCAAATGTAATTACACATTCATCTAACTACTTACAAACATATTTGATTCTATTCCTATTATTAACTATATAGATTCCTATCTACTACAACATTTGTACTCTCTCCCCCTGACTTCCTCCTCCCATTATATTTCTAAATCTTCCTTCTATTGGCTTTCTTAAATCGTACCATATTTACTTAGCACATATAATAACATTTAATTTGTGTATTAAGATTAATCTCTCTATAGCCTACCCTATCTTCTAAATGTCCCTTCACATTTCTCCTTCTATAAAGAAAAAACTATCTATTTCTTATCTTCCATCATTAAAAACATTAAAAAATATCACACCTATCGTCTAATTGGAGAAATTTTATCTAAATCACTATATTATACCCATTGCTCCTTTATATATGTAGTTACTGCTAACCATTCTATATCCAGTTTTCCCAAAGAGTGATTTTTTTAATTTTTGTGTCAGTTTATCCATTTCTAGCATATCCAATAGATTACTTTTCCATTTGTCCATCTCTGGTATTTCAGGTTTCCTCCACTTTTGCATATATAAAATTCTTGCAATGGTTATCATATAAAATAATACTTTCTCAAACCTTCTTTCAGCTTCTCCATCTAAAACTCCTAATAGGAAAAATTTCCGGTTTGAAATCTAATTTTATTTTCAATATATAGTTAATTAGCCTATTAATATTTCTCCAGTATTCCCTAGCTAACTCACAACTCCACCAGTTAATAAATGTCCCTTTTTTTAATACCACATTTCCACATTTATTATTCTTAGGGGCTTTGCACACCAGCCTAAAGGGCCAGTCTGGGGGTGGAGTTGGGGTAGGGCAGCCGCTCCACCCTAACCCCATCCTGACACTGCACACCCATTCGCATGGCACGTGGCATCAGGATGCCCTCTTGGCACAGCGTGCGCACACATGCATCAAAAGGACATGAAAAAGCCACTGCCATGGCTGAAAGGCTGGCCTTTTGCTGCCCCTAAAAGGAATGGCATTTTGCCGTTCTTTTGGGGACAGCAAAAGGGAGGATTGGGGCCATGGGGTGTAGTTGCTGCAGCCCTGATCCGCCACTCCCTGGGGTGGCTATGTGCTGCCCCAAAAGGTAGGTCTGCAAAGCCCCTTAGTTTTGTAAATTATAACAATTATAATTATGGGGTTCCATAATTTCTTAAATAAATTTGAACCATATCTGTATAAAGCAAGGGTGGGGGATATATGGATTGTGGGTCAAGGTGGCCTCTATCTGCTTTTTTGCAGTGCTCAGTGCCATCCTGTCTTCACAGCTAATAAGTGCTAATTGCCTTATTCCAAAGTTACATTGTGTAGGGAGAGATCTACAGCTGCTCTGCTGTCAAGATCTGGGCACAGGATGGTACTGGGAGAAATGAAAATGCAACAATTTGCCTTGGAAACAAGGAGTGCAGGGTCAGCGTACCTTGCTTATAAGATGGTTAGCCCTTGGAGAGACGTTTGGGAACACTCCATACTGTAACAATTAATTGCAGTTCCTCCTTGCAAGACCATTATTTTTCACATAAGGAAAAAAGCAGCCTTATTAGACTTTATGCATGGAACAACCTCTGTTAATAGAATGGATTAGAAGATGAACCTTAGTGTGACTGAACCATATTAGCAAGATGCCAACAGCGTGCAGAGTGTAAATTGGTGGGTGGAAAAACAGATGCCTTTGAACATTCCAGAGTCACATAACACAAGCCACAGAAACCTAAGAACAATAAAGAAGTGAGGAAAAAGAAAATTGACAAGTCTCAGTGAGAGTGACTTGTAGAATCATTCTCCTATGAACCAGCCTTTCCTTTATTTCTGAAGTTCAGAAGTAAAGGTGGATCCCTATGTAGCCAACAGAGTACACCAACCCCCTTTCCAAGGAACTATAAGTACTTATAAGATAAATCACAAGATAAATCT
>CM034708.1:192663258-192674793 GCA_020142125.1 Phrynosoma platyrhinos | reverse complement strand
ACACATGCTCCTTCTGTCTCCTCCTAATTCCTATATTTGACAAGGTTCTTCCTCAGATGCAGACAATGTGAGAAAAGTAACTATGAAGACCACCTATATGTTTCACCAAGAAACTCCTCTGACCATGTTACATGTTGTTTAATTTCTGCTGTGTTTTCCCTGGAATCCAGACATCAGCTCATTAAAGGTTGCTTTGCAGATGAATGAGAAAAGCAACACCTAATCAGTTGCCAGCAGGTGCTACTGTTACAACTGGGCCATCAGCAAACACAAAATACTCAAGGTAAACTTTAGTGTAACATTAAGCTTAGCTGACACATTTTCAACTCATCTAATGGCAGGGTAGTAGGAGGTGAGGAGTGGAGCTGCATGAGAGATAATGTGAACTACTCCTGTGTGCCTGTTAGAGAAAAGCAGGAAGCTTCATACAATACTAGAAAGAATTATGGGATCTATTCTGTCATCAAGCCATCTCACAAATTCACAATCATGAGTGTATTAAATAATTATTATTTTGCTATTGCTTTTATGTTACTTGGACAATTGCCATATTTGATTGAATGATGACTATGACAATGATGATGATGGTTTTAATGTAATATACAGTTGGCCCTCCATATTTATGGCTTTAACTTTTGCAGATTTGATTATTCACTGATTTTATTAATATTTCTCTCTAGGACTCTAGGTCCTCCAGCTTGACTCTATGATCAATGTCTGCCAGAAGTCATGCTGGAGGATCCAGAGATTCCTAGTCAGAACACTTCTCTAGGCATTTGTAGGTCCTCCAGTGCAAATCTATGGTCACCTTTAACCAAAAGTCACACTGAAGGACATAGAGATTTCTAGGGAGAACACTCCACTAGGATTTTGTAGGTCCTCCAGCACAATTCTATGGTCAACTACTGGCAGATGTTAGCCACAGACTTACACTGTAGGACCTACAGATTCCCAGAGAGGTCTTCTCTCAAGTTTTAAAAAATAATGGTTTTCTTTTTTGCAGTATCCCACTTTCATGGCAGTCCTGTCCCCCTAATCCCAGTGAATGTGGAGGGCCCACTGTATTGTATTTTCATTGTTTTGTAAAAACATACTTGCAAGTAGTCAAAATTAATAATGACCTACCTGCCTGTTGAGCCCCTACACACACACCTTAAAAATGGTTCCTGGATCCCTGGCCCCCAGAAATATTTGTGACTGTGAATGGCAAGAATATGGAAAGGTAGCTGAAGTGCAAAGATATATAACATCAAGTCAGAATAGTATTTCTGATTTCTCTGTATTACTGTGAGAGATGGACAGTTTACAGGTCAGAAAATTCATTTGAATTGTGTGCTGGAGAATAGCTCTACTGATAAGTTGGACTGTCAAAAAGAGAAATAAACGAGTCCAAGAGCAAAGCAAGCCCAAACTCTCATTAGAAGCCAAGATGATTAAAGTTAGGCTATTGTAATTTGAACATCTCATGATACAATATGACTTACTGAAAAAGATGATCATGGTTGGTTAAGTGGAAGTCAGTAGGAAAAGAAGATCACATTACAGACATTGATTAAATCAAGGAAGATGTAACCCTGAGTTTGCAAGACCTGAGCAGGGCTGTAGATGACTGAAACTCTTAGAAGGCAGTCATTTATAGTGCTGCCATAAGTCAAAGCTGACTTGATTGCAAAGAAACAACACCAAATATTTCCCAAGAAGGATTTTAAGGGCTGAAGGTTGGGAGTGGCCAAAATCTCTAGGACACAGATCACTGGAGGACCCAGACCTATGGGGACCTGGCAAACAAATAAATTACAAAATAAATGTGGCTTTCTCAACAGAGTAGACATCAGACAGTGGCTATAATTCTGTTATTAAATTTAGTAAAGGGTCTTGATTGTGTGACTTGATCCTGCATCAGTCCCAGTTCTCAGAGGCCATGTTTACTGTTCATGGAATCTGGAGTGGACGTGCTTAGAGATTTGAAGAGGGGACGGGAAGGAGATCTCTTTGTCTTTCATTTGTGACCTTTCCATTCCCCCCTCCATATTTTTTGTAACTATGGAAAATCTGCTAAGAAGGGAAAGAGGGAATAATTACACACTGGATCTTTTTTTATTGGAATGTTGATTTTGCTGAACTTATTTTTCTAATAAACAAGACATAGAAATGAAGCTGGAAATTTTGAAGATAATTTAGAGAGCATAAAGACACATGAAAACAGGAATGGGTGTGGGCTGGGAGACATGGAGAACAGAGGATTGTGGTCCTTGATAACTTGTGATACATTTTTGTGACAGTGCATGTGTGTATGCATCCATCTCAATGGCCTCTACAGTATAGAGAAGGAGTCTCTGGCCCTCCATGTATTATGGTCTACAATGTCCATCAATCCTACCTAGAAAGGCCAATGCTAGGAGATTATGGCAACTGTAGTCCAAAACAGCTGGAGGCCAAAGGTTCCATATCAGTGGAACAAGGGTCCACAAAGTCAAAATGGCATTACTTTTTTATTTGCAGAGACAATGATGACAGCTGTCCCCCTCCTCAGGCTTGCCAGTTTACCAGTATTTTAGAAGCAATTGTAACAGCTATTGATTTGCATACCAATAATACACTGTTCTAAGTTACTCTGTTGGAAACTGTATTTAGCAGGTCACTTGGTTTTGAATGAACAATTAAGACACATTAGCTTTACAAAATACCTGCTTCTTGTGAAGATGACAACTGCTAAAACTGGTTTATCAATATGGATCAACACAACTGCCTTAACTTCTGGGTCCTCTTTCCTGATGTGGATTTCAGTATGATGACAAGGAGCACTTGTACTGTTATGAGAAGCATGGTGAGAAGAGAAGAAAGCTAAAGCAATCTTTTCCATAGTAGTGGCCTAGTTAAATAGTTAGATAGTTTTTATCTGACATGCAAGAAGAACCAAAGGGCTATGCCCTGCCTAGCATAGTGCTGGATTAGCAGGTGCACATGCTACCATGATTTGCATCACCATATTTAATTCAGTATTACAGCAGCAGGCTGCAAAATTTAAAAGCCATAATTTGTGTTGCAACAAACTCATGCCCTCTGCCACTTGATCACACTCAACTTACCAAAGCGTACCGCTCTCCACCTCATCCCTGCTAGGGGTTACATACTTCCCCTAGAACAGGCATCTTGTCCCAAGTATCTGATGCCAACATAGCTGCAATTCCGGATGAGCTCCCACTTCATGGAACACCTGCCACTAGAGCTCAAATGGATGACGTCAACAGCTTATTGGAACACGCCTGAACTATAAAACTATTGCCTGTGTAGATCTGCTCAGGGAAATCTATAACTTATTACTGAGCTTTGGAGAACTACTTTTTGAGATTACAGGGATTCTGTAAATTTTAATCCCAAAAAGTGACCTTTCCAAGATCTTAGTTTTAGTATTGTTCAGGGAGTAGGAAAATTCTTCAATGTTGTTTTTAAATTACTCCAATATTACAATCTGAAGGACATAATAGATATTTCTAGTCTAATCAGGGAACTGTGGTCAGTTGGAAGATATATGCAATATGAATAATTTAGTGTGTCAAATATTTGGAAGACAAATATTTGATTTGATAGCTAACAGCAGGATCTTATTCAGAGCTACTCACAGACAAATCCTGCTTGCTTCAAGTATGGTTTACCCCCAGATAAGCATATGTAGCAGAGGTGGGACTCACATAGCCCTCCAGTGTCTTTGAACTGTTACTCCAAGTGTTTCCTATCACTGACTATGCTGGTTTAAGGATTTACAGTTCAACAGCTTCAGGAGAGCTAGATGATTCTAACTTTCAACAGCTTCAGGAGAGCTAGATGATTCTAACATTCCCTGATGTGTATATGTTACTATGGACTTCTAGGATTTGTAGTTTTGTGAGCTATTTAACGTTCTCTATCAGAGAGTTCTGGTGCCAGAACAACAACAACAACAACACAGGATTCCATATCATTGAGCCATAGCAGTTTAAGCAGTGTCAAGCTGCATTAGTTCTGAAGGGCAGCATCATTTTACAAGCAGAGGAGATAGTGGGACAACAGAGGATTACCAGGGGCCACCCCTTCCAAAGTGGGACAGTTGGAGAGTATGGAATTCAAACCTTGGTCTCTCTGAGTCCCAGTCTAGCACCCAAACCATTACACCAGGGGTAGGCAACCTAAGGCCCGGGGGCCGGATGCGGCCCCCCGAGGCCTTTTGACCAGCCCCAGGCCGGTCCTGCCGCCACTGCCGCCACCGCCTGCCATGATGATATTGATTAATGTTGTTATTACTTGTTATTGGGGTTTTCTTGGTAAAATCTCCACAGGGATTTTGCCATGGCTTTTCTGGGGCTGAGAGAGTGTGCATGCATATTTTTAATTTTTTTAAAAAAAATTTAAATTATTTATTTATTTATTTATTTATGGTGCTTCGGCCCCCCAATTGTCTGAGGGACAGCAACCCAGCCCCCGGCTCAAAAAGGTTGCCTACCCCTGCGTTACACCATACTTTCTCTCTATGTATACCAGCTTAATAACACTGCTATCTCAGGTCCCTTTATAGTGTTCATATCTAGGACAAAGAGAGCTATGGATTGCTTTTTCCTGAGCTTGACCCAATGTTCTCCCTCTAGCATGAGGATGAATAACAGGTATTCTTGGGGCCATATGTGTCCCCCGCAGGCTAATTTTGCAGATTACACACATTACCCTTTTCTGGTCAAGAAGAGATTAAATGGCTTCTTCCAAAAGTTTCTAGTGGTGGCAATCACCTTTTAAATAAAGGGCAGACTCCCCTAGTCTATTTAAATTTTGAACAACAATTAGTTTTTCAAAATCAGAAATGGGCTTCTGTGCTCCCCCTCCCATGTTTTGGCATATGTTGGCATCTGTATGACCTTCGACTAGAGGATGCTAGAAGTAGAAAATTGGTTGCTTGACCCAATGCAGTTGCCTAGCAGCCACCCATGATCTCTGGGCAATCTCACTGGAGGATATGGATATACCCTAAGAAGTGGAAGGGTCTGATTCTGTAACAGGATGCCTAAATCACCTCTTTAATTGAATATGAGTTCTATGCTGAGTTATATATATATACAGTTGGCCCTCCTTCGCTACAGATTTTTTTTATCCACAGATTCAAGCATCCACAGCTTGAAAATAATTAATATATATAAAGGTAAAGGTATTCCCCATTGACAAGGTTGTCAAGTCATGTCTGACCATAAGGGGCAGTGCTCATCTCTGTTATTAAGCTGAAAAGCCAGTGTTGTCAGAGACTACTCTGTGCTCATGTGGCCAGCATGATTGTACAGAAGACTGTGTATCTTCCCACCCAAGTGGTACCTATTTATCTACTTGCATTTGCATGCTTTCGAACTGCTAGGTTGGCAGAAGTTGGGACTAGTGACAGGAGCTCACCCATGCAGCAACCAGGCCTCAAACTGCCAACCTGACAATCTTGCAATCAACAGAGTCAGCACCTTAACCACTTAAGCCACTGCGTCCCATATATATATATATATATATATATATATATATATATATATATATATATTCCAAAAAGCAAAACTTGCTGTTTGCCATTTTATATAAGGGATACCATTTACTATGCCATTGTATATAATGGGACTTGAGCATCCACGGATTTTGGTATCCACAGGGGGTCCTGGAACCAAACCCCAGCAGATATCAAGGGTCCACTGTACTCCCACTTGAGGGTATAGCTGTGTTGAGATAAGGGGATTGGCCCCCAAATAAATACAATGGGACCTCAGTATCTGTGGGGAATCTGTTCAGGAACCTTCCCCTCCCCATGGATACCAAAACAGATGCTCAAGTTCTGCTGTCCCCAATGGTGGTTAATGCATGTAGCCACGCTGTCATTAGGGACAAAGGGACTTCAGGTGAAGTCCTGTTGTCCCTAATGGCACTGTGGCCACATGCACATGGCACCACTATGAGCAATGGGGCTGCCACATGCATGCACCACTACAGGATAATGCAGGCTTGCCATCTGCAGATGCTCAAGTCCATGGTTGGGAAGTCTGCAGATACCAAAATCCCACTGTATTTTGCTCCCTATGAAATTTTCCTTCAGTCCCTAAATTTCTAGCCTTGCAGTAATGTGAAATTTCAGTCAAGCATTTAGAAATATAATAGTTTAGGGATCTGACCAACAAGCCAAAGGCTGATTGTTACACAGCTGAAAGCCAGCAGCTAATGAGCAAGCAAAGTAACAGAGCAGCTTACAGTTCAGCACTTATGTTACTTTATTAAATATAAGTCGTAAGTCCCAAACAGAGTTCAGCAATATCCAAGTCAGGTAAATGGCATCCACAGTCAACAAACACAGCCCAGGCCAAGCATAGAATTTAGGAATATGCCAAGGAGCCATGTAATTCAGATAATCTCCAACAACTCCTGCAGGGCAGGGCTGGGAATTTATAAATTAGGAGTTCAATGTAGCTGCTGCTTAATTAATAGCTGCTTCCTATTAATCTTGTGAGACCTCCTCAAGCATTCCTTTTGTTTTCTCCACTTGGCAAAGGTAGGTAGGGGTAAGTTGTCTTCTGTATCTGAATGGGCAGCACTCTTTGCCAGAGCTGGACCGCACTCTGGTCTGTCTTTAGAAATGTGGCTCTGGAATCTCCTGCTCTGGCTCCACAGTAGGTCATAGCAGGTCCACTGCTTCAGTCTCTGAGTCCATATCCATGTTCTGGAACCAGGGCATGCCACAAGGATAATGACCAAGGGAATAGGAACCCAGCAAGAGATCTAGGCATGAATGACTTTTAGTGTTTCACTCTCTACAACAGGGGTAGGCAACTTTTGCCCACCTCGGTCCGGTCCGCTGGCCCGGAGCTCTTCCGCGGGTCGAGGGGGGGGGTAAATGGCACTGTGCACGCACGCTCGCTCGCGTATGCACAGTACTTCTGGGTACTGCACATGCGCGAGCGAGTCATGGCCGCCATTTTTGTTTTCCAAAATGGTGGTCACGACTTGTTTGTGCATGCACAGTACTCCGGCGCATGTGTGAACGAGTCGCGGCTGCCATTTTGGAAAACAAAATGGCGGCCGTGACTCATTTGCACATGCGCAGTACTCCGCCGCATGTGTGAACGAGTCACGGCTGCCATTTTGGAAAACAAAATGGCAGCCGTGGCTTGCATGGGGTGGCGCCTATGGCGGCGGCGGCAGGACTGGGCTTGGGCTGGTCCAAAGGCCTCGCGGGGCCAAGGCCGGCCTGTGGGCCGTAGGTTGCCGACCCCTGCTCTATAATGCTAGAAATTTGGGGACTCAAGGAAAATTATATTTGCTTTTTCTATGTGCCTTTGTGTCCATGCTGACTTACGGCAGATTTATTCCAAGGTTTGGCATTGCCACCCTCTTAAGCTGAAACAGAACAACTTGGAGAGAGGGTCACACTAGGTTTCCATGGCTGAGCAGAAATTCAAACACTGGTCTCATTCAACCCTTCAATCTACTACTCATTTGGTAGGACATAATTCTTAGTGGGAATGCCATCAGTTACAACGCATAGATAAACCCTGATCCCATTTGTGGTAAGACTGAGGGGAAACCTCTTCAGGATAAATTGATGTTCATGTTATCTGATCAGAGCTGAAATGTTATGTTTACATTGGCCAGATTCATGGTATTGGTACTGAAAAACCATTCTAAAGTGTGTGAAATTTAAATACAGATATATCTTCAGGTGAATAAGGTTTCCTCTTTGTATCAGATTATGTTTTACTTTATTTTATCTTACATGTTTTCTTTTATACCCTGTTGTCTGCCTGTAAATGTATATATCTGCTTATTTTATAATTATTAGGTTTTATGTTATCTCTCGTCTCTATCTCTGCCTGAAAATTCAGTAGCTGTGGATCATGTGTGATGGCACTTTGCTAAAATACAATACAATACAATATCCCTTCCTTTACAGTAATGGGTCGTAAATTTAAAATTGATCTTTTAAAATAAAACATAAATCAAGCTATAAGGAACAAGTTATCTGAGGAGAGCAACTTGAGACTAGTAATACCTTAGTAAAGGCAAGGCAAAGCTGCCACATTTGTTCAGACACTTGTGGATTCAAATGAGTGATGAAAACTTAGGAATGTGCTTCACATTTCTAAACTCCCTATTGCCTATCAGATTATTTCTCCCCTGTTCCAAGAACCCTTTTTCTTTCCTCTGCTCTCATACTGTATATATGTGATTACAACAGTCATCAGATTTTGACTTTGAAGACTTATTTCATTTTTAAAAAACTTATTATAATGTCAAAACATCAAAACAAAACCCATAGCTACACCTTCTGGCAAATGGAATACATTTGACACCCCTTTGCTGAAATGACAATCCAAAAAGTAACTTTTCCAGGCTCTGTTGAAAACCACAAGCATTCCACATGGAATACATATAGGGCAGGGGTAGGCAACCTTTCCCCTTTAAGGGCCGAGGGACTTCAGCTCCCAGAAGCCTCAGCCATGTTGGCCAATAGTCCCATATTGGCCAATAGCTCCTGGGATTCTGGGAACTGAAGTCCCTCAGCCCTTAAAGGGGAAAGGTTGCCTACCCCTGATATAGGGTATGGATGGCCACCACAACTGGATGTGACATGAAGGAGATGCTTTCCCTTCTACTCCTCTACTGGGGGGTTCAGGAATCTCCAGGATTATGTAGAATAATGGGCCGAAAGACCTGCCAGCTGAGTGCGGGCTCCATGCCTCTCAGTCCATGCCCCTCTCACCCTGCTTCAATTAATATTATTCATTTTGTTCTCTTCTGTCTCATGACCACAAAGCTGAGGGAGAAGAAATGAGAATAGCAGGATGCAAATCTGTGTCTCCTCCCTACCCCTCTGCTCTGGGTTGGTCTACCATCCAATAGAGTGGGACAATTGTCTCAGGTGTCAAATGCTGGGAGGTAGAAGGAAGGTGGCCACTCTAAGCTTCCTTAGTGGAGGAGGCTGTTGCTCCATTTTCAGCTCCATAGAAGGATTTAACTGCCAAGCCAGTCATCTTTTGTACCTGGAATGGAAAAGGAAGCAATATGTCACAGGCCAATCTTGCTCTCATTGCATGAAGAGTCACAGCTGTACCTCTGCTCTCCTCAAAACTTGGAACACCTCTTTTTTTCACAACTGGGAAAACTGGCTGTATTGACTAAGGGATTTTAGAATCTGCAGTCCAAAAAAAAAAAAAAAAAAAGGAACTTTTCCTCAGCTCTGACCCTACCCACAGCTGTAGTACAGACTCAGATAGTTTCTGGGTTTTGAATGAAGTAATGAGGATTTCTGCAGGAGACAGGTTCCCTGCAGCTGCTTTGTCACTTCTCTGTTTTGCATAGCTCTGTATCATATCCCCCTTGGATTTCAGTTTAATTCAGGGAATCTCTGAAGCTAGCACTGGCATGTGCAGTTTGACTCAGGCTACAGCACCTGAAGCTTTATACTTTCCCTGAAAGGTATCCCCTTTTCAGATATTATTTTTTAAATGGGCATATATTTCTTAGGGATTTTTTCCCATTCTACCAGATAACATTATGTGAAGTACAAGAACATGCAGGTGCATCCACAAAGCACCAAAAGACTTAAAATCCCTTTTTAAAAATCCAAAAAGCAAATTTTGCTTTTGTTATTTTATATAAGGGACACTATTTTACTATGGAGATGCAGTGGCTTAGTGGTTAAGATGCCAATTCTGACAATCAGAAGACTGGAAGGTTGGCAGTTCGAGGCCCAAGTGCTGTGTGATAGGATGAGCTCCTGTCACTAGTCCCACCTTCTGTCAACCTAGCAATCAAAAGCATGCAAATGCAAGTAGATAAATAGGTACAACTTCTCAGTGGGAAGGTAACAGCATTTGGTGCAATCATTCTGACTACATGACCGCAGAGTAGTCTCTGACAACGCTGGCTCTTTGGCTTAGTAACTGAGGTGAGCACTGCTCCCCACAGTCGGTTACAACTAGACATTCATTTCAAGGAACTACCTTTACCTTTTTCCTAAATTTTACTATGCCATTATATATAATGGGATTTGAGCATCCATGGATTTTGGTATCCTCAGAGGGTCCTAGAACCAAATTCCAGGAGACACCAAAGGCCCACTGTACTATAACTATGTAATGTACATATACTCTTGGCAAGATGCCTTTTGCCAATATATGTATGTGGCATTCAATAGCCACATACACACTCTTCCCTGTCCTTCTCCAAACTTGCCCAATGGTTGGAAAAAATGCTGAAGGCAGGAGAAGCCTGCAGAATGTGCTTTAGGCTCTCCCTGTGTGAACATCCCTCTTCCTGTGAAAATGCCCCTGCAAGTTAGTGTGGATATGAGACCTTCCCTCAGCTTCTGGCCAGCCTTACGGAGGAGCTGGTGTAGGCTACAACAGTGTATCGGTGGGTGTCATTTCCCACATGACAGGTCTGAGTAATTGCAGTCATATGGACAGAAATCACAATCATACAGACAGGGCTAAAGTTTCTAATTGAGGTGGGCAGGAGTATGTTAGCTGGCACAGATTGGCCTGATTTCAGTGAAAGGGTTGACACAATTGTTTATAAAGGGCAAATGTGCAACCTTGAACATAAACTAAGCTTTGCAACAGTAAGTATTATCATCATTACCATTACTTTTTACCATAGCATTTTGCTACCAGAGAAGAGATAATATTCATTATACATTACATGAGAACTTGAAGGCCTGAATCAGAAACTAGAAAATTACATTTTGTTTGCTAATTGCTATGTTGGCTAGACGATTCTGGCAATTGTAGTCCAAAATATAACTTTTCCAGGCATTGGCCAAAAATAGAAGTGGCTAGTCCAATTAGAGAATAGCTTCACTAGGCTAGAAACATATAGGGTTGCCAGCTTTTGAACCTCTGGCTTTAAAATCAATTTGATGTGCAGCAGTTATCAGGTGGTCAGGTTTATCTCCATGTGGTGAAAAATCACCTCCAGCTGATTTCTCCATATCATTCCTCTTTTACAGGACAGGATGATATTCTGCTGACACTTCCAGTTGGTAGCTGTAATAAGACAGCATTAAGGTACTTGCTTGCTTAAACATGTATTCAAGACTCCTACATTGTACATACTCATTGTCAGTGATGAACTTTTACCTTCGTCCAGTTCAGTGACTTATTAGAATCATAGAATCATAGAGTTGGAAGAGATCCCAAAGGCCATCCAGTCCAACCCCCTGCCATGCAGGAACACACAATATCACAAAATGTACAAAAATACACAATATTGGAGGGTATTCAAAAATACAGTACTTAGGGACTGAATACAGAGAACCACTAATTCCACAGGCAAGTAAGCATCCAACTAGTGTTCTTCAAATGGTAAATCATTCCCTTCATGCATATGCAAATAATTTGTGGGAACTGGTCTTCACATTTAAAAAAGCCAAAATTACAGAAGAAGAAAAAACAGAAGAAGAGCTATGGTAGATCAGACCAGTCTGTGCTCACTCCAGGTCTGATGGGATAATAATAATAATAATAATAATAATAATAATAATAATAA
>CM034708.1:192645467-192663158 GCA_020142125.1 Phrynosoma platyrhinos | reverse complement strand
TCCCACACTGTTGGCATGTGTATGGTTTCTCTCCTGTGTGGACCATCTCGTGTCTGCCAAGTTGTGATTTGTCTGCAAAACATTTCCCACAGTGATGGCAATTGTATAGTTTCTCTCCTGTATGGACTCTCTGATGAGTCACAAGGGCAGACTTTTGAGCAAAATATTTTCCACACTGCTGGCAATTGTATGGTTTCTCTCCTGTATGGACTCTCTGATGCCTCACAAGGCGAGACTTGACAGCAAAATATTTTCCACACTGTTGGCATTTGTATGGTGTCTTTCTTGTGTGAACTCTCTGATGAGCCACTAGGGGTGACTTCTGATTAAAACATTTCCCACACTGTTGACATTTGTATGGTTTCTCTCCGGTGTGGACTCTCTGATGTTTCAGGAGGTCTGACTTTCGAGCAAAGTGTTTTTCACACTGCTGGCATTTGTATGGTTTCTCTTCTGTGTGGACTCTTTGATGATTCAAAAAATTTCCCAGGTAGGACACATTGTCATAGTTTTCCATCATGACCTTCTCATACAAAGACCTTTGGTTCTGATCCAGCAGGTTCCATTCCTCCTCTGTGAAAAAAACAGCCACATCCCGAAAGGCCACTGTCTCCAGCCTTCCCCCTCGACCTCCTTCCCTCCCTATAAGGATGGCCTTATAGCATCTGGAAACAACAGATTTAGGGTGCTGTCTAAGCAACAAAAGACAACAAAGTTTTAGTTGTTTAGTTTGTTGTAGCTGTATTTTTATTGCATTGCTGGAGTGGAACTCCAGTCCCTCTTGGAAGATGTTGGCAACTGTTGCCAGGTACAAGACAATGTAAGCAGCAGCTGCTGAAATCCTCTCTTCCACATAACTGGAGTACAGAAGCCTTGTCCTTTTTTTCACTTGGTGACCCTAGATGCAGACTTGAAGGCAATAGTTGCATCTGTACACCCATGCATCCACACATGTATTTCACAGAAACTGGTATTCAGGTGTTGTTACTGTGTGCCTTCAAGTTGTTTCCGACTTATGGTGAATCTATCATGGGGTTTTCTTGGCAAGTTTCTTCAGAGGGGATTTCCCATTGCCATTCCAAGAGTCTAAGGACCTTATCACACGGGGTCTAAAGCAGAGTTAATCCAAAGGGTACCTGTAGCTAAAACGTATTATTTCCCCGTGTTTACACACAACGTTGCACCGAAACTCGACAGAACCCGAAGCTAATCCGTAGCGAATGGAGAGCTTTTGACATTCGGTTTTTTGAGGAAGTACAAGTGAGCCTCCGGAATAGCTTCGCAATAGCCGCGCAGGCGAAATGCTTATGATCACGCAATGCGTGTTGTGAAGCCTTTCCCCGCCCCGACCCATGGTTCCCCGTGCCGCTTCCCATGGATCCGTGGGGAAGCATCTTATGGCGCGCCCTTCCTGTTTGGATCGGGCAACAAACGGGACCGGAAAACATGGTCCTCTCTGGAAATTTATGGGATTTTGGAACTTGTGTGTGCACGGAGGATACGTTTCCAGGATCCGTGTCCCAGGAACAGCAATAAATGCGATATGACGGTAATTGCGTGTGGTGGGCATTTACAGCTCTTTCAGTTCATTTCGGTATAGAACTGAATTTACTCTTATTTTGGTTACTTTTCGCTTCGTGGCCAGGGTGTGATAAGGTCCTAAGAGAGTGTGACTTGTCCAAGGTCATCCAGTGGGTTTGCATGGTCAAGCCAGGATTTGAATCCTGGCCTCCAGAGTCATAGTCTCACACTCAAACCACTACACCACACTGGTGCCTCTGAATGTGAGGGTTCCACATGGTCTTTATTAGCGGCACTGCAATTTAATTTCTTCAAAGAACATTTGCTCCTCTTTCTTATTCAGGTATTTGCTACAATGTCACCTTCACCATATTATCCTGGCAATGACTTTCATTATTCCTGAACTAGAGCCAAGTCCATGTCTGGTGCGCATTGCTTTTATGATCCAAAGTGCTCACACGCAATAGAGGGAACAAAAAAGAAATCCACCCCCACCCCCCAACAAGACTTCAGATTACAGTTTGGCTGGATCTCTACAAAACATTTTTCATGGAAACCCTTTGAAGCTTTTCAGTTGCTGATCTGCCAGATTTATTCCATGAAAGTTAGCACGTCCAGCTTTAAGATTGATATATCCATGTTTCACTTTGTAATCTAACCTGTATCACTCTTTCTTTATCCTGCTTGGAGAAGGAAGACATGATCAGAACAGTGAAATAGATATATGTGGAGGGCAAATTATATAATTGTGTGCTCCCCCATATTTTAAAAAAGGCAACAACCATCATTGTAACATTTCAGGGCAAAGCAAAGGCATGGTTAGTACTTTTAGATTATGGACATAATAGTCTCATAAATGTCATCTCAGCTAAGATTAAAATGTACATTGATTTGCTTACATCAAAATGTGATAGGTCAGTCCTGCTGATGCATTTGTGTGTGTGGCAGGGGGTTCAATTCTGCTGAATGGGTCCCTGGACTTCTTACCCAAAGTCCTGTTCTAATGGCACTACTGGAGAAAAGGGTATAACTCTCTCTATAGGCTTAAATCTAATTGCTAGCTCCAACTAGTAATCAACTGGCTTCAAATAATACTTATATAAGGGGGGTTGCAGACTGCCAGAAATAGTGCAAATTGAGTCCACTTTTAGGGTTAAGGCTAGTGCTAGGGAATCATGGGAATTGTTGTTGTTTTTCTGAGACATTTTTTCTGAGACATTTCTGGTGCCACAATAAACTACAGTCTCCATGATTCCCTAACCCTAACCCTAAAAGCGGACTCAATTTGCACTATTTCTGGCAGTCTGCAACCCCCCTATGTTACACTGATTCAATGGATCTACTAACAACTGGAGTTTATGAGTGGGTCCTTCACATGTAAAACTTCCCCTTCATCCTGAAATCATACAGCATGGCAGAGGCTGTGTACCATGTTCTTATCCCACATTTTACTTCTTTACTTGCAAGTATATGCCATAGTGTGGAAGATCACTCTTTAAAATGATACATTTGACAGGATAAGCTTTTATCCAAAATGCACATAACATTTACATACAGAAATAATTCCTATATTTTAAACAGAAAACCAACATTTTTCTAGCAACTGAATTGAGGTGTGCTGGGGTAGGCTGACTGAACATGTTCAGCCTACTGCTCAAAGAGTAAATATTGATGGGAACCTTAAAGTCCCTGCTTTCCTTTCTTACGATTTTTAAATCTCTAACCTGTACTTGGACTGGGTGGCCTGTAGAATAAAGGATACCATCAAGCAGAGTATCATCTTCTGATATTTCTTCATAGAATTATAGCATTAGAAGGGGTCTCATGGGCCATTGAGTCTAGTCCCCTGCTCAGGATCTCTTGCTAAAGCATCTCCTGCAGGTAGCTGTGCAGCCTCTTTTTGAAGATGTCCAGAAAAGGAGACCTCACCACCTCTCTAGGTAATTGATTCTATTGCCAAACCATTCGTACTACCAAAATGTTCCTTCTAATGTTCAATCTACTCTCTTGTAACATCAAACCATTTACCTGGTCCTGGACAACAGAGAACGAGACTCGTCCTTTTCCCTGTGGCAGCCCTTGAAGTGTTTAAAGAGTGCAATCATGTCACTCCTTAGTCTTATCTTCAACAAAATGAACATGCATATGTCTTGTTCTCCATACCTCTTATCATCCTTGTATCAGTTCATAGCAATCAAAATAAGCTGAGGACAAGGGGGAATGTGGAAAGAGGAGAGAGCAAACTAGGACATTTTAAAAGCAGCTGAAAAAGTGTTTCAACAGAAGATCAATTGGGACTACCCCTGCCAAATTGGGACAGTTGGATGGTATGAGAACTTGGGTATGTTACTTTTTGGAACGGCAACTCCCAGAACATCTCAGTCATTGGCCATGCTGGCTCTGGGATTCTAGGAGGTGCACTCCACATATAATGTTTCCAAGTTCCAGAGGAAATAGTAGGCAAATTGGCAGCAATAGCAAGGGGAAAGACATTTCCAAGGTTTGCATTACATTCTGTCTCATCCAGTGCAGCTCATTTTTTACTGCTTGCTGACAGATAGATGGGAACTTATAAACAGAAGCCAGCAATTGAATCCTCCAAATTAGTGTCTAATGTTTCTGTGACCTAGACAGGAGACCCTGGCAGAAATTAGGTGGCAGGACAGAAAGAATCAGGGCTCTCTATGGACCTTTCGAAGTTAGCAGTAGACAGACATAAGTATTTCTTATCCCCGACTGTAATGCTATCTTCCCTGCCCTCTAAGCTTTGCTGAGTAGCAGAGGAGAGGATTAGACCAAGTCAGCCCAAACAAGAAGACAATGCAGTTTCTCTGTCAATCTCAGTTGAACAACTAGGCACTGTGCAGGGGAACAGATATATGTGGGTTTATTTGGGAGTGCAATAACTGTGTATGCACCCATCTATGCAAGCAGCAGTACATAATAGGGGTCTTGTTTGCACTGGCCAGGATACTCCAGGGGCAGCCCTAGTCTGGTCTTCCAGAGTCATAGTCCAACATTTGTACCACAAAACCATGTTGCATAGACTCTGCTTAATAATCTTCCTCTTCTATGACTTCTTATATGCTAATTTCATGAAAAGAACAGTAAAATGTGAAAGCCTTGTTATCACCCCATTCATCTGCTAGAGGACAGAAGATCCTCTAGTTGCCCTGTTGTTCTGGCAGGTAGTGTTGCCTGCACTTCAGTTCACTCCTGCACTGAAAGATATTCAAGGAGCTATACTCCCCTATGTATCTTCTCTCTTGCAGTTACAAGGGAAGCCCAAAATGATTCCTCCATGCTGCAGGAAGCTTAGGGTGGAATCAGTGGCAGACTGTCTCTTTCATAGCTGTATTGTACATGATAAATGGTAAATCTGAAGTGTGTTCTGGCCCACAGAAGTTTATGACACAATAAACAGATTATTAATCTTTCAAGATGGTACATATCTTTTTGTTTCATTGAGTATGCTACCCATTTTTTGCATGTCACCTTCTTGTTCCAGGGAACCACTAAGATGGATTTTATTTGTGAGATATGCTGCAACCTCCAAAAAGTTGTTTTAATGGCATGCACTGCAATTCTTACATATTTTATCAAAATACTACTAATTTTCTGATAATGTAGTATGGAGGGAATTATTGCTTTTTACAGACTCACATTGAGTTTTTTATTTGGGAGCTTTTTGGGTGGGAAATTTAACCCATCTGAAACTCACTATTACTTAATGTTGTACTAAAAATGCAGCTTAAATTCCTCAATTGGATAAGGTCATATAGCTTGAGTCTCCCTCATCCATAATTCTGAAATCCAAAATATTCCACAACCCAAAACTTTTTTTCAGGGTGGCTGAGATAGTGACATCATTGGTTTCTGATGGTTCAATGTACACAAACTTTGTTTCATGCACAAAATTATTAAAACTTTTGTATAAAATTACCTTCAGGCTATGATTATAAGGTGTATATGAAACATAACTAATTTTGTATTTAGACTTGGATCCCATCTCCAGGATCTCTCATTATGTAAGTATATGCAAATACAAGTATTCCAAAATAAATAAAAATCTGAAATCCAGAATGCTCCTGGTTCCAAGCATTTTGGATAAGGGAGACCCAACTTGTAGTAATATTAGGAGTCATACTGTCAGGAGGAAATTCTTCCTAATGTTACAATAGTTATCAGCTGTGCAGTTGTCTCTGTGCATGTCTTGCCCACTCTCTGTGAGAGAGATCATTTTTCACTGGGGATCTTGAACTTCCTGGAACAGATGGCACAGGAGAGGAGAACACCCCAGATGACCCTGGGCCCTGAGAAGATTGGGAGGTCCTGCCCCAATCCCAAAGGTGTCTAGAGCAGGGGTAGGCAACCTAAGGCCCGGGGTCCGGATGCGGCCCCCCGAGGCTTTTGGGCCGGCCCCAGGCCGGTCCTGCCGCCGCCACCGCTGCCCACCATGATGATATTGATTATTGTTGTTATTACTTGTTCTTGGGGTTTTCTTGGCAAAATCTCCACAGGGGGTTTGCCATGGCTTTTCTGGGGCTGAGAGAGTGTGCATGCATATATTTTTTTAAAAAAATAATTTTAATATTTATTTATTTATTTATTTATGGTGCTTAGGCCCTCCAATTGTCTGAGGGACAGCAACCCAGCCCCCGGCTCAAAAAGGTTGCCTACCCCTGGTCTAGAGAATCCACCCCCAAGGAGAAAGCTTCTAGCCCAAGGACAGGACAGTATTTGAAAACATGGGGAATTCTGGTAGCCACTGTGGCTGGAAAGAAAGACTCCCAATGAGTAAGAGTCTCCCCAAAACAAGGCCTTCTCAATTTCAAGGGATTGTACTTAAGTGTTAGAAACTGAGCCCTCAGTGGAGCTCTGGGTTTTAGGGCCTTTACAGACTGCCAGAAATAGTGCAAATTGAGACCACTTTAACTGTCCTGGCTCAGTGCTAAGGAATTATGGGAATTGTAGTTTACTGTGGCACCAGAGCTCTCTGACAGAGAAGACTCAATGTCCCAGAAAAAAATACAATTCCCATGATTCCCTAGCACTGAGCCAGGGCAATTAAAGTGGACTCAGTTTGCACTATTTCTAGCAGTCTGCTTGGCAAATTACTTGCTTGAATGATAAAATCTTAAGTCTTGACTAGCATAACCAAGCAGTCTGTGTTTTGTGGAAAGTATAGTTTTTAAAAATGTGCTTATGAGTCTTAATTCTGAGGAAGGAAAGCTGTTGAAAGTGATATCTAAAGCACCTTCCTTGATTCGCTGCTCTCTTTGTGCTTTCACCTTGGAATAAACTTTGGAAATCTGGAGTATTTTACATGGAATATCTCTTTTCTGGTTGAACCTTGATCCTCAAGACCTTAGAGTGTCTTGTTTCAGAACACACTTAGCTGGGATATCTACTGTATGATTTGGATTATTCTTACATGAAATACTTCCTCTATAGTTTGGAGTAATCTCAACTATCTACTCTATTCATATTATTACACGGGGGCAAATCTGCTGGTTAATCCACACAAAATCCAGACAGAAACTGGATTAGTGCCCCGTGTTTTCACACGACGTTGCACAGAACTGGTGTTAACCGCGATCTTTTGTAATTCAGTTATTTGGAGGAAATGCAAATACGTAATTACAGTAATTACGCATTTACCATAATGTGATCGCCAAATGTGCATTGGAGAGCATTTCCCTGCTATTGCCATGGTTCCAGCGAGCATTCCTCTGTCTGCGCATGTGCAAGAGGCTCATTTCTACTACATTTACAGGTGTTTTTTCTTGTGTGTGGACGTTTAATGCACTTACTGTAAATTCGCAATTAAGGTAATGACGTTTGTGGAAACAAGGTTTATTTCCCATTTATTTTCGGGATGCCTCATTTCCACTTTATTTTCAGTTTCTGGGCCACGTGTGATAACGTCCTATGTTTGATCTTTTCCTGGTATACCTTCTCTGTAAGTTGAATCTGTGGGTCAGCTCTGTAGAGGTTGAATCTCCTTAATCTTGCTGTTGAGATCCACCCAGTCTGAAACAGAATAGTATGAAATCTCTGCTACCTTAGTCCAATTCTTGATTCACACACACACAAAACCTTTTAACAGTGTCACTCTAGCTGCCAGCATGTTGGTGGTGGTAGGACTAAATAAAAAGTATAAATGGAACCAATAAATAAATACATTAGACTGAAAAGCTCTGTTCTATGACACATGTCAAGTAGGAAACTTTGGGGCTTCTCAAATGACAAGTTATGGCAATCCTAGCTTAGCTATGGCTTGTTTTGCTCCTGTGGGATCTTCTCCCAGGTCTGCTATTACAAGTTAGACCTTGATCATTCCAACAGCAGTATAGGCTATTTTAAGCATCGCCATCAACACACAATACTTCTGTAGGGAGGAATTATGGCTACTTCCCACTAGGGATATGATTTGATAGTGGCTGTTTATCATAGACAAATGTCATACCTTCCATTATTGCAGTCAAGTTGTTCTGGTCAGTATTGCAAAAGACAATCTCCTGGACTGGAGAGGCAAATGTCATGCCTAAAGCAGTTGAATGTGTGTGAGAGCTTTCTGCATATCGTCTTATCAAATGCAACCTATCCAATCATATCCTACACCATTTTGTACAATTCCCTAATCTCCAAGATAATTTTAAATATGCAGAGGGGTGTGGAGGAAAGGGGAAGATGGAAAAGTCCTGTTCCATTACTTGAAGGAAAATTAGGGCCTTTACAGACTGCCAGAAATAATGAAGCTTGAGGTCACTTTAACTGTCCTGGCTCAGTGTTAGGGAATCATGGGAACTGTATTTTTTTCCTGGGACATTGAGCCTTCTCTGTCAGAGAGCTCTGGTGCCACAATAAACTACAGTTCCCATGATTCCTTAGCACTGAGCCAGGACAATTAAAGTGGCCTCAAGTTGCACTATTTCTGGCAGTCTGTAAAGGCATCCAAACCACTCTCCCCTCCTTTCCATCCACTTGTTAGTCATTGTAGAAGTTTCTTTTTCCTTTAAGGGAAGGTAGAGTAGTTGCTAGACAAGGTGGCACTAAAAGAAGTAATCTGATGAAAGGTGACAGCCATAATGAAATTTATGATATTATTAATCATGGCTGGAACTCACAATTGCAGTTATGAATGTGTAACCTAGATTTATGAATTCATGACTGGTTTATATTCACAACCCCTATGTATTCAATAGAGTCAGGAATATGTAGGGACTGTGAAAGCCCACCAGTCTGGATTTACCCAGGTAGCAACTGCTGTAAGCAATATGAGGTCTGTTTTTCTGTTTACCAGAATGTTTCCACCCCTACCCACCCTCCACAATTGATCTGTGGTGTAAGGAGAAATTATAGCTGGGATCTTGCTTCTGATTGTTGCACAAGAGATTACTTGTGGGTGGAAATGTCAATCAACTGTGTCCCAATTGCCAGGGGAACAAACCACTGTCATTCACAGCAGCTGCACTCTCCAGATTGGAAGCATTGGCTGGGAGACACTACTGCCTATATTTTTATCCCATACGTTCTTAAAGGCACTCATTCCTCATCTTCATTTCATTCTACAACAGTACTACAAGGTGGGAGAGTCTGAGAAAGAAGCTCTCTGAAAAGAAAATGCTAAAGGGCTTCAATTCAAACTTCAAAACTACAATTCCCACAATCCCATTACATTGAGCCATGGCAGTTCAAGTGGTGTCAAACTGGATTATTTCTTCACTGCAGATGCAGCCTAACTGAAGTATCTCTGTATTACACAGTGATAGTTGTTTGATACCACTTTAGCTGTCATGATACCATCCTATGGAATTTTGGAATTTATATTAAGAATTTTCTGCTAGAAAGACCTAGCATACTCCTTTGTGAGCATTAGAGATCCTCAGCAGAGAATTTTAAGTGCCTCACCAAACTTCAAATCCTAGGATTCCATAAACTGCAGCCTTGGAAGTTACTCAGAATCACCTACTGAGCATCATGGTTGAGCAGTGATTTGAATCTAGGGCAGCTTTTGATTGCAATCCCATAATTTTATGGGAATGGATCCAGATTACATTATTTCCTACTTGTAACACTCTTGTGTTTTTCTCCCTGATCCATTTTGCTTCCATTTTCTTTCCAAAATATTTGGGGGGAAAACAGAATTGTGAAAAATGGCTTATGACTGGTAGAAAAAAGGCAGCTGTTCCTGTGGAAGCACACTGGACTTCTCTGGACTCAGTCTTACACTGTAGCCACAGCATAAAATCAGCTATAGCAACCTAGTGCATCTAGACCAGGGGTAGGCAACCTTTTTGAGCCAGGGGCCGGTCCCCCGAAGTCGCCTCTTCCGCTGGGCTGAGGGGGGGGGGGGAATGGCGGCATGCTCACTCACACACACGCACACACCCGCCACCGCGTGCAACCCCTGTGTGCATGCACGTGCCGCCGCCGCCACCCGTGCTGCCGCCACCACCTCCTCGCATGTCGCAGCTGCCATTTTGTTCTCCAAAATGGCGGTCACGACGCATTTGTGTATGCGCAGTACTCCTGCGCATGCGTAAACGTGTCACACCCACCATTTTGGAAATCAAAATGGTGGTTGTGGTGCGCGCGGCTGCACTGCGACCGAAACGCATGGCGGCAGCGGTGTGCGGCGGCGGCAGCAGGGGTCTGCCTGGGCCAGTAAGTACGGGGACCTGGGCCGGAACCGGCCCGCGGGCCGGAGGTTGCCAGCCCCTGATCTAGACTGTAGAAATAATACAGTTTGACACCACTTTAACTGCTATGGCTCCATCCTATAGAATCTTGGGATTTGTAGTTTTGTGAGACACCAACATGCTTTGGCAGAGAAGGCTAAGACCTTGTATAACTACAAAACTCAGAACCTCATAGAATGGAGCTACAGCACTTAAGTTGTTTCAAACTGCATTATTTCTACAGTGTAGATGCACTCTAGGTATGCAGCCAGTTCTCTGTATGAACCGTTTCTTTATCCATAGATTCAAGCATCCATGGCTTGAAAATATTTTTTTAAAATATACAAATTCCAAAAAGCAAACCTTGATTTTACCATTTAATATAAAGGTCATTAATATGCATTATATTTAATGGGACTTGAACAACCACAGATTTTGGTATCCATGGGTAGGTGGATGGGAGTTCCTGAAAATAAACCCCAGTGGATACCAAGGGCCCAATGTACTTTGAAAGGCATTTTCGCTATGTCTAAGCAAAACAAGACTGACCTCAGAGTAACTCAGAACTTTTCTAAGACTGACCTCGGGGTAACTTAAAATACTTTAAAAACCATGCCACAAGTACAGCTTATTCTTGGCTCCAGTTCTGGCCTTTCCTGCAAGAAGTATGATATCCTACCCTAAATAGTAGATAAGGATAAGAAGTAGCTTGGCTGCAGAAGAGATCTGAGCCTGATAAAGTTCACAACCTTTCAAAATGACTAGCTGAGAACACTGGCACACTAGCAAAGCATCAGGGTGCCTAACAAGCAAAGATGTATGTGTACATGTCTTTTATAACTCACAACAAACAACTATAGGACTTTGATTCCACTTTAACTCTAATGATCTGCAATGAAATGTTGGAATTTGCTGTTCAGATAGAATAGAGAAGAGAAAGAGTGCTTTACAGATAGAAAGACTAAACAAAGGAAGCCATGACAAGACCTTAGCAAAGCTGTTAATCACAGTAAGCCTTGGAGGTCTTTCATTCATAGGATTGCCATAAGTCAAAGCCAACTGGACAACAACAACAAAAGATACCAGTGCCATGGAAGCAATTTGTCCCAAAGACACATTCTAAGAGCTTTAAAGCATCAACATATACATGTAAATACCATTCTGTTGCTAAGTGCAGCCTTCTAGCTGCTGAAAGCATTGCGTTTAAAAATAATAATAATGCAGGTTCAATGAGCCTCCACACATAAAGAAGACAATGAATTGTTAGGAATTATTTGTTTGCAGGGAGGGAAGTTGTGTGTGTATGTGTATAAGTGTGTAAATGGGCTACATAACCATGGATGTTATCACACGGGACCCAATCCAAACAAAATCCAAACAAAATCCTGACCAAAACCGGATTATTTGCCCGTGTTTTCACACAACGTCGCACAGAACCCCGACAGAAAGTGGACAGAAAGTGGAAAGAACCGAGATCTTTTGAAATTCAGTTTCTTGAGGAACTGCAATTGCGCGATGAGGATCATTTCACATTTACCATAAGTATGATAACCAAATACGTATTGGGGAGCATTTCCCCGTCATTACCCATGGTTCCCGCGAGCATTACTCTATCTGCGCATGTGCAAGAGGCTCATTTCTACCACATTTATGGGTTTTTTTCTCTTGTGTGTGGACGTTCAATGCAGTTACTGTAAATGCGCAATGAAGGTAAATGACGTTTGCGGAAACAAGATTTATTTCCCGTTTATTTTTGGGATGCCTCATTTCCACTTTATTTCCAGTTTCTGGGCCACGTGTGATAATGTCCCATGATTGGAAGGTCCCCTATCTCCCTCACATTGAATTTGTGTGCCTATTGGTAAATAGTGACTTATACATAAATGCATAAATAACTTGAGATGTTGGTGACCAGTGATGGAGAAGGCAAATCAAGGTGTGTAGTGCCCGAGCCTGATCAAGTTATTTCAGGATCTGAGGCAGAAAGTAATGCAAACACTTCCTCCCCTCCCTGGCAGAAGAATGACACAACTACAAAACAGTGGATTAAATATCCAGCAATACCCTTTACCTAATACCCTACTCTTCTAAAATACCTCCAATTAGCTCTCTGTAGAGGGCATGTCTCTCTGTTTAAGGATCTACCTTGGTCAGGAAGAGGATGTTGTCAGACCTGGAATGAAGAATAGATCAGCCATTTATCAAAAGCCATAGTAGGCCATTCTGTTTCCTATGCCTCTGTGGGTCCCCCTCCTTTCTCCTGCTTGAGCTGGATGGGACTCCTTGAGACCACCTTTTATCTAAAGAACTCATTGCCAATACCCATTGACTAAATTATTCCTCCTTAGCAATGTATTGGGACATTGCTGTGGAATTCTAATAGCACTTCCCTTGTCGACCATAGGAAAGAAGCAGTCCAAGCTAAGGAACATGAAAGAGGAGTACAAGAGAAGCAGAGTACCTTAAAAGCTTTATTCTATAAAATCTTTATTCTGTAGCAAAGGGATATCACTACATGAAGGACCAGCTTGCCCTACAGGCACAAAGTATAAGTTACACAGCCAAATCAATTCAGCCAAACCAGGAAAAGAAATCAAAAGATCCTAAACCACTGACTAGCACATTTTCCTAAACTTACAGATCAGACAGGATTTGTAGTCCTTGATGTTTCTGGATAGCTGGGAGCGTGGACTCCACCAGCCTCCCAATTCCAGATCTCTCAGTCTACCTAGTGAGCACCAGAGACAAAAGCAGACAAAAGTCTCATGTTGCATCCAGACTTTTTAGAAAAACCTCCTCTTAGAACCATCTCAAATGTATGCGCTTCTCATCTGGCCATCTCATTGGTCAATTGCTATCTCATCACCTCTGTGATGCTTCCTCATTAAAATATAACAGTGCTTCTTCACATATTTTAACTCTTTGTTATCTGGAAAGAAGGCTCTGATAAATGGAGAGGCTTCCATGTATCACAGCCTGTATCAAAGTAGAGTGCAGCAGAATGGATACGTTATGTGCATGAAACTCTTGGCAAGCCACAGTCATTGACCTGGAGGTCCTTTCTTCTAATCTTGAGTTGTGAATTCCTAATTCCAAATGATATTACTCTTTTAGGTCCAATGGGGCTATTTTATAAATTAATTTTGGAAATACAATTACACTGTATTGACAGGATTTCCAGCTTCAAATCACATATACTAACAATGCAACACCCCTATAGGTGAATACAGTGCATACAAATTTTCCAGAGTTACATGCCCACAATAAGGCAATAGTGCAGGACTTGACTGCAGAAATCTTCAAGATATGCAGATACACAACTGTGGAAGATAAAACCTTCAAAGTCCTAATTAAAAATGCAAATTAGGTACCAACACACAAAACAAAGAACTTTCATTCCCTACTAATCCTATTAACTAAAGTCTTATTACCTAATTCAAATTGACAAGGGCCTAATAATAAAAATTCTTCAGATAGCTATTTTATTCCACAGTAGTCACAGTTTCTCTCTTCTCCAGCCCCCGCACCTTTCCGAACTGAAAATTGTAGGTACAGCTCCTTTCTTAAGACTTAATTACTGGTTGGTCCAAACCAATAATCCATAGTGATAAGGAGCACCACTGCTACCTGAGGTATTGTAGCCCATCATCTAAGGGTGCCTCTACACTAGAAAGAATGCAGATTGACACTACTTTAACTGCCATGGTTTCATCCTACAGAATCCTAGGACTTGTAGTTTTGTGAAGCACTCTTTGGTGTAGAAGGCGAAAGACCTTGTAAAACTACAAATCCAAGGATTCCATAGGATAGAGCTACAACACTTAAAGTAGTGTCAAACTGCATTATTTCTAAAGTGTAGATGCACCTTATCTCAGGAACTGACAACTGCATCTTGCTTTAGAGGAGAATAATTTATTTTATAGCATTGTTACTCAAAGTGGTGGACCACGGAATGATGCCAGTCCATGGGCTATGGATTGTCAGTCCAGTTTCAGGGAAAAAAGAAACAGCCTTAGCTAATGGGGATAAATATGATGCCAGTCTTTGGAATACTATGTGAGGAAAACACTTCAGGTCCCTCACACCAGTAAGCAAAGTTGTGAGAAAGAATTGCTACAGGGCAGTGGACTTTCCTGCTTCGGGTGTAACCTGGTGCAGGGGGGGGGGACTTCCTGCCAGGGGAGGGGTGGGGCTTCTGCAAGGAGGGGTGGGGGGGCAGGCTCATTCTTGCCGAACATGCCCCCCCTGCACTCCTTGCCACGGCCCAGTTTTCCTCAGAGGAGAACTGGGCCACAGCATGGAGGGGTGGGGGTGGGACCCCTGATCGGGGGTCACTACCCTCTGGGGTGTCACCTGGTGTGGGCTTCATCACCTGTGTTACAAGAATTGCTTTAATATAAAAAAAATCCTTTGTGGGTCTCCTGTCATGGCCCTAAACCAGAAAAAGCCCAACCACCACGGACCCAAGGTCACATCTGCCTCTACAATTAGCAGATCAAAAGCTAGGCTTAGGAGCTGCAAAAGCAGGACATTTACACCCTCTGAATTCCGGAGTCACAGAGATTTACAACTGGCTAAGAATGAGATAACAGCAACATCCCATCTCCCCTCTTTGAAAATTGTCTACTTCAAAGACAACCTATCTGGAATCCTTTGATATACAATAATCAATAATCTCCCTCCCTCCCTGAAATTCCTAACCACGATGCCTTGGCTGTCTCCAGTGCAACTTCACTGTACAAGTAGCTGGGTTCAGCGTTTCAAGGTAACTGTTCTCTGTGTGTGAAACCTTTCTTACAGATTCCACGTATCCTCTGTGTGTATATGTGTGTTTACTTGTTGATTTATTTTCTTCCTTAATAAAAGTACCATTCTTTGTAAGAATGCTGTCTCTGCAAAGGTTCTCTCCCTTCTCTCTCCCTGTAAACATTGGGTTTCAATCCTGCTTACTAATTTTGAGCTAATTAAAATTTCCCCAAGGTCAAGTTCTTATTACACCTGCAACCCCCCCCCCACGGTGCCACTGCTACAGGGGTCCCACTTCTGATTGTCACAGCCTTGCTTGCTGGTGGGAAAGAAATTGAAACTTCCTCCTCCTTGCACCCTGATTGGCAGCTAAACAGACCTACAGATCAGATTAGATGTAGCCATGTTATAGGTTTTTGTGGGTTTTTTGGGATGTGAGGCTGTGTTCTAGAATAATGTATTCCTGATGTTTCACCTGCACCTGTGTCTGGCATCTTCAAAGAAATGTCAGGAATATATTATTCTAGGACACAGCCTCACAGCCTGGAAAAAAACACAAAAACCTGTGGATGCCAGCAGTGAAATCCTTTCCCCTTGGCCTTCTTTGTTTGATGATTTCCTTCCTTCCTTCCTTCCTTCCTTCCTTCCTTCCTTCCTTCCTTCTCTTCTTCTTTCCTTTGTAATATGTATTTGGCTGCCATGTTTTGAACTGTCCTGGTCATATATTTAATAAGTATGGAAAGCAGCCTAACCTTCACACTGGAAAAACCAATACAAAAATACATGGATGGCTGAATTTCAGTGCTAAAGTGAAATGACAGAAGGATGAGGCTAATCAGAATAAAAACTGTAATCATCTAAAGTGAATTTGAGGTGATTCTGGAGAGAAGAATTTGGTGTTTTGCTGAGATTACTAAGAATGTATTTAGGGTTCAGATGGAAATCATACAGTTCTTCAGATGTCATTGAACTTCAAGTCCCAGCAACTCTATCCAGCATAGCTAATGGGAAGGAATGATGGGAGCTGCAGTCCAGAAATATCTGGAAGGCTGTGGGGCTCTCATTTTTGTTTTAAGAGAAACATGCATCTTTGAAAATACACCCCAACCTAGTTCTCATTGGTTGGTCTATACTCATTAGAAAGTTCTAACTTATCAAAATATTGTACTGACCAGCCTTACCAAATTAGTATAATTTCATTGCAGTTCATACACTCCAAAAAAGTCTGCATGACCACATGCAGAGTAACTAGAGATGATGTCTCTGTAATGGAACCATATATCTTTATTTGAAGGGTGTTAATTTGCAACTTAAACTTTGGGGTGGAACAGATCATACCTTTCAATGTACCCCAGTCAAGCACACTTCACTCCCTTCCCACATGCTTCTGGAATTGAGATGGGAATTTTGACATATTAACATATCGCTTAATGCAATATGTACTTCTAGTACCTTTTAGGAATCTAAAACACAAATCTTCCTCCACGTATCTATTACATACATCTGCTCAGAGTCACCTCTGGGAATTTCACTCATTAGCCATCTACTAACCAACAAAAAAGGACAATTAACTATTTTCTAATGTGTCCTTTCTGCTCATGATATGGCCAAAATACAACAACCTCACTTTAGTCATCTTTGCTTCTTGAAGGAGTTTGGGTCTGATTTGCTCTAGGACTCATTATTGGTCTCCCCCCCCCAGCAGTCCAAGGTATTCTCTTCTCCAGCACCACATTTCAAATGAGTTGATTTTCTTCCTGTCAGCTATCTTCCCTGTCCAGCTCTCAGAACCATATATAGAAATGGAAAACAAAATGGCATAGTCAATCCTAACTTTGGTATTTAATGATATGGCTTTACACTTCCGGATCTTGTCTACTTCCTTCATAACTGCCCCTCCAAATCTGACTGCAGTTTCCACTCTGATTGGTAATTGAGCCCAATATGAAATATGGAAAATCTTGCACTATTTTGATGTCTTCATTGTCTACTTTAAAATTATGTTGATTGTCAGTGGTTTTAATGTTTAGCTGATCCCTGATGTAAATGTGACCAAATCAAAATTAAAATGTACAGGTATAAGAGAGGTGGGAGGTTTTTAATTGCAGTACATATAACTGCTTGAGAACAAATAAAGGGGAGAAGAAGAAGGAATTAAAAAATTCTTAAGGGACTCCCCTATCATCAAAAGGAGTGGCTATATATAGAAATAACTGTACAACAGAGCCTGTAAATAATAAGCCAGAAGCAACATATAGTCATCTGTAATAATGAAGTGTAACAAAAACCAAAAGTATCAAAGTTGTTTTACTGGTGCAATGGGTAATGTTTCCTAGTTATTTGCAAACATTATTATTTAAGGGCATTTTAATGCACACTTAGGTGTATTTTGACAGTATTTTTTCAAGTTTTATGCAACCCTCTTATCAGTCCTAAGCTTTTCATATAAACAAGGAGCAGAAAGTAACAATGAACAATGAAACAAATAATTCAATAAGTTACTTTCGTTTCAACATTGCAACGAACAATGGCTATGTTACTTTTTTAAACATTGTAATGAAGTAACAGGAAATGCATAACTTTTTTCCAAGTTCTGATTTATAAGGAGGCAATTTTCTGCTAAACATGTTGTTACCCATAGTGCCCTTGCTATCAAAAATATGAAATTCCATCGTAACCTTCTAATTTTAAGTTTTTTTCATTTTGAAGACAAATCCAATCTCTTAACCAAGATAGAACA
>CM034708.1:192593649-192623161 GCA_020142125.1 Phrynosoma platyrhinos | reverse complement strand
CGCCCCGATTGCGCTCAGAGGGGCGGGGTATCAAATAAAAATTATTATATAATTATTATTGAATATTACTTTGCTGCCTGAGATGGAGCTGCAAATGGTATCTCAGCCCCTCTCAGCACTCCCACAAAGGTGCATTGTATCCAAACCTAGCCAAACTGGTGTTAGCCTCTGAGGCAGAAAATCTGATGTGTGTAAAATTTCCCCCATGTTCTAGAACACAATCCTGAATGGTCAAGGCTATAGGATGCATAGAATGTCTACCATGAAGGAGTCTAGAGATAAAAGAATTCCCTTGCAGACATTTATGCAGAATGAGCAAGTGGCAAAGGTGGAGCCAACAGAATTGCATGACCTTGGGGATTGGGCCAGTGGAGCAGTGCCATGGGCTCTTTCTTTGTATGGTACTCATTCACACAATGTTGTTGTTGTTGTTGTTGTTGTTGTTGTTGTGTCCCTTCAAGTTGTTTCTGACTTGTGAGAGCCTAGATGTGAACATAGTGAACAGGTAAACAGACAACCCAGTGAAAACTCTGTCCTCCCTTTCATACTGAAATCTTCTTTCTCTCTGCCCCAAGGATCTATTTAACAGACACTGCAGAATTAATACAGTTTGACAATGCTTTAACTGCTATGGCTCAGTGCTATGGAATTCTGGGATTTGTAGTTTTGTGTGATATTTTTCTTTCTCTATCAGAGAACTTTGGCACCACAACAAACTACAAAGCCCAGGATCCCACAGGATGGAGCCAAGGTCATAAAAGCAATGTCAAACTGCATTAATTCTGCAGCGTGGCAGCAGCCTAATTAGACAGCTTTTTAAAAGTGCAGATTCATAAAAGCAGTCAGTGATGATTAAGTATAGTCACTAAGAGTTACATATCCATTTTCTGAATCAGGAAACCTGATTGCATGCTCCTGAAAATAACCAGAAGGTATTTATCACATTCCTTCTTTGCTTAGATTGAATTCAGCAGGGAAAACTGTTCTGTGCCGATTTATACTACAATAGAGAAACACAGTATGCATATATGAAGAGATTAATCCATGCCCAATTGTTCATGTTTTTATGTGTATAATGTAGTGAAAGGATTAGATATAGCTCTGTCTGTAAAGCCAAGCAATTCTAGGTGTTGCTAAATATGAAATAACCTGGGAGATGCTTGGCTTTGGAAGGAGGGAGAGGAATAAATAAGCTCTATTGATGCAATCTGGGAATGTGAATGAAATAAAAATGGTGGCACTGACAAGGGGACACTCACATCCACAGCACTATAATGTTTGTGACAGATCCATTCCTTAATCCAGCCCAGGCTTGTTAGAATGTTTTGGACTAAAGGCCTTTGCAGACTGCCAGAAATAGTGCACATTAAACTGAGGCACTGCCCTGGCTCAGTGCTAGGGAGTCATGGGAATTGCATTTTTTTCTGAGACATTGAGACTTCTCTGCCAGAGAGCTCTGATGCCACAATAAATTACAGTTCCCATGATTCCCTAGCACTGAGCCAGGGCAGTGCCTCAATTTAATGTGCACTATTTCTGGCAGTCTGCAAAGGCCCTAAGTATAAAAAGTCTCCCCCAGATTTCCTGTTTGGTATCTGGGAAAGCAAAGAAAGGCATCTATGGAACTGTGAGATAATAAAATATGCATATTCTAAGGTTGAGGCAGACTTAAATTCTTGATCACAATAGCTCCACACCACTCAATACAACACTACTGTCAATATCCCAGGTTTCTGTGTTGGCCAGGAGTGTTTCTGCACTTAAATGTAGTACACCAACTGTAACTGTTCTTGGAGATGGCTGATCTGTCCATGGTGACACATGCTTTAGTTACATCCCATTTGGATCACTGCAGTACACACACTCTCTCAGCCTCAGAGGATGGCAATAGAAACCTCCCTCTGAAAAAAACATGTCAAGAAAACCCCATGATAGGTTTGCTTTAGGGTTGCCATAAGTTGGAAATGACATCCAGGCACACAACAACACACACAACAACAATTCTAAATGGACTGCATTTGGACCCTGTTTAGAAATTTCAGGTAGTACAAAGAGCTGCAGCAACTAGAGATAGTTACAGGGACTGTACAACTCTGAGTATTCCTTACCTAAGAAAACACTGTGAAATTCATGGGGTTCAATAAGTTGACACATAGCTTGAAGGCACACACACACAAACACAAATACCTCCCTTATTAGAACAGTTCTACTGGTTGTTGGTCTGTTTCCAAAAAATAATTTAAGTGCTGATTTTGACATATAAAGTCTTATCCTCCTTCTTTGACTTTGTTGAGTATTATTTATTCAACAAACAACAACTCCTCTTTCTTCTTAATACCTCACTCTTCCCAAGAACCAGGACTCAAGGCAGCCTACAAATTAAATTGTCATGTAGTTAGATCAACAAAAGATCAACATTAAAATGGAATTGTACTATCAACCATATTTAAAAAAAATTAAAACACTCATGTCAAAATGACAAAAATCAGTTTTAAAGTACATCTAAAATAGTATAGAACTCTCTTAAAAGCCTTTTCTTTAAAAAAAAACTACCATGAATCAAGGATCACTTTCAAGAGTAACAGCATTTTTATGTGAGATGTTTGTTATCTTCTTCACTAAAAATTGCCATCCATCAACTGATTCTTAGCACTCAAACCTACCCACACCAACAGAGATCTTATTTAGCATCTTAGAAAGCAACACAAGTCAATAAAGGATAGCAAAGGTCATGTTTTATTGCAAAAGTGACATAAACAAACATCATTGAAATGATATGGATACTATTTACATTCCTGGCCCTTAGCTTCCTGGGATGGCAGGAATAGGATTGTGCATAAACAACACAATCCATTTCAGAGGACAATAGAGGTCCCTCATATGGTGACTTCCATTTGACCCAGGAATATTTCTGGATAGGGGACAGAGGGATAACAACCACCTTTTTTTCAGTCTAACTAATCTGGCCTTTCTCAGCCTTAGTTCCGCAGATATAGTCAACTGAATTTCCAATTATTTCCAGTCAGTGTCCATGCTAAGTGAGAATGATGGCAGATATATTTTGCAGAGCTAAGGTTGCAAATGTTTGGTCTAAGTATTATATTTTTCCTAGGAACTGACATCCCCACAGCAAGTTTTCAGCAAGCCTTATCAGCCATAGCACAATATTTCCTTATTCAGTTAATTTCATAACAATGTTTATGAGTATGTCTGATTAATATTATCCCCATTTTAGAGAGGTGAAATGGAATTGAGAAATTATCAGACCTAAGGCTGTCCAGTGAACCTTAGATGTAAACCTCCTATATCTAATATTAGTTCTCCCTCAGTACTCAGGGCATGCTGACATAGCCAGAGATGTGGCAAGTTCAAATGAAAGGGTGGAAACCTCAATATTTATGTTAAAAGTAAGCGACTTGTAACATAAGCCACTTGTAACTCAACTCACACTTTTCTTTTCCCTTTTTTTTTCTTTTTCTTTTCTTTTGTTTTCTTTAACCCAAAAAGGGATGTGAAGTTTATCAGCTGGGCTGCATTAAGAGATGCATTAGAATTCAGATGCAATTCATTAATCACAGCAATTCAGATCAAAATATAGATCTATCATATTTGTTATTATTTGCCATCAAGTTGCTTCAACTTATGGTGGCCCTATGAATGAGAGACCTCCAAGAGAGGTGTCTTCAGCTGCCTGGCTAAGATCTTGGCTTCCTTAATTGAGTCAATCTACCTGTGGTATGGTCTTCCTGTTTTCCCATTGCCTTCTGCTTCATCTAGCATTATCATCTTTTCAAATGAGACATTTTGTCTCATGAGATACCCAAAATATGAATGTTTCAGTTTAGTCACTTCAGCTTCTAGTGAGAGTTCAGGTTTGATCTATTCTAGAGATGATTCATTTGTCTCTTTAGTGGCCCATGGTATCCTCAAGAACCACTTTTCAAATGAGCCAATTTTCTTCCCATCAGTTTTCTCCACTGTTTCACAACCAGTTGTAGAAATCAGAAATACCATGGCCTGGATGATTTTGAATTTGATCATGTATTTTTACACTTGAGGATCTTATCCATACCTTTATAGCAGCCCTCCCAAGTCTTTCTGCTCTTCCACACTGCAGATATAAAGTAATTTGACACCTCTTTAACTGCCATGGCTCTATCTTGTTGAATCCTGGGATTTGTAGTTTGATGAGGTATGCAGCCTGGTCTGTCAGAGAGGTCTGGTGACTTACCAAACTGCAAATCCCAAGATTCTGTAGGATAGAGTCATGGCAGTTAAAGTGATATCAAACTGCTTTATTTCTGCAGTGTAGATACACCCTGAGTCTTCTGATTTTTTTTTACTACATTCTCTATTTTAATTGATAACTGAGCCAAGGGACAGAAAATTTCTAACTAGTTAAATGTCTTCATTACCCACTTTATAGTTATATGAATCATTAGTTAGCGGGTAGCAACAGCAGCAGCAGCAAAAGGGGGCGACCCTGGCAGAGGGCCTCTGAGAGAGAACAGCTGTGGCATTTTGCTAACTCTTGTTAGTACCATACAGGAGAAAGCAACAATAAACCACTCTTGAAAGCCTTTTATCTTGAAAAGCTTAAGATGAGAAATACCAAATACTTATGGTAAGCCAAAACTCATTTTTGGCCCGTAGCCAGTAGAAGCAAATTGCTTCAGTTAAAATGGCCATCAGTTTTGTTTCCTAAATGCTGCAATCTATAATAAAAAAAACCAACTTTATATAACAATTCATTTCTTGGAACTGTTGGCTACCCAGTAAGAGGTACTCCCCGTATTGTCTCACTTTCTGCTGTGGAAATGAATGGCACTTCCACATTTGGGGTGACTCCATGCAAATTTTGTTTCTGAGTGCAGTTCTGTCTTCTGCCTCTTCCATGACCAAAATTAACTTCTGTGCCTAAATTCCCACTGACTCCAAATGGAGGAGAAAATAAATATTCATCTTAGTGAAGGACTCTTCACTTGTTTTAAGTGAGGTCTGCCATAGGCTTATATAAGGATAAATACTCCAGAGTCCTTAAATTAAAAAAAGGACATTATTATGTTTGTGTTATCCAACAAAGTACCAACAAAAGGTAAGTAGAAATGCATGATCACTATCAGGTTGTCTCTTTGGGGTATATTCATGCTGTGGGAGTAGGTTGGGTGAGGAGAAGAGATGTGTGTGTGTAATTCAGAGCAGATTTTGCATCTCTGATCCTCCGGCAGTCTGTTCTGATCCTCACTTTGTGTGCGAATCTGATGCTTCTCAATTTAGAAAGTTATAGCTGTTCTCCTCAGCTGCATGAAATGCTGTAGAGATTCTTTCCTAAAGCCAAGAGCGCAGAGGCTGCAAACAACAGATGTAAGCAGACCTCCCATAACTGTCACTTTTCAGAGGGTTTGCATTGAAAGGAGAGGAGGTGCTATTTTGATTGATATTTCAATGCTGTATATAAAGCAGAAGAATTTCGTTCCCCCTCTGCTTGACATATTGGTCTGCATGCTCTCCTCAGGACTTGTGGCTACTTGTTGTCATATCTGTCACTTACTGGGAATAAAGAAGGACTGAAAACTATGCCAGAACCCACCAAAAAACCTGGTAAGCTTATGTTCCCTCTCTCTCTATTTTTTTTCCTCTGGCAAATATCTTATCAAAATGCAAAATTCTCCTTTTGGAACTAGCAGCTGAGCACGATCAGAGGAGACAAACTTCTAACACAGTATCCTTGCTATACCAAGTGGTCTTCTAATTCATAAAGGAAAAAAATCCATTAATTCACAATCAAACTCATCTACAATAATAATAATTGAATTGCTTTGTGGTGAAAATTAGAAACTTGGAGAGCTATAATTTAGGATTGCAAGCAAGGTGATTTATGAGTACCACAACTATAGTTCTGTCTCAAGGTTTTGAAAGTTCCCTTTATGACAGCTTAATTCTAGGTGTCAATAGGTTACTTTTTTTTTACAGTTTCTTCAAGAAATGCATGAATCTTGATTACTGCAAATGAATCTCAATAGGATGAACAGGTTTATAACCCAGTGTCACTATTTGCCTTGGATGCTTTATATTTATGATCCTATCATCCTCTTTACCTTACTCACTGTATATCAAATTCAGATACTATTTTTGTGTCAAGATGAGGATGCTGTCATTATTCTTGGCCTCTGTCCGAATTTTGGAGAAGGAGCGTTGTCCTTCTCCAGTGAAGATCTCACAAAAGGGTAACACATTTAGAAACATTTAATCCAGCACATCACAGTGGGGGGATTATCTAGATTTAAATCTGTCTGAACAGACTGCTCTTTAAAAACATTGAGAACGAGATTCCTCAGCTTTTGCATAGTTTCAGTAGCTCAAGTTTTTCCTATTAATATTAAATCTACATTTCTGTAGCAAGTTTGCTTCTTATCTTACCATACTGGGCCTTTTTGCCATTAATAAAGAGTCCTGTGGCATCCTTAAGGGTACCCAATTTATTACAGCATGCATTTTTGTGGATTATAATCCACTTTGTCAGATGCATGGAGAAAAATTGTAGAGACGCAGGTACATATGTCCAGTGCACAGTATTGTGAGTGAAATCATTTGGATTGGGGGAAAAATTGTTATTACACTGGCCATTAACAGTTTTGGTGATATAACATGAACATCCTAACAGTTAGTAAGGCTTCATGGTGTCTTTTGAGAATAGACATTTACCATTTTTAACAAATACTTGGTCAGAAATTAGTTTTGTTAAATTCAGTGGGAATTAATCCCAAATCTGTGGGTATAGGACAATATTTTCCCCCTCTGCCCAGTTCCTTCTCCTTGTCATGTAGTTATTATTCCATATATCCTCACTTCATATTAGCCATATTCTTTTTAGGGTGATGAAATGGAAGATAGTTTTACTATACCAATTTCAATGTGAAAAGTCAGACATGCAACATATGCACCATAATGTGTGAAAATCCACAATGAAGCAATTAAATAACACATTTAGGTATTATGAAAGAGCAGATGAAGCTATGCTGGCCATTGGGAATGCTTTGATTGTGTATTCCTGCATGGCAGGGGGGTTGGACTGGATGGTTCTTGTGGTCTCATTCAGCTCTATGAGTCTATGATTCTATGATTCTATGATCAGAAAAAATCCAAAATCTTTATTAAACCAACAAGAAGGCAAAAAAAAACTCTTATTCAGAGAAGAGGTTTAAAAATCATCTGGTGGAAGGACTGTGGACAGGGAAAGAATCTGTATTCAAGTCATGATCTGTGCATGTTGTCCTGATGTTATGAAGGTGAAGGGTCTGCAGATCTGCAATAGTGGTGGTGCAATTGTCATAATATCTCTCCTTTCTCATATATCACACAGCTTTTCTTCATAGGTGTTCATTATCTGTATAGATAACTGCCTTGGGATAAGAGCCCTAACTGTTTTTTAGTTTGAAGTATTGGAGACATTGTAATGCTAACACAAAATGGGTGCAGGCCTCAGTCTTGCAGGAATTGCTTATTCCCACCCCCCACTAAAACTCAAGATCCACTAAAAATTTGGAGCTTGTAATTAAGCTAATTCTAAACCCAAGAATTTGGATTTCATACAGAACCATCCTTCCACACATTGATTCCCCCAAACCTTCTTCACTTCAGCAGTATAATTTGGGATGCTGATGCTGATGACAACAATTACTACCACTACTTCCTCTCCTCCTCTGCCTCCTTCTTCTTCTTTCTCTTTTTCCTACTATATTTTTGTTGTTTTTATTAAATAATTGGGAGTCCAAACCCCTTCCCGATCTACTGCAAATCACTCAGAGATCCACCAACACATTGCCAATCTGTCTTCTGGCCAATGCTGTGCTAACAAGCTAACAACAACATATTTTTCCTTAATATGTCCCAGAGCACCAGCTTTGCTTTCATGTTCAGTATAGCTCCTTCCATATTTAGGATTTGAGAAGGATATATATTAAGGCATATTTGATCTGGCTCTGTGGGGTTTTCACCTTGTCTGTTAGCACATGGCATGGATGTCTGGAGTATTTTACACAGTGTGCTTTACTAAATCTGCTCCTTGTCTAAACCATGCCTATGACATATTTGATTTCACTTAATCTTTTTCTCTATTATATGAAGTCTTATTATTTGGACAATATGATCTCATCCAACAGTGTTGCTTATGGGATTGGGGAAGAACATTTTCAGAAGTTTATTTTACCCCTAATATCTGTCCATCTGCTTTTACTAACAGCAGTGGTGTCTGGTGGCTCCCATGTCAGTGGGAGAATGAATCCACTTCAGGTTTTACTTTGAACTTTAAAAATCTATCCAAGGAACATGGCTTAACAATTTGGATACTTCATTTAAAGTCCCAATTAGCATCTGTACTTTAATAATGTATATTGCTTGTGTGGCAAAAGATACACTGCAAAATCTCTTTCCATCTTTTTGCCTATATACTCACTAAGGTTAAGCATTTCCTTCAAGTGTCCTAGACTGTTTAGACAAATGGCAGTGTAGCATAAACCAGAAAAACAGTTTAAAGAAGTGTCGAGTACAAAACAGACATGATTTTTTTTCATTCAATGATTCAATGATTTTTAGTAACACCACTTGTATTTACAACCAGAACATCCCAAAGTTGTCAGCCACAAATCTGCTAATTGATATAGCATATTTGGATTGCATTCCAAGTATAAACTTAAGACTAATTCAGAAGAAATAACTTGGTTCATCATTGAAAAATTAAGAAAAAAATCTTTTAAGGAACAGAAATTACATTATTGGAAAGACAGGAAAAAACAACTTGTAAGAAGTATTCATCATCATTCAAGACAAAGACCTTATTCCACTGACATGTTTTAAAGAAATGGTTCTGTTGCTGCCATTAAATCTCTCTTTATCTTAAAGATAAGAGGACATCATTTTCAGGGATTTCTGGGACATGATTAAGAAGAATACAGATGAAGTGGTCAGGTTTCAGGTTTGACACATTTATTTATTTTGGGGTTTTTTCTTTTACCATAATCTCAGAATCTATCTACCATAGCTGTATGCAAAACACTTGGGCTTGGGATGGGTGTTTCTATAAATACAGAGTTAAGACCACTTGCTGATCCACTGCTTATCAACTCAAGATGTACCAGCACATCCCATTCTATTTTCTTCCAATCCTTAATGCTCAGTATTGCAACAATACAATTTTATGGCAATTCTGCAGGATTTGGGTGAGAACGAACAAGTCTTTAAATTATTTTTCCAATAAAGTGTGTGTGTGTGTGGTCTGACAAATTATTTTTACCATGAGATATTGCTGTTGAGCTATCTGGCTATCAAGTTTTCTGTTCTCAATAGAAGGAAAACACTAAGGAGCTTTCTGTAGGATATAAGGGTTTTAGCACCTCTGTATGGGATCCAGCAGTCTACAGGGTTGAGTCCAAGGCAACTAGTGTTGACAGGCTGAAAGGATCACTTTGCTTGCTGGCACTGATTTTGCAATGCCGGAGAATAATGTATGAAGTATCTTACTGAAAATAGCTGTACCAAATGTGCACATGAATATGAGAGCCTAATCTTGCACCCAAAGGATTCAGCCTAAAGTACACTAAAGTACACTATTTGTAAAACAAATGGTTGGTATACATCATGTTTGTTTGAAATTAGACTTCTTATATCTGGACCTGATATTTGGGCAAAGAAGTAATTTGACTGACTGATTGGCTTGTGTGTTGTTTAACTTTCAAGTAAATGAAAGTCTGTTAAAGGGCTGTGTAAAGAGAATGCTGTCTCTCACCAGCTGCATCCTTGTACTCTGCCCTCTTCTGGGTCCTCTGTTTTATTAATTGAACAGTGTATGATGGAGACCTTGCAGTAACTATTTGGATATAAGTGAGACTATTTGTGGTTGAAAGCAATGAAAACAGTTAAGACCAAGCTCTGGTCTTCCAAGTGTTTTGGACTTCAGCTCCCCAAATCCTAGTCTACTGGCCAAAATGGCTGTGGCTTCTGGGAGCTAAAGTCCAAAACACCTGGAAGACTAGAGTTTGGGAATCACTGGTTTAGAGTATGATAAAATGAGACCCACCAATGGCGCTACTTGTCTGTGGTTGTGGGTGTGAGGCAAGAAGCTATGCTGACTGTAGCAGTGCTGCTGGCAAGGTCTTCCCATGTTGGATATGCCTTTGCTGAAGAGCAGTTGAATATTAAGAAAACAGAAATAATGACTACAGATGATTTACATAACTTTAAAGTAAACATTGAAGAAATTGAAATAGTTCTAGATTTTCCATACTAATCCATATTCAGTCACTAATCAGAATAGAAACTGCAATCAAGAATTCAGAACAAGACTAGGAATTGGAAGGGCAGCCAAGAAGGAACTACAGTAGACAAGATTCTGAAGTGTAAAGATATATCATTGAATACTAAAGGACTGGACAGTGAAGAAAGCTGATAGCGAGTAAATCAATTCATGTGAAATATGGTGCTGGAGAAGAGTTCTACAGATATCATGGACTGCTAAATAGACAAATAAATGGGTCCTAGAGCAAACCAAGCCTTAACTGTCCTTAGAAGCCAAGATGACTAAACTGAGACTGCCATACTTTGGACAGATCATGAGATGACATGACTCATTGGAAAAGACAATAATTTTTGGTAAGGCAGAAGGCAGTAGGAAAAGAGGAAGACCATATTCCACATGGATATACCCAAATAAGGAAGCCATGCCCCTAAGTCTGCAAGATCTGAGCACTTTGAATTGTATCCAGAAACTGACTATCAGTCCGTCAGTGCAGATATTGCAACAAGGGAGTGTACTGTGCTGCTCTTAAGTCCTAAGACAAGGATGTATAACAGGATTAAATAATTGTGTAAAATAATTTACCCCATAAGGGTCATTTTAAATTATTAGACATGACAGCAGTTAACAAAAACAAAATTAGAAGATAGTTGTGATCATCTAGTCCATAGTATTCCCAGTTTCTCTGTGTGGTTGTGAAAGCTGGACAGGAAGATAATCAATTCATTTGAAATATGGGGTTGAAGTTTTAGGGCCTACATACCCTAAAGTCACCAGATCCCATCAGATCTTGGAAGCTAAGTAGGGTCAGCCCAAGTTAGTACTTAGATGGGAGACTGCCAATGAATACCAGGTACTGCAGGCTATATTTCAGAGGAAGGAACTGGCAAAAAACTACCTCAGAGTATTCCATGCCTAAGAAAACCCTTTGAAATTCATGAGGTTGCCATTAGTTGACAGGCATGTACACACAGAGAGGGAAGAGTTTTACAGACACAATGGACTGCAAAATAGACAATTAAATGGGTCTGAGAGCCAATCAATCCTGGGCTCTTCCTAGAAGTTAACATGACAAAACAAAGGCTATCCTTTGAGCAGGGCTGACATGACTCATTAGAAAACACAATAATGCTTGGTAAAGTGAACAGAGTAGGAGAAAGGGAAAACCACATTACAGTTGGATAGACTCAGGGCCTGTGCAGACTGGCCAAAAGGGCTGGCCTAGGGGTGGAGTTGGTGCAGGGTGACCACACGCCAGCCTCCCCAACACCGCCATCATGCTGCATGCCCTACCACATGGCATGCAGCGTCAGGGAGCTCCGTTGGTACAGCATGTAGACACACTGTGCCAAAGTGGCACAAAAGAGCTGCCACCAAGGCGCTAAGAGCGGCTTTTTGCCATTCCAAAAAGGAGCGGCATTTGCCAGCTCTTTTTGGAGTGGCAAAAAGCCGGTTTGGGGCCGTGGCATGTGGTTGCTGTGGCCCCGATCCAGCACTACCAGGGACAGCACAAAGTCACCCCCTAGGGGCCACCTGTACAGCCCCTCAATCAAAGAAGCCATGGCCCTGAGTTTGCAAGACCTTAACAGGACTGTTATTAAATGGGTGTCTTGAGGTCTATCATTCATAGGGTTGCAATAAGTCTAAGCCAACTTGATTGTAATTAATACAGAGCTAGAGACTGAGAAAAACATATTCTCTGCATATGTCAATTTCTTCTGAACTCACTGTTTATACTGTAATTCTCTGGCCAGACACGTGTGTCATAGGTATACCTGAACATCTGGACAACACTGTAAGCATTAGATGGTGTGAGCTGTATTCCATAGTTCATTTTGTACTACTGTACACATGTTAGTCTTGAAGGTGCCAGAAGACTCTTTTGTTTTTGCTAACTAACATGACTACTTCTTTGGAAGCAAATCTCTTACCATATGTAATGGCAGCATAGTGCATGCATGACATTTCATATGTATAAGCCAAGGGCAGCTGGTGGATCTGCTGCTATGGGAGCAGCGAATCCACTCTGGATTTTACCACCACACTCTTCACATCTGCTTTGAGCTGAATGGGAACTCTGCCAGCACTGGACCTTAGCTCAGCTATTTCATTTTAGAGCAGCTGCAGGAGAAGCAGCAGTAAAATTGCAAAGTGAATTTTCCATTCCTATGGGGCAGTTCCATCAGCCACCCCAATGTAAGTCTGTATTATACTGCTTCAAGCCAGCTCCCACCTTCCATGCCAAATAAATATATAAACATGGTATTATGCCACCTGTGTGGCATGTCCATTTGAACAGAGAAGCAAGATCTTGGTCCTGCACAATTTGGGGAAACTGTTCCTTCTCGGATCTTAGGGATGTTCACTTCTGCTGTCTCTGAACACAGATGTTATCCACCTTGCCACAAATAACTTCCATGAGTGGAAATATTTGCATGCAACCATATTGGACTGGAGCTATATTACAGGAATGCAGGAAACTTCTTTATGCTAAACCAAACCATTGGTCCATCTCACCCAGTCTTGCCAACAATTGACTGGTAGTGAGTCTCCAAATTATAGACAAGATTCTTTTCTAGTGCTACCTGGAAACCTCTGGTATTCCTTGGTGTTTTCCCTTCCAAGTACTTATCAGCAGTAGTGGCTTCCATGTAGGTGGAGCAACGAATTTGCTCTAGGCTTTTGTCTGACCTTTAAAGGAGTTCTTTAAGATGCTACAGTTGGCCCTCCACATTTGCCACCTTGCCTTTTGCAGGTTTGATTGTTTACAAATTTAAGTAACATGTTATCTCTAGGAATCACTAGGTTCTCCAGCACAAGTCTGATAGAAATTGACCATAGAGGACCTAGAAATTCCTAGAAAGAACACCTCTAGGCATTTGTACATGCAAAACATGCCCAGCAACTTGGGGGTGAAGCAGACGACCTGCTAGGAGGGCCGGAGGCTGCTTCGGCTACAATCAGGCTGTGATCAGGCTGGGACTGCAGCAATTGCATGGTATGCTTCCAAAGTGTGCTGCCACCACAGTCCCAAGCCAGCCACTACCAGGAGCTGAATAATTTTTGCTCCTTTGTGATCCAGTCCAAAGGACTGGATCGTGGCATCTCACACATTTCTCACACTTGCTCCAGATGTTTTCAATATGAACTTCCTCACCCAGCAAGGCTTCCTAACTAAAGGTGGCAATGGTATGGAACTATGGGTGTAGCCACACTGCAGAATTAAAGCTGTTCGACAACCCTTTAACTACCATGGCTCTATCCTACAGAATCCTGGAACTGGTGGTTTGGTGAAGCACCAGAGTTCTCTGACAGACCAGATGAGTATCTCACCAAACTACAAACCCAAGGGTTCTGTAGGATAGAGTCATAGCAGATAAAGTGTTTCCAATCTGTTTTGATTCTGCAGTGTGGCTACACACCTTATATCTTTGGGTACCCATCTCTGTGTTGCTTCATACTGAAATGAAATCCCAAATACCTGATTTTATATATTGCTAGCAATAGTGTGTGTTGTGCTAATGTATCTCTAAAACTGTGAAACTTACTCATCTGAAACTTAGCATGGGTACTAAGGGAACCCTGTAGTTGTTCATCTCAGAGTTATTTTGTTTTTAAAATAAATGAATTTTAGTTGGTTAAAATCAGCCTCTAGCATACAGTACCATTTTTGGATACCAGGCATCCCCAATCTATAATAGAAACAAGACTGAAGGTAGGCTTGGGAGATTAATTTCTTCCATGTATTGTTTCCTTCTGCAGGGCTCTGAACTCCTCACACCTTTCAAAGAGGGCAAGAGGATACCTGCTGCCTAGTATGTAGGGGGAGAAAAAATGGAAACAATGGAAGGGGCTATAACAGAAAGAGAGTATAGGGCAAACTAAAGGGCTTCCTAACTAAAGGTGGCAGGTCAAAAACATCCCATGCCCTGGGGGTTCATGGCCAAAATCTGAGACTGTGGGTGGGTGGACTCTTCTGATTTCATGGGATGGACACATAAAGGCAGGTCTGGCTAGAATCAAAACTGCTTCTGGATCAGCTGTTTGTCAAAATGGTTATGAAGCCAATGGGACTAGAATTTGAGTAAAATATAACTAACTAGATAATATGGCACCCACTGGGGAGGAATAAACTAAGCAGTTTTTGCCAGCCAGGCATATGGGAAAATGTGCCAAATAGCTACAGCAGTTGCTACCATTGTTGCTAAGGCTTCCATCCTACACTGACTTACCTACAGTACACATGAAATGTAGGAAATTTGTTTACAGGTCCTACATTACTGCTGGGGCTTGTGGAAGGCTCACTGCCACCTGGTAGGAAGCTCCTCATATTGATGCTGCTTCCAGGGCTTGTACAAAAAGGGTCATGAATATCAATATCAGTATTCTGCTTCCCACCTTCCTCTAAATGGCACAAGTGGCCTCAGTGCATACACCTGCTATATCTCTCCCTAGTCTTCTCCCTTCACTCCTGGCTTTTTGACATACTACTGTGTCTGCTATATCTCTCCCTAGTCTTCTCCCTTCACTCCTGGCTTTTTGACATACTACTGTGCACAGACACAATGCACACACCAGCACCTTTTGACCTGAGAGCTCTGATGTCAGGTAAGAATGGATGGAAATGGGTCCCAAACATTAGCAGCTGGTGACTACCATGTCAACGCCACTTCAACTTTTAGGCTGAAATTTAAAGATGTCATACAATGTGCTAAATCACTTTTGATGATAGGATTGAGCACTTCAGATAGCTCCTTTGGAACAAGACCCAGAGTGGATTCACCATCCCACTAACATGGAAGCCACCAATCTCCATTGGTCCCCAGGTTTTACAGTTGCCTCACAATCACAATCAAACTTTCTCCATTTTTGGTGCCACATACTTCAAGAATTGTCTCATGATTAGAGACCCAGAGGAGTACAGTAATTCCCTGAAACTTCAGCCAGTGTCTTGTGATGTAGCAATCCTGCCCAAGGCAACAATGGTACTTCTCTTAATGTCAAACAGATAATCTTTAGGAATGTAAATCTTCATAAATTTCATTTGTGTAGGCAAGAATGAATAATTTTACCAATTCTTTTTTTTTTTTTTTTTTGCTTGCTGTGAGAAAGTCAACAGAAACTGTACAGTTTTCAAAACTATTTGAAGTACAGTACTTATTCTGTGCATATAATAATAATAATAATAGCACTTTTTTCATGGGAAATAGCATTTTCTATAGACTTGTTTTCACACAGAAAATTCAGTTTTCTGTGCCAAGAAAAAGAAAGTGCACCATGTAGATCAGCTCCTGAATTGCTAAGATTGCCTATCCAGGAATTGGCTTGTTAGGGTTTCCTGCACCTCAATAAACCAATTTTCAATATTTATGAATTTTCTTTCCATCCCTAGCTGTATGCCTATTTAACTCCAGAACAGAGAGGTTTTTCTGAAATTTGCCTCAGGAAACACACTGACTAGGGGAGGAGATTAATTAGATGAAAGTTATTTTAATATGAAATGGATATTAGCTGCTTTGTTTATAAAATATTTTAGCCCTTTTGCTACATTGGAATTTTTTAAATAAAACAACAACCAACAAATAAAGCCTGTCATGAGGACTAATTCAAAAGTAAGAAAAAAGCCAGAAAGCTTTGGAAGATTTGTTATTAACTGCACTTGAGTCGATCTTGACCCATGGTGACCCTATGGATGAGACATATCTAAGACCCCCTATCCTCCACTGCTCTGCTTAATTCCTGCAACCCCTTAATAGTCGTGACCTCCTTAATAGAGTCCATCCATCTAGCATGTGGCCTTCCTCTCTTCCTACTTCCCTCCACATTTCCCAGCATTATTGTCTTTTCCAATGAGTCCTCCCTTTTTGTGATGTGTCCGAAGTACGACAGCTTCAATTTAGTCATCTTGGCTTCCAAGGAGGTTTGTGGCCTGATCTGCTCTAGGACCCACTTGTTTGTCCTTTTTGCTGTCCATGGGATCCTCAGATGTGGTACTCTTCTCCAGTACCCCATCTCAAATGAATTGATTTTCTTCCTATCAGCCTTTTTAACTGTCCAGCTCTCACATCCATACATGGTAATTGGGAATACAGTGGCTTGTATGATTCTAACTTTTGTGTTGTATATCTTTGCATTTTAGAATCTTTTCTAGTTCTTTCATAGCTGCCCTCCCCATTCATAATCTTCTTCTGGTTTCCTGACTGCAGTCTCCATTTCTTTCAATGTTTGATCCCAGGTATGGGAATTCTTTTACTATTGTCTAGGTTGAACTTGTGAACATCCTCAGTGGTCATTATTTTTGTTTTCTTTATGTTCAACATTAAGCCCACCTTTGCACTTTCTTCTTTGATCTTCCTTAGTAGGTGTTCCAGGACTGTGAGGTTTTCTACTAGTAATATGGTATCATCTGCATATCTTAGATTGTTGATATTCCTTCCTCCTATTTTCACTCCTCCTCCTTCTGTATCCAAGCCTGCTTTTCTTATAATATGTTCTACATACAAATTGAATAGATAGGGTGAAAGGATACAGACATGTCTGACTCCTTTGCCAATTGGGAACCATTCTGTTTCTCCGTGTTCTATTCTGACAGTAGCCTCTTGTCCTGAGTACAGATTCGTCATTAGGACTATCAGATGTGTTGGCACTCCCATATCTCTAGGGGCATTCTATAGCCTTTCATGATCTATGCACTCAAAGGCTTTGCTATAGTCTATAATTTGCTATAATATGATAATAATGTAATTTATATAATTCATATATATATATATATAAATTATATAAATTATATAATTATAATTTATATAATTATATAAGTTATATATTTTTTATATTATATAATTATAGTTATATAATTTGCTATAGTCTATAGTTTGTAAGATTGGATCAAGTTAAATGCTGTTTATTAGTAAATCATTCAGGAGTTTATTATTCAGGAGACAAAGCACCCATATCCTGTGAATAAACAGGGTTTGAATCCCGTTAATATCTCACAAAAGTGAGATTGTTTTCAGACAAGTTGGGCGACTTCAGCATTATCCCGACATTAATCCATGAATAAAGGGGCAAAATTGCACTGCTTTTTATTTTCGGGAAAATAAATTTTTGGTTAATGTCAGGATAAATCCCAAGTTGCCCGATGTCATCTGAAAACAATCCTGCAAGCAGTATATTCACGGATTTAAATATAATTTATTTACGGGATTTGGGTGCTTCCCTTCCATGTGATAAACTCCTGAAGTTAGAAATACTGGAATTTTTTTTGTATGGAGACAAAATCAGTTTTAGAACCAGGGAATGACAGAGTGGTTCTGCTATTGCAGAACAATTCTGAGTACCATTAAAATCTATCTATTCAGCACTTTCAGACAATTTCTACTAAAGGTTGGAATGTTTTGTCAGCAGAAACTGACACTTTACAGTGAATCATATTTACCTAGAGCAGACTTTCCCAACTTTAAGTTCCCTGATGTTGGACTACCACTCCCATCATATTATACCATTGTCGATGCTGCTTGTGGAGTGATGGGAGTTACAATTCAACATCACGCTCTATATATCCTTAGGGAGATGGATATTGTTTATCCTGGGGAAGAGAAGGTGAAGAGTTACCATAATAGTCTTGTTAAAATATTTGTAAGGATGTCAAGGGATGTCCTGTGCAACATGGGGTTGCACTGGATGGCCCTTGTGGTCTCCTCCAACTCTATGACTCTATGATCATTGGAGATATGAAATTGAGAAAGACTGCTCTAGAGTCACCAGATCCAATAACAACAACAACAACAACAATATTTATTTTTTATACCCCGCCTTTTGGCTTGGCAATCAAGGCGGCTTACAAGTGCAAATATAGATTAAAAACATACATGTCATAAAACCGTAATACAATACCCTCCCCTTAAAACTAAATGCAATAATAAAAGCATAAAGATTAAAACAACATACAATCTGGGACACCAGTAGGAGTGTATAATTCCTTTTTATCTTGTCAGTTTTCCCAGACAGCTGCTAAACATTGCATTAACACTGGGAACATAATATACATGAAATGTGTCATGCAAGCACTCCATGTTAGACCACATGCTTTGTGTTCAGACAAGCCCAGATGTAATCCTTAGCATTTCCAGTTGTTAGCATCCCCAGTGTGGGGTGGTGGTTTGAGTGTTGGGCTATGACTCTGGAGGCCAGGGTTTGATTCTCTGCTTGGCCATGAAACTCACTGGGTGACCTTGAGCAAGTCGCATTCTCTCAGCCCCAGGGGAAGGCAATGACAAATCTCTGAACAAGTCTTACCAAGAAAACCCCATAATAGGTACACTTTAGGGTTACCATAAGTCGGAAATGATTGGAAGACACACAACAACAACAAGAAAAATTCCATTTGTTATGAAAGGTTCAGGAAGCAAGTAGTAGAAATGAGCTCTGGTTCTGCTACTTAGTAGACAATCTTACACTACTTGGGCAAATAGACCAACCTAATTTCCTTATGTCCCAATAAAATGAAAGATATGAAAATGAAAGGAATCGTTGTTTGTTATAATGAACCCTCTGCTGTGCTGGAGACCTTTCAGGGCCCTTTCATGCTACACAATCATAGCACTATTATTCCACTTTAACTGAATCCTAACTGCATCCTAGGGTTCTGGGGTTTATACTTTGTGGAAGCATTAGAACTCTCAGGCTGAGAATTCAAAATACCTCTCCCTAAACTCCAAATCCTAGGATTCCTTAGGAAGTTGTCATGGCAGATAAAGTACTATAACTATGTAGTGTGAAAGAGCTGCTGTTTATTTTAACTATTCTCATTGCTCCTGCTGTTGTTTTACAGATGGGAAGGATTTCAGAATGAGTTGCATATCAAAAAATATGCTATTCTCTCTCTCTCTCTCTGTGTGTGTGTGTGTGTGTGTGTGTGTGTGAATCTTCAGTTCATCTGTTAACTTATAGCAACCTCATGAGTTTTTTTAAGGTAAAGGATATTCAGAGGTGGTTTACCATTGCCTTTCTCTGAAATATAGGCAAGAGCATCAGGTATTCCATGGCAGTCCCCCATCCAAGTACTAACCAGGCCTGACCCTGCTTAGCTTCCTTGATCAAATGGAATATGGTGTCTTCAAGGATATTTAGGCACAATACAGGTTTGGTCAGGCTTAAAATCCAAGAAGGCATATGAAAATGAAAAGGTGGGTAGGAAAAGGCTCTTGCCTCCCTAGTGGAGAATGAGGAAAGAGGATATGGAGGTGCCAGCAGCAAGAACAGAGCTTGGCATTTCTCTGCTCTCTTTCCTATTATCTGCCAGGGAGGCAATAGCCATGATAAGAGGGAATTGCTGCAGCTGAGAATCTGAAGGTGAAAGCATAAGGAAGCCAGGTATCTTTGACCAGTGTTTTATGGTACTTCGTCCTGCATCTCAACTTGCTCAGGTTTAAAGTTGTAAGAGCCCCATCCTATATCCAGCCTGGGAGCCCAACTTGTGGAATGGCTGCTGGGCGATAGTTGGGAAGAAACAAGGTCTAGTGGAGCTAGTTTCTCAGGAAGGTCTCTTGGCCCTGGTTCCTTGGTAGCCCTGCTTTCCTTCTCTCCCTTTGGAGAGATTGCATGCCTTAACATGGAAAGAAAACACATAGGAAAAAATAGTGTAAAATGGCCTAAACATCCCCACATTGTACCTGCACCCTTCTATATTATTTACAATCCCCATTTAAATGTTCTGTTTTAAAGGGACAACACAGTCCTGTGCCCTATGTTAAAGTTTACTTAACAGTCTGTTCATATTGTAGATCAATCATAGAAAGAGGACCTCAGATCTGCAGAGATGCATCCTCTGCTACCTTCAACATTTTATTTTCATGTCTACCTCCCACACTTCCTCTCGTGATATCGGATTAAGCCTGACCTTCAGCCTCCCACTCATAGCTTTTGGTTTCACCATCGTTCTTCTTCCAGTTGAACATATTAATCCCGTATAAAGATGACTGGTAGACTGCTTCACCTCTCGCCAGTTCAGTACCATGGCAAAAAGAAGCAATCCCTATATGGAAACATCATTTTTCTTGGCAAATAATAGGAAGTTCAATTTATCCCACTACCAAGAGCTTCTTTGTGGAATTTCAATAGCTTTTACACTCAGTAGACTCTATGATTATTGTTCATTGAATGTCATACTGCTTCCCTCCCTATGCTTGCACTCTCTCTGTGTCTCTTTTTCACACAGCTGCCTTTTCCATTAGGAAGAATGAAGAGCCTGCCTCAGGCAGCAAATTTGTGGTATCTTTAAAGAACAGCAGATGTTTACTCATTTATTTTGTATTATTGTATTTTTTTCAAGGCAAAGAATGGGAGAGGTGTTTGTGGGAATTTACTCTTCATATGCAGAACAACTTGGGTGGCTTTGCAACTTGGAATGTCTGGGGCGGGGAGAGCCATCTGGTGTTTTTCCTCAGGCAGCAAAATATCTTGAATTTTCCCCCTTCACACACACCGCAGTATCACAAATTATTGTTGCACCAGCCCAAGAGAAAGTTTGTTTAATTTAAAATAAACTACTCGGAAATCAGCTTGGAGTAAACATTGTGGCTTTCCAGTTTATAGTATGAATAGTCACAATTCTCAGTCAATTTCCCCTCAGCATAAACTCACCAAACCCAAATCAACAGTTCTGGAATATTTTCTGCACAGACTCTAATCTTGCTGTGTGCATGTTTGGGTAAATTCATTAGATAATCCAATATTAATTGACATTTGTTGCTATGTAAACTATTTTTAAACTGTTAAGTTTTAGCTCTGACACCAAGACTTATAGCTAGGGATGCTGTTATCAAGAAGCAAGTGTAGTTGTTGTACAAACAAGTGGTGTGTGTGTGTGTGTGTGTGTGTGAAAGAGAGAGGGGGAGAATCTATTCACTCACCAACACAGTTGCATTATTACCCACTCTTGTTCTTCCAAGGAAAATTGGGGTTTATATGATGAAATCAACTGCAGCTGTGCTCAAAAGGGGAGTTAACTTCCCTACACCCAAATATCTTACTCAAGTAGCAATTTTTGTATTTATAGGCAGAAGTTCCCTTCTACAAGGCAGACTGCAGAATACATTCAGCCTAGACAGAGGATAAACAGGAGTATTCAGTACAGATGAAATGGAGGGAGGAGTAGCTCTGTTGAGACAAAAACAATAAGTCTTGTGGCACCTTAAAGACTGGCAAGACTTATTTGGAATAGATTTTGTAGATTTCAGCCACTTCTGAAATTCACAAGACAAAATCAACATTATCTCCACCCAATAAATAGGCATTTACTTTTCATAACACTAGGGGGCACTGTGTCTGTGCACAACAGAAAACAAAAGCTGCTTTTCTGATTCCCTGGGATGCAGCTGTTCTGAAGATAAATAACTCACCAATGCTTTCCCTTCATAATCCCTAAATATAACACTTAAAGAAGGTTTCTCATTTTGGGGCCTTTCATACTGGGGTGGGTGAGTGGGAATTACAAATGATGTTAGTCCTGGTGACTTGTTGCCTTTTAAACATCCTATAATACAATGCAATGCAATATAAATTTATAATAAAAGGTAACATAATCTAATAACATTATTATATAATATAATATAAATTGCTGTCCTGCTCAAAGTCTGTTGCCTCATTACCTGATTCCTTCCGCTGGCAAACTAGTCATATCTGATTGACTGGCATAGATAAAAGGGTCAAACTAGATACATTGGAGAACATTTGTTATCAGATTTCTTGGCTGACTTCACTGAAGGAAGTACGGGGTATAGGTTGGATTAGGGCTGTGGCATAGTGTGTGTGTGTGGGACACATTTTATGTCCCTACAGGTAATTGTCACCACAGTGAGGCAATTTAACTCAGGAAAGCAAGAGGGGCAAGGTTAATTCCTCTTCCTTTATGCTATGGCCCATATTCTTTTCAGGCCTCAGCTGTATCTGCTTTTAGTGAAGTGAAAGACAAAACAAAATATGGTTATAGGTCACCCATATCACATGTTGCTTGATCCTAAACCATCATGGTTCACAGCGTCAGGAAAACATGCACCCAATGTTTCAAAAGAGGGAACTACATTTTTAAATGCAGCCAACTCTTGGGTTGTCCCATTGCATTAACATATTTGTTCTCCTTCTCCCTCTCAGAAACACACTTTATCAAATGTTCAGTTTGCCTTAGAGCCACCATAAATCAGAAACAACTTGAAGGCACACAACAATAACAACAGCAAGAAGGGAGAAGAATTATATGCCACATTTGATGGACAAGTGGATTGGTATTAGAGAGCTTAATATTTTGGTTTTTTGAAGTGGTTCAAGAAAATGATCCTAAATAAACCTGTTCAATGGTTATTTGTGGAGATATTATCTGGTCTGGTCAGGCTTGGGTTGCACTCCTCCTTTAAATAACACATTTGACGCTGGGAAGTTCTGTTAGATCCAGCTTTTTTATGGGTGTTGTTCTTGCTGTTAACTGTCCTTGAGTCAACCTCAACTCATGGTGACCCAAGAGATGAGACATCTCCAAGACTCCTTTTCTTCCACTGCTCTGATTAGATCTTGTAGATTCAAATCCGTGACCTCCCTGATAGAGTCTAGCCATCTGATGTGGTTTTTCTCTCTTTCTACTGCCCTCTACCTTTCCTATTATTATTGTGTTTTCCAATCAATTGTGCCTTCTCATGATGTGACCAAAGTACAATAAGGGCAGGTTGCTTACTTGTAACTGTAGTTCTTTGAGTGGTCATTGTAAATTCACACAAATGGGTTTCCTGCACATGCGTGTCTGATTCACAGAGACCACAAAAAAGAACCTCATTGTGATCACCTTTGCTTCTGGAGAGAGTTAGGCTTGATATGTTCAAGGGCACATTTCTTTGACTTTCTGGGTGTCCATGGTATCCTCGGCACTCTTCTCCAGCGCCACATCTCAAATGACTTTATTTTCTTTTTGCCTGTCTTCCTGTTCAGCTTTCGCATCATAGTAATAGGGAATATAATGTCTTGGACGATTCTAACTTTGGTGCTCTGATTACACTTTAGGGTCTTGTCCATTTCCTTCATGGCTACCCTTTCCATTTCTAGTCTTCTTGTTTCTTGACTACAGTACCTGTTCCTGTCAATCTGTGATCCAAGGTACAGAAATTCTTTAACTATTTTACTTTCCTCATTCTCTAGGTTCAACTTATGTAGATCCACTCTGGTCATTATGATACTAGATTCATCTTCCCTTCCTAATTTTTATAATGCAATCCATCTTTCCATCACTTTATTTATATCTCACCTTTCTCCCAGACTGGGACTTAATGGGAAATAGACTAACTTCTCTATTTCTTTGAAAAAAAGAATGTAGTGGCACTGCTGTTTCAGGTTTAAGAGAAAGGTAGCAAAACTTACATCAAAATATGATATATTCCAAAATAAGACTGCAATATACAGATTTAAAAAAAAAAAGCCTTGGGAAAGTGTTTTGCTGCTGCCAAAACAGCATCAATGTAGATTTCCAATGCACCTTCTTCGGATTGTGTTCCACAGCCAGAGTGCTATTCAGTCAGCCCTCCATATCCATGGATATTTTTTTTATCCACAGATTCAAGCATCCATGGCTTGGAAATATATAAATTCCAAAGGCGAACCTTTATTTTGCCATTTTATATAAGGACACCATCTTACTATGCCATTGTATTTAATGGGACTTGAGCATCCATGGATTTTGGTATCCATTGGGATTCCTGGAACCAAACTCCAGTGGATACCAAGGGCCCACTGTAATGTTTGTAGCAGATCAATTTGATAATCACACCAAGCTTTCAGAATGTCCTGGACTAAGCACAGGTAACCCACCTCAGGCAAAAGAGGGACTTTAAAATTCACTTGGGAATGGACATATCATGTTGCCTGTATTCCATGACAGGGAGGTACCGTACTTTTAGTCTCATTGGCCTTGTCTGTGCTGGTCAGCATACTCCAGGGGAAGCCCAGAGAATCCTGGCTCCACAGGTGTCCCAACCTGCCCCTGTTACCTTGGCTTCCGTTTTTGCACCACTGCAGCTACCTGCACAGGTTTCCCACTGGACTACCTTGCACATCTGCTGCAACCAAGGGTCACTTGATTTTTAGGTCATAATAAGATGCCCAGTGGTGCTCACATGTTGGGCACCTCATTCTGTCCTCAGATCAAGTGACCCATGACAATCGCAGTAGGACCCCATGCAGATAGCTGCTGTGATGCAGAAATGGAGGACTCCAGAGCTTCCCAGAAGATCTGGAGCAAAAGTTAAGTTTTTTAAATGCATGTTTGCCTTGTTATGCCCGGTTCTGGTGCAGGACATGCCAGACGTCATCTGGACTGCCAATATTAGAACCAGGGTTGGGCTGTGCATTGTCCAAATGTGATGATGACATAACTGCAGGGAAACAGGCATTTTGGCCTGTGCAGATATGGCCATTGTTAAGTTTTAAATGCCTTTAAATTGTTTTAAATTAGTGCAGTTCTTAACATGGTTGCTTATTTAGTTGTTTTTATAACTGTTTAATTAGATTAGATTTTTAAGCTATATTTTGCTTTAATCATTGCAGTGAGCTGTCCTATTAAGGCACACGTGGCTACAAATTAAATAAAATAATATAGCATTTGTAAACAAAGTTTGAGCCCTTGCTTTAAAAAAGAACTATAGTTTTCAAATGACACATTTTAATAATCTGGGTCTAAAAAAACAGTAAGCAAAGTTCTATAGATATGTTTTCTTTCAAGAATAGCTCGGGCTCCAAGAAGACCCTTGCTTAGTTTTATTCTTCAGTTCTATAATATATATTTATAATGGTTGTAGTCATTTTCTATTTTTACATGGAAGAACCCTTGGCTTTCTTGGCTAGATCTTACTGACATTTCACCAACCTTGGCAGCTGAAGAGGTTCATCATGATTCAATGAGGAAAATTTGTCTCCAGTGGCGATGGAATGCTTTGTCAGGCATTCAGAATAAGGATTTGTTCCATAGCATAGTCCCTCATAACACCTAACCAGGGAGCCTTATAAGGCCATTGGATGGAAGAGAATGGCATCTAGGAACTCTACAGAGCATGCTGGAGCAGGAAAGAACAGAACAGCCGTAGCTGTTTGATATTTCCTTGCTTGTATGTTGTTGTTTTTTTCTTGGCAGAAAAGTCTCTCCTGAGAACGAACAATTTTATTAACCTTAGGGACAGTGGGCTGCAATGTATACTGTGGGCCCTTGGTATTCACTGGGAATTGGTTCCAGGACACCCATGGATACCAAAATCCATGAATACTCAAATCCCATTAAATACAATTGCATAGTAGAGTGGTGTCCCTTATGTAAAACAGCACAATCAAGGTTTCAATTGATATATATATTAAATATTTTCAAGCTGTGGATAGCTGGATCCAAGAATCCATGGATGCAGAGAGCTGACTCTCTCTCTCTCTTTCTCTCTCTCTCTCTGTTACAGTTTTTCCTCAAAAGCAGAGCTTGAAAATATTGCTTTTGTGAGCTACAAATCCTAGAATTCCTCCATGTACTTGTAGCTCCCTCCCCTCAAAAAATTAATTTCTGAGCTCCATTCAGAAATGAAACTGACAGCCAGGGGGCACTTTCTGGTTGGTAGACAACTAATTCCTATAGTCCATGTCAAGGGTAATTTGAAAGAGAGAACTTCTTACAGATCTCCCAGCCATTTTAAATTTAGCAAATGGACACTGGCATGCTCAATCCTTTTTCTGAAGTCAATCCCAATTATTTGCATTACCTGTCTACATTTACCAGCAATAGTCCAAGTTTTCAGACATCTTTTTCTTCTTGTTAATCATCACTTCTGTTTCTCTCTTTCCAGTATACCCTGTTAATTTTTTTTAGCAAATCCACAGTTTCAAGATGGTAAAGCTCAAATGAGTGGTGATAATGGTGATCAGCAAAGTATAGTGGTAAGAGTGTGGTCTAGGATGAAGGAGCTTTTGTTTTTGTTAGGAATCATTGAGTCAACATGGAGAATGAGACACCTTCCTTTTATTAAAATCCCTGTTCAGGTTTTACACACTCAGGGTCTTGGCTTCTTTGAGCAATGCCTTTCTAATACAGTCTTCCTCTTTTTCTATTGCTTTCAGTTTTGTCAAACATTTTCACCTTTTCCATTGTCTCGTTTTATTTCATGATATGTCCAAAGTACAATAAGCTCAGTTTAATCATTTTGACTTTTAGGGAAAGCTCAAGCCATGAGGCTCAGAAGAGGTCAGTAGATCTTCCACAGGGGGTGGTGAATCTTGGCCTTGTCTGCATGGGCCAAAAGGCCTATTTCCCTCCTCCTTTCTGGTGGTGTCTTATTCAGATGATGCTCAGTCCAAACCTGGTTCTGATGCAAACAGTCCAGATTACATCTGGTGTGTTCAGCACCAGAACCAGGGTATAACACCCTTAGAATGAATTTTGGAAACATACCTTTTATTCCGATCTTCTGAGAAGAGCACAGGCACTGGACCTGCTCCTGGCAGAGATATGGCACTAGAAGAGGTCCTGTACAATCCTTAATAGCTAGAAGAAAAGCAGCTGGAAAACTGACAGTGGATTCACTATTCCTACAGCAACAAATCCACCAGCCACCTCTGGGTTCAGGCATTCTCCGTCCTTTCCTCTGCATCCAACTTCCATACAGGATACCTGTGGAGATAATGGAGAAGGACTATGTAAAGTGGCTTTGAGTTTATTGTAGGAAAAGTAAGATATGTCAACAGGTATTGTTTGATTTTTCCAGGGGGAAGATAATTTTTTTCTATGGGTTCTTAGAATAGTGCTAGCCATTAGCAATGGCAACAGAAATAACTGACCTTCAGAGGCAGATGGGCTATGATAAAATTCTATCTGTTAAAATGAAATAATAGCCATGCATCTGTAAACTCTGGAGAGCACATCACAACCCTGGATTGTAGGCCAGGATTTGTTTTTAACTTATGCATCATGGCTTGTTTTGGAATAACAACTTTGGAGGATCCTGTGTTCAGCCGACATACTAAACAAATTATTTCTGATTTTACCTGGTTGACCAAACTTCCAGAAGGGAGTGGATGACCTCCAGCACTAGTATGAAAATCATTTTCAATAGAATTTAGCTTACTGCTTTGTGAAATGTAGAACTCTGGTTAATCCATCTGAAAAGTATTGATAAGGAATCTTCAATGAGTCAAAAGTAAGAAACTTTCTAGTTTTGAATTATGACTAAATGCTGGCCTGATAGAACAGCTTCCCCCCCACCTTAATGAATACTTGAAAGTAGAGACATCAGCATGAACACTTCAACAAATTTCTGTTTCCCATTAAGGTTTTCAAGTAATTTTATTTCCTGAATAAAAGCTCCTTGATTTGTGGGTCTCTAGATGTTGGATTGCATCTCCCATCAACTAGTATCAATAATCAAGGATGATAGTAACTTTACTCCAAGCCCAACAGGAAGACAAGTGCAATTTTAGCTATAATTAGCTTTGAATACTGACTTCTTATATAAATGGCTTATGTTGAATAGCCATCCTATTTTTAAAAGGACATCATAGGACTGTAAAAGCCACACAGAAAAGTAATCAAGTTGTCAAAGTTCTTTTCTTTTTCCAGCAAAAAAAGAATGAGGCCTTGGGGTTTTCTTAATTCAAACTTGTTTTTTTTTTTTAACTGCCAATTCAAACTCAACTCATGGTGACTCTGAGGATGAGACATTTCCAAGACTCCCTGTCTTATGCTGTTCATCTTAAGACTTTTAGTTTCATGCCCCTGTCCTCCTTAATTGAGTCCAGTCACAACTGAGTCACAAGGGTCCGGGTCACCCAGTGCAGTAACTCATGGTGTCATCCCCCCATTGACCTCCTCCCATTTCACACTACATTTGTCCCTCCATTTTCATGGGGGATCCATTCAGAACCCCCCTCCCCCCATGAAAATGGAAATTTGCAAATATTCAAGCAATATTCAATGGAAATTTGCAAATATTCAAGCAATATTCAATGGAAATTCGCAAATATTCAAGCCCCTTGAGTATGAATAACAGGTGTGCACACCATCTTAACCATCCCTGCTTGCTAGTCAGCGAAGGGCCGAGACGGCAGACTTGAAGTCTGCGAAAATGGAGGGGCGCCTATATACAGAATCCTTAGTAATACTTTTTTGCACTAATGTTACTCATGAATCATGATTCCCATATACCACTGAATGTAGTCCTAGTAGTTGTACATAAACAACTTACAAAATTAAAATTATACTCTCAAATTATGCACATACGTGCAACACAAATGTATTTACATATGCATAGTGGTTAAAATGTGATGTTTTTAAAGAATTTTTAAAAGAATATTTAAAAAAATATATAAAAAATGATTTTAATTTTTAAAAAAAAAAAATTCTGGGGCTCTCCTTTCCCCTTCCACTGTGCTTCACCCCACTCCCACCATCTCTTAATGCATTTTAAAGGGAAGTAGATAAATGTCACAGCCTGTTTCTGCCCACAAGGTAGGTGTTTGTGGAGCACCCTCCCTTAGGGTGTCACCTGATGCGGACCGCACCCCCCCACACACACACACCCCTAGTGACACCACTGATTGAATCTAGACATCTGGTGTGCAGTCTCTGTTTTTATTACCTTTACTTTTTCTGTCATTATTGCCTTTTCTAATGAGTCATGCCTTCACATGAAGTTGCCAAAGTATGACAGCCTCAATTTTATCATCTTGGCTTCTAGGGGTATTTCAGGCTTGATCTGTTCACAGTATCCTCAGCGCTTTTCTCCAGCACCACATATCTCAAATGAGTTGATTTTCTTTTTATCCATTTTCTTCACTGTCCAGTTCTCACATAGTGATGGGGAATACCATGGCTTCAATGATTCTAACTTTAGTGCTCAATTGTATATCCTTGCTCTTTAAGATCTTGTCTAGTTCCTTCATCACTGTCCTTCCCATTCCTCCTTCTTATCTCTTGACTGCCATCTCTGTTCTGATCTACATTTGATCCAAGGTACCAGAAAACTTTAACAATTTCAGTTTCTCATTGTCTAGGTTGAATTTATGTAAGTCCTCCATGGTCATTATTTTTGTGAAGTCGAAGGCTTTTATGTCTGGCATCCATAGGTTTTTGTGAGTTTTTCGGGCTGTGAGGCCATGTTCTAGAAAAATGTATTCTTGACATTTTGCCTGCATCAGTGGCTGGCATCTTCAGAGCAT
>CM034708.1:192564914-192593549 GCA_020142125.1 Phrynosoma platyrhinos | reverse complement strand
TTCTGACCCAATAGTTGTTAGCATGGTCCAGAATTTCAATGTTTTCAAATAGCATTTGTGCCCAGATTGGTTTATAATGTGTTCTGCTACTACTGATTTTTCAGGCTGTCCCAGTCTGCAATGTTTCTCTTGTTCCTGATTCTCATTTGAACACTGTGTATTGTGGTCCCTATGTAGACTTGACCACAGCTGCATGGTATGCAGTAAATTCCTACAGCCGTGAGAGGGTCTCTTCTAACGTTCGCTGAGCGCAACATTTCCTAGATTTTCTTGGTTGGTCTGTAGATCATTTGGAGGTTGTGTTTCCTCATCAATTTCCCTATTCTGTAAAAATACCTTCCCTTTGGATGTGTTTTTTTATGGGTCTGGCCACTCTTCTGATGTCATTATTTTTGTTATCTTTATGTTCAACAGCAAGCCTGCCTTTGCACTTTCTTCCCTGACCTTGCTTAGCAATTGTTTCAAATCTATGATGTGTTCTGATAGCAATATGGTGTCATCCACACCATATTACTAGTTACATATTACCAAATTTGGACTAGAGGAAATATTATAGTTAAGTGATGGATATTCATTGAAAGATCTTCCACACTTGATTTATAAATTTAGTGGCAAAATATGTTATTGTGACCAGCCTGGATGGCCCTAAATCAATTTACAGCTCATATCCTGTCACTAGATATTTAAATGTTAGTTAAATGAACCCTTGTTCCATATTCATCTGAATATCTATTGTGGCTGGAAGACCTTCTGTTGTGATGGTGGAGATCTCTTGTTCCCTTTATGTCCTTCCTGTGGGCTTCCTGGAAACAGCTGATTGCCTACTGTACAAATATGGCAGCTAGAACAGAAAGGACCTTTGGTGTGACCCAACTGGGTGTTTTTGTTTTGGGCATCTCTTTTTCATGGTATTAAATATTTCAGGCATCTCTTTCCCAGGATGTTTCTTTCTAAAATGAGAATGGAAAACAGTGGTTAACTGCCAAATTTCAAAGTACAGGTGCTCATCATGACAACCCCTGATGAGGAGAGTCTGATGTTTTTTTCTAATAAGTTTTTAGACTATCTTTTGGAGAGACACTCTGGATTCAGTTCCACCAGCTGCCATGGAGTGAAATGACACCTTGAACTCTGAGTGTTTCTGCTATCCCAGGATGAATCACCTTTCTGTTAAACTCTTTCTGTTGACTCCCAAGACTTATAAAATGTATTTTGTGTTGATTATATGATTGTTTGCAAAGCTATTAATAAAGTCTGTTTAAACTAAAAAAAAAAAAAGGAAAGGAAAGGAAACAACAACAAAAAAAGAAAAAATATTTGCTCCCTAAATACACCTTAGGGGGTATGGGGAGCATTTTTGCCACGTTTTAGGACTGAAGAAGCTTTTTTTTTTTCCTAAGAGAAAGTGAACCAATATGACTTCTTTTTTTTAATAAAAAGGCCTCTGGAGTGACAAAAGCATGGTGAAATTACCATCCACACCTTTTAGAGGGCATTTAGGGCTTTAAAAAAAAGATTTTTGTAGTGGCCTCCACAGCCTTCCAAGGTCTCCTGGGACCTTATCACACGGGGGTCTAAAGCAGTCGCATCCCCGTCGCATCCCCGTCCCATCACGCTTCTTTTCCCCGTGTGATCACACGACGTCACAGAGAAACCGCGCCCATCCCCGTTGCATCCCCGTCGCATCCCCGTCGCATCCCCGTCCCAATGCGGCATCATGCTGCATTATCCGGCATCATCCATGTTCCTTTGAATTCCTGGTCTAAATGGGAATTACATTTCCCGCGACCGGAATGATACTGGGATGATGCTGCTTTCTGTATTAAGCAAACGCAATGGGACGGGGATGCGACTGCTTTAGACCCCGTGTGATAAGGTCCCTGGAGAGCAAAGCAGCACTCTAAAAGTTACCTACTCCTCCTCTTTAACTATAGCCCCAGAGAGGGTCCACAAGAACAGACAGATGTTCTGGTCCATATCAGCAAAAACAGTGAGTCTTTTGTCAAGTAATATTATTTATTATTATTATTATTAATTATTATCCCACCTTCCTCCCAGTACAGGGGCTCAAGGCACTAACAAATTTAACAAATGGGCTTACTGGGCTAAAACTGTGCATTACAAAAGGAATAGCTGAAAATACTATATTGTTTTTCTGGAAAGCATTGATCTTTCTGGAAAGCATTGATCATTGATCTTGCACACCCAAAGCAGTCGGGTAAAAAGTCTTTGGAAATCAATTACCATTATACTACCAGCTGCATCAACAGTGCCATAATGAAAGCCTAGAGATTGGGCTGAACTCCCCATTCTGTTGAGCCTGCAAGAATGCATAGAATGATTCACAAACCAGGGCTGTGATATTAGGGCCAGTCATTAAGTAGAGTGAGGGTCAAATGAGAAATTAAGGGGAATGCGTATTTCCTATTATTAATCCATTTCCAACAGGAGTGTCTCAGAGGCATGTGTCTCAGCAGTCAGATTAACAAAGTAAGCCCATGTTTGCCTTGCAATCTCCCACAAATCACAATAGGCTAAATGCAGGATAACTCAATGAGAAAAATTATGTTGCTATGACACACAAACACCTTTCACTATCTGGGAAGGGCACCACTGTAAAAAAATATTGCCTACCTTACATTGAGACAACACCTTTTGTGTGGTCGTGACAATTAATAATAATAATAATAATAATAATAATAATAATAATAATAATAATAATAATAATAAATTTTTATTTATACCCCACCTTTAGCAAAAGCTATCAAGGTGGCTTACATTAAAAGTACAGTCCCACACTTTATAACAATCATATACCCCCCCTTAAAATTACAATTAAATCAGAGCAATTTAATATCTAATATTTAAACAATAAACTGTAACACAATCAAATAATAAAACAAAAGGCACTGAAACACTGACATGGCCAAAATGGTTGGTTATTTCATTTATTGCATTTTTAGTTGTAGAGACAAAGGGGAATGCTAAAAGGTTTTTTGGATTGTGTGTTTTTCGTTTGTTTTTGGTCTGCCATGCCAAAAAAAATCTGGGTGGCTTTGGGTGTTATACACTTTATTAGATGTGGAGGTAGGATGGGACAGTGAGTCTCATCATACCCTTCAACTATTTAAGTTTGGCAGGGACGGTCCCTATTAATGAAGTGTCGTCCCATGTTTTCAGCTCCTTTTATGTCCTAGTTTCATTCCTCTTTCTCCTCCTCCAACTTGCCCCCTTTGTCTTCAGTTTATTTCAATCACTGCAAAATAGTTGCATTCAGGTAACATAGTTGGGTGGAGACAAGAGAGGAGGAATCAAAATCTTGCTCTTTTCTGCAGACAGGCAAACACAACTACTGCAGCCTGTTTGTCTGCATATCCTTATTAATAACCTGCTATCTTGACCACGCTCCGACGTAGTGAGGCTACACATGCTCCAGTTTTCAGCTGGGAACTGTTAGTGTATGGCATCATTCACTACTCCACATCAGGCAGAAAAATATTTTGGGATGGCCCTGCCTAATACTGCATTACACCTGTTGTGTCACAGCTAAGTATTTGCCATAGGCACTCAGTCCTAGTACGACTGGATCTAGTACCAGAATGACATCATTAGTGGGCTTGTGATGGAGCATACCCTAGTGAATTAGGATATACAGTTGGTCCTCCGTTTTCGTGAGAGATCTGTTCCAGACCCCCTGTGAAAATGGAGATTCACCAATATTCAAGCCCCATAGGCTTGAATGGGGCACGCCCATGGGGGCATGCCCCATTAATTTTAGCAGAGGTCGCCCTCCATGAATATGCAGAACCACAGACTTCAAGTCCACAAGAACGGAGAAGCAACTGTTTGTGGTCAAACACTGAGAGCTCTATAAATTGTGACCTTTGCATAAACACTGTAAAGGTATATTAATGTTATGATTTTCAGCAATGCCAATGTTATATTAGGTATATAGCAAATCGAGAGTATATTGAAAGTTAATGTGGATGAAACATAGATGATGAACAGCTGAAGGGGGGCAGGGAATATGGATTTGTCTCTTTTGCATAAGAAAATCAGCAAAGCACAATGTGTGTTGGTGCTGCTGCATAAATGATACCTGTAATAGCAACAACAATATTATCAGAAAGCAAAAGTTTTAATTCTTGTACAGTTTTTAACATAGTTGATTTAAAGATACTATAGAAGCATGATATTATGAATACAAAGGCAAACACAGAAATAAAGAGAGACAAAGAATCAGATGAATATAATGTAGGTAAATGCAAGTCTGATTATTGACAGAACATGTGCATACAACATATTTTCCTTTTATTTGCAGGTGATAATATAAGTGAAATTATTGACAGTTAGGAGCTCTACACAGTTCTTTAACATAGCATTTTTATGCTTAGTCACTTTTCTATAATCTTAGGGATGGGTTTGAGAAATATTGTGGTACATGTCTCTTTGATAGATGCTGTTTACATACGGTTATTATATAAAATAAAGTCATCATGCCACATATAAAAAGCAAGAATCTGTCTGTAATTTACATTTATGTTTCAATTTTTCTGCATTATTAATCCCTTGTTGGGTAAGCCAAGAGGCTATCATCTGTAGCAATAAAACAATTTTAATAAAAACCTGATAAATGTACAAACAAAACCGCATGGCAACAGTTTTATTGACTTATATAGAAATCTATCAACCATATACTAGATTATGTATAATTTTATGTACACTCATCCCTCCACATTTGTGGCTTTGACTTTTGTGGATTTGATTATTCACGTATTTTATTAATATGTTCTCTCTAGGAATATCTAGGTCCTTCAGCACAACTCTATGGTCAATTTTAACCAAAAGTTGCACTGAAGTACCTAGAGATTCCTAGAGAAGTTTTTTCTCAAGTAAAACATAATGTTTTTGTTATTTGCATTTTTCCCACATTCACAGGGATCTTGTGCCCCTAGCCCCAGTGAATATGGAGGGACAAGTGTTTATATCTGTTAATATATATTACATTCTAAAAGTGCTTCTTTTATTCTTTTCAGATGAAACAGAAGCAGAGAATGCACTCCCTCCAGGTTGGTTAAGACAAAGTTGTGTTACTTTGGTTTATATAGTATGGTGTTGATGAGATATCATATAGAAAATAAAAATAGGATTGTTATTGTACTACTATCTGCTAGGTTTTTTTAGCAGTTCTGCTTGCAGTGAACTGTGACTTTCTGAGGTTTGGGGAATGTAAAGGAATCATTGGAGGAAATTGTACTTGGAAATATTTGGGGAAATCGAGTGGATATGGGGTGTGCTGGTTCTACCAGGTGACACCCTCAGGGTGAGTGACACCATTGCTCCCCAACATTGGCCTTTGGGAAGAAACGGGCTGTGGCATTCACCTATGTCCATTTAAAATTCTGGAGCTCAGTGGAAGAGATGGTGTGAGTGGGGCAAGGTTCAGTGGAAGGAGAAAGAAGATGCCCCAGGTTTTGTACAAAATATTTTTTAATTTTTTTTATTTTATTTAAAAATATTCTTTTATTTTTTTTAAAAAAATCACATTTTACTGAATTTTCATTTTAACTACATTCAATTATGTACATGTAAGTACATTTAGGTTGTATGTGTGGTTGTTGTTGTTGTTATTGTATGGTACTGTTATTTGAAGGTCCTCATTCACAAGTAGTGAACCAAGATCTATGTAAAAATTTGCCTGAAAAACCCAAGTAAAACATACATCAGAGTGGAAATCATGTTGTGTGGCTCTTGCTGGATCGTACATCCCATCATCCATCACCAGTGGTATACTGGCTGCTATGCATTGGAAAGGGATCTTGTAGCACCATTGATACTGAGAGAAAGAAGTTGGTAGCATAAGTTTTGACAGACAATGAACATTATGACACGAGCCTCGATTTTACTGCAATTGCATTAGTAAAGGAAAATGGAAATATACCAGTTGGGAGCATTCAATTATCACACATCTTTGTCATAGCATAAAGGTACTGTTTTTGCCATTGACCCTCATGCTCTCTTCTGCACTCCTTAACACCGCCTTCCTGCCCTATGCACTATCTAGTGTCCATTTCAGAGTTTTTTATTCTTGTTTTTAACACAATTCCTAACACAAGTTATGTTAATACAATTTAAATTGTTAAGAAAAGAAAAAATAAGAGGAAAATGAAAAATAGCTTGCTTGGGAATAGCGAGGGGAAGAGGGGTTGGGAGAAGAAGAGGAGACATTGATAGCATGTGACTGCCAATATTGAAACTGCCATGGAAGGGACATTTCACACCTGTGGAGTAATGGAAAAGCAGTGCGATTTGGAACTTATTGACGGGTTTTCCTTGCCAATGAGAAGGGGTGCTCTAACAACATTTCACAGGCACAGCAACAATGAGGCAGAGATGACGTTGTGCAATAAGTATTTTCAAGTACTCTATTCTCCAACTTTAATTGCAGTTTAAAAGCATCATGTGATAATGTCCGAAGGTTCTGAGCAGACAGGCAGGATATCATTGACCAAGCCTATGTTTCCAACATGGGTCATTCCTCGGGCTGATACAGTGACAAGTGGGTGTTTACACCCATACTTGCCATCGACTCACTGCCACCATATCTCCCATACCTGCCACCACTGTCCTGTCCATCAAGAACAGAAACTAAGCACTTGGCTACACCCATGTGTCCTGGCACTCCCTTCTGACATCAGAGGCCATGGTGTGTGCCTTTGGGATAGATATGGCAGCGGTGGCAGGTATGGGACATGTGGGACCATCTGGTCTGCCAGCTGTTATTGCTGGATTTCCTGGAAACACTGTCACAATCACCTGGTCTTTTTGGACTGGATTACGGCCCCTTTGGGCCCAGAGCTAATGGTCTGCATGATATGGAGAGGTTGATGAGAGGCCAGGGGGAACACAAGCATTTTGGACCATATGTATAGGACCTAGGCTTATTTCATCAGATGCAATTAGTCTCAAAGGTGCTACAAGATCACTTTGCATACTTTGAATGCTATATATTGTAGTCCAACAACCTCCATAGGGCTGCATTTTTCCCACCCTTGATATAGATAGAAAAGTGCATTTCAAAAGCAAAATTCTGGTGCATTACAACAAACTCTTTGCTTGGCTTTGGGATTAATTCTCTAATGGCCTTGAAATGATGAAGCAGAAATTGGCAGCTGTCTGGAAGTAGTGTGTAAGAATTAACTGGAATTCTGAAAACTTCTTCTAAACTTGCTGAAACTACATACTGGCATGAAGCATTTTGCCATAAAATACAACCAGCCACCAAAAAAATATAGTAAGACAGACAGTTTCCTTGATGAACACAGAAGAAACAGCTGCTGACATTTCAACTGCAGAGAACCTTCAAAAAGATTCACTGCAAGGAAGAGCATGATGGTCACAATAAGAAGCTTCAAACAGCTGAAACCAAGCAGGAACTCCAATTAGCATAATAGCTAATACACCCTTGGGCACCACTTAAGTCTTGGTTGAATTTTCCACACCAAAGAGAAATGGTGCCTTAATATTATCTAGATCAGAACTTGGAAACATCCCTCCCCTTTTTTGGACAAGAAATTCCAGAATCTCCCACTCAGGAATAGTCAGTCAGACTCACTCACTCTCTCTCTCTCTCTCTCTCTCTCTCTCTCTCTCTCTCTCTCTCTCTCTCTCTCTCTCTCTCTCTCTCTCTCTCTCACACACACACACACACACACACACACACACACACACACACACGGTGTTAGTAATCTTTTAACTGGTTGCAAAGGAATGGTGGGAGTTGGAATCCAAAAAACAACTACCAATCTCTGGCATAGATCCCTTCTGAAAGAATGCTTTTATAATGATGCTCAAAGCAGAAAAAAGTTATTTTTAGATTACAACTCCCAGAATCCCTGAGTCAGTGTGGCCAATTCACTAATGGCTCTGCAACCTACACACCTCTTGTACAAGTGCTAACACAACCTTCCCTGGCCTAGGGCCACCGAGATGTTCTTGGACTATGCATCCCATGGGCCACAGACACATGCTGGCTGGAGATGATGGGTACTGCAGCCTAATACATCTGGGAAGCCCAAAGGGGCCTTAATCTGTTCCAAAAAGACCAGCTGTTTGTAACAGATTGGGGGAAATTGTGTTAATGTCTGCTTTTCCAAAATTCCACCCAGGTTGGGGGAAGGTGCTGAGAATATCTGTGGGACCTTCTGCCCTGATGTCTCATCTGGACATCTTGAGCCTTTAGGAATATGCATCCATGCTCAGCTCACTACACACACATATGTAGTTAAACGCACATGAAGTGTGCTGCCACACAAAGTGCTGCCTGCTGCTCACAGGGTTAGAAGTCTATAGTACAGTGTGCCTCTAGGTACAGGATAAATATATCACAAAACTACAAGTCCTAGAATTTCATAGCATTGAGCCATGGCAGTTAATTCTGCAGTGTAGATGCAGCCACTGTGGATTAACTGTATTGTGTGAAAGGGCCCTGAGTGGCAGAATACAGTCAGCCCTCCTTATCCAAAGATTTTTTTTAATCCATGGATTCAAGCATTCACGGCTTGAAAATATATTTTTAAAAATATACAAATTCCAAAAGATAAACCTTGATTTTGCCATTTTATATAAGGGACACCATTTTGCTAAACCATTATACTTAATGGGACTTGAGCATCCATGGATTTTGATATCCATGGAAACCAAACCCCAGCAGATAACAAGGACCCACTGTACTATTCTTGCTATCTGGCAGAGATCTTTTCCATCATTGGTACTTTAACTGCAGATTGAACTGCAACCTTCTGTAGGCAAAACATTTTTTTCTACCACAGAAATAGAACTTCTCCCCTAAGAATCACTTAAATCTACTTTACTTGTTAATAAGGTCCAAGGAATTCTTGTAATTGAAAAAAATAATAATCATTAGAGACATTTAAGAAAGAATGGATAGAAGTGATAGTACTATTAAAAGGAATATTAGCCAACTAAAGGAAGAAAAAGTTCTGAAAGGAAAAGAGAGAGAAGTCTGCAAGTAAATAAGACAGATAGAGAAATAAAGATGACAAAAAGAAAGAAGGGACAAAGATAAAGAAAGTTAAAGGTAAAGAGTAGGCATTTAGGAAGTCAATTTTTATGTGGTGAGAAAGGAAGAGAATGTGAGGTAAATGTAATTGATGTAATGTAAATGATGTAGTATTTGATACGAAAGAAGGAATGAATGGAATGGATAATTATGGTTGTACCGTATTTTATTTCTAAATGTTGTATGTGAAGAAAATCAAACTTAATAAAAATAAATTTTAAAAAATCATTATATACGTTCATTTTAAATTAATGTTCTAACTCTTGTAACATTTGACAGTGAATGTTCTGGAACATAAGTGATTGTGGTACTTGTGCAATTTCTAAAAGCAATGGTGTATGTTATGTGAGAGCATTGTAGGTAGTAAATGTTTGAGATTAGAGCATTTTCTGTGAAAATGTGCTTCTACTTCACAGAACAAAACACAGAACAAAATAAACCTCAGGAAGATGGAACCACAATAAGAAAAGGTGAGTACAATTCTTCTCCAAAAAGCTTGTAATGGATAAAATACTAGTGGATGCTACAGCGAAAGTAATTGTGTTTTCTCTTTTCTTCTTTTCACAGCCAGACTTTAATTTCATTTCTTTTTTTAAAGTATGCTTTGACATGGTTTCTAGGATTTTCCCCTCCTTCACATGTCTTAGGACCAGGCAAAATATGATGTGGGAGATCATATTTGTATCCCTTCTCAATGTTTACCAGTTTTAACTGGTATACTGTTGCTTCCCTTCTTGGAAAGAACAGACCTGGACACAGTTCATGCTTTAGTTATTGGAATTTTGCCACACATTCTGTGACTATACCTGAAAAGTGTCCTGAAACTTACTGCACTAGCTATCTGTTCATTTTCAAGCTCAGTCAGTGGCAGTTTCTGGCTTCCATGTCAGTGGGAGTGAACCCTATTACCAAATACTTTCAATGGCTTTTTAAAAGTTTTGTTTAAAATCCTACTGGCCCACTGACATAAGAGGTGCCATCTGCCACTAAAATTGTTTCAGGAGGTCAGTTCTTGTCTTGCAAGCAGGGTCTTCCATGACAATGGGATGGTGAATTAGATGTTAGTAGAAACTTTAAAGAAACTATCCTAAACTAAACCCTTTGCCCAAACCAGGTTCAACATGTTGGATAGCACTTTCCAAAATGTGGACTAAAAAACCCATAGTGGATTATTGCCTCACCAACATGGAAACCACCATCTGCCGTAGCTTACAAACTAAAAAGAGCATTGTATCAGAACAAGTGCTTTCTTCCATCAGGATCTTAATTTGCCAGTGAGCTGTTTGCTGAATTCCACTGCCAACCACTGTTTTTGAGTGTCAAGTGTATGGTTTTAGAGTTAGGATGGTTCCACTTCTTGTTATTTTGTTTGCCTTTAAAGTCATTTCTGATTTATGACAAACCTAAGGGGGACCTAACATGGGGTTTTCTTGTCAAGTTTCTTCAGAGGGGTCTTTCCATTGCCATCCTCTGAGGCTGAGACAGTGTGACTTGCCAAAGGTCACCCAAGAGGTTTACATGGCTGAGCTGGGATTTGAACCTGGTCTCCAGAGTCCTAGTCTAATACTCAAACCACTATGCCACACTGGCTCAAGGTGGAACCACATGGATTTTTAATTGTGAAATTGCCTTGTCTGAATCAGAGAATTTTCAAAACATCTAGATAACAAAGTCACATAGCCCTCCTCTATTTCTCACTGCTTTTTCCCATCTCTTCCCCCCCCCCACCTTACTACCCAAAAAACTGATGAAGGAGAAAATTTTGGAATAGCTGGACAATGCCTGGAAACAGTCTGCCTTAGAAGTGCCCAGTTCTCCTGCAGCCCTCCATAATGCATTGTAAACAAGCAAGCAACCAAACACCCTGCTAGACATACACAATCTTTAGGGAGTATGTCTAGGAGAACTATTGCATTCCAAAGTAGGGTGGGGATAGAGGCCTAAATCTAATAGCTGGTCTCAGCTAGGGTAGACCCATTGGGCATTTGCTGTTTGGGAAATCAACATTTGCATAAACCCAGTTGATTCAATGGGTCTTAGCTGAAAGTAGCAACTGTATTTTGTAAAATAGTTTCACTGAAGCCAATGATGTTTCTTTACAAATCATGTAGCCCTCTTGTATTTTTCAGCTGTTTCTTCCTTTTTCTTCTTTCCCCTCACCACCCAAGAATTCAAACAGGGTTTTCATTTGCAGTTATGGAATGGTGGAGTTCTTACACAGTGCAATCTTATAGATATCTACTCAGAAGTAAATGCCACTAATTTCCAGGAAAGTATGCATAGCATTGCAGGCTTAGTTGTCTACCCAGTATTTCATTTACAGAATAACCAAGTCAGTAGCAGTAGTGTTATCAAAGTCATCATGTCATCCATTTTCTAGTGATTCATTCTACCTGTCTCTTTTGCCACTTGTTTAACTACCACTGTTTTCTCATACATTCCATGTGCCTTTCTTCATCTTTATTTTTGTGTATTTTTGTGAGCCCTGGTGGCGCAGTGGTTAAATGCTAGTACTACAGCCACAACATTGTAAGTTCAATCTTAGAAGAGGGCTCCAAGGTCCACTCAGCCTTCCATCCTTTCATTGGTTGGTAAAATGAGTACCCAGCTTGTTGGGAGCAATTGGCCTACATATTGTAAACCACTTAGGGAGATCTAGTTCACTGATAAATGATATAAAATGTACTTGCTATTGCTATTGTAGAAAATACAGCTGCTATAATATGCTTCTCCCCCAAATTAACAACATAAAATTAATGTACTCATTTTTCTCTTTAGGTTCTATACAGGCAGTCCTCTAATAAACTGTTCACGTGCTTCATTTTAACATCATCTTTCTAGGTTCTGCCCTGCTATGTTAAAACCTCTACATGTTTCATCTTTGATTGATGCTTCCACATAATCTCTGCATAAAATCTCAGCTGTCCTTCTTAAAGTATGTAGATTATTAGCTTTAAAGCTCATGAGTCAACTATGAAAGATCTGGGGTGTGGGCATATATAAAATTTCATAAGGCTGGTGGAAGTCCAAGCCACACAGCCCATAATTACTAAACAATTTGTCCCCATCCCTCTTTGCATAGTGTACTGCTTTTATAAACATATCAAAAGTAATTATCAATCAAATAGGTAGACCTCTTTGGGGAAATGTAGGAGTCCCGTACTGATTCTATCCATTTTGTCTGTCTGTCTATCCGTCTGTCTGTCTCTTACACTTTTGTTCCTCCTGTCCATGAATGACATCCAAGGCAGGCACTGTATTTCACTGCAATACATAAAAGAAAAGTACTTATGGGTTGTTCCAGAAGTGTTAACATAAAGGAGGTAGGCAACTAGCAACTTTCTAGATGTTTTGAGGCTGCAACTCCCATTATACCCAGCCAACACAGTCAAGGATAATGGGAATTGTAACTCAACAACATATGGAGGGTCAAAGGTTGAATACCCATTAAATAAAGGCTTTAATTTTAAAAAAATATAAATTATTAATTTCTAAAATGTGAATTATGTCAAAGGTCAAACATATTTTTCCAAGAGTAAAATTATTATTGCTTGAATGCCATTGCCCAGCCTCAAAATGAATTCAATTTGGAACAAAATAGCTCAGATCTTTACAATTATTCAATAAACTTCTTTCAAAAATGTTTGTGCCCCAATTTTTTTTACAGGGCTTGGCAGAAGAGTCCAAAACATCTTTGCAATGAAATGGTTGGCTATTGATGAGCAATGAAATAGATGGCTATTCATTGGCAGATAACATACATTTTTCCATGGTTTTATATCTTTAAATATTCATTAAAAACACGCTGAAACTCTTAGCATAGGTAAATAAAGGAATTGAGGGTTTTTAGGGCTTTTTTTTTTTTACAAGAAAAGGGGCTAAAATGGAGTCTGGAATTAACCTGATCCATTCCTTGGGCCACCTCCACCCAAAATATGATCAAGGAATCTGCTGACCCTCTGGTCAGTTTAGGCTTCTTGTCAGTAGTCTCTACTGAAGATCCAGTATGTTTACCCAAGGGATGAGTATGAATATCTTAAAACACATTGCAGTAGTCTGGGCTGTATACTCTATCAGCCAACATTCCAAGTATGTTGTTCTCTATCCATTGATACATTTAATTACAGAAGAATGACATGATAGCATACTCCACAGCTAAATAATTTGTTGGATTCTTCTGGATAGGAGATCAGCTCCAGTTGTGATAACACCACTAATGACTACAGACTAGTCTTGGTCTATGGAAAAGCTACCCTTTTTTTGGTCAGTCTGAAAGAATGAAAATAGTTTGACAGTGCTAAAATATGGTGCAGGTGAGATCAATTATCTTCGTTCATTGGGAGAAAAAAAAACTGTGGTTGTATTCAGTCACTTAATCTACTGATATACCGTACTCCTTGTTTATCATAAGCAAATCTATTTGTACCAGAATTTGTTATCATCTTATCTACATCTTTTTCATGAGTTTCATTGTTAAAGATATTTATTCCATTCCTACTTGCAGAAGAAAAGGAGAGTGACATAATGATCGTAATTCTACCATCAGGTCTGACATTCTTTTGGGAATTTGTTATCTTTTGAAAAGATGACATTGCTAACATAGTTTAGTGTGTCATTTTCTAATTTTAAATGGATCACCATGGCTGAATCATTCCTCCATTTTGATGAAGCACTCAGTCCATACACTTCCAGTCACTAAAGAGTTAGGAAAGATGGATCGCTATACGGTTTTCCCCCATCCCATCTTTCAAAGCACTTCCATTGCCATTTGTAACCTTAATACCCATAGAAGTTATGCTTCATATTTTAATATCCTGGAGATGAACAAAGTGGTTGGTATTAACTTTTTCTGCTTGGAAAAAATAGGTTGCACTGGTTGGTGAACCTGCAATTGTGACTTTGCACACCAACTAACTGCTTTTTGTTCTAGTTTCTCAAGTCTTTCAACAAGATAGCAGCAAACTAGATCACTCTTTTATGTGACTGTCATCTTCCATTTGGATAACAAGCATGACATTGCATATACTGTGCTGACTGAGCCAAACAAATTATTTAATTTCTTCATACATTCATCAACCATACGTAGTGCACTATTGTGAAGAAGAGAAAACAGGGGTGGGCAGCTTTCAGGATCTCCTCCAATCTCTTCCAGTGGCCCACAGAATGGCAGATCACACTCCTGAAAACAGCTTTTAAGACCATCTCTGATTTCTTTTTTTAAAATGCCTATATCATCCAGTGGGGGGATAATTAAATGACAAATTGCCTCCCTGGGAGGATATGGGGTGCATGATTTGTCATTGTACGTTTGATGGATAGGGAGGGCAAGGAGGTGTACCAACATCAGGAGAGGGGGGAAATGACACCCATACCATGAGAAGTTGCCCACCCCTGGTGTAATAGGACGTGAATATGCTGCTATAATTAATTGGCAGCTTTTGGAGCCAATTGTTGCCTTCTGATCAGTGAGCACAATATTCATGTAATTCAAGCATTAAGCTATCATTTTTCATTATCATGGCTCTGAATATCTTCATGCCACCTTGCAGTTCATGGAATTTATCAATGTTCTGACATTGTCAAGATTTATTAATCCAAAAGTTTTTATTAATATATGAAATCATCTAGGTTTCTGTTGTGATCATTTTGTGTAGGTCAATGTCTATATGAAGGTGAAGGAATTTATTGACATCTGTTCCTGCACAGATTTTCATCACAAAGAACTATTTATGAAATGCAACATCTCAATGCTAGGTTTTAATCTTCTTATCAGTGTGTATATTTTTACTCTCAGATTAACAGGATGCACAAGGATGTATTTATTGTTGTTCTAAAGTTATATTATGAAGAAAGAAAGGCAGGAAAATATGTATTAAAAAAAATGAAATCAAACTAATTAGAAGAAATAAACCAGCAGATAATAACCGGGGGGGGCATTTATGGAAATAAACCATTTATACATAAATGTCTTTAGAATATAAACTTTTTAAAAAGTATGTGTCCATGTGAACTTGACAAATGGTGAAAGGGCTATGAAGTCATAGTTATTTTGCTGGTGAAATGTCAGGCATAAATTCTCCTAAAACACAGCCACATAGCCTGAAAACCCCACAAAAAAACTATGGATGCCGTCCTTGAAAGCCTTAACTTCTCATTGGATATGAAGTCCTCCATTAATTGAATAATAGAGGGTGAGCATTTGTCTTCCAAGTGTCCAAATGTTAGCTACCAAGATATGCAAAAGTAATTTTTCAGCACTTAGATAATGTTAGCAAGAGAGGAAGAGAAGAATTAACAGCATCCCAACTCTGAGATTATGCTCCTGAGAATTCAGATTTACATTTAAAAATTGTACAGTGGCAGAATAACACATGATACTTGTGACCAATGAGATCTGGAATTAAATAGCCCAATTCTAATGAGATGAGAGATTTGTGACTAATGGATTCTTCTTTTAAAAACAACAACATAGGGCTTGTCTACACTGGCTATTTACATTGGTTTTCCCCTACCCTGTCCACATGAGGCAAGGCCAAAAATCGGCAGCAAATCTAGGCCATCACTGCCATAAACCAGTTTTAAAAAACTTCCTAGTTTGCACCAACTCCTCCAAGAAAATCTAAAGCACTCCAGAGTGATGCCAGGCAGCTTTCTACACAGATAAAATCATAGAGTTGGAAGAAACCACAAAGGCCATTCAGTCCAACACCCTGCCATGCAGGAACTCACAGCACCCCCAACAGATGGCCATCCGGCTTCTGTTTAAAGACCTCCAAAGAAGGAGAATCCATCACACTCTGAGGGAGTGTGTTCCACTATCAAACAGCTCTTAATATCAGGAAGATCCTCCTAATGTTAAGGTGGAATCTCTTTTCCCATAGTTTGACTTATCAACATGTATCACTCTGCCACCCAGCGCTGCCACCACTGACTCAAGTCAACCCCTCTGTGTTGAAATGAGACACCCATACATGTGATCAATGCTGGGCACCTTGTTTCCATCTTCAGAGGAAGCAAGTAGTGACGCCAGGGAGCACAGGAGGATGCATATGTAGACATCCACCCACCATCACTCTGAAGTGCCCAGGTAACAGGTGAAAGTCAGGGCAGCTGGAGCAGCCCAGAATATTCTTGCCATGAAATGTAGTTTGCTTATTTTAGCGGTACTCAAGGAGAGCCTATTTAACTATTCCATGGAGCCCTTTCTCCAGTTACTGTACCACATTGGAGGAAAATTCTGTACACTCGTCCCTCCACGTTCGCTGGGGCACAAGACACCTGTGAATGTGGAAAAACCACAGATAACAAAGAATCTCTAGGTCCTCCAGTGCAACTCTGTGGTCAACATCTGCCAGACATTGGCCATGGAATTGCACTGGAGGAGCTACAAATGCCTTGTTCTCTCTACGAATCTCTAGGTCCTTCACTGTGGTTTTTGGTTAAAGCTGACCATAGAGTTGCACTGGAGGACCTAGTTATTCCTAGAGAGAGCATATTAACAAAATCAGTGAATAATCAAATCCAGAAAAGTCAAAGCTGTAAATGTGGAGGGATGAGTGTGCTTTCACCTATAGGTCAAACAGAAGCTGGAGGTGGGGGTGGGGTTATCTCTGGAAAAAGTAAAATTGGGGAAGGTTAAATTTTTCTTTCTAAAATGTGGTAAAAGTAGTTTGCTTTTTAGATTTTTATTTGTGTGTGTGTCCATGTGTCCAGAAAATTTTCAAGCCATGGATGGTTGACTCCATGGATGCAAAATCCATGGAAACAGAGGGCTTACTGTACTTCAATAGCACTTTAACTGCCGTGGCAGCATCTTACAGATTCATGGGATTTGTAATTTTCTGTGGCAGAAAATTTTAAATAATCAGTGAACTACAAATCCCAGGATTCCATAAGATGAAGTCATGACAGCTTAAGTGGTATCAAAGTACTGTAACTGAGAAGTATGAAGGAGATGTTAATGTTATCAGTTACCTTTTGGCCTATATTTCATTTACCATCTGAATTTTAAACAAAGTTGTTAGCTAATTGAAAGAGCAGACTATTTAGGATGCACATTTTTTTTCTTGGACCTAAGGCTATATAATAATTGATTCTAGCTGAGAATATTAAAGAGAAATTAATATCTTAATCATTCTCTAGACACTGATCATTTGTTAAATATTTGCTACATATTTCATGAAGTGACAGAAGATGTATTAATTTAGGGTAGAATCCTATTTATTAAGTTAGATTTTTAAGACATTGCTATTCCATTGAAAGGAATGGGGTCTTAAAAGTGTTTACGTTGACAGGACTGAGCACATCAATATTCACATGAATGATATAGTTCTTATTTTAGACATTGCATGTGAATTTGAAAAAAGAAAAATGGTTTGATCCTATCACATTGGATTTACCTGCTACCGCTGCTACCTGAAGCCTTTTCTCTCTCCTTATTATAGTGCTATTTTGTCTCTTTAAAAATCAAAGCATTGTGATGAATGTATACATGGTACACATTTTAATTGCAGATGAGAACACCAGTGATACGACTTCCTCTTCAGAAGGTCAGGTCTATGGTTGACCTTAATTTTCATTGTGGCATACCCTTTTTTTTTTTTTTTGGCTTTTGTACTTCCATTTCCCTTCCTCAGTTTCTGTATTTTGTGGATGACATTTCTAACAAACACACCCACTTCAAAAACTCTCATTCAAACCCATGTTTTAATCACAGATCACACTTCATATCCCATTTTGTACTTGAGTGAAGTGTTAAAATTTACCATTTCAGATGCTCATTCACCATAAAGCTTTTTCCATCAGTTTGCCGTTCTCATTCCCAGTTTTCCAGCTGCCATGGTTTCTCCCATCCTTCCTCCTTCTATTACAGGTTTCCTGTTTTCATTCATTTGTACTAAAAACATGGACAGTCTACATTGTTTCTTTTTCTCACTTGCTTTATTTTATTCTTATATATTTCTTTTTACAGATGAAGATGACTCTTCGACTGCAGGTTAGGAGGACAATTCCATTTTACATTTAAATTTGCTAATATGTTGAGCAAAAAACTGCAGTAACAGCCACTTTCATGAGCAATTTTCTGTATGATTTTAATTATACCTTTTCATTAAGAGTTGTGCTTAAGAGTGGAGACTTCATTTTAAAATCCTACCACTCTTAATGAAGAAATTTTTTACTGTTTGCTTCAGTGCATGCTTCAGAAGGCCTTCCTGAAGAAGAGTTTTTTAACAGACACATGTGGTTTAATCTGAGAAGGAAATGTTTATCTGATTGTATGTTTTTTATTTGTTGCAATTGTATCAAGGCTTTCTCACGGTTGAACTGAAGGCAATGCATAAAAACAGTATGAACAAAAAGAACCTTGTTTAGATGCCTGTGAGCCATGAATAATAGATTTTAAGGATGTAAGAATGCACTATGGGTTGAGTCTCTCTTGGCTGGAATTCTGAAATATTCCAAAAACCAAAACTTTTTTATTGGGGGCTGAGATAGTGGTACCTTTGTTTTCTGATGGTTCGATGTACACAAACTTTGTTTTATGCACAAAATTATTTTAAAATGATTGCATAAAATTACCTTCAGACTGTGTGTTTAAACTGTATATGAAACATAAATGAAAATAATGTTTAGACTTGGGTTTCATCTCAAACGTACCTCATTATGTATATATATGGAAATACAGGTATTCCAAAATCCCAACAAATCCACAATCCAAAACATCTCTGGTCCCAAACATTTCAGTTAAAGGAGACTCAACCCATACTAATACATTTTAGATTGATGTATAGGATTTTCTAGGACAATGCCAGCCCTAGAGCTCATACAAGTTATTTCCATCCTGTTGGAATCAGTGGGAAGGAAATTGTTTAAGAGGGGGAAAAGCAGATTTGAAAAGAAAGAAAGAAAGAAAGAAAGAAAGAAAGAAAGAAAGAAAGAGAAAGAAGCCTCAACTTATACTTCACTTTTTCTCTTTTTGCTCTAGCATGGCTCTGGAATATTCTGAGCCTCTGGTTTCAGAACTCCTCTTACACCAAACAGGGTTGTTTTCCCAATTATCTGGTCTGGACAAAGATCATATCTAGCTTGCAAAGTTGCTGCAACCGTGTGCCTTCAGATTCCAAGGGAAAACTTCAGCTTAGATAATTGTATTCTACAATTTTCCCTCTGACATAGGATGAGAACAAATAACCCTGCATGACCAATACAATTTTCAAGGTTTAATTGTTGAATTGGTATCATCTAGTTTATTCTTACCTTTCAGATGGGGGAAATCAGTCTGGAGAGAAAAAGGAAGCAGGTGAGAGTTTCTAAAACAGAGTGAAAGAAAGAAAAAATCTAAACATTCCAATTTCCCCCTATAACATAGGAACTAAACAACTGATTTCTCATAGTTTAATTTTCTTCAGTTTCAGTTGTTCTGATTTCTAATTTTATATCGAATGTAATGCTAACATTTTGTTTTGTTTTACATTTACTTTCGATCGAGATCATGATTCTCCTTCAAATATTTCACAAGTTCCAGTGTGCAATCTAAGCTTCTTATGAGCAAAGGTTTTCTCATTCATATCACTAGAGTGAAAACAGACACTCTTGCTTACTTGAAACTCTGGAGTATAAAAATGTACATTGATGTTTCATGTCAAAGTATTACTATAGAAGATAAGATTTGGAAAATCAAGGCACATATGTCTTTAATGACATATTGCAACAAACTTTTTCAGTTGAAATACTAAACCAAAGTATATACCATTTTAAAAATTTCACACTCATGTCTTTCTTTTAACAAGTCCTTAGAGATGAGACACATAAATTAGAAGATTGGAGAACAAACAAACAAAAAACTTACCGCTTAATTATTTATATCTAAATGGTGTTCAACTGGTATGAGGCACAGATAGAGAAATCTGACAACTCACCTGCTATGCAATGTACACCAGCCCACAACCAACTTGCTTATAGACAACAACAGATTAACAGCTGTGGAATCCACATGGGGTATCTGTGATTTCCCTGTTACTTTGGATTGAAGTAATCCAACAACCCCTGAACTGAAATGCATGTCCAAGTCTCCTAAAGGAGACAACTCAACAGGAGGATGGGGGGATTCTATTTCTTCCAACACTGCATCCAGCTCCATGTAACACCACTAAAATTGTGATGTGTAAAGAATTACATAAATCAAAACTAGATAAAACAAAGCAGTAACTGAGAGCGGGAGAAAAGAAAGAGAGTCAAAGCCCAAATGTTGAAAGATGGCTGAGGAAAGTGCATTTATCTTCCCTGGGTGGATGAGCCTGCAGTGTCCACCTAGGGAAGGTCCTGCCCTTCTCAGTTGCCTGCCAGCTTCCCAATTGGCCACAGCTTCCACAATGTCAGAAAAAGTTGTGTGTGGGGTTCTAGAAAGAAGACTGCTGTGATGTGGAGGAAAAGAAGTAGGTGAGTTTGGGGCTCAAGTTTGTGAATCCAGTGGTACGTGGTTGGTACAGACTGGGGACGTTATCACAGGGGGCCTAAAGCAGTCCCATCCCCATCGCATCCCCATCCCATTGCGGTTCCTTTTCAATCCAGAACTTACTGGCAAAAAGAAAGCAGCATCATTCCGGTATCATTCTGGTCGCGGCAGAAATGTAATTCCCAAAGAATCCGGCATTCAAAAGAACGGGGATGATGCCGGATGATGCTGCAGTGGAACGAGGATGGGACGGGGATGGGACGGAGATGGGATGGGGATGGGTGCGACGTCGTGTGAAGACACGGGGAAAAGAACCGCAATGGGACGGGGATGGGCGGGGTTTCTCTGCGACGTCATGTGAACACAGGGGAAAAGGAAGCGGAATGGGACGGGGATGCGACGGGGATGGCACTGCTTTAGACTCCGTGTGATAACGTCCTGAGTGTGTCTACACACAAATGATATTCTAGGAGAACAAAATCATTGTCTGCCTGTTATCTATTACTGTGTGTTTATATGCTATTTCTGTTTGAGCAATGCAGACAGAAGAATGAAAGATAACATGGGTTGCAACCTCATGCTGAAGCTGGAAAAGACCTAGGTGCAGTATCTGAACCAGACATTTAGGAGAACAAGAGAGCAGTTTTCTATATTTTTCTAATGGCACAATAGTAACTGTAACCTGTTACTAACAAGTAACTTACCTATCTGGACTGCAGCTACAGTTCAAGTAATGAACTTTTGAGTGATCAGAGTCATTAATAAAGTTACTAGTTCTTTTTTAAAAATGTAAGATTGCAAGCTCTACATAAGGATTTCTAATTGCCTGTGAAATGAAAGGTGTATCAAGACTAAAGTAAATTTTTTGCTGTGTATATCTCATAAATGATACTCACTCTTTCTCCATATTAGTATGGGCTGGGGGAGATGGTGCCCCAGAAGAAACAAACAAGCAAGACAATTCCCAGAAATCCATTTTATTTATTGAAAAACCAAAGGGTGGCTCAATTAGTGTTGGTGAGTTGTCAAACAATAAACGTCCACAAATAAATACTTTTTAATCTAATATTTTATCTGACTATTTTTATGGTTGATATTTTAGAAAGTTACTGTATTTTATAATTAGTTTAATAGTTGTTAGCTGTTCTGAGATCTGTTTAAGCAATAGAAGGGCAGGATGTATATTCCATCTGGAAAGAAAAATGAGTTAATTATAAAAGAATAGTTAAAGTCCTGCATATGTATACAGAAGAAGCCCTATTGAGCTTAATGGGCTTCCACAACAAATATGTATAGGAGTGGGCAGCTTACTAAGAAAGCTGAAATAAAGAGCGGAAAGGATAAATGGTGATTGTAATGCTAAGTAGTTTAGATGTGGTACCAACAGGTATGAGGAGAACAAAAAGTCAAAGTAAGGGTACAAAATATAAATTGGTAATTGATGGGAAAGAAGTAAAGTATGAATGAAAGATGGTACAAGAAAGTGAGAGAAGGTTAGAGTAAGTTCAAGGATGGTAAGACAAAGAAAGATGAAGAATTAATCGTATATGAGAGAGGGAAGAGAATGAAGGCAAGAGGAAGGAGAAGAAGACAAAGAAGGTTTTAGATAAGTAGTAAGGAAAATGGAATTAAGAGACAGAAGGAGTAGAGAAAGGGTTTAAAGTTGAAGGATAAGGTGAGAGTATGAGTAACTGAAAGACCATTAATACCGATAGTAGTTTTAAGACAAGTGATATAGAAGAATGTTAGTAATGGGTGTGATGTAAGTTTGTAAGTATGCATGTTTTTCTATGTTATGCAGATATGATTTATGTATTTTATGAATTATTTTTGTGGTTTAATATGTATAATAAAAATTATTTTAAAAAAGAATGGGCAGCATATGTGAGCCGTATAAAGTTGACAAAATTTTAATGTGCAGAGATTGTATGTTCCAATTGTGAAGGTACAATCTCAGCACATTAAAATTTTGTCAATTTTTTTGGCACACATATGCCTCCCACTCCTATACATGTTTGCTCTTTGTGGTCCATAGGAAACAGGAAATTAATTTAATGGTTGAAACTGACTTTGAAGAAATTTACTAAAAGACAGATGTTTGATCTAAAAAGGCAAGTGTAATTCAGTAGAGACATTTTTAGAAGATAAAATTCCCACCAGTATTTTGTTGAGAAGCCAGATGTGGCTTGAATCCAGAATATCTGAAGGATTGTGTTCTCCTACATGAGCTTGCTCTCAGTTCTCTCAGTTCCACCACCCTCAGAGGCATGTTTGGTAGCAATGCCAGAGAAGGCCTCCTTGGTGGCAGCTTCATGCCCATAGAATTTCCTTACAGGGGAAGCTAGTCTGGCCTTCTCCCTGTTGTCCTTCCAATGATATGCAAAGATCTTTTCATTCAGGCAAGCTGCAAGTAATTTACTGAAGTACTATTTCTAAATTATTTTTTATTTCAATAGAGTTTTACTACAGGTTGAGCATCTCTTATCCAGAATTCCAAAATCCTAAATAATCCAAAATCCAAAATTGTTCATATGAGTGGCTGAGATAATGACACCTTTGCCTTCTGATGGTTCAGTGTACACAAATGGCCTTTGCAGACTGCCAGAAATAGTGCACATTAAATTGAGGCACTGCCCTGGCTCAGTGCTAGGGAATCATGGGAACTTAATTTATTGTGGCACCAGAGCTCTCTGACAGAGAAGGCTCAATGTCTCAGAAAAAAAATACAATTCCCATGATTCCCTAGCACTGAGCCAGGGCAGTGCCTCAATTTAATGTGCACTATTTCTGACAGTCTGCAAAGGCTCAAACTTTGGGGCGAAGCAGACTGGCAAAAACAGTCAGTGTTTCGGTAGCTTGAGGCTGTGGTGACCACCCATCCCCACCCCAATTCCATTCACAAACTGGCATCATGCCGCCTGCCCACCCAGATGGTGGGTAGTGTGAGAATACTGCGGTGCAGCAATTACACACTGGATGCCACAGGAGCGGAGAGGAGCCACGATGGCAGTTAAAGGGGCACCTTTTTTTCAGTGCAAAAGGGAGCAGCATTTTGCTACTTCTTTTTGCACCAAAGAAATGCTGGATCAGAGCTGCGGTATGTGGTTGCACGCCCCTGATCCAGGGAGCAAAGGGGTAATGCAGAGCCACTCCTTCGGGGTGGTCTGTTTTACTCCTTAATTTCATGCACAGTATAATTAAAATTGTTAATAAACTTCAGGCTTTGTTTACAAGGTGTATATGAAACATAAATGAAATTCACACTTGGACTTGGGTTCCATCTCCAAGATATCTCATTATGAATATGCAAATATTCAAAAATTTATCCAAAAAAATCCCAAACACTTCTGGTCCCAAGCATTTTGGATAAGGAGGACTCAACCTGTAAAATTTCAAAATTCTACCTTAGGAGTTTGGGCTGGTTTGAGCTGTTTGGCACCGGCTTGCACTTGCTTTTGATCTTGTTCTGAGCTGGGTCACAGTCCTAGAAAAGATGAGCCAAAGAAATAAATAAAGAAGGATTCAAATTAATTCCTTTCACTACTACTTCTGAATAGTCATGTGCACAATCCCAGCTTCTGGATCTAGATAGAAGCATGGGAAGCTGTACTCACAGAACCTATTGCACATGTTATAATCCTCTTTCTGTGAAAAGTGGGTCACGGAGAAAAATACTTGGTGTACTAATGAAGGAATGAAGCAGCATTGGAACTGTTGCAGTGAACTGTAATAGAGTTCAGGGTCCCCATCCCCAATGCCACAATACGTGGCATTCCAACTTAATTATTTCTTTGATGGACACCGAAACCTTCCTCAGAATGTTCATATATGTATCTCAAGTATGTTTTACTGATTATTGCATACATGATAGTGAAGTGTTTATTGGTGTTAACTTTTTTTTTAAAGGGCAAAATATCACGTTCATAGCCAAAGTAGAAGCCCAGGATCTTCTCCGAAAGCCAACTGTTAAGTGGTTTAAAGGGAAATGGATGGATTTGGCAAGCAAAGCTGGAAAGCATCTTCAGCTAAAAGAAACATTTGAACGTCAGACAAGGGTACATATGGAAATGTGTGTGTGTGTGTGTGTGTGTGTGTGTGTGTGTGTGTGTGTGTGTGAAAATTTATATCTGTTTTTTTTTCTAGTTCACAATCTCTCATAATGTGGGGGGGGTGATTCTGATCTGACATTTCTTGAGAAAGAAAACACAGGAAGAGTATAATAATTCATAAATCATTGTCTAACAAAGGGATGCTCTTTAGATATTTTAGTGTTCAAGTCTCATAAGCCCATGCCAGTATGATCAACTACCAAGGAAGATGAGAGAAGTTGTTGAAATATCTGGGTGACACTATGTTTGGAAACACTATCATAGATTCTTTCAGAAATTATAAGTTTGTGGAATGGAACATCTTTTCCTCCCAATGGCCATGCTAGCTAGGAGATTCTGGGAGCTGTAGTTTTAAAAAAAAATTCTCTGAGCTCTGATACATAAACTAGGCATCAGTTTATTGGTTCCTTTTGTTATTTGTTCAATTATTTAAAGAATTCATATACTCCCTTTGAATATGATGGGATGCAGTGGCTCAAGTGGTTAAGACACTGACTCTGTTGATTGCAAGATTGGCAGATTGGCATTTCAAGGGCCGAGTGCTGCATGATGGGGTGAGCTCCTGTCACTAGTCCCAGCTTCTGCCAATCTAGCAGTTCAAAAGTATGCAAATGCAAGTAGATAAATAGGTACCACTTTGGTAAGAAGGTAAACAGCATTCTGTGCAATCATGCTGGCCACATGATCACAGAGTAGTCTCTGACAAAGCTGGCTCTTTGGCTTAGTAACAGAGATGAGCACTGCCCCTTACAGTCAGACACAACTTTGCAACCTTGTCAATGGAAAATACCTTTACCTTTGAACATGACAGCCCTCTCCAGGTGGCTTACACACTAACATAATTTTTTTGTAATGAAAGTGCTGTGAATCTTGTTTTCAGATTAATCATGTTAATATCTGGCAAGCCTAATGAATGCTGATTTGCCTAGTGACTAAGGATATACTAGGGGAGAACACAGAGTCTGGCCATGATTCTGTGACTTTTTGTGCAAAGAAGCAATGTTTCCAAACTCTGGAAAGACTCTAGCTTAGTGACAGAGCACATGTTGTGGATGCAAAAACTTCAGTGCCTGACAACTCCAGATAAGACTGGAAATAGTTTTGTCTGGCATTATTAAATGTGCAAGATGCAGAGACTGTGGCTGCATCCTAGCTGGGACTTCTCATTTCCCTTAGACATGGTTGCAAGGATGTCTGAGGAATTTGGTCTTTGCAAATTCCTATCCAACAGAACCAAATCCATAATCCTGAAGAAATTTAAACCTATCTACTCATTGGATTTCACACTTCTCTCAACACTGAGACTCAACTCTCAGCAGTTTAAATATATCAGAATATTAAATGTACATTTGAAAAGAATGGCCTAAATCCTGTGGTTAATCTTGACTAGAGTAGACTAGTGGGATTTATCTGCACATGCTGATTTACCATTTAACAATTGATTAAATAGACTACTCTGGTTAGGATTCACCAACAGGATTATGTATTTAAACATGTATTTTAAGGCATATTTTTAAAAAATTAAAGTTGCAGATTAACATGGAAACATGCAGAAGTACAGCTAAAAACACGTGAGGGGGAAAAAATGGAAACAGACAAAATCACCTATATCTAATCTTAGCAAAAATGTAGTATATCATTTTTGCATGCATGTGCATACGTTATGTTTAACTCCTAAATATTCTCTTAAATCAGAACTAATAATTTAATTGTGTCTTTGGATTGCAGATTTATACATTTGAGATGCACATCATTAAAGCCAAGGAAAACTATGCAGGAAATTATAGATGTGAAGTGACATATAAAGATAAGGTTGATAGCTGCTCGTTTGATCTGGAGGTCCATGGTAAGAATCAGTCTTGTCCCCTTTATTTCCTATAGATGTGTGTGTGTATTAAAAATTGAGGTGCAATTGGTTTATCTGAGGCCCCCATGCCATTTTCTATTTCTATTTCTAAATGTGTTTTATATGCCCACCAAGATATGTATGTTGGTTTAATTTTCTCTTTACACCTCTCTGTTCAGAGATGCAATTTTTATTTCTGTTGCAAACATTAGAAACCAATGAGATTTTGGGAGCCTCTTTGGAAACGAAGATATGGATATGGCTTCACCCATGCCAGCCCTACCACTACAGAGAAGTTGTCTCAGACAGCTTATTTTGAGTATTGTAAAACAGCAGGCTGTCATTAGTTATATGATAAATAAACATTATACTTTTAGTGCCAAGAGGAGGTGCTTGTGGGATTCCGCCTCAGGTGCCAAAATATCAGCAGACCTAGCCTTTCATAATGCCCACACTGACTTGGGTGAAGGACACATCATTTCCCAATTTCCTCAGGCAACAAAATGTCCTGGGTCATCCTTGAATTTCTCACATCAGATACTCATGGAGGGAAAGTTAACAGAATGTCACTCTGTAGCCCACGGCCACAAAGTTAAGCAAAGTTAGAGAGAATGGTATGGTGATTTCAACATCTTGCATGGCATTCAGTTACAAAAACCACTCTGGTTTATGCAGACCAGAGTGGGCAAAGTGTAGTCCATGAGCTAAATGGAGTCTCTGGACCCAATTTTTGTCTCCACCATTTCCCCAAACTTCCCCAATTTTTTTTAAATAAATCAACACAATTTTGGGGCAATTTCTGTTCCCAGACTGCATAAAATAGATGTGACCTCTCAAAATGGTGACTGAAAGTGATGCAACAAGCAGAAGTAATACAACTTCACATTTGGTTTCCATTTTGAGACGGAGAAGAAAGCAGAGGTATTGGGGCATGCTGTGTGTGGAGTGCAGTCTGCAGGAAGGTCTGTGGGAGAAATGAGCCCTGACTCCCTTGCAGTTGCCCATACTTGGTGTGTTGTTGTTGTGTGACTTTAAGTCATTTACAACTTATAGCAAACCTAAGGTGACCCTATCAAGAGTTCTATTGGCAAAATACATTCAAAGGATGTTGCTATTGCTTTCATCTGAGGCTGAGAGAGTATGACTTGCCCAAGGTCACCAGGGTGTTTCCATGGCTGAGTGGGGATTTGAACCCTGTTCTCCAGAGTCCCAGTCCAGCACTCAAACCACTACACCATGCTGACTCTCCTGATGTAGAGAATAGCTATATATTCTTGTTTTTATTCAAGTGGCTTGACTACATAGCATTACCAAGAGAAGGAGTCCTTGCCAAGAAAACTCCTGATAGGGTTGCCTATTTTATTTTATTTTATTTTATTTTAATAATAATAATAAATTTTATTTATAGCCCGCCCCTATGCTCAGCAATCGGGGCGGGTTACAGCATTTTAAAACATACAGAGTTAAAAACATTCCCTCATCCCAAATCTCCCACCCCTTCCCATTATAACAAGATTAAACTACAAAGAAATTAAAATGTCGTTAAAAAAAATAAACCAACAAACAATACAAACAATGAGGCAACCATAATACATGGAACGCTAAAAACCATCTCCCCTGGAGCTAGAAGATTATTCTGAAAAGATTATTCCGAAAAGAAATTTTATTTCTATGCTGCATTTCTTCCAGAAAGGGACCCAAGGAGGGTCACAAATAAAAACACATTAAAAACCTATTACAAACATTAAAACCACAAAAAGCACGATACCCACCCCATATAATAAACACCCCCTATAAAAAGCCCATGGGGGGCAGCCTTGCTTCTCATGGAAGGGCATTGCAAAGGGCAGGAGCAGCCACGGAGAAGGCTCTCTCTTGTGTCCTCACCAGGCAAGCCTGTGATGGGAGTGGGACCAAGAGAAAGCCTTCTCCTGAAGATCTTATGGCTCTGGTAGGTTCATATGAGGAGATACATTTTTTCAGATATTCTGGACCGAAACCGTGTAGCACTTTATAGGTCATGACCAGCACTTTGAATTGTGCCCAGAAACGAATGGGTAGCCAGTGAAGCTGTTTCAACAAAGGAGTTATATACTCCCTATAATAATAATAATAATAATAATAATAATAATAATAATAATAA
>CM034708.1:192526181-192557392 GCA_020142125.1 Phrynosoma platyrhinos | reverse complement strand
CCTTCACCACCACTACCACCACCACCACCACTGCTGCTGCTGCCCTTTGGCAACACAACCATGCCAGGGCGACACATCCTCCTTTTCCAGGGCATGGCTCTCCATTCTCTTGACAGAGAAAAAAATTGTAGATGTCTCAAAAACCATGGAAGAGATGGGTTACACCCTCTGCCAGTCCTCTGGCATTAGTCCCTCCCCTCCAGTGCTATGCAATTCAGGTCTGTTGTTCCCAATTGCTGAACATGCTTGCTAATCACTTCTTTTCAAAAGAACCACAAAAAAACTAGTCTATGAAAAGAGCAATTTTTTGCCTTTGTCTCACTTCAAAATGAGTCAGAATGATTGCAGTCGCATCTGAAACTGTTTCCAGTGGGGACAGAGCACGTTTAAAGCAATCAGCAATTCACTTCAAATCATAGGGTGAATAAGTCCTAGGTCTGAAATTATGGTCAGGATTTAACTGACCACAACTAGGACCTCTGCCTTAGTAGCTCTAACTTCAGACAAAACAAGTAATTGCTGTTAGAAACAAAAGCAAAAGTTTTCACTCTCTTTATAGCCATACCAGAGAACATGTGGGTGATAACATGGCAGGCTGAGGCTTACCCAGGGTCACTCTTTAGTGCTCTATTGTGGATTAGTATTATGTCTGAATGCACTAAAGCCTCATCATAAAACAATTTGTAATTGAGGAAAAGCTAGATTGGATTAAAAAAATCTTTACCATCTGCTGACAGCTGTGGAAAGAGAGAGAGAGAGAGAGACTTTAAAATGTCCAGTTCTATAATTGTGGTGCCACTTCTGAAAAGACCCTTATATCTTTTATATAACAACTTGATATCACACATATACAGAATAGAGAACAGATCCTTTAAGAGAAACATTAGCTGCTAGGCAGACTCTAGGGAGCAGCTTCTTGCTGAAATAATCTCATCTAGCCGTACCTAAAGCCTGGTTACAGTTAGGAATGAGCTTTGAGGTTATTTCAACAGTGATATGGAGAAGGAAGTTTGGAGGAAGGATTTGAAGATAATCAAAATTAAGTTGGAAACACCTTGTAGGCAAACAGCACAGAGAGAATAGTCACAGAGAGGATGTCAGCATTCACTTAAGAATATGTCACAGAGGAAAATGTATGCTTATTTTCAGATATTCATCTGGGATTGTCAGCATTTGCACACAAATACTGGCCTTCACTCCTATACCGTTGCAATGCTATGATGGCTCTGACAGCTTTCCCAAGCCTTTGGAGGGAAAGTGCATTTTTCCAGGGAACCATCAGGGAATAGGTTTATTCTTTCAGCATTTTAGATCCCAAAAGTTAAACTTGGGATCACTGTGTGTGAGTTAGACCAAAACATGTTCTGCTCTGCCATGTGTGAGCAATTGCATATAATACAGAAAACAGCCATTTATAAACAGAAACATCCTCCTGTATCATGAGAGAAATTTGTATGAAATGATATTTCAGCACCCTAAACCTTAATGCCCTATAAATTGGGTAGACAACTGGTGATCTGACATATGTTGCTGGACTGCAACTCCCACCATCTCTTATAATTTGTTCATTGACTGGGGCTGATGAGAATTGCAAACCAACAACATCTGGAGGGGTACAAGTTACCTGTCCCTGCCCTATGTGGAAGAAAGTCCCATAAACTCTTCATTTTTGTGAAGGTACATATGCAAAGCTACCCTGAATTTGATAGTGAAGAGTATTTTGGAATGCTAGACATCTATGTATTCATTTTTATTGATTAATTTAACATGTATATTTGAGAATGCAATGAATGTCAGTGAATCATCGACCATTTGTTGCACAGATCATCTAACCTTGGGGTAGGCAACCTTTCCCCTTTAAGAGCCGAGGGACTTCAGCTCCCAGAATCCCAGGAGCTATTGGCCAACATGGGACTATTGGCCAACATGGCTCAGGCTTCTGGGAGCTGAAGTCCCTCGGCCCTTAAAGGGGAAAGGTTGCCTACCCCTGATCTAACCAAAGACCTTTTATGTTGACATCCCACTAGTCATGCCCTCTACTCTCCCACATTTCATCATGATGCATTTACCTCTACCAGTTCAACCATTTGGCATGATTCTGCCTTTCTGTTCTTCCCTCTCTTCCTCACCATTCTTATGCCTATAGTGACAAGAGCATATGTCATGGTGAAGTGAACTCAAGATACCTGGGTTTGCCACTATATTTTGGAAGTACCTGCTGCTGGTGTATTTAGGAATTCCACTGTTACAGATTCCTGGGAAAGCTGTGAGGATTTATTCTACATCAAAGCTCATTTTGTGGACTATACCTCCCAGAACCCTCCATGCCCAGTGATCATACTGGCTGGTGTATTCTGGGGGATGCAATACAAAATGTAACATTTCTGAGCTCTGATCCAGCTACAGAAAGGTTCTGCAAAGGCCTCTCACCTCTAGTGGAGCTCACTAGAGTTGCATTAAGGCTTGTCCTATGGTAGGTCAGTAACATCACCAACAATGAGCCGTCATTTTTGTCCACCAAGGAAGTGAAAAGAGCATGGTCTTCCTGTCTTCCAGTTTCTGGTGATGAACATTAGAGTCACCCTTTCCATTTGATGAGGTGAGGTAGTTACCTGAGGAGACCATTGCTGGATGTGGTAGGATCCAGTTGTGTTTGAGATGCAACCCCAGCTGCATCTGTTAAGTTAGCCTGTTGCTCTCAATAGAAGGGGAAACAATATTTCCCTATCACCAATGCTGAGATAAGATTTAACTGCCAGTCAACTTTTGTCCATGGAATGAAGAGTAGGGGACAGCATGGCACTTGGTACTTCTGTTCAGGTAGTAATATATTCTGGACCATCACAGATGGAGTTGGCAACCCCTGGTCTTGCACTAAGCCTGTCAATACCAATATGGGCTTGTAATATTAACAACTCAAATTATCATGCCAGACAGGAGCAGATGTTTCCTAGACCTATAATGAGGTGATATTTCAGTGGCAAAAAACATGCCTTTTATATGTAAAAAGTCCCAGGTTCCTCCTCTGACATCCCTGCTTCAGGAAGAGGGTTTGAGGGCATCTCTGACCTGGAATGATTATGATCACTCCAGGTCAGCATCTCTCCAGTGATGATGATGATGAGAGAAGAAAATACTGGTCTATAGCTAGAACAGTTCTGGATTTGGACTGCTCTTCCCAAAATCCCCTAGGCAACATAGCAAGCAGGCATGCTGGATGGGAATTTCTGGGAGTGGTTGTCAAAAATCAAGCTGTTTCCATGCTTTGATTGGATGTACAAATGGTCTTACAAACTTTACAAATTGTAAAATGCCTAGGAATTTTGTAGTATATTGAAAAGTAACAGATTTATTATGGGATTAGCTTTCACAAGTTGGGGTCCATTTCTTCAGATATACCAGTTATGAAGCAGGAATCTGTATTCCAAAATCAAACTGACCTATCAGTTTTAAATAATTCAAAGCTATCAACCTTGCTCACTAAGACATCCAGTGGAAACATGTTACTCCCTACTCCCAAAGGAAGAAATCAAAGCTTTTGACACTTTAGTGTATTGGTGTAATAATGTTTTTGTTTTTAAAGATCCTGGTTAAATCCCCTATATTCCACTGTATTAATAAATTAATATTGCTGCATTATTCCCCTGTGATTAAAAAAGGCATTTGAGCATCTGAACCCTCTGGCATCATCACTGTCTCCCAGGATGGTCCAGCCAGTGTCCATCAAATAATGTTGCCACTGTCAGAACCAGTGGCCTCAGTTCCCAATGGCCAGTAAAACATCTTATTGTGATAGAAAACAAAATGCTTTTATTTCAGACATCAGGACAGAAATTACCAGTAGAGTGTCTTTGTTGAAACTGAGGGTCTCTTCCCCCTACCATTGCATTAGAATTCAAACTATCCAGCCCTCCCCCTTTTTGACGGTTGGCATCCAGCCTTTGATCCTGATCAAAGCAAATTCCAATAGTCCTTCCTTCCCTATTTCTTTTACATACAGTTTCCCCCATATTACCATTCTACTGCCATAAAGGAAAAGGGAAATAAGTACCCTCTACATACCAGGATCACTGCAGGAAAGACAGAGTCATAAAACCATAAATCCCTTCACTCTGCTTACCATTTGCCCCCCTGTCATTTGCTCACTCCTTCTACTTCCCATACATAGAGCTCATCCATGATTCATGCATACATTTCAGTATTCAATACACTTCAATATTTGATACATACATCCTTTCCAACCACACCAATCATGGCAGAACCATGCCCATTGATTCTGACACCTCTATTCTTCATGGTTACACAGCCATTTGTTTCTGCAAGAAAATTAAGCAAATACAGCTTTCCTAGCTCCAGCTCCCCATCCATCTTCTAGGTCATCTTCACTTTGGAAACACATTTTATGCAGAAGAGTGCTGTTTTGCCATAGGTAATGGAAAGGGAAGGTCATGCTCTGAAAAGCCATCAAGAGGGCTGCCCTTTGGGAAAAGGCAATATTAATCGCTCCATCATCACCAAGTTAATTTCCATAATGTGTTAGTTTTATAAACAGGGCTTTGTGCATTTTATGTACAGACAGTAACAAGATTCTCTTCAGAAAAGAATGAGACAAGTAACAATATTTATTCTTCTCCTAAGATCATTTTTGGATAGCTAAATGCTTTGTTTTTGCAAGCAATGAAGTAGTAGAGAAATGAAAGGAAGGGAAATGGAAGCTAGTTACCTAGCGTTTTCAAGAGAAAGAAACGCTTATCCTGAAAAACCTGTGGGACAGGGAAAGAAAATGGGTCAGGGCACTGTGAATACCCTCCCCAGTTCTCTTCTTCCTTTCTTTATTATACACTTGCTACATTGTTCAGCTTATTATGCAGTCAGACAAACATGAGTCCTAAGAATTTTCTACGTATTCTATGTAATCAACTTCCTATTTCTCAAAGGACAGATTTTCATCCAGATAAAAACTCAATGCCTGGGGAATCCTTGCTTATGCAAAATATACTAAGCCCTGTTTGTGAATAATTACAATGCCATTGTTATGGTTTAACATATTCTATAAATGAACTCATCTCTTTTTAACCCATCCACCACCCCACAATCACTGTCTCTTTCTCATCTTTAAAACCATACAACACATTGTGTGTGTGTAAAAAAAAGTAAATTCCCAAAATCTTCCCTCAATGACAGGTTTAAAAGAAACTTAAGTTTACTATTTGGTATTTTATACAACTGTGCATTGTTCTATGCAGCATAAACAACAATGCAATATTTGTTTTTACATTTATAACTGAGATCAGCACAAGCCCTTTGTTGTTGTTTTAAAAGTGGGCACATTGGCAGACATAAAAAAAACAAAGCCCTTTGTGCTGACTCACATCGCCTTGAAACACATTTGTGTTACAGGAATATCTAACACAAATTTAGGCAAATTTATGTCTAGATATTTAGAAAAATTTGCCTGAAGGAGTGTAGCTTGGAACAACACAAACCTTTGTGTTCATTTTTCACAAGTGCTTGTTGGTGGAAGTTATAAATCCTGTGAAAAAGAATACAAGTTTGTGTTGACTTAATATTCTCTCCTGTGTGTCGACAATATAAGTAGTGTTGCATTTGCAGGGCATCTAGAGTGTATGCAATGTGTGTTGTCCAACTCTCTGGATATTAAACAAAGACTTGATTTTCTTTTCTTATTAATAACAGCGGTGAAGGACAAGAGGATGCAGGAGAACTTGACTTTAGTGGTCTCCTGAAACGTAGGTGAGAACCAAGCAATGAAATGGGCAGGTGTGGACTGGAAGTTGGTTAGGCTCTCACACAGAAAGTGTCAGGTGTAGAATTAATTCCATCACTTCCCTTTTGGGGTTGCAAACTTTTAATTCTCAAGGGATCAAACATGCTGAAACTATCAGCATGGTAACAAGAAACCACAAAAAATCTTAGGATATCATACCCTTTTTTAGGGCTCTTACCCATATTATAACTTAACATCATGGGAATGCCTCAGGCTGCATCAGCACTGTAAAAATAATCCAGTTTGACACTGCTTTAACTGCTATGGCTGAATTCTATGGAATTGTGGGATTGGTAGATTGTTGTGGCACCAGAGCTCCTGCTAGAGAAAGCTAAATGTCTCACAAAACTATAGTTCCCAGAATTCCATAGCACTGAGCCATGGCAGTTAAAGTGGTATCAAACTGGATTAATTCTGCAGTATGGATACAGCTTCTGAGAAGCATTCCTGTGACACCAAATTATAACATGGGGATGAAATCTTATTAGCACTTGCCAGTACTTTATTAGTGTTTGTTTGTGCTTGCATGCTTCCCCCTCACCATAGGGATGAGAAATTCAGAATGTTGATCCTGGTAAGAGAGCTTTTAAAAACCCAAAATCCAACTCTAGAACATTTTTCAAAGCATGTGGAATATAGACAGCCAACAGCTTTTTCTTTTTGTCATGTTTTTGTCCTCCCATCTGCTACACAATATTATGAAATGGCTTACTGAACTCCAATGCACATAGATTGACTCTGTAACTAAAACATATAATCCATGGAATGTAGAAAGGGTGGCAACAAAGGCTAGACAACTTCTGGAATCTAATGATATGTTATAAACTGGAAATATTTTACACATTTGGAAGCATTTTTGTTGTTGTTGGTTTCGAAATTCAAAATAATCCACAGACTAGTCAGCTGCATTTCAAATCCCCAGATACGAATAACAATGCAAACAGGTGCTCACACATTTGTATGTCCTTAACCCGTGGTTTGGTCAGCATAAGAAAAAATATGCTGATTTTAGGTTGCAAGGCTGAAGATTTGTTTGAACTTACTGAGCTGTGGTACATTTAATAATGGAGAAGGAAGCATGCCTACAGCACAGATCCCACTGCCACCCCCATGAAAACACCATCACAGCCAGGGTTTCCATACAGATGGACTCAATTTTGCTGTGGTTGTGAGATTTCTCCTACTACCTTTTTGTGGGAGTTTAATTCTCTAAGATGTCTGTGGATTCTGCACAGGAAAAGTACCTACATTTTCATTCTAGCCTTCCTTCAAGGATCTCAGGACAATAAGCACAGTTCTTATTTGTATCACTTTATCCTGAAAATACTGTAGGGTAGATTAAACAGAAGGATTTGAGCCCAAGGCTGCATCTGCACTGCAGAAACAATGCAGTTTGACATCATTTTGAGTGCTGTAGCTCCATCCTATGCAATCCTAGGATTTGTAGTTTTACAAGGTCTTTAGTCTTCTTTGCCCAAACGTGCTGTTGCCTCACAAAATTACAAATCCCAGGATTCTGTAGGATGGCACCATGGCAGTTAAAGTGGTGTCAAACTACATTATTTCTACAGTGTAGATGCACCTTCTGTCTATCAGAAAGACACCTGGTGAGGAGGACGGCACAGTACCTTCATTTGAAAATGCTTACTACATACAAATGATTTCAAATCATTGCATATTTAGACAGAAATAATTCTTCATTGAACAGAAGCCCAGTAGTGAAACATGTAATGACAATTTGTAGCACTCTTGATATGGATAAAAGTTTACCACAGACTACTTCTAACAATCTTTCAAGTGAAGTCATAAGCTTTCATGGCTGGCATCCATAGTTTTTTGTGGGTTTTTCGGGCTGTGTGGCCATGTTCTAGAAGAGTTTCTAGAACATGGCCACACAGCCCGAAAAACACACAAAAAATCTTTCAAGTATTTAAACAAACTGAATGTTCAAAGTTTATTTTTCATGTACTGCCTTCACAAAAATTAAAATGCATACCCCTTTTGGTCCATGTCATTCCTACCAGGTCTTCATTCTCTCCTCCCTAACTAGGATTCTCACTTTGATATGTGTTCATGAAATGCTAATGTTGATGCTTTTGGATATGGAATGCTTGGCTTGAATTTCTGTTGATGTTTTCTACTAACATACAATTTGTGTGGAAATGTGTGTGGGGATTCGGTGTATTTTTGTGACAGTTTGAAATTATGCCTATGAGTGCTACATTAATTTGTTGGATATGGACATATATATATGTATGCATATAGATCTATAGAAATGTAACTCTTGCATGGATAATGGGCAAATCAGATTTCCAATTCAATCTGATCATTTGTTTTATTGTTAAAAACCAACTCAAATAGGAATACTGTAAATCAATATGAGTACAGTATTAGAATAGCTTTTACTCCCCTGTCTTAGATTCAGTTGAGTGCATTGCTTAACATCTAAGTGCTGTTAAAAAGCTCCAAATATTCTCGTTATAGCAAATATTCCCAGGTTTCTAGTTATAGCAAATATTAAGTTACAGATTGTGTTTTTTTCCTATTTCACTGGATTATTGAAGACATTAATATTTCCCCCCACCAATTCAGAGAAAAATTGGAATGCTCACTCTACACATTCAAAGTGGTAAAATCGGAAAACCATTGAAATATGTTCAGTTCCATTGATATCAATGGGACTGAAGCCAATTTACAGCCAATGAATGGATGTCAGATATACATTGCAATTTATGTCAGAGTCCAGTGACCAAAAGCTTAAAAGAACATGTGACTGCATTCCTGAAGGCTGATAGTTTCTCTTGCATCTAATCAGATGCAATTAATCTCTAAACTGTCAATGGAAACCTAATCCATTGAGTCTTGAAGGCAGCTGGCCTGTAGCCTATCGCCATCACTCCCTGAAACAATAGTTTCTATAAACTGGCTTGATTCATCTCCTTCGATATAAGGAGCTTAATGGTTAGTGTCAGGACTTTAATTCTGGTGCCTGCTTTAGCAGCTTTTCGATCATTGGAACAGTTTAATTATCTATTTCTAAACAATTATGAAATTCCAGACAAGAAACAAAACAAATCAAGTATTCAACTGACTTCTTTTAAAAACAAAACATCCACAATTTTGAGTAATAAAATTAACTGGGCTGGGATGAAAAATCTGCATACATCCCTAGCTATAGATTTATCTACAAGAAATAAATGTTCAGTGCCCATTATTCACTCAGGAACAATCATTTCATCTTAAGGACGGAGTATTGTTTGCTCAAGGATTTGTTCTTCAGTTAAACAAGGTAAATGAAGACACTGGAGCAGTATTTCTTGCAAGAGGTTGAAAATCAGGATGCATCAATCCTCATTCTCAACATCTGCCTATATATAAGGGGAAAATTCTCATCTTCAGCTGCTGATGCATGTGCATCCCTCTCACTGCAAATGGGAGGTCCTGCCATGGCTAGGATGACCAACGTCTTGAAATGAGAATCTGTCCCCCTTACTGTGTGTCAGCTTTTGGATATGTTTGCAATTTTACCTGATCTCTGAGAAGGTGGAATCTCACTGACAGAGCTGTCAGTATTTTGGAGTATGTAAACTTTTGTCAACTGTTAGTGTGAAAGAGCTAAATAAAATATTATATCATAAAATGGCACTCATAAATAGTACATATCTCTCATTTCCCCTTAAGATAATGATAACAGTGAAAAAAGATTTCTAAACAAAAAAACTAAAAATGAAAATGAAAAAGGTTATTTTTATAAATTAAAAATAAAATTAAAATACATGAAAAAGTTTCCATCTTTTTAAATAGCAAAAGATACTTATGTGGATGAATTTTAAAAATCATCTCTTTTCAGTGTTTTATTATCATTAATGTCTAGTCCTCTAGAATGAAATTTAGTTTAGTTAAATTGCTGATTCAGGCTCAACATTTATTTTCACATGGTAAATTCACCATAGGCAGCCTAAATACTCTAAAGGCACCAGATCCCATCTGATCTTGGAAGCTAAGCAGGATCTGCCCTGGTTAGTACCTGGATGGGAGACTGCCAATGAATATCAGGTAGACTACATTTCAGAGGAAGGAACTGGCAAAACCAGCTCTGAGTATTCTTCGCCTAAGAACACCCTATGAAATTAATGGGGGCACTATAAGTTGACAGGTGACTTGAAGTCCCGCACACATCACCATAAGAGTACAAACCATTTTCACATTATCACTACTAGTTCTGAACATATCACATTTTAGGATAACCCTTTTATTTGAGAACTGTACCTTTTTACAGTTATCTTGATAACCTGCTCATGTGAAAATGACATCATGTTGTTGCTGTTGTTTCCCTCCATGTATTTTTTTACTTATGGCAACCCTAAGGCAAACCTATCATGGGGTTTCTGGGCAAGATTTGTCCAAGAAGGTCTGCCATTGCCTTCCTCTGAGATGGAGAGACAGTGGCTTGCCCAAGGTCACCAAGTGAGTTTTTATTTTTAAGCATAAAAACTCACTTTCAATCCTGGTCTCCAGAGCCATAGTCCAATGTTGAAACCGCTACACCATGCTGACCCTCCCATGATGACTTTACTACAATTACTACAATTAAAAATTATGAGAGTCTCTCATCTCCTAGTGGCTTCACCTCAGGGCCATTTTCTCTTTACTCCAATATGACTTTTCAAGTCCACTACAGTGAAACCATGCAGGGAGAATAATCCTAAAGGGTCAAGAAGACCCACTTATTTTCTTGGCCACATTTCTGACAACACTCAAAAATTATCTGGTGAGCAGGTGGCATGCAGGACTCATGCTGAACCTTGCCACCTTCTATATGTATGTTATCATTAACATATAAAACTTATATGGTGCTGGGGGAAAAGCAGTGCCATAGTTGCTCTGCAATAGAGGCTTTGACATCTTTATTACTTTTGTGTTGCCATATAGTGAACACCAATATTGTAAAAAGGTTAACTGAATCCCCGTTAAGTCTATCTTAGACTTTAATTCTAAATTCCTCCAGATGACCTTCAGGCCTAGAGCTTGATCAAATAGTCCATTTGCAGTTAACCCCAGATTCATTTAAAAACTATTTTTTCAAAGGACATCTCACTGTTTTCTTTCCATTTGTTGATTCCCACGTATGGAAAATAAATAGTAGCTTGCTGCAGAGTTCCAGTTGTTTTCATATGAAATCTCACAGGTTTGAATTCAAGGATAACTCAAGATATATAATACATGATCAAGTGAAGACATGGGGTAAGTATGCATCCTACTACTTCTCTCCCCTTCTACTGCAAGGATATTTGATTGCAGATGCAACCTGAGTAGATCAGACCCATCCTTATGCCTTTGATATAAAACAAGGCTTTGTTAAAATATTCCAAACTTAGTCATCATTAGATCTGATTTCCCATTTCTTTGCTCTATAATGCAGAATTTTTTTCATTAATGTGGGCTGCACCCCTTCTTTTTCTTCTTTCAATTTCTTCCCTTCCCCCTCCCCCGATCCTCATAATTAGGGAAGTTAAACAAGAGCCTGAAGAACCTGACGTAGATGTGTGGGAGCTTCTGAAGAACGCAAATCCCAATGACTATGAGAAAATTGCCTTTCAGTATGGAATCACTGACCTGAGGGGCATGCTGAAACGTCTGAAGCGCACTCGCAGGGAAGAAAAGAAGAGCGCGGGTATGAAATGCAAGGAGAGAATACTTTGTATAATATGTAGCCTTGTTTACATAGATATAAAATTGCCTCCTCTGGTAACAGCCAAGCAGATATTTTTCCGAGATGAGAGTGATGTCAACTAGGAAAACAGGGGTACTTTATTTGGCAAGTGTCTGCCTGCAAAGAACAAGGTTGCTTTCTCTAAACCTCTTCTTCCAGCAGAATCCTTCCTCTCTCACACAGACCTTTTTTTCCTCTTCTAAATTGTCTCAGGACCTGCTATCCCATATACTGCAGAGGTTGGCATGACCTCCAATTGCTCCTCACAGGGGAGAGCAATATAGGCATTTCCAGTACTGTTACAGAGGAGGATACCCTACATTTCTGGGGCTTCCTTCTTCTGTCCCAGTGCTTGGTTTTGGAAGAAGAGGGAAGAGCCCCTTACTTCCTCAGGGCTAAGGGAACAAATAGGCAAAGTCAAAACTGGAAAAGTAAATCTGATCCAACTTCTTGTTCTACCCATAGCAATGGTATCAATGAAGAATGGAAAATTAAGAACTGGAGAAGTTAGAATGGGAAATGTTAGGGAATAAATGGGAATTCTTTCCATTTTTCCACATAAAATTGAAATGGTCTTAAACTAATTATTTTAATATCCATGCAAACAGATTTCTAATTCTGTTCCTTGGAGTTACACATGAATTATCTTTTAGAAATAGTTCCTTCCTTATCTTCCTTTTAGTATTTATTTTATTCCTGACATTTAGGAGGGATGCAGATGGGTGGCCCTGGGCTGCCCCTGGAAATGGAGGATTGGGGCCGAGGCTGCTGGACATGTCAGCCCCATTCTTCCCTTTTGCTGGCCTGGAAAAGAATGGCAAAATGCCACTCCTTTCAGAGCTGGCAAAATGGCACCCTAAAAGCTGCCACACAGCTCTTTGGCACCCCTTCCAGCCCAGCACATCAAAAGGTTGCACCGGAAGAACATCCTGACGCTGAACCCCATGCTTAACAGCACATGGCGTCAGGACGTCTTCAGGGAGGGGTTGAGGTGGCCGGCATGCAGCTGCCCCTCCCCATCCCTGCCTCCAGGACAGCCCAAAGGGCCTGTCTGTAGAGGCCCTTAGTTTTATATAAGCAACAATATAACTTTTAAAACACCTTAAACACACTGTTAAAGAAACTCACTGATTATCCCTTTTTAAAAGCATTGTGGAGTTTCATGTCAGTGTTTTTGTTTCTAAATGTTTTCTGACTCTCCTTCTCTGCCCCTAAATCTCTTCAACCTACAGCTTTTGCTAAAATTTTGGATCCTGCATATCAAGTGGATAAAGGAGGTAGAGTAAGGTTTGTGGTGGAGCTGGCTGATCCAACTGTTGAGCTCAAGTGGTATAAAAATGGCCAAGAAATACGACCAAGTGGAAAGTAAGTAATTTGGTGTTCATGCATGTGCACACATATGGTTGTTTCAGTCCAAAGGTCAAATTCAGTTTCAGAAAAGCTCTTAGCAGCTGGTATGTGGGACCAAAGACAAATAGGTAGAAACAAAAATATACCGTAAGCATATTTTCACTTCAAGATCTTTCCACAAAGTAACAAAGAGCCTTATTATATATCAAAAGAAAGCTGAGACAGAATGACAAAGAAACGGCTTTCACCTTGCCTCTATGCATGCTGCTTTAGTACTTCCATTCTCCTTCCCAAAGGAGATGGTCATAAAAGCTTGCCCTTTGCAAAATGCATTTTTTCAGTGTGACAAAAGACACGGTTTTACAACCATCTCCTTCAAGAAGGGAATGGAAGTGCTCCAACAGTATGCAGGGAGGCTAGGAGAAAGCCACTTCTTTGCCACTCTGTCTTGGCTTTCTTTTGTCATGTGGTAAGACCTGAAGCTTTAGTTAACCTTGCAGAATTTGGGTGTAAGAGAGAGGGCATATAAAATCTAGGAAACTACCAAACAGTAATGTCATGGTGTGGCCATTTGAGAGAGGTGTATCTGGACCAATCTTTGTATTCCAATATTTTTATTTATTTGTTTGATTTATATCCTATGTTTCCTCCTGTGAGTTCAAAGTAGTATACATTTCTATGCACAGCTAAACTGTGAGATTGATCAGACTAAGAGATTGTGACTGATGGAGATTGTGATTGCCCCAGGTTTACTTATGGCTTGGGGGTGACTGGAATCTGGATCTTCCAGTCCTGCAGGCTAGCCACTCCACCATTGTGCTGACTCTCTGGCATCTCTGGTGTCCATATGTTTATAATCTCCAATTGTCCCAATTTGGCAAGGACAATCACAGATAATCCTCTATCATCCTGCTTCTTCAGGTGCTTTCAAAATGTCCCAGGGCCTGAACAGACTGCCAGAAATAATCCAGCTTGAGGCCACTTTAACTGCCCTGGCTCAGTGCTAGGGAATCGTGAGAACCATAGTTTATTGTGGCACCAGAGCTCTCTCACAGAGAAGGCTCAGTGCCTCAGAAAAATCTACAATTCCCATGATTCCCTAGCATTGAGCCGGGACAGTTAAAGTGGTTTAAAAATGCATTATTTCTGGCATTCTATTCAGGCCCCCAGTTTCCCTCTCTTCCTCCCATTGTCTCCCTGTGTCCTCAGTTTATTTCAATTGCTGCAAACTGAATTAGAAATGTAAAAGTTGTTTGCATTCAACTGAGCAGGGGAAGGGGAGAAAAGCGCGCTTCTCAGTAGTCTCAGTAGCTTGTGTGTTCTTCATCATTAATAATGCCTGCCATCCTGACAACCCTGTTGTCCCAGTTTTCATCTGTGAAATGTTGGAGGGTATCAATGCTAGGGAGAGATAAAACATTATGTCTGTCCCATTTATACACTTCTAAAGATATGTGGTTGCCAACTTTGGAGAATATTGGACTTAATGTGCATTGTTCTGATCCAGCAAGAAGGGGCACTTTCAACTCTAGATTTTCATCATTCATGTCTAACAGGGATATTCTAATATTCATGCATTGAGCAGAGACTTGGAATAAGGCATTAGCTAGCCTGAAGTAGCTGCTACGTGTGTGTAGGTCCAACAGCAAGTCAAACAGCCATTCCTCCTGAGACACATAACCATTTCCTTTGATTGAAGAAGAGCTGATTGTGTCACATTGCTTGTCCTTTGTCCTCTAAAGTTAGCCTATAGTGTAATGGATAATAAAGTCCCATTGCTACTCTGGCACTAAGATTCAACTTTCAGTCTCTCAGTTTCAGTCTGAACACAGATTGGAAGGGGGCAGATGCCATCTTTGTCTTAGCAAGCCCAATATATTAGTGGACTTCCATTGTCCCTTCTAGCTCTTACGTTCTGTGATGCAGACATGGACAAAGTCTGGGCCAGAGGCCATAGGTTCCTCTCCAGGTACCTCAGTATGCAACCCAAATGCAAAATTATTTTCAGGTCACCTCTGGTTTTGAAAAAATGTCCTTCACTCTAAATAGCTGCAGAGAATTTGGCTAAATTTCTTTCATGGCCCCAAGAATATGTGAAGGACCTTCTCCAGAAATGAAATTTAAAAAAAATTGAGGGGCTTCACAGAAAGTGCATTCCTCCTAGGAACATTGAGTGTAGACATCAGTAAGTTGCCCACTTGTTCTCCAAGACAATTTCTGTCCCCTTATTTAACTCCATTTTAGTAATAAAGAGTGACCCTGAAAAGGAGCACCTGAGGGAAACCTTTCATCAAAAAGGCAAGAAAGTGAGAAATACCTCATAGCCTGACACAGTAGCATAGGGAAATTTTAAAAAATATGTCAAAGAATAAATTAATACTCCTCTATTGAAGGCATCAGAGCCTATCTGATCTTGGAAGCTAAGCAGGGTCAGGCCTGGTTAGTTCTTGGATGGGGGAAGCGAAGGAATACCAGGTGCTATAGGCTATATTTCAGAGGAAAGAACTGGCAAAGCCACCTCTAACCAGTCCTTGCCTATGAAAACTCTATGAAATTCATAGAGTCACCATAAGTCAAGACTCACACACTAGCTTTGCTAAACTTCTTCTACTTGCACTATCAAGAAAACAGCTAGGGTCTGTGACCGCTGGCTGCTTTACCAAGCCCTGTATATATAGTCTCCAAGAAGCCAGCTGAATTGAATGCACCACCTTGTGTCTTTCAGGCCATTGAGCAGCTGTTAGATGCTAATGAGCTTTGGTCATTACTGACCTGAAACAAATGTGAACCAGTGACCTCAAGGTGAAAGGCGCCATATCCCATTACCTATCCCTTGAGCCAACTGGCCTACCAGTAATGTTGGCTCCTTTACCCTAGCTATTATTGTACTTTTAAAAAAATGTCAAGAGTGCCGGAATGAAACCTAGGCTCCCATTACAGGTTATTTCTATCTTCACTGATCTAGGGTTTCAGGGTTCTATTCAGACCTCTTGAAGTTTACATTGCAATATGTGTCTCCCTTCCCCCCTCCCTCTAGAAATCATGTACTTTGGCATTTTTAAGGCCAAACTGGATATGAGATTAAATGCATGCTTATATTAAACCTGCAAGATGGGGTGAAATTATGCAGACAATGTCTGCTGGGGAAGGATGGTGGTGTTGCTTCATTTGTTCATTCATGTACCAATATTTATGAATTGCTAATGTTAAACATTTCCAAGTGTCACATAAAAAAAGCCAGAATTTTTTTAAACCCGTAAAATTCTATATATAATTATCAGGATTATAGTAAAGCCAAGACTGGTGTTTGCTTTATGGGGAATCCTTTTCATTGGAACCAGAAGAGATGTTTTATTTAGGAGAAGAGAGAAAGCTTTAATTCCCACTGCCTACCTCTCCAATTCTCCATCTACTCATATTTGCACTTTTTAAAGATCTGTGTGTTAAATAAAAGGAGATAGATAGACAGACAGACAGACAAATGTTGCTGGGTATAGATCTGCTTGTAATCTCAATTTTGTTATTTGCCATTTTACAACAGATACATTTTTGAACACAAAGGTAATGAGAGGATCTTATTTATCAACAACTGCATGCTGACAGATGATGCCCGTTACCACGTCACTGCTGGTGATGAGAAATGCTCGACAGAACTATTTGTAAGAGGTAAAAAAAAAATCTGGTGTTTTCATTTCAGTGCTTCCATTAGTTTCTCAGCTAAAATGGTATGACTTCATTGATAGATTAACCATTTTGTAATATTCAATTATGGTCCTTTTGGTGAGGTTTTAAATGGGTGGGACAACAATTTGCCACCTTGGGTCATATAAATGAAAGGCAGCATATAAATGAAATAAAAATAAATTCAAGTATGAAAATGGATGAAATATGCCATCTACATTTTCTATGGCTTAGCTGCTTATTAACTGAAATTATATATAGATCATATTAATAGCAGGAATAGCAATGCCAGTTTAGTAAAGAGTCTTTGATTCTTAATTGAGAGTGTAGAATAGACAATATTCCTGCCTCCCATTTTTTTGTCACAGCTGTTGATGCAATGTACTCTCCTGTCATCATGCGAGTGGAAATAGTTGAAGACCCAGCAGGATGGCGAAATGGTGGAGGCAGTGCAGAGACTTCCATCAGCACTGCAGCATGAACAAGGGACGTTTTCACACTGTCCTCCTAAAGCCGGGTGGAGCCATTCCGGAACGGGTCATGCCGCCGATTCCGGAATGGCTCCGCCACCGAAAGGCTAATTCCTGTTGGACAGCCGGAATTACCTTTACGCCGCTTCAGCCGGAATTATCGTTGGTTTGTCCGGAGTGACGCCGGACTTAGGGCTCCGTGTGTTTGAACACACGGAGCGAAAAGCCGGCCGGACGCAGGGATGACACCGGAAGGGGCGGGGTTTGCCGCCGCGTGTGTGTGAACACACGGGAAATGGAGCCGGAGTGAGGCCGGCAGGAGGCCGGCTAGCGTCCTACTTTTGCCCCGTGTGAAAACGTCCAAGGTGGCAGCTTTGCCATCTCTTCTGTGGCTCAAAGAGGATTAGTTGTTTGTTGTTGTTTGATCTACAGGGTGTAGAATCAAGGACCTGGAAGGAATATTTGTTTGTTGTTGTGTGCCTTCAAGTCATTTCTGACTTACAGTGACCCTAAGGCAAAACTATCATGGGGTTTTCTTGGCAAGTTTCTTCAGAGGGGTTTGCCATTGGCACCCTCTGAGGCTGAGAGAGTGTTACTTACCCAAGGTCACCCAGTGGGTTTCATGGCCGAGCTGGATAGGTGCTGTTGTTGTTGTTGTGTGCCTTCAAGTCATTTCTAACTTATTGTTAGAATAAAGTTAAAACAAACCTATCACAGAGTTTTCTTGGCAAGATTTCTTGGCAAAGTGCCATTTTCTTCCACTAAGTCTGAGAAAGTGAGACTTGCCTAAGGTTGCCCAGTGGTTTTCTATGATCAAGTAATATTTGTGCTGTGGTCTTCTAGAGTCCTAGTCCAGCATTCAGACTACTACATCATGCTGGCTCCTAGGTGCTCCTAGAGGAAAAATTGGAAACATTTGGGGAAAAGTTGAGGTGGTGCTATCAGTCATTTTGCTATATTTTCAAGTGTATTTGGCCTATCTCATCTTTTTTTTTAGTGGTGCCATTTCTTTGGTCTAACCAAGTCTTTCATGTAAACAGAAAGTGGCCAGGGAAGAAAGTAGTATCATTTCCTAATTTGAAACAAACAAATAAGGAAAAAAAGGAGTGAAAAACATTAAAATATGGCAAGATGCCCACTAGTAACCTTCCCTCTGAATATTGAGGGTGTCATTGGCTATTCAAATTTTTTAAAAACCCTAATTCCTCCTCCAGGTCCTATGAAGGTCTAATGCAGCTCCCCAGCCCCGTGGCAGTTGCTCATTTTATGGCAACTTATTTGTATTAACTATTGTGACTTCTGTCCTTAGAGCCTCCAGTATTGGTGACAAAAGGTCTGGAAGATACCAGTGCCTATATTGGTGACAAAATTGAATTGAGTGTTGAAGTTTCTGAAGATGATGCAAATGTGAAATGGTATGTTCTCATTTTGGTATCCATTACTTTTTTAAAAAATTTGTCCATCACTAATTTTAGTTGGACTGAACTTACATTGGTAAAAGATAACATACTTAATAGGGTGAGGTCTGTGGAAACATCACCACTGGCCACATTTGCTGTAGGATTCTGGGAGTCGTTGTCCAAAAAACTAACATTTCCCAGTTCTACTGAGTGATACTGGTGCAATCCTGGGCAGTATTTACATCTAGGCAGTTATAAACCAGACTTTAACAAACAGAAAGCCGGGTAAGTGTGAATATTTCAAAAGGCAGCAGACCTTTCATAAGGGGGTAAAAGCGGTCTAATTCTAGCATAGTTTGGGAGCAGATGAGATTAACTAGTTCAAAATATTCTAAATTGTATACAGTTTTTTGCATACCTAGAACAGTTTTTTGCATACCTAGATGTGAACAGTGGTACTAACATGCACATGGAGTTGTGGACAAGCAAGCAATCCCTGGCATTGACGAAATCAGTGTTTCCCTTGTTCAATAAAGGCTAAAGAATGGCCGTGTTCACATTGTGCACCTAAGCACAAAGAGAAATGTATTTGGAAAAATCATACTGAAAGTTCATGAAAAATATGTTTAAGAAGTACTACCTTAACACCAATCATACCTAGGGTATCCAATTACAACATACTATTATGTTACAACATGACCACTATGTTATGTATATATCAACATCCCACAAAAGGATGGACTACAAGCTGTCAAGAACGTCATTCTAGATGGGACCTTAGCAGACTAAGCCACCAAGATCATCCACTTTGTTCTCACACACAGCTACTCCACCTTTGGTAATAACATATATCTTCAAGATAATGGTATTGTCATGAGCACACACATGGCACCATAATATTCCAACATCTTCTTGGCTGATCTAGAACAATGCTTTCTGCATCCAGAAAACTCACCTCTACCATTGATGATATCTTCATAATTTCAGGTCATGGAGAGGACTCATTAAAGTTATTCCATCAGAATTTTAACTACTTCCACCATACCATCAATCTCACCCTGGAACTATCTACAGAACAAGTTCCTTTTCTAGACACCACTGTATCTGTAGACACAATGGACATCTATAGGCCAATGCAGACTGGCACAAAGGGCCAGCCTGGAGGTGGGGTTGGGGTGGGGCAGCCGCACACCGGCCACCCCAACTCCACCCACACATCGTCCTGACGCCACACACCCGTCCGCATGGCACATGGCGTCAGGATGCCCTCTTGGTGCAGCGTGTGCACATGCTGTGCCAAAAGGGCACAAAAAAGCTGCTGTGGCAGCTCTTTTGGTGGTGACAAAAAGGAGGATCGGGGCTGCAGCATGTGGTTGCCATGGCCCCGATCTGCCGCTCCAAGGAGCGGCCAAGAGCCACCCCAAACTCTGTAATCAGCCCTAAGCACCACAATATATTGCAAACTCACTGACCACTACAGGTACTTACATGCCCCCAATGTCCACTCTGAACACACTATAGGATGTTTTAATTAAGATGTTTTAATGGATAACTTGGTTTAATACTTTTTTAAGGGGTGGGTGGATTTTGGGATTTTTTTATTTTTATTTTTTTGATTGTACGGTAATATATTGTATGGAATTTTAATTGCTGTGAGCCAACCCAATTGCTTGACAGAGGGGCAGGATACAAATTATTATTGTTATTATTATTATATATTAACACCAATCATGCCTAGGGTATCCAACCATGCCTAGGGTATTATTATTATTATTATTATTATTATTATTATTATCAAATCCATAGTTTACAGCCATGCCCTCCAATACAATTGCATTTGCTCATATCCACAAGACAGGGATGTCAAACTTATGGAATAACAACAAGCTACAATACAGTCTATGAAAGCTTATGCTATCAATGTCTTCCTTTCTCTCAGCTAGTCTGAAAGGTCCTACAAGATCCCTTTCCATACTTATCCAGACTAACAAAGCAAAAGCAAAGCAGCTTCATATATATACCGCTTCATATCACGCTATGGGATGTCTAAGCGGTTTACAACTGTAAGCTCATTGCCCCCCAACAGTTGGGTACTCATTTTAGTGACCTCGGAAGGATGCAGGCCTGAGTCTAGCTTGAGCCCTGGCTGGTATTGAACTCGCAACCTTGTGGTCTATGAGTGAGTGGCTGCAGTACAAGCATTTAACCACTGCGCCACCAGGGCTCTTCTATCCTCCACTGCGGCCCCAATCCTCCCTTTTGCCACTACAAAAAAAGCTGCCCTTAGAGCTGCCCCCGCAGCTCTTTTGCGCCCCTTTAGTGCAGCGTGTGTGCGGGAACCCTGACACCGTGCACCATGCAGTAGGGTGCGCAGCATGACAGTGATGTCAGGGCGGAGTCAGGGCAGCTGGCATGCAGTCGCCCCACCCCAACTCCACCCCCAGGCCAGCCCTTTACACGGGTCTGCATTGGCCCTATGTCTTTGAATTCAATGTTATGATTTGTCTGTGATTACTCCAAATGTTAGCAAATTGACCACTGCCATACTTATCAATTAGATAATCACTAGTTGTTGCCTAGCTAGGGCTGTAAAGTAAGTAGTTGGCTTTTAATTCTCTATGAAAATATAAATTTCACATTTTCTAAGACTGGCAAAGGGATACACTGCAAGGGCACATACAATCAGGAAAGTATTGCATACATCCCTTTTAATCAATGGGAAAATTAATATAAAATGTATGTATGTTCTTGTATGCCTTCAAGTCATTTCTGATTTATGACAAATTTATGACAACCTAAGGTGAACCTATCATGGGGTTGTTGTTGAGTATTTGTTTGTTGCTAGATTTGTTCAGAGTGGGTTTGCCAGAGAGTATGATTTGCCCAAGATCACCCAGTGAGTTTCCATGACTGAACAAGGATTTCAACCCTGGTCTTCTAGAATGCTGGTCCCACACTCAGACCATTACATCACACCAATTCTTATATGAAATGGCATACATTAGAAAAAATGTGCACAAATTTTAATGCATATTGAAGAAAGTTGGGGAAGTCTCACAATCTAAGATAGACCTTTAATGTGATGAGCATGCTGCTGGGATTCTGAGAAATGTAACAAAAATAAGACTGACAGATGTTCACACCTCAGGCTTGACAGCTGTATGAACACTGAATGAAACCATTTGTGGATATCTGAATGTGGTCAACACAGGATATATCAACCCAAAGTAAAGAGTAAAAGTAAACACAGAGAGAGAGAGAGAGAGAGAGAGAGAGCACTGAAGAGACTGGAAAAATAGCCACACACTTTGTAAAATGGTTATTATTTACCCAAGGCCCACAGAATAGGGAGGCCACCTTCCACACACACACACAAAGACACACACACACACACACACACACAAACTAACACAAGTTTCATGAAATAATATATTTACATCCTGATTCTTCAATGATTAGCTGTTTAGGAGAGCAGTTTCCCCTGGAAATGACTATTAAGTAGGCGCTTATTATCTGCTGGGGTTTGGTTCCAGGACCCCCTGTGGATACCAAAATCTATGGATGCTCATCTCATACAAGAGCATAATAAAATGGTGTCCCTTATATAAAATGGGAAAATCAAATTTGCTTTTTCGAATGTATATATATTTTAGTATTTTCAAGCAGTGGATGTTAGAATTTGTGGATAAAAAATCGGTGGAAACAGAGGACTGATTGTATTTTCATCTAATAGGCTAGCATTGAAACAGAAAAAAATTGTGATGGACATTGTAAGTGATATAGTAATACTGGTTCTTCAAATATATAATTCGGGGACAATCCAAATGGATGCAAAGACTGTTTTTTTTGTAGCATTGCTATCAAAACAATTACTACTTGTTTTTTAAAAAAATCCTTCATCAGGTTTAAAAATGGTGTTGAAGTGCCCCTTGATGGAAAATCTAGATACAAAGTGAAAGTTGAAGGTAAAAAACATACTCTGATCATTGAAGAAGGAACTAAAGGTGACAATGCAACTTACTCAGTGATGACTACTGGAGGACAATCAGCTGCCAAACTGAAAGTTGACTGTGAGTAAATAATGGCTTTCAAATTGTGCTAGAAACTGTTTCTGTGATGCCTTCTGTAAAGCTTCCAGGATTATTTATTAGCTATAGCAAAACACATAGGTATGCCTGTACCTTGTTTGCTGCTTTGGGACATGATTTATATACTAATTAAATGCTAGATGTTAGTCTATATAACCAATTGTTTGCCTGATTAGAGTTAGTTGGTAACTCATTCTGGACTATATTAATAATAAATGCTGGCCAGATTCAAATTTGTCTTTGATGGAACTGCTTTCATCAGCAAAACTCCATGTACTCCTATCCCCAATGGGTTCTGGAAGGTTTCCCAGCCCTCCACAGGAGCTTTTGAGAAAGTGTAGGGTGCTGGAAAGAAGATTGCCTTCTTCCAGTTTTTCCTCAAAGGAGCAATTCCATTCAGTGGTGTCACTAGTGTTGCCATCATCTGATGTGGTAACTCATTGTAATTCCCATATATCACTGAATGTAACAGCTGTGACATAAACAACTATCAAAATTAAAATTGTACCTTTAAATTACAATATCATACTCACAGCTTAAATGTATTTACATGTACCGGTACTTAGTTTCATGTGATTAAAGTTAAAATTTGGTAAGATGTAAAGTTTTTAAATAAAATGTTAAAATAATTTTTAAAAAATATTTTAAAACACCAGCACTGGGGCCTCTGCTTTCTCCTCCCACTGAGCCCTCACTCTACTCACACCATCTCTTCAGTATTTTAAAGGGATGCAGGTGAATGCCACTGCCCATTTCTGCCCAAAAGCAGATGACTGGGGAGCAGTAGTATCATGCCCCATTAGGATGTCACCTGGTGTGGTCACCACCTCCCCCACACACCCTCCAAGTGACTCCCCTGGTTTCATTAGCAGAATTATCCCATTGGACCTGGCCTACACACCTACACACACTCACACACTACTGCATGCATACAATTTATGGCTTAGGTATGGTGAATAGTTTCTTAGATGAATATTGGAACTTCCAGATCTGTGCGCTGCTACCAGTAGCCCATATTTATTGCAATTATGGGGGCAGCATGGTACTCTCCCTAAGACTTCTGTGCGTGCAGAAGCTGCAGCATGGATATATGCAATAGTTTTCAGTAATCCTGCACGTGCCCCAGTCCTTCAGTGAAGTGCTTCAGTTCTTCAGCATGACTGAAATTACCTGCCCATGATAAACTGATGCTATAATTTCTCTCATTCCTGAAGTGAGACCGCTGAAGATATTGCATCCATTGGAAGACCAGACTGTGAGACTTGGCAAAGAGCTCTCTTTGAAATGTGAGATCTCTGAGAATGTAGAAGGGAAGTGGTACAAAAATGGTCAGCTGCTTCAGCCCAGTGACCGCATCAAAATGTATCACAAAGGAAGGTAAGCCTGTAGCTAAGGCTGGGGAGAAACAGTGATTTGATAGAAAACCCATGAAACTGACCAGTAATTCAAAGTTTTGTGAAATGACCTTCCCCCAGCACTCATTCTCCACATCATTCTTCTTTAGTACCTTTTCTTGGAAATATGAAGACTTTAATACATGAGGCAGTAAATCACAATTGGAACGGAATTATTGCACCTTTGGCTGGGGCTTATCACATAACATAAGAATTTATCACATGGGGGCAAACTGCAAAAATCCCATGCAGAAATGAGATTTTAAAACTGGGTGGAAAATACAAAACTGGGTGGAAAATACAGGTCATTTTGCACATATGACATTAACCTGAACAGAAAGTAGACAAAACCCACCCCTTTTTACTTTTGGGATTTCCCAAAAGTAAAAAGGAGTGGGGTTTGACAGTTTCTGTTTGGGTTAATGCCAAACGTCATCTGAAAAACTACCTGCTTTTTTTGGGGGGGGGACGTTCAGTTTAAATCTAGTTTTTGCACAGGATCTGTCCCATTGATAAACTCCATAGACCAGGGGTAGGCAACCTGCGGCCCGGGGGCCGGATGCGGCCCCATGAGGCCTTTAAACCGGCCCCAAGCCAGTCCTGCCCCCCCGCCATGATGATATTGATTATTGTTGTTATTACTTGTTCTTGGGGTTTTCTTGGCAAAATCTCCACAGGAGTATTGCCATCATGGCTTTTCTGGGGTTGAGAGAGTGTGCATGCATATTTTTAAATTTTATTTTATTTTATTTTTATTATTTTTATTATTTTATCATTTTGCTTCGGCCCGCCAATTGTCTGAGGGACAGCAACCCGGCCCCAAGCTCAAAAAGGTTGCCTACCCCTGCCATAGACCATCTTCTGTTCTCCCATTTGGAAAGCATTTATTTTAACACAAACACTCTGTTAATGACCTCCTTTCCCACTTCTGTTGTGCTGCCATTTCCTATGCAAAAGTACAATTGTGCTTTTATGCAAGAGAAATTATTTACTGAATTAGTCTGATGACCATTACAAATGATAAAACCATACACTAATAAATATTATCAGATACTGCAGTCCACCTCCAGTGATTAGGGGAGAAGGAGAATGAAATAGCAGTCTGATTTCTTTTCAATTAACAAAATAACTGAAAAACTTTTAAACTTTTTTTCCTCTATAAAAAAAATCAATTGGCAAATGACTCCCCCTCTCTCCCCAGAAAAACCTGGAGCTTATCAGAGAAGCCAAAGCTTGGGCCTTTACAGACTGCCAGAAATAATACAACCTGAATCCACTTTAACTGTCGTGGCTTAGTGCTAGGGAATCATGTAGTTTTTTTCAGAGACATTGAGCCTTCTCTGTCAGAGAGTCCTGGTGCCACAATAAACTACAGTTCCCATGATTCCCTAGCACTAAGCCAGGACAGTTAAAGTGGACTCAAGTTGTATTATTTCTGGCAGTCTGTAAAGGCAGTTCACTCATCCTGCCTCCTTTTCCAGATCCCCTCCCCTTCTTTCTCTCTCTCTCTCACACACACGCTCACACACATGCCTAGAAATGTAAGTGGAAAAGAGTAATTTATTATTTCTTATTTTAAAAGCATTTATTTCATTTACCCTCAGCCTCTTGCTTGTTGTTTCTTGTATCCAGAGTTAAGTAATGGCTGGATAACAACGAAAGCCAGCATCAGGATAGATCAGACTAGTTGCTTGCTTTCATGTACCAGCTATTAGTGAATTCTGATCTATCCCAATCAGGAACACATACACACCCCAGGGGAAAAAGGCCTTTTCATTTATATTTCATTTATTTTAGGGGGATCTGTGTGCATGTATGTTTGCATGTGCCAAACTTGCAAAAGGGGTGGGGAAGTGTCTTGGAACAGGTAGTGGATGCGTGATAAGGTTTTAGTGCAAATGAATCTCAGAAAGGTCTGATAGAAAAGAGAGCAGAGCAATTGCATATCATTTTTAGAAACAATGCTGTTTTAGCAGGAGAACAGCCTTGTGCAATAAAGCCCTAAGTTCCATTGTTCCCAGTGGGACTGAATTCATTGGCCTCACACTCTGGGGTGTCACCCAGTGTGGGGGACAGGGAATCCGGGTAGGATTTCTGGGCAAGGTTTCTGGGGCCAGGGCAAAAAGGGTGTTGCCCACCTTGCTGCCACAGGCTGCTTTACTCACAAGTAGAACAGCATGTGGCAGGGAGGGGAGCTGGGCACTGGGGGGGGCATGTCACCCTCAGTGTCGCCACTTCATTCTCCTGGTTGGCATCACCCCTAATGATGCTACTGACTGAATTCTGATTGTTCACAATAAACTACACTGAAAATTTGTGATTCCCACTCCACCCACATCCCACACAATGCCATGGCATTCATTTTAAATCTTTTGGTTCCATTTTTTATGAATCGTGGGTTTTTTAAAATATTTTTGTACATTTTTTCATTTTTTAAAAAAATGATGCTTGCATAAAAAGGAGGGAAGCCCACTGTAAAAAAAAAATCAGATTTAAAATTATTATGCATGTACAGCACACTGTGATATTATATTTTTAACAAATGCTTTGATTACTTCAGTTGCTTCCCTTTCTTTTGAAAGAGGAAGTAACATGTCAGGTAAAATAAAATGGTGTAGGAACAATCCACACTGTGAAAGCACCCCACTATTATAATGTTTATTATAGGGGAGCTATTCTTTTAAAACAGATGACAGCCACTTTTAATTTCCCCAAAGTCAACATACATATCTGAACAATGATTTCTGGGAAAAAACAAGATAAAAGCTATTTGGGTTCTTGTACCCCAAAAGAATTTTGCCTCACCCCCCAAAACACAGCTAAAGTGAAATATCTAATTCTTGGTCCTTGCCAATCCAATATTGCCCTAATTGCAACACAGTTATCTTGGGCAACTCCCCCCCCCTCCATGATTACTTCCCTTCTTTAAAAGCTGTTGAGTTTTTATCACTTGGCAAATCTTTTCATCACAATTTGCATCCTTGTATAAGCAATTGCTCCTATCAAACTCATTCTTGTTTCATGTGATTACACCTTCCAAGAGTCTTTCAGAAGATGAAATGAGTTGAAAATTAGGAAGACAGTGGCTTATAGAAGTAACCTTTTTGCTTACTCCTACCTTCTCACCAAGGTCAATTTACCCCAGGTCTCCATAATATAAGTTTAAAATTACTTAAAACTGAACAGTACTCTGAAAATAAGAAATATTGAAGAGTTCTCTGAAAAATAATACAAGTGAGCCAATTTAATATCAGTGCTATTTGACCCTCCACATGTTTTGAAAAACAACTCCTGTTGTCTCCCACTGTAGGCCATGATGGATGGAGTTGATGGGAGATGTAGGCTGAATTATCTGAAGGGACCAACATTTCTCAACTCTGGTTTATAGTTAAAATATCCAAGCTGCCATATTGTTATGTAACAGAAATGTGTTTCTTGTTTCCTACCTATGTCACATATTTGCTCTGTCTATCTATCTGTCTATCTATCTACCTATCTATAATTTTCTTGTTTTTCCCTAGAATCCATCGGCTAATTATAGATAACTCACTGGTTGAAGATGATGGTGAATATATGTTTGTTCCAGACACCTATAATGTTAATATCCCCTGCAAAGTGCATATTATAGGTAAATTCCTTATGCTACTTTTACCTGACTTATGGCATATACTGTTTACTATTCAAAAGGTGGCCTGCATGGATGACATAGTTTTTTTGTTAAAATTATATCCATCAGATATCCAGTGGTGGACTACTGTTTTCTGTATCCCAACATTGTAGGATTCCAGGAGAATGATACCTGGTGCTCATTATGGTCAGGGGCATTACAGAGGACAGTGAATAAAACTGATATGAAGAACATAGACTCATTTGAGATGTGGTGCTGGAATTCTATGGATACTGTGGACAATTTTGTTAAAAAAAAAAAAAAAGAGGGGTATAGAAAATCATGCCTGAACTCTCCATAGAAGCATTGACTAACTGTTGTAGTTTTGTCATATCATCAGAAGCCATGACTACCTAGAAAAGACATTAATGCTTAAAGGTAAAGGTAGACCCTTGATATGAATGTCTATTTGTAACTGACTGTAGGGGGCAGTGATCATCTCCCTTACTAAGCCGAAGAGCCAGCATTGTCCAAAGACGAATCCAGTGGTCATGTGGCCAGCATGACTGCTCCGAATGCTGTTACCTTCCCACCAAAGTCTACTTGCATTTGCATGCTTTCGAACTGCTAGGTTGACAGAAGCTGGGACTAGTTATAGGAGTCCACCCCATCGTGCAGCACTCGGGCCTCTATTTGCCAACCTTCTGATCTTCAGATCATCAGCACTGGCAGCTTAATCACTAAGCCACTGCATCTCTTGAAATTCTTTGAAATCCCTTGAACCACTAAGCCACTGACTCCCAAGAAAAGACACTAATACTTAGTAAAGTAGAAGACAGTAGAAAAAGAGGATGACCACATTCCAGATGGATAGACTCAACCAAAGAAGCCACAACCCTGAGTCTGCAAGACTAGAACAAGGCAGTAGAGTACAGGGTGACATGGAGCTCTCTGATCCACAGTGATGCCTTGACGACTGTTAACAACAACAAAATAAAACAGCAGAAGGATCCTTTGGCACCTTAAATACAAACAATCTCTTGACAAAAAAAATAGAGTTTTCACTTAATTTTTCTTTCTTTAAGACCCTTTGTTGTTTCCAAAAAAATCATCTACACAATTAGTAATAGCACAAATTTTTGTTAAGTAAATAGCTGCAACTCCCCTACAAATCCAAATCGTTAAATCCCAATCTATAATCCCTTTCCTCTGCTACTTCAGTGGAGACTGACATGGATGCTGTTAACATTTATAGTTTATTGGCTACTCTTCTGTACATGGTACTAGCTAGTTTGACAGGAGGGTGGATTTTTTTTTCTTTATTACTGTTTTTCATTGTTTTATTGTGTTCTATGGTTTTAATTCTGTACACTGCTTTGAGAAGGTTTCCCATAAAATATAGCCTTTAAAAATTATAGAAGTGTCAATCAGCATATTTATTGAAATGTTCTTATCATGGAAATTCCTCAGATCCACCTAAAATCCACCTTGATGGGCTTGGTGAAGGCAATACAGTGACAGTAGTTGCAGGAACCAAGTTACGACTTGAAATCCCCGTCTCTGGAGAGCCTGCTCCAAAAGTTATGTGGAGCAGAGGAGACAAGGTACAACTAATCATTTAGACCTGTTATTGGTACACTGATGCTGGATCTTTAAAAATAAGGGTTTTTTTGTTTTGTTTTGTTGTACAATAAAATGTGTACCTGTGAGAGAACACAGAGATTTGTTCTGACAGCATCACAACTTCAAATGATACATTACTGAGTTCTCATGGAGTACTATGTTGGTCTAGCCAGTGTTGAATCCATTTAACAGTAGGATCACCCAGCTTCTATTCTTGTCAATAATGAAAGACTTTGTCAAGTGCTTTGATGAAATTGAGATACATTGACAATTCCATGATCTAGTAGTTCTATCAAAAATGAAATAAGGCTGGCCTGACATTATTTATTTTTTCTGACAAATCCATGATGTTTCCTATTCCTAGTAACCAGTATGTTGTTTCTCAATGTTCACCAAGAAATGGTGAGGAATTATAGAACTGGGCACAGTGTAATATCTTATTTAAATATTTTGTTATGTTGTTTCAATTTCAGTTATATAGTAGCTAGCTATGCAGATTTCTTATATGTCCTACTTTGATTTCTCATCTGCCAGTCTCTTGGTGGTTTTTAGCCCTTCTCATGTCAATAATGATTGTGTAATCCAGGGGATTGGACTGGATGGCCCTTGTGGTCTCTTCCAACTCTATGATTTTATGATTCTCTGATTCTCCTTCCCTGATTCCATCTTTAAAATCATTGCTAGTGGCTCATGGATTCTGCAAGCAGAATACGGGGAGAGAATTATCCAGACAGCAGTTGTTTGGTGATTGATTCAGCAGAAAGAGATGACTCTGGTGTCTACAGGATAATGGTAAAGAATGAGGCTGGGGAAGATACAGCCCATATCAACATCAAAGTGGTTGGTAAGTCATTCTAGTACAAGATCATTGCACAATCTGGTACACTTAGTCTTTCCTCCATTATTTCAATATAATTTCAATTGGTCCTTTCAATACACAAACTACTTCATATTTCTTAGCCTTGCAATGACCCTGAGTTATGTTAAGGAGTTGAGAGACAGTGGCTGAGAGATAACAATGGAGAAACATCACATCTGGTGAACCTCTTAGCAGATTTTCAACCTAACTCTAATGCATCAAGGTTCAGGTTTACTCCATTGTAGCAGAACATCATAGCCTATCTGTTCTGTAGGAATGTCAGCACAACAAATATAGAAATCCAAACAAATATTAATGCTTTTTTTATTATAACAGATATCCCTGACCCCCCAGAAGCACCCAATGTAATTGATGTAGGAGAAGACTGGTGCATAATGAACTGGGAACCTCCAGCCAATGATGGTGGATCCCCTGTCTTAGGTGAGTAGAACAACCCCATCCAAATTGGCATTTTTGATATTTGGTCGAATTCATGTCAAGGTTAATGAGGCTGCCTGACCTGATGACCATACTAACCACATTGAGCCACAGATGCTTAAAGAAGAAAAAAGAAAGAAAGCCTTCTGAGAATCAACAAAGGAGAACAAAATACACAGACACACACTTTATTAGGATTAGACTTCTACTTCTTCACTGTGATCCACCAGAGCAGGGATGGGCAAAACACAGCTCATAGGCCACATGAAACTCTTTGATACCCAAAGTACACTCTCTGCCTCACCCAGGCACCTAGAGCCCCCTAAAAGATTTTTTATGGGTCACAAAATAGCTCAAGTTCACTGAAAAAGATAGAAGATTTGCTCCCCAACCCCTCAAGCTCCCATTTTACCTTAAAAACCAACCAGAAACCCCCCTATCATCCAAAAATGAATTAAAATCAAAACCAGAAGTGATGTTGCTCACTTCTTCTTTCAATTTTGGCTGATGGGGGGGGTCTGGAAGATTTTTTTTTTTTAATTTGTGGATGGGTGATGGGTGATGTTTGGCAGAGCAAAAATGCTGGATTTTGAAGTGGTTTTGAGCCCTTGGGGGAGTGGAAAATTGTCAGGAAACTGCACGCACACACACACGTTATTTGGAGGTGTGACTAGCAGAGGGAAGCCAAGATTGCTCCCCATCACCTCTTTAGTCACAAACCCCTACTATACATGAAAGAGATGAGATTCTTTATTATGGTCAAAGACCAGCATCAGTATAAAGTTTAACATAGAAAAGTA
>CM034708.1:192515826-192526081 GCA_020142125.1 Phrynosoma platyrhinos | reverse complement strand
CCAAAATTAATGGCATAAGTCCCACAGGAAGAAAAGTCAACTTTAGCCTAAAAACTCACTCTAGATGAAAAAAGTGTGATGTGTGTAAGTGTGTGTCTTTGCTACAATTGAGGGGCCTGCTGTGCCCAAGTGACCAGAAAGTTTCCACCACCTTTCTCCTGCCAATGGTAACAGTCAGAAATCCCCCATGTGGGACATTCTGTGATTGGGGCAGGAAGGAGCCAGGAAGAAATCTGAAAGCTCAAGTTCAATTGTTTTTCTTTTTTAAAAAAATTAATATATCACAGAAGCTGTGGGAGAGAATTTTACCATGGTTTTGGTCCTAGGCCTACAAGAGGACTTGAAAAACAAAACAAAACAGGAAGTGACCCAAAAAAGATGTTTTAAAGAAGAAAAAAAGGCCTCTCTAACTAAAACAAGGGAGTGAGTAAAAAAATAATAGGTTGGGAGGTAGAAAACATTGCCCCCCCAAAAAAAAGCCTCCTCAAGGCATTCAAGAGCATTTGGTGACCAAAAACTATGATGGGAGAGGGTAGATTTCTTGCGGACAATGTGGCCTCTTAACTCCTAACAGTCACCAACTCCTGTAGTACTGCTTATACTTTATCCTATAAGGGGGAAAATGGACGAAAAAAGTTTATTACTTAGCCCTAAGGTTTTCAAAGTTTAGGCTATAAAATAGTTTGCATATACAGTTGTCACTCTGTTTTTGAGGACTTAAACTCTGCAATCGTTGCTTATCTGTGATGGACAAACAAAGGGACGCAAAATGGGGGGGACCCGCAGTGCACACCCACTTGCCCCCATGGACATGTGCCTTCATTCAAGCCAATAGGGCTTGAATATTTGCATTTTTTCCTTTTTTACTCAAGGGGGGAGGTCTGGAACAGATCCCCTGTGAAAAATGAGGGCCGACTGTAGTGGACAAGAGAAGTTAAAATATCATTTCTGCAATGAGGAACTATATTCATTATCAGCTCAATATGAGAGGGATTGCTTCTTCTAATAAATGCCAGTAGTGATTTAAAAGTCAGCTATCACTCTCCTGACCAAGTCAAATAGATAATCTCTGTTGTATTCCTATTTGTTTATTTTAGAAATACTGTGATATTAGCTAACTGTATTACAATTATGCATATATTCATTTAGGATACTACATTGAGAGGAAAAAGAAGCAAAGTTCCAGATGGATGAGGCTAAACTTTGATCTTATTAAAGAAACAACTTTCGAGCCCAAAAAGATGATTGAAGGAGTTGCCTATGAAGTTCGGGTGTTTGCTGTTAATGCCATTGGCACTTCCAAACCAAGCATGCCTTCAAAGCCTTTTGTGCCATTGGGTGAGTAGGTATATACATATCTTTAAGTAAGCAGACCATTTATTATTTTTTAAAAAATTGCAATAGAATATTATCATATATTGGCAGTTTGTTGCAAGAGACATTCAGATACATAAAGTTCAAGAAGAAAAACAGCTATTTTCCAAACTAGTGCCAGATGGCACATCAAACTTCTAGGACAACAAAATGAGATGGGGAAAACGATGATGGAATTTCTTTAATGAACTAAAGTTTGAGCTGGAGAGGTGGTGTATTGTGTATGCAAACTCATATGTCATAGGTTGCTACATCCCAAGTCTTGTCCAGCATCGCTCAGATTTAGAATTTTTCAGCATAAAGACATTGGAGATTATCAGATGGGGGAACAAAGGATGGGAGTGAAGCAGATAGCTCCCATCCTTATCCCATCCTTATTGTGTAATCGCACAAAAGATTTACACATACATCACGTTTATCCTGCCATTATCCTGTCAATGAAGTGGAATTGTACTGTCACTTTTGAATAACAAAAACTTCTATTAATGAAAAATGACAGGACAATCCACTTCACTGATGGGAAAATGAAGGGATAAGCATGACATCATATGATTGCCTTTCGTGCGATCATGAACAATTCCACTTCACTGACAGGATAATGACCCCATTAGCGTGAAGTCATCTGATAGCCTTTTGCGCGATTGGATGAAAGGGCAGGAAAAGGACATCCTTTTCCACATGTGATAATTTATGTGGTTACTCCTTAAACACACGCTGACCTTCATACGATGTCCCTAATATTTATTACAGCAAACCTAGAGAGGTCTTGTAACACCTTTGAGACTAAGGGCCTTTGCAGACTGCCAGAAATAGTGCACATTAAATTGAGGCACTGCCCTGGCTCATTGCTAGGGAGTCATGGGAATTTTTTTCTGAGACATTGAGCCTTCTCTGTCAGAGAGCTCTGGTGCCATAATAAATTACAGTTCTCATGATTCCCTAGCACTGAGCCAGGGCAGTGCCTCAATTTAATGTGCACTATTTCTGGCAGTCTGCAAAGGCCCTAAGTGAAAAAAAGAAGGTGGCAGCATGAGCTTTCGTAAACTTAAGTCTGCTTCCTCAGATGCATTTGGACAAACATCTTCATAATATCGCTTATCCCACTGATGCTGCCACTCCTTCTCCAAGATTCTGCTGCTTTGTTTTAATTAACTTTTTAACATTTAATTTTTATTTGTTGTTCTTTTAATTATTTTAAATGATGGAAAATACTTTGATATCCAAGAAGAAAACTGATAATTAATTGGACTACTTATCCAAGCAAATCCCACCACAAGGTACCATGTGTGCCCTTAGAGAGTGTATGCCATTTTCCTTACAATTAGCATAATTAATAAATGGGTACCAATGGTCATAAAAATGACCCCTCAATAACTCCTATCTGTTTTTATGGCTTTTTAATTTGTCCATGATAGCCAGTGAGCTCAGTCTATTCAGTATACAAAGGGATTTTATAGGACCTTTGAAGCTAACTTGTTGACTGCATTTTTTGAGTACATTATCAAGCTGCTGGCATTTGCCCAAGAAACGGAGAGTAAATTTGGATGATATTCACTCATGTTTATGGACAGTCCGTAAGTCCAGTTCTGGCAGCATTATTTTCTGTTTTTGTTGGTTTGTAACTTTATATGCTGCCTGGAAGATTTTTGACCTGACTTCTAGAGTATGTTAGCACAAGCCCTGAATATGTAAATATGTGCCACATATGCACACTCACCAACAATTAGTTTTTGTGTGTATATAACTTTTCAGTGGTCTTGATACTAATTATATAGGTATATTGTCTTTAACTCACTTCTCCTTGATTTAACATGTTCCCCCTAACTTTGGCTGAGACTGACTGCAAGAACCATATTCCAGATTTTGTCCCATATCATTGATGACATTGGCTGCAGCTACACTGCAGAAATAATCCAGTTTGGCATCACATTAACTGCTATGGTTCAATGTGATGGAATTCTGGGATTTGTAGTTTGTTGTGGCATCAGAGCTCACTGGCAAAAAAGGCTAAAACTCTCATAAAACTACAGTTCCTAGAATTCGCTAGCACTGAGTCATGGTGGTTAAATGTCAAACTGGATTATTTCTGCAGTACGGATGTAGCCATTATTATTTTTAGATCTTGCTTCTATATTTTTTGGACCCCTCAGCTTTATTATGGTGGATATGCATCAGAATGCTATATATTTTGCCTGCCACTTTTCAAGCTATTATTTTCAGATGTAAGAATCCACATTTCAAACTGCTCAAAGCCTTGTTTTTTAAAAAGTTAGAAACAAATGAAAGGCATATAATTAACTGAAACCAGTTGGCAGTAACTCCTAATAATTCTTCCATATCCTGCTTTGTTTTTGGCATTTCTCCATTGTACAGATCCTTTAATCTATATGTATCTTTAGATTCCAGTTCACTGAACTGATTTCTTTTAGCAGCACTAATGAGAAATTGGTGGCTAATAACAAGAGTAAAAGGAAAAAGTGTGGTAATAAGCTTTCTGTATGAACATATCTAATGTGGTCTTTAAAACAGGTTCTAAAATTAGTTTTACTTGCCCAATAATTTCAATTGAATATATATTTATCATTTATATATGTGAAAACCACTTTGAGATGCCAGTTGTCTATAATATTTTAAATCAATAAATTATCACTTATTCTCTATAATCCTAATTAAACATTGATACCTTTAATTATAGTACCAGTAGCTGTTTTTTTAAAAAGGTCAGATTTTTAACATGTCCATTGTCAGGGTCTTCCAGGACTAGACTGGAAACCCAAGTCTGAGTCTCACCCAGTCAAATGAGCTATCTTGGACCATATACCCTTCAGTCTGAGGCTGCATCCACACTGCAGAAAGAACCTAGGTTGACTCCACTTTAACTGCCATGACTCAATGCTGTGGAATTCTGAGAACTGTAGTTTTGTGAGACATTTAGCCTCCTCCATCAAAGAGCTCAGGTGCTACAACAAACCAAGCTCCAAAAGGCCTGCTTTCCTGCATCTGCACTACAGAAATAATCCAAGTTGACACCACTTTAACTATCACGGGTCCATGCTATGGAATTCTGGGGATTGTGGCACCTCCTCTGGTGCCACAACAAACTGCATTTCTCAGAATTTCATAGCATTGAGCCATGGCAGTTAAAGTGGAGTCAACCTGGATTATTCCTACAGTATAATACAGCCTCTGAGTACTCACCAGTCTGTCAGCAGAAAGGAATAGGTGTGTGCAGTAGGAATAGTGGGTTGGACTTGATATGTCTATGAGGGCCCTTCCAAGACTGTGATTCTATATCATCATCTGCAATTGTTGGGCAGTATGAAACCTTTGGATTGGCCAGAGGTCAGTCACTAGGAGCTTAGATTTCTGCTTTTGCCTGTTCAACAGATCAATACCTTTTGCTGCCTATACTCCAGCTTCTAGCTTTGATTTGGACATGCTGGATTCAGGTACCCATTGCCAAGGCTTGACTAGCACCAGTCTGTTCAACCTTTTTCTATAAATGATATTTTAGGGTGTGTATGTTTCTGGCCTTGTACAAGCCATGGAGATTATCTTCCAACAGGGATGTGTCAAGGTCAGTCATGGCATGCTGACTGAGTTGTGGTGGGAGTAAGTCTCCCCAAATTGATGGCAGTAGGTACCCACTTGCTCAGTCCATCAAATGCCTGTTGTCAAGGTCAGTACTTCTCCCCACACTCTGAGTATCAGTAATATAAGTGGCACATCTAATTTTAATGAACCTATGCCAAAAGTGCTAGGCATTCATAATCCCATGAATGGAAAATATGTGTGTGTGTAAAACAATAATACAAAGAGCAGCAACACAGGGATAGCTTGTAGAAAAGGACTTCAACAGGTATTTATTATTTTATTTATTTAATTAATTTCTATGCTGCTTTTCTCCCAGAAAGTGACTCAAGGCAGCTCACAATAAAAAAAAACTTTTAAAACTTATTACAATAAAACAATTAAAACATCACATAAAACAATATAAAATTATAAGCATTAAAACCACAATACCCACCCTATATAACAAACACCCCATATAAAAAAGCCATCCCACGATTACACATGAAAAGCCTGTGCTGAATAAAACTGTTTTTGCTTTTCGTCAGAAGGCAAGCAGGGAGAAGGCCAGCCTTGTTTCCATGGAAGGGAATTCCAAAGGGTGGAAGCAGTCACCAAGAAGGCTCTCTCTCTTGTCCTAACCAGGCAAGCCTATGATAGTGGTGGGACCAAGAGAAAGCCTTCTCCTGAAGATCTTAGGGCTCTAGCAGGTTCGTATGGGGAGATGTATAGCTGTATTGCTAAAACAAATTCTTCCTTTCCTTGTTTTTAGCTGTCACCAGTCCACCCACCTGCCTGGCAGTTGATTCTGTAACAGATACTACAGTAACCATGAAATGGCGGCCACCAGACCAAATTGGAGCTGCAGGTTTAGATGGCTATATTATAGAATATTGCTTTGAAGGAAGTAAGTGGCCATGATTTTTTGCTGCTTCAACTAGGTGAGATATGTCCTACTTTTTCTATCTGAGATCAAGGCAAATATGTAATTAAGTAGGCCTCTCCAGAATAAAATTATGAGGTTCTATCCTAACTTCTAAAGTGCTGGTCAAACTATTTATAAAAATACTGGTTTCTCATTTTCAGATGGCACGTAAACCAAGGGCTCATAACCCTGAAACCTTATGGAATACTAGAAATATAAAAATATAAAATATCATGTATGTTTTCAGTAGCAACACTTGACTTCAGTAACTGAGAAATTAAGGAAGAAAAAAGGGGAAAACCAGAATTAGTTATCAAATTAATTGTGCATTAATTTAAAGCCCAACATATTAAGTGTTAGTATTCCTATAGTAATTTCTTATGTAATGAAGTCAACACAACTGGCAAGAGTTAATCTTTTAGTACTGGTGTGTCAAACTGGTCTTATGAATATTTCACACTCACACAACAGCTTACCTTGGTCAAGGGTTGTGGTCTGGATGAACAATGAAGCATCTGCAAGGCCAGTTCAGCATGTCAGAAACTTCTGAAGATGTTTATGATCCACTAATGAAGTCAGAGTGTTTATTATGTGAAAAAAGCCCAGCTGAAAATATTTATCTGATGTAGAGTTAGTGAGAGTTCATCAGAATTTGATGTATGGTTCTTAAGGCCAGAATCCTGTAGGTGACATACACTGGTACCCTCTTGTTACACCAGTCTTTGAACTTTGTCATTTGTTGCAGAAGGAGGTAGTCAAAAGCAGGTTGCAGAAGGAGGAAGGTAGACACATACGCACACACTCCAACATGCAACTTCAACTTGACTACTGTTGGCTAAAATTGCACAACCAAGAAAACGGAACAGCTCTTCCTCTCTGGGAGTGTGATGGCTGTTTTTTTCTTGGCTGTTCAATTGTAGCTGGCAAGTGCCCAGAAGCCCTAGCCACCCACCTGGGCACTGAGCTGGCTGCCCCCAACACCACCATGCATTGTGCAGCCAGTGTCAGAAGAAGCCCAGGCAAAAATAAACTGGTGGAGATTTATACTCCCTCAGAAGTGCTGTGGATCTCAGCTTCTGACTACAGTCCTGCAAACACATACCTGGAAGTCATTCCCACTGAACTCTGTGTGACGTACTGCTGAGTAGATATGCAGAGGATCATTCTGCATATATCCTCAGAGCCTTTGCTTGTTTGCATTTGCTTCTCTAGTACAGAAAATGTTGGAATGATCTTTCAGCAAGTTAATTTGCCCTCCCAGCCTTCAACGCACAGTATGATTAATGGTGATGGAAGTTTCCCTTCAGTTCAATTTTGCAATCCATAAGGCAAGGCAAGCTTTGGCAGAACGAAACAATATCTGCTTTCCTATATAGTCAGTCTGTGTATGAACTGGCACACACACTTTAGCAGTGAACTGGGCCAACCTTCAGGTCAAAGCCAGCAGTATCATAAAACAAAAATTTTCACTGTGGACAAGATAATCAGGTCCCAAAACCTCAAGATGTTCCCATGTGCTACCTCTTGAGTACCTTACTGTATCTAAAAACAGCCACTGATCTGAGACAAAGAGAGCGGATATTGGTGTCTCTTGGGACTGAGTCCAGTTCACATGAGGAAATTTTTTCCCCATTTTGTAATATCTAGAGGAAAACATATAGGATATATTCAAAAATAAAAGGGCAATATTGTGTACCATAAATTTAATTTTGCCTGTGTTATTGATAGAGAAAGCATAAACACATTTCCTGAAGAATTGGCAGGTGGTTTAGGAAGTGTCTGTTGCCAATGGAAGTAAATGGAGCACACTGTGGCCTGCAGAGAGATGACAGACACAGCTCTGGGAAAGTGTCTGCCTTGTTCTGTTTTCCTTCCCTTGGTTAATGATTTAATCATTTCATTTTTTTTTAACAGCACTATTTATGAACCTGTTATGAATAAGCTTTTAATCTAATGGTATTTAAACTTTCCTTATTACCAACCATGTGGAACAATTCTAATATTTTCTTGGTTGGATAATAAAGAGATATTCCTCTTTTTAATTAAAAAAAAGTGGGCAGATTAAACTTTCAGTAGACTGGCTAAGTATTTCCCAGAAATAGGAAATCAGCAATGAAAGTTACGTGGGAAAAGTGAGGTACAAAACAGTTACAGGGTTCTAGAGAAAATGTATTTATTCTTGAAGTTCATCCACTGCACTTTGAACACTTTGCTCTTTGCAGATACCATGGTAAAGGGCAGTTTGCGCATAGTGCAGCGAAAGAAATGCACAAATAAATCCTTTTTCTGTGTTACCTGTGGAAGGGTTTCAGTTTGCTGGAAAAGTGATCATGCTTGGCTCTACTATGTCAGATAAATCAACAACAATGATCAAATTTTTAAATGAGATACAAGGGTTTTCCTTTGTTAAATCAATGCTGATTTACAGGAAAGAAATAGCTGCTGACATTTTGTTTGAGATCATTAATGAATTTGGGGTTTGTAAACTAATATTGTAAAACTCCTGAAGTTTGTTAACAATATGATTCATAGCATCCCTTAGAAATGTGGGTCATGAGAGGTAATGTTTAATCAAGATCTCAAGAAGTATGAAAAGGTGTGTCCACAGGATTAGTTCCGCACTACTGAAAAGAAAAAGGCAGTTGGTGGCAATATCAACACATCCACCAGGGCCAAGAACCATTTTATTTCATCCACTGATGTTGTCAGCAGCAAATACCCTTGGAAAATCCTCTAAAGCAGGTTGTGTAGAAATCTGGGGGATGAGTATGTAAGAAAAGGAGAATATCTTATGGCAGCCCAAGCAAGCAGTGCCTAAGAACAGAAATTACCTCTTTCCAGATCTCCTGATTGAGTTCTTCCATCAGCAGATGTACCACATTGGTTTCTTGTCCATAAAAATCACTAGAATTTTTTGAATTAGTTGCCAGTCAGTTATCAAGAAATAACTCCAGTAGAAATCCTGTGTTACTAAGGATAATGCTGAGTTCATGCTGAATGGTAAATCTAGCAGTTACAGGGAGAAAAGTCTTTCAAGAAACACTTCAGGTATAACTTCCTTGTGTACTTGTTGAACAGAGCAAATCCTTTACTTTTTTCTTTCAGATAGGCTTAAAAGCATTAAGAAGATATGTCAAAATGACAGCTGTGTCTGCCATTTTGGTATTACCCACCTCAGATAAAATACAAGAATGATGTATTTTACAAACAATATTGTGTGCACTCTGTATATTCTACTTATGCTTTGCATAGCTAGATATACAGCTATATATATGTTTATATACAATGAATGTGATTCATGTGTATTGTAACTCTTCAGGACATTTCTAGAAAATACAAAAAACAAAACACAATGCCTTGGTGTTTTCTGCTCTCTCTCTTGCTCTGCCTTATCTCCTTTCCTTATTGTTTCAATACCTGAATTTCTCTGTTCTTCATCTTTTCTCTCCTAGTATTTTGCCTTCAACTAATTTTTCTACAAAGTTTAATGTTTCACCTGGATCTCCAGTATACTTTCTTTGACTGTCAATTTTTCGGCTGTCACTCTTTCAGTTCTACCTTTCTACTCTTCTGCTTCCTTATTCTATCAATTGTTCTCTCTTTTTCTATTATTTCTGTCATTTGTCTATTGCCCTTGAATTGGGTATTAGTAGGGCTGCTTAATTCATATGCAGTTTTTATGGGGGGGGAGCTACAGAGTAACCTAGTGAGGAAAAAGACAATTACCATGGATCCTTAACATTAATAAAGGAGATTCTCAATGTTTACTTGAATCAATATTACTTTCATATAGACCTACCCATATAAAGCTTCCACTTAACAACAAAATAAGATCTTTTGATATTGTTATCTCCTTCAGTTTCTGATTTATTTACTATTAAAAATTGAAAGGTTGGAGAATTGAAAACAAGGAAATAAACTCCTAAATAATTTGCAACTCCCAGTTTTCCTGTGCCAGAATAACAGTCATTGGCCTACGTCCTGTATCATGCTAGCACCTGATCAGTAGCACAAAGGAACTTTCTTCTCCTACCTTTTGAACCACCTGAAAACTGATTCCCCTAGTCCTTAGGAACAGGTTTTGAAACTTTCTGAGAAGACCGAAGTAGGGAGGGAGGAATCATCCCAATTCTACTCAAGAAAACAGTTCCTCAGTGGATGTATTTTGTTGGCTCTTGGTCATTGTAAATTCAGTCAGCCCTTCCTATCCACTGATTTTTTTATTCATGGATTCAAGCATCCATGGCTTGAAAATATTCCAAAAAAGTATAAATTCCAAATAGCAAACCTTGATTTTCCATCTTATATAAGGGACAACATTTTACTATGCCATTGTATTTAATGGGACTCGAGCATCATATGAATTTTGTTATCGGGGGGGGGGGG
>CM034708.1:192497637-192515602 GCA_020142125.1 Phrynosoma platyrhinos | reverse complement strand
TACATATTTATTTCTAAGGTGTAAATATTTAAGTTACACAAGTCTTCAGGTAGGGAAAAAAGAATCATTGTCATAAAAAAAATCCTCTTACCATTTTTTTCTTGGAGACTAATGTGACAAAAACATTCAAATTAGACCGAAATTTGGTGATGACCCAAACTTTGCTGATGGCCCAGTAAGCAAAGGTGAGACAGTATGTCAAATGGCAGACTAGTTCCTGGAAGACCAAAGTTTGAATCCCTGCTTGACCATGGTAACCCACTGGCTGACCTTTGGCAAGTCACACTTTCTCAGAGGAAAGCAATGGCAAACCTCCTCTGAACAAATTTGCCAAGAAAACTCATTGGTAGGTCTGCCTTAAGGTTGCCATATGTCAGAAATGATTTGAAGGCATACAACAAGAAGTAATAAAAGGTGTGAAAAATAAAATCTAGTTTTCTCCCATGAGCAACATCTGAAATAAGTTAAGGTGCCCTCAGCCACCTTAGGTTTGTACTCAAAACCCTTTATCCTTCCCAGTGTGGATTCTGATTTGTCCCAGGACATTAAATATCAGTGCTTTAATGAAAAAATCTAGCAACATAAGAGTAACAGCTTTTGAACATGAACTCCACTGAGATCATTGCAGCAATATTGTCATTGACTCAGTCCCTCAACTTCTAATTATCTGTTTCATTTTATGGACTGAGGCTTTGTTAGTTGCTAGCTACAGTCATGCCAGTAGCCTCCAAATCACCTTCTAGGAATATAGATCTGTCCACACACAGTGATTCTTTTTCTTCATCTTTCAGTTTTCCCTTTCTTATTCTGGACTTCACTTTAATCTCTTCTTCCTCTGAAATCTTCTCTTTTTCTAAATGGACTTCTTTTGCCTATCTCCTCTTTTCAAACTCAGTTTCTCTATCTCTTTATCTCTCCTTTTCTGGATGCTCATATATACCGGTCAAAAAGGCCTTTCTGCCTATGACTGTAAATCCCCATGTGTGCTTTCCAAATCATTTAGGTTCCCAGGCAGCCACTACAGAGGGAAAGGGAAACAGTGGTTCAGAGCAAATTAATAGTGAGGAGGCAGACGGGGGCCAGACGCAGACTGAAGAGAAGACACCCAAACCTTGTGAGTGTTCAGTGCCATCTTTTTCTTTTCTTTTCCCCCTTTTGTTTTGGTGGTTTCCCTTGAACTGTGGTTGGAGCCTCAATCTGAGGGAAACAAAAGAGAAAACCAAGCAAACTATGATTTACCTTTTGTAGGAATCATACACATGCACGTGTTTGATTGAATTATCTTCCCAAAGCTCCTCTTCAAGGTGCAGTACATATCTCTGTTGTAGTTATACTTACTAACAGGGATTACTAACTACTGACTCATTTATTGCCTGTGTGAAAGTGGGTGTCTCTGAATTAATTGTAATGATGGACTCTCATAAGGTATATCGGCAGAACTATTTGATGGTGAATTTCTGGAGGCAACCTATGACCTGGAAGGTAAAGTATGCAATGTAGATATTTAAACATTCTTACCAAGCTAGAGGGTTTTTTTTTCCCCAACAGTGTCTGTTTGGTATCTGCTGTATATATTCCAGCAAGGATACAAAATAATTTGATTGTATTGTGAAGAGTTAAAGAAATTGGATCTATATCTTTATCATACAGTATATGATTAAGCAATAGTATGTGTATAATGTGGAAAATTTTATTTGTAAAATTCTTTAGAGCTGTTTTCTTGTTTATTTTTATAACATCCTGACAAAGCAAGTTTGTCATCACTTCACAAAGTGGAAACCAACACTAGGAAAGAGTTGCTTCCTTATGGGTGAATAAGGTTTTAGCCCAGGTTATGTATGTATCCAGAACCATTGCTCCAGCTATTAAACACATAAGCCCTCTGCTTCAAGAATAACAATTTTTTAGATAGGGATGTGGTTATTTTCATCTGCTAATCGGTCATTTTTTATACAGCCCACATAATTATGCATTGTTCTTTCTGTAAAAATACAATTTTGATTGCTAAAGATAGTCAGTAGAGATGTAAAAACAGTTTTAGCTTTTTGCATCCTTGATGTGAAAGGTAGTACATTTCTATACCACTTATCAGTGAACTAGCACTCTCTAAGTGGTTTACAATGTGTAAGCCAATTGCCCCCAACAAGCTGGGTACTCATTTTACAGACTTACAAAAGGATGGAAGGCTGAGTGGACCTTGGATGTCTCATCACATCAAGACAACCCCACTACCATGAGATTAAGAGTAAGATTACCCCATAGTAAAAGGCTACTGCTTTGTTGTTGTTGTTTGTGCAAAAACATTTAATTATGCATAAGACAGGGTCTTTTGCACAAACAAAAGTTTGATTAAAAAACATGAAAAGCATTTTTTTTAAAGTGTGAAAATTCTCATGATCTGGTCCAGTGGTAAAAAAACTTTTCAAATATTTTATTTTTATATGCTAGAATGAAATAAGCAAAGATTTAAATCCCTAGTAGTCAGTGATTAGCATACAAAGCTATTTGATATTTCTGTATTGTTTTTAGAGGATATGTATGATTAAGAGCTAAGTATTTTCCACCAGCCATCTGAAAACATGCTACATTAAATACCTATGAGGGATATCATAAAGTTTTAATTATCACCTTTTAAAAAATTTGACAGAAAGTTTGATTTGTAGTTGTTAACTTATCTCTATGTAGTCACCATCCAGATTTACACATTTTTCCCAGAGTTTCTTGACTCCCCAAATACCATTATTGTAAGAGTCTGCAGACTGAGCCTTAAACCACTCTTCCACTTAATGAATGACGCCATCTGTGTTATCAAATAGACTACCCCAGTTTAAAAACAGAGAGGGAGAGAGACTGATTTATATTTACATGATTTATAAGTGAAAAATATTATATTATTGTCTTACCACCTGGGAGGTGATTGTTGGCACTGGGAGCTAAAAGCAAATGGTTATAAGTAAGCCATCTTGCTTGTAGAAATCAGTATTATCCCTTCATTATTCACAAAACTAAATTTAAAATATATATTGAGAAAGATCAAACTTTGTGCTCTATCAGTTATGCAAATGATGTGCATAACTGCACATCAGTTTGGTGTACATGATGACTTCTGATCTTATTATATGAGTTTTGGATGGTAAAATCTGCTGTGTTTGTTTTAGAGAGCAGACAAGCATTTGGCAGTGGGGTGGTCCATGTAGCCTTTGCACCATTTGTACACAGATTTCATAAACACACATAGAATTTGCACTTGGATTGGTTTAGTTTAGAATGCCAGAGGATTAGCCTTTACCTAGAATTTTTCAAATGTTGAATGTTGTTTGTTGAAAAATGCTGTGACTGGAAGATTTGGATTTATGTTGGGGCATGGGAGATGAGAGCCAGAATGGTGAAGTGGTTTGAGCATTGGACTGCAACTCTGGAGACCAGGGTTTGAATTCATGCTCGATCATGGAAACCCACTGGGTGACCTTGGACATGTCACCCTTTCTCAATCTCAGGGGAGGCACAGGCAAAAACCCCTCTGAATAAATTTTGGCAAGAAAACCCCACAATAGAGTCACCTGAAGATCGCCATAAGTTGGAAGCGACTTCAAGGCATATAACAGCAACAGCAAATGGGAAATGTATATCTGAATGTGACTGAAGCTTTTACAAATTGGGCAGAGACTTTATGCAAGGCATAGCAACATTGGCACCTGAGTAGTAGAGCTCTGTGTTTGTTTGTGAGAGACAGTTGGAGGAGAGAGGCAGAGAGAAACAGAGAGCGCATGCACATTTGCTGAACATTCATTAGTTCTGCAGCCATAAAAAAAGCTATATGGCAGATATCAGATTCCATGTGGAACTCTGTTACTGCAGCTGATAATTCTTGTGTTACTTCCATGTTAAGATTCCTTTTAAAGATTGTACAGGGTTATAATTCTAGTTACTTTCCCCTTTTGTGTGGATTTATTTAAAAAATAACAGTATATATTAGTGATCTTCAGATTTTTTTTATATTAGCTTTTAATATTTATTTATTTTTATTTAATTTTACAAAGTTAATACAAAAGTGCAGTCAACACCAAAAACAAAACCCCATAGTCAACACACCCTAGATCAGTCACAAATCAGATGAATAATACACATCACTAGTTTACTGGTAATGTATAGGAACTATGCAGTGGAACAGTAATACATTCCCCTCTCCACGCACACAATTTAAGATGCTCATTTTGGAGGAGACATTTCTTTGCTGACATATACAATATACATATGTGCATCAGCTTTCTACAAAAAGGATAATCATTACCCCCACAACTGAAGAACTCTTACTCCATGGGTTAACATCCTTGCCAGTGCAAGCCCCTAAAATTTATTTATCCATTTCTCTCATTATCAGTATGAAACAAGCTTCTAGCTGTTGGGTGTTTCTTAACCTAGCAACTGAAAGCAGTAAAGTTATTAGGGTTTTAATGTTCACATTTTTATAATTACCTTCAAAAAGGGATAATAGGTACAGGAGTCTGAGAGACTGGTTGGTTATGAAAGAGACTGTTAAGAACGATGATCTAATTCTTTGAATGCACTAGCAGCTGGAGCTACATATGCAGGGATAAAGTTATGAAGGGATTGAGGTATTGCCCCCAATAATAATTCTGTCCCCCATGAAATTTTCCTTCAGTTTCCAAAAATCTAGCAATGGAGTAACTTAAAACTCAGTTGAGCATTTAGAAATGTTCCAAATAAAAGAGGCAGGCAGAGTGACCAAGGAAATGCAAGCACAACAAATTCTAAATGTGAAAGATTATCAACATCTCACTCTCTGGAATCTAGAAATTTGGAGACTGAAAGAAAATTTCATGGGGAAGGGCAATACCTTTATTTTGCCCCCACCCATAGCTACACGTCTGCACAAATGTAGCAGGATCCCCACACACACACACACACACACACACATAGTTCATTCAACATGAAGGGGAAGGAGTGAATCTTTCAGTTGAGTCTATTCTTTGTTCTTTGAAATCAGGTAACATTTGCTTCTTGCAGTCTACTTGACCATAAAGGTGGGGAAATACCTTAAGAGAAGGAATCCATTCAGATTGCTACCATTATAAAAAAATTTCTGGCACAGAACCACATTTCATATTCAATGTATAATGCTTGATGTTTGCCTTTTTTCCCCTTTTGCTTTTATTTCACTTAAGCGGAAGAATGGATTGTGGCCAATCCAGACCTCACAGACAAAACCAAGTTCACCATCACTGGTCTTCCAACTGGAGCAAAAATCTTTGTCCGAGTAAAAGCTGTGAATGCTGCTGGTCCCAGTGATCCTCGGATGCATCCACAGCCCATTTTAGTCAAGGAAGTTATTGGTGAGAAAGATTGACCATTTTTATCTCTGACTCATGTGAGCATGAATAAACTTTTATTTGTATCCCACTTTTCTACTATAATAGCAATTAAAGCAGCTTGCATGTTAAAACAAACCAATACAATACATAATAACAGTACATGATTATATATCTTAACCCCCCTTAAAAAATAATTAAACTTAGCGCAGTTTACAAAGTATAATCTGTTAAAATCTATTAATAGCAAATGGTATATATGCTTCTTCATATATTTTCTAGAATTTTTGTGCCTTCTCCCCTTTTCTTATACAGTTGCCCCTCTGTTGTCGTGGACTTGGGATCCACGTCCCTCACCTATCAATGGATGGCAAATGGAGCGGGACAAACTGAGGGCACCTGTGGCATGCCCCCACAAACATTCACCTCCATTCAAGCCTATGGGGCTTGAATATACGCGATTTTCCATTCTCGCAGCGGGGTCCAGAATGGATCCCCTACAAGAACAGAGGGTCGGCTGTATATATAAAGGATTCCTTCTCAGCATTTTAAAATCAATCCAGTGTAGAAATGGAAAGAATATTTGAAAATATTCCCAGGAAATGGTCAAAAAACAGTGTCTTGATTGTCAAAAAAACCTGACAAGGAGAATCCTGGACTGATGAGAATCTTCATATTTCTAGAATTATTCTGCACAACATTTGTATGTGAGTTTTTTGTGTGTGCAGGGAACAACATTTTCTGCACAAAAAGAAACATTTCTGAGCAGAAATATATTCAGTGTAGAGAATGCTGTTTTCTGCATAGACACATGAACACAAATGTGCAAATTTGTGCAAAACTGTACAGTTTTCAAAGAGCTTCTCACAACAGGACGAAAGTTGCTACTCATGGCTTCCTTCAAGAACAAAATTAGTGAACAGCTATATCCCTAGTCCAGTGTCTTTATTCCCTGACCAAGTAATGATTTGTAGCCTGGAGGAGGCCATTACTGCTCTGCAGACAATCATTCGATATGTTTGTAATGTGAAAATGACTTTTTAAAAAAGGAAGGGAATACCGTACTCGGCCTTCCAGATGGTTTCAGCTTTAACTCACTAAAGCCCCAAGCAGCATAGACAATGATAAGCAGTCATGAGAGTTGTATATGGAGTCATTATAGTCACAGGTTTTCCATTTCTATTTAAAGAAATGTTTTCTTTTGGAGAAGAAGCAAGTACAAGGAGAAACTTGGTGCCAAATGGCCCCACAATTTTATCATGTGATAACACATGGCAGTGAAACAGAAGTGGTGGCACTCCATAAGGAGGGTAGAACTGTGAGTCTTGGTTGTTGTATACCTGTAAGTATCAAATGAAATGAAATTATGCACCATTCTAATTTTTTTCAGATTTAGAATTCAGCACTTTAAACATTTAAGGTTTTGGAAGTTCAATTTTGAAAATACTTAGAAATTTTAAAAGGCCAGTTCAGATATAACAGTCTCAATGTAACAGATTTTGGTTTATTAAGCCAAGATTTAAGCTGCATACTCACCCAATGACTCCCTAGCTTCCTTAGGTGTGAACTTCAACATTTCAATGGTAACTTGTTTTAACTACCATTTTCCCTTAAAGCCAACTAGGAAACAATAGTTAAATGTCAGTTTGTTGACCAGCATATGAAAACAGGATCCAGTCTATTAATCAGAGGTAATAACAATGAATTCCATTTTCATTTTAAATTAAGAGCCTCCAAAGATTCGCCTCCCAAGACATTTAAAGCAAACCTATGTTCGAAGGGTTGGAGAAGCTGTGAATCTTGTTATTCCCTTCCAGGTAGGAAAAAAAACCCTATCTTCCTATATTATATTAGAATAATATAAGCTGAAAGAAATGTGAAGATAGCATGATATTATCTAAACCATGATATTCCTTTATTACAGCAAATACAGTGGGTCCTTAGTATCTGCTGGGGTTTAGTTCCAGGACCCTCTGTGGATACCAAAATCCACATATGCTCCAGTCCAAAGCAAATTATGGTAGTCATAGCATGGCCCCATTGAAATCAAGGGGATTTACATGAGTAGTAACTATTTTTGCATTGATTTTAGTGGGAACAAAATATGACTACAACTGTAATCCTTATTACATTTGCTTTGGAGTAAGGCTCATTATATCCTGTGCAATAAGTCAAGCTGAGAGTGAGTCACTCTAACTGCATAGAAGATTAGCAATGTATTTGAAATTGTTCCTTTTGCATCTAATAGTTCAGGAAACAGTTCATTGACTTCAGCTTCTCCCTGCTGATTTGCCTATATTTAAAGTTCATCTTAAAACTCAAGATAATGATTGCTCAATGGACATATTCTCTTTGCCCCCACAGGGAAGACCAAGACCTAAGGTATCATGGAAGAAAAATGGTGCTCATGTAGACAAGAGCCAAATTAATATCCGCAACAGTGAAAATGACACTATCATCTTCATCCGAAAAGCAGAGAGGATCCACTCTGGGAAATATGACATGAAAGTGAAAGTAGACAACTTGGTGGACAAAGCTACAATAGAAATTCAAATAGTTGGTATGTCTAAAAATCCCAAAATACAACCTGTTAGCTGTGAAGCTGTGGCAGTTCTTTTGTATGTACAGATATCCCTAAAATAGAGATTTCAAGAAGCTAGGAGTAAGCAGCCAGAAGAATGCTATAAAAACAACAGCAGCAGTGACAGGAACATCAGAGAACTGTAAAGAGGTTTAAACATCATGCTGACCAGCTTGACTGTTTAACCAGCTAACCAGCTGCCTGAGTGATAAGCAGCAGGCCAGAAACCACATTTAATCTGACTGAGGTAAAAGCTTCATATTCTGAATCAATATTGCCTGGAATTGTACTCCAGCTAATGAGAGGAAGGCTATTGTAAGTTTACAGCAGACTCCTTAACAACTGTAGCAGGGGGAGTCATCCCCAACCTCACAACTTGCCCTTCATGTTGTTTTTGTTGTTGTTGTTGTTGTTGTAGTATCAACTCAAACTTACAGAAACCCCATCATGAGGTTTTCTTGGCAGGAGCTTTCAAAGGAGATTTTGCCATTGTCTTCCCTTTTGGCTTTGAGAAGGGATGACTTGCCCAAGGCCACCCAGTAGGATGCACGAATTTGAACCCTGGTTTCTTAAAATCCTAGTCCAGCACTCAGACCACTATAGTATACTGACTGCAAGAAACTACCAAGAAAAAGTTAATTACTTTATTCTGTATTTTTTACTCTTGTCTGTTACAAGCTACATTGGAGATAGTTTATCTCACAAATAAATAAAGATAAACAGCATAGGTTGAGGTTAGTGCTGCAAAGACTCACCAAGAAGGGCTGGAGCCTGTCTAATTCCTGTGAATTATAGAAATTGAGCAAAATAAGAAGTGAAGATGAGGATGATGATACCACTTTATTGCCATAGATCGCCCAGGCCCACCCCAAGTTGTAAACATAGTAGATGTCTGGGGAGAGAATGTTGCTTTGGAATGGAAGCCTCCCAAGGATGATGGAAATGCAAACATTACTGGTTACACCATTCAAAAAGCTGACAAAAAGAGTATGGTAGGTAGACTCTGTATTGTTATGGTGTTTTTTCTGCATCAGAGTTTTTTTTTTCTACTCTGTATTGTTATGAAGTGTTTTCTACATTAATTGGGCATAAGCCAAGGCTTGGAATTTTGGATGGGTACCTTCTTACTTGATATGGTTCTTCTGATAAAGATTTGTGAAACATTTCTAGAATACCCAGGAGTAGTCATCCTTGTTATTACTCAAGTATTTGCTATGGCTTCATTCTCTCTGGTGTATTGTTTGTTGGCTACTTCACCCACAATTTGATTTGTTCAGTAATTCAGCAGCCTCACTGGTTTATTGGAAATTGCCAGTTGATTGGTGTATTGGACAGCTTGCCTCTCTATCACATAACAGGATCCTATTTGTATTTTTACTTTCTTACATTAACAACAGTGTGCATGTTATGCAGGGGTAGGCAACCTTTCCCCTTTAAGGGCTGAGGGACTTCAGCTCCCAGAAGCCTCAGCCATGTTGGCCAATAGTCCCATGTTGGCCAATAGCTCCTGGGATTCTGGGAGCTGAAGTCCCTCGGCCCTTAAAGGGGAAAGGTTGCCTACCCCTGATGTTATGCATCCTGGTATATATTAGTGTTTAATATTCCTGTGGATTTATCCTTCATGGATGGTAATATTGTGAAGATTTTGTATATATCAAATTTCTTCATTTTTAAATATATTACTTAGAATGTATTTAGAGGATTGCTAAATCCTCATCCAAATATGGAAATGGTAGCATGACCAAGGCAAAAAGCACTTCATTTTAAAGCAGGAGTACATACCTTCTAAGATGATTATCTGCCTGAAAGTCTACCAAAGCTTCTGCTCTAGAAGCACATTTACTTGTTCCAAATGGGAGATGTAGGGAACTGTAAGTAGTGAATAAACAACAGTCAGCGCATGTTCAGCACTTTCTTCTATGTGGTGGGACTTCTATGCTGGAACTGAAGCCTGAGCAAAATTACTTTCTGCATAGCACACACACACACACCAGTGAGCAAAGCTTAGAAAAGTTATTATTTTGGATAACAACCCCCCCCCCATCCATAGCAAGCATGAGATTCATAGCACAAGTAACTTTTTCCAGTTCTGTCTCCCACTTCACTTGACAGAACCGGTAAGGGAACTGGTTTTTCATAAATAACCTATAAATAAACAGCAACTGGTACAAAACAAAACAACCACTTTCCATTTTCTTGTTCTGTCTTGGTTTCTTGAGTCCTGTGACTACCGTAAACTCTATACTCTTTGTTGCTTCCCTGTGTTGTCAGGCTGTCCAAAGGACTATCAAAGTGCACTTTGGATTTCACAAATTATACTCCAAATTTTATTTTTTTAATTTTGAGAAACCACTGAGATTTAATGCAATATTGCCATTCTGACCTGGCTAACTAGGTGACGGGTGCAGAGCCTTCTTAGATGCTGAAGGTTTCATGTTCCCCCTCTCCAGTCTGTGGCTTCCTTATCTAGAATGTACTTTAGCAATCAGCAACAAGGTGATCTTTGGCCTCATCTCCACCCCTGACTTTTCAAAGCTCACATTTCATCATAGTGCTATTCCTAGAATAATTCCTTTAGACAAGTGATGGGAATGTGCCAAATTACTAGAAGTCTCACTTTCTGTTCAGATTTCACTACCAAACAATTAAACTTTTCAGTGATGTTAACATTTTGAGACTACTGGGCAAATTACCAAAATGGTGCAGCAATTTATAAAACATATAGACTGGCACCCTTAACAGTCATTGACCATCACAATTGAAAGTGCTCCCAAACCCAACCTATTGTCATGCAGCCCCACCAACATAGGAATTTTCTAAGTGTGGAAAGTAGGCCAGCTGCTAATGGTGCTGAGGCAGCTAAATCAGGATCCTATGGAGATACCTGCTACTTTCTGTTTCAACATGCCCCTCTACTGTTCCACTATGCAGCACCTCAAAAATTCCTCTGTTTCTGGGGTTGAATGACTTAAAGGGTAGGTTTGGAAGGGGAATATAGCTACAACATCATAGCTATGTCTCCTGATGCAGAATCTTAGCTATAGTTTACCCAAAAGGGTTTACTATAACTAAATGCCTCTGAACACTTCTGAAACATATCAGGTAGCACTGTTGATTTTCTTATATCACTAACCTCTGTTGAAAACTGAATGAATACTTTAAGAAATATACAGTACATCCAAAATCCTACTCAACATGCAGAACTGGTTAGGCAGTTTATTTGGATCCTGCCCATTGCTCAGTTGTTTTCTTATGACTTAGTATTCACTTTATAGAACAAAAGATGGTGGCTTAAACCTGCCTAGATGACCCTGCAAGTCCTAACACATGTGGAGGTCAGTAGTTGTATTCAAAGTAAGACAATCCCTACATGTTTAATGCACCCAGCCCAAATACTAACTTATGAAACTCTTTCTGTAGGGAGATCCATGTGTTATCTAATTTTGAAAATAGGAAACAGCACTACATATTTATCTTCTGTTAACTTTATTTATTAGAACTTCTTGGAACACAGAGAGACATTGGACTTAAAACTTAATAATCCCAGGATTGTCCTGGCCTTTGAGGTCTCTGATGTTGCTGCTACCATTCAATGGCACCTCCAAACTTGAAAATATTCCCCTCTATTCAGTCCACAAAACCTCCTAGCACCAAGGACAGTATATAATAGCAACTTTTTGGAGGGTGTTCTGTGCCAGGCAGAGACCATTTTATTCACCCCATCATACAACTGTTACAAGCTTTTGAGTTTTATTTACTGTTTTAATGTTATTGTTTGAGCTTCCCTGAACATATTTGTACTGAAGAATGGCATACACTCTTATTTAATAAACATTCAGGAGTAGCTGTGTTGGCCATCTAGCAAAGTCAAACAAAAACCCATCAGCGATACCTTTACTGTGCAACCAAAATGCACAATATTTTTGCTGCAAGCTTTCGAAGTTCCATGGGCTTCTTCATCAGGCAAATGTTATAAACCAAACAGGAGAAAAACAATGGGAGATGTTAGTCAGATGCCTACATGTTGTTTCAGTCTTTAATTAAGATGGTATATGGTGGGGAGGATATCGTTTGCAGGCAGGCTCCTCCTTCTTCTGGCCTTGTGGCTATAGGGAGATTATTTAATAAGCAACCATATTTTAAAATTATAGTTTCATATGTTTGAGTCTAAACTTACTGATAAACTTCCTTAGTGTTTGGTAATATTTGTACTTGGCCTGAGTCCCAAGTAAAGTGAACTCATTGCATCAGTGGTAGTTACTTAAATGCTCACTTATCATGTTCCCATTGATTCATTGTGGCTGCTCTAACAATACAATTCAGCCTGGGAATGAGCAAAATGCAACCCTTCAGATGTTGGATTGTAGCTCTCAGCATTACTCATTATTGGCTATGCTGGCCAGGGGTGATAAGAGATGCAGGTCCAAAACACATTGCAGAAATAATCCAGTTTGAGACCGCTTTAACTGTCTCAATGCTGGAGAATTTTGGGAACTCTAGTTTTGTGAGACATTTAGCTTTCTCTGTCAGAGAGCTCTGGTGCCACAATAAACTATAATTCCCAGGATTCCCAAGCACTGAACCAGGGCAGTTAAAGTGGTCTCAAGAGGGATTATATCTGCAAAGTGTTTTCAACTATTGGGATTATATCTGCAAAGTGTTTTCAACAATTGGGATTATATCTGCAAAGTGTTTTCAACAATTTCAGTGTTTCCAACAATTGGAGGGGCACATTTTGCCCGGCCCTGGTTTAAGTCCTTGTTCGTACACACTTTTCTATGAATCAGTTTCATTAAGTCAAATGAGCTTTTCTTTCTGAGTAAAGCTGTCATTACATTAATATATTTAACTTGGGTTTGCCTCTTGCAGGAATGGTTCACTGTTATTGAACACTACCACCGAACCAGTGCTACCATTACAGAACTTGTCATTGGCAATGAGTATTACTTCCGGATCTTTTCTGAAAACATGTGTGGCCTCAGTGAGGATGCAACAAGGACAACAGAGAGTGCTGTGATTGCCAAGGATGGTGAGCTAACTCAACTCTAAAATTCTGATAATGAAATATGCAAAGGAAGATAAAGGAAAGGGGAATTGAAGTTCTTTGGGTAGAAGCATCAGGGAGTAGGAGAAATCCATGCAATTTGTACTTTAGAGAGAATCTACCTAATTCACACTACTAGAGCCAATATGTGATTGAAACACTTCTCATGAGCTTTTTGTACTTTTCTGAAATTTGTGATGCAGTACCCTAGTTTTAAAAAATGCATATAGTAATGAGAATAACATACATTGTACTAGGTAAAACTACTTGCAAAAATCTGTTTGTTAGGGGAAATTCAGAAATATCAGGGGAAATTCTTATGGAAATGTGTATGAATTTTTGTACAGATTTGAATCAAAGAAATCAGACTGATACAGAAGCAGAACATAATGAACTTAAGACTGTAAAAATTAAATACTAAGAGAACCCAAAATTTGTCAAATAAAAGTATACAACTACCCTATCATATCAGTAATAAAAGAGTGTTGAAACCAATTGTGCATGAATAAGTTTTGGGAGCGTAGGATGAAATACAAGAGAGTCAATCCTTTGTCTTTGCTTGAGTGGGAAATCCATTCATGTGTTAAAACTGTTTGTTTAATGCAGACCTCACCTGCTATTATTTATGGGAATTGTATGTTTTGCCTTCAGTGTAATGTTGACATAAAATTTCACCTAGCCTACATTATGCAGATCTCCACCATCAGTCATCATCTGTGTGCCCATGATGAGCCATTTGGTTCTTCATAAAACCCATTGTAGTCTTGCTGGTAATATGTGTTCAGGATAAGTTCACCCAACTGGTCCACAACAATGGTATTCAGCTTAGGTAAATTTTTATTATTTTTTTTAATTCCCCAACTTTATTTGTTGTCCTGTGACTAAGCCTTGACATCTTCTGCAAAGAGGAAGATGACTAGAGAAGTGACTAGAACATTTTCTGTCACTGCATATTATGACAAAGCCAATTCCTCTACAAAGCCTGTAAACTACTTAGCATCCTATTTTGAGAGCTTATGGAAGATTTAAGCTATGCGTGAGGGAGATTTTTATCCACTGTAAGCATTCAGAAGGCTAGGATAGTTTTAGACAAGGTATCAGCTGGTATCTTTGGTACATAATCTGCTATCTACAACTGTAGCTACTTTGGGGGAAAGAGTGTGAATATTCTACCCCAAATAAGAATTCTACCCCACTTCATGAAATTATCCTTGAGTCCCCAAATTTCTAGCATTGCACTAATTTAAAACTTGTGTTGAGCAAGTTTAGGCATCTAAAGAAAATGAGTAAGCCAAGTGATCAAGGTAATGCATACATCACAAATGTAAAAACTCTAGGCATTTATGATTAATGCTGTATCACTTTCTGCAATGCTTTTAATTTAGGAACGGAAGGAAAATGTCATGGGTGGGGGGGAGAAGACAGAATTCTCATTTGTAGAGTAATACTCTCATCCTCCCTGTAGCTTTACCCCTGGCTTGTAATCATATTCCCATCCTTTCCATGAAAGTTATTCCACATGCAGCAAAATAATGATTCTGAATGATAATTCCAGCAGGCTGAGCAAGCAGTAGAGATACTTAAGAAATGCAGATATTAACCCATCAGAGTATTAAGCCTGGCTGGATCGTAAACATTTCCTTCTTGGCCAACATCAGTTCTATAAAGTGGTTGTTTCTCTCTCTTTTTTTTTTAAAAAAAAAAACTCCTTTCCTTTACCATCAGTGGACAGAAAGAAGAAAAACATGATGGGGTAGTACAGGAAGGAGGAATTATATAATGGACAGATGGCCTTAGACTGACTGTGTAAAATTAGTAAAAGTTCTTACCTTGTTTTTTTCCATTAAGTTTGATGGAAGTGAACAATATGAAAATAATGGCACTCATTACACTCTGCAGAATTAAGATATTCTAGTGCACTTTGTATTTTCACCAGCTTAATATCCTCCAGATGTTTTGGAATATAAATGCAAGATTCCTGAACAATGGCCATGTTGACTCGGTTTGATGTAGAGTTCAAAGCATATGTGAGGCACAAAGTTGGATAAAACTGTTCTAGAACAAAGAACAACTATTTTTTTAAAGTGCATCGGTTGTTCTCTAAAATAAGTGATCTTTTAGCCTTAGCAAAGAGAGTTTGAAAGTTTCACATAACAGGTAATTAGTGAAAACAGAAATCTTTAAAGTTGTAGAAAATATAATTAAGGAATATGTAATAGTCATCTCAATGTGAGCTACACTTTTGTGCTACTGGTATTATGTACCTGCCAAAAAAAGGATAACCAAAACTCAGAGGGCTGAAGCTTTACAAAATACTGTTTTCTAGCAGTTTCTGAACTTGTGCTTTGCAGGTAAAGTGTACAAAAACCCAGTTTATGAAGATTTCAATTTCACCGAACCACCAATGTTTACTCAGCCTTTAGTTAACACGTACGCTGTTTCGGGTTACAATGCAACTTTGAACTGCAGCGTCAGAGGAAATCCCAAGGTAAAACAGTCATCTTGTTAGAATCATACATTATACTGCAAGGGTATTTAAATGAACCTGGACTTTTTCAAAGGGGGTAACTGTTAGTAATGATGAAATTTATTGCTTGCAGTTGGGGGAAATAGGACTTATATTAAATAAAAAAGGTGGGGTGACTTCTAAAGGACAAACAGCTCTCCTCTTGCGCTAATGGCAGGAGCCTTGCAGGCCTTATAAAATATCACCTCACAGATCCCTTGTTCCCAGTGTCCGCTCATGTTAGTCAGGCATGGTTGAAACTGTTGGACATGTGTTTCTCTACTGCCTATAGTACAAGGACAGTTGCTCTTTATGTATTACTCCAGTTTTAGCAGATTGTCCAAGTAGATCTGGTCATTTTTATTCTACCCTTTTCCTTTCAGACTCCAGGGTTATCCACACAGGCCCATGTTTCCCCCAGCCTTACGTTGTCTAGTTTAGACAATGCAGGCCAAAACCCTGGGGCCAGAATTGGGCCTAATCCTGCCGAACCAGATATGGTTCTGGTTGATCCGGTCAAATCCCAGGATAAAGAGCCAACCAGTCTCCCATCCAATTGCAAACAAAGGCTGACCCTGCTTAGCTTCCAGGATCAGATGGGATCTGGTGCCTTTAGGATATTTAGTCCCTAAATAACAGACACTTTAGTGAAGGGTTCTGTTTCTGTTATCTGTGGGCACATACCTTTTGAATTCTCTTAAACTTGTAATATGTATTTTCTTATTTTGTACTTTCTTGTTTTGTAATTGTAGAGCCTAGTCTGAGGTTGAAATAGATTTTATGTATGTAGAAAATAGAAGAAATCCAACCTAGCTCTAGAAATATCCTGCTCATGCTTAGTTTCATACGTGTCTATGTGTGTATTTGTGTTTTTAACCACAGCCCAAGATAACATGGATGAAGAACAAAATAATTATAATGAATGACCCACGGTACAGAATGTTTAGCAATCAAGGTGTTTGTACCTTGGAGATCCGCAAACCCAGCCCTTTTGATGGTGGCACATACACGTGCAGGGCTGTCAACAGTCTTGGTGAGGCAGAAACTGAATGCAAATTGGAAGTAAAAGGTATGGTTTTCTCTCCTGGATGAAATAGCTTTGGGCAGTAAAAAGTGAGAGAGAGGGAGGGAGAAGAGGTCTAATTATTTTCTTGTTGTCTGTGAACATAGAACTATATTTGGGAGTGGGGCGGGATGAATGAGTTAAATGGCAATAGAATATAGTAGTAGTAAAATGATGAAATATTTATGCTTGACTGGGCTATGGAAGATTCTCTTTCTGAATGTCAAGAATATATAGTAGTACAGATAAATGAGTTATGCCTTCTATAAGCTACATGACATGTAGAAGATCCAAGACTGGATCTTTCTGCATTTATTATTATCATTATTATTATTATTTGGAGTATTTCTACCCCAGTCTTCAGCCAAAAGGCTCTCAGAGCAGCTTACAAATGGTTAATTAGATGTATGGATAGACTGGTTTCCTTTACAGAACTTTAAAGAACAGACAAAGCAATTCCCATAACCTACTGAGGAAAGAAGGAAGCACCATTTAGTGGTGCATATTATGAGACTAATTTATAGTATGAATAACCAAATATATCATTCACTGTTTATATAACAAATTCAGTTTATCTAGTGTGTGGCTAGTATGCTCAATGTACATTTGTTTTGGGACCCTGTGTGTAATATCTCATTTATCTTGTGCAGCAACTTAGGTTAAAAGAAGGGCATCATGATGAAAAATATCCATGCACAGATATAATTGTGCATAAGTCACTTACATTTCTTCCTTGACTTTTCCTATTATCCATCTTTCTACTCAGAAGAGATGCTGTCATTCCAATCAAACTCAGTTCTCCAGAGCACATAAGAAATGATTAGCTGTAAAAAGCCATTTTGATTCACATTCTAAATGTTCAAATTAGACTAATCTGTCATTATAACTGATAAGACTTCCACCTGTCAATCTTACATTGCTTCGGAAATTAAATCTGTAATTGTTTTGTTGACAACACATTGCTTCGGAAATTAAATCTGTAATTGTTTTGTTGACAACACTAACTAAAGTAAAAAAATGCCACTGTAGAAAACACAATGCCTGCACTTTTAATGACTCATCCAAAATGATAAAAGAAAAATCTAAAAATCTGTATGTGTTTAGCTTTTTCATCCTTGTTTAGTCCTACATGCATCTTCTTTGCATCTTAGTTCACATCATTCTATGTTTTAACCAAGAAAGCTAAAAAACTTCATGTTGAAACCATTAATTTAATTTTGCATCACAGCTGTATGAGAAATTGTTTTTCCCTATCTCATGACAAAGTTATGTCTTCTCCTTTCTACTGCCTCTTACTTCCTCCTCCCCAATGCTGGTATTTGATACTATTGTGTTTTATTAACTCAAACCACACATTCTTACCTAACTGGCTGATTGATCAAACATCCTTGGGGCAATGTGAAGTCGTAGGCTTTCATGGCCGGCATCCATAGTTTTTTTG
>CM034708.1:192451770-192463592 GCA_020142125.1 Phrynosoma platyrhinos | reverse complement strand
AAATCTCCACAAGGGTTTTGCCATGGCTTTTCTAGGGCTGAGAGAGTGCATGCATATTTTTTTAATTAAAAAAATATTTTATTTATTTATTTATTTATTTATTTATTTATTTTTAGTGCTTCGGCCCCCCAATTGTCGGAGGGACAGCAACCCGGCCCCCGGCTCAAAAAGGTTGCCTACCCCTGCCCTAGCACTACATACTAGATGCCTAATTGGTGGAGTATGTTGTAAAGTAACAGCTAAGAGATGGAGGTCTTGGTCACTAATTCAAAAGTCAACTAGGTGGCATCAGGAAAGAAATTCCACCTTGGCTTCTGCCCCTTTCCCCAATCTGCAGTGTAGATACTGCCTGATATCTTTATGAGTAAGGCATTTAACAAGATAATACATGTAAAGTGCTTTCCAAAGCTCTATCTAAATACACATTTGTTAACAATGGCTGAATTGCAGTGCATTCATTGGTTTGGATCCAGATAGAGGCATTGCAGTCAGACTGTGGGAAGCTGACCTTCCTGCCCCCCTCTTTCATAGTAAGTCTGCCATCCTCCCACAATTGCTGTACAGATTGGGGGACTGAACTGATGTCATACGCTTTGGGCAGGGAGGGGGATCTCAAATCAGGCAATGGCACCTTCTGTGAATGAAGTGATGGAAGATACATGACTGCTTCATGTTTAGTTATAAACACAACAACAACAGCAACAACAACAAATGAACACACATACACAAAACCCCACTGGGGTGAGCATACAAATAGAATAAATGAACCCCAGACATATAAAATTGAGAGCGCTAGTGGTGCAGTGGTTAAATGCCTGTACTGCAGCCACTCACTCACAAACCATAAGGTTGCGAGTTCAGTACTCAGGCTTGCATCCTTCCCAGGTCGCTAAAATGAGTACCCAGCTTGTTGGGGGCAATTAGCTTACAGTTGTAAACTGCTTAGAGACTGCTTATGTAGTATGAAGTGGTATATAAATGAAGCTGCTGTTGCTATTGCTATATACTTATTTACCCAACAATCATCAAAGAGGAGGGTGACCAAAATGGTGAAACATCTGGGAACCATGCTTTATGAGGAGAGACTTAGGGCCTTTGCAGACTGCCAGAAATAGTGCAAATTGAGTCCACTTTAAGGGTTAGGGTTAGTGCTAGGGAATCATGGGAATTGTTTTTTGTTTTGTTTTGTTTTGATTTTTTGAGACATTGAGCCTTCTTTGTCAGAGAGCTCTGGTGCCATAATAAAATACAGTTTCCATGATTCCCTAACCCTAACCCTTAAAGTGGACTCAATTTGCACTATTTCTAGCAGTCTGCAAAGGCCCTTAGGGAGCTTGTTTTCTGCTGCTCCAGATTAGGACATTGAGCCATGTATTCAGACTACAGAAAAAGAGATTTCACCCCGTTAGGAAACATTGGCCGAGGATTTGATTATGAATTATCCTAGCAGCAAAAGCTGTTCAACAGTGGAACATACTCCCTAAGAGTGTCCTCCTTTGAAAGCCTTTAAAGAGAGGCTGGATGGCCATCTGTTTGGGGTGCTTTGATTGTGAGTTTCTGCATGGCAGGAGGTTGGACTGGGTGGCCCTTGAGGTTTCCTCCAACTCTATGATTCTAGGAGCCAACTATAGCAACATTCTTACAATTTTAGTATTAAGACAAAAACAACCATACAAATAGCAAGAAAGCCAATATTCTTTAATATAAAGTAATATCACATAACATCAGTGTCACAATATTTGTACCCTAATGAGTCCATAATTAGTACTTGAAATAAAGCTAATCCATAATCAAATCCTCAGCCAATGTTTCTGACAGCAATTAATCCAAGGTTACTCATTGGGTAAATAGGTATATCTCATCTCCCAGTTTAGCAGCTGATCTTTAATGCAGAATCACAGAATGCTAGAGTTGGAGGAGCTCTCAGATCCAATTCCCTGCTCAGAGCAGGATCTCCAGCTAGAGCAGCACAATCTCTGAAATACAGTACTAATTTTATTTTTTTAACTGAATTTTTAAAATAATGGAGGTAAGATACAAACTCCTAAATTATATTGGTATCTATCAAGCAGAGAATAATTTATTTGTACAGCATGGATGCTAATTTCTGAACTGTTTTTCCTCCTCCTTTAGTTCATATCCTTGCTTGATATGCTGAGATACTCCATTGGGGTATGCATACAGATTGCTGCTCACCTTCATATACAAGTCTTCAAAATCTCATCTCATCAAGCTCCCGAACAGGTCCAAAACCATAATGAGTGACTTATAGCTAAAAGCGAAGAGGAGAAGGAGTTGGGGGGAATTATGGAAAATACAGTTTTTAAGGAATACAGATGTGGAAGCTTGTAAAGAAACCCAGATGCATGAGAGAGCTCCTTACATTTGCTCTCAGTCAAGGAGATTATTTAATTACATAATGCAGTGTTCATTTAGGTTCTACTGGGACTTGGTTACTTCAGTCAGGAATGAAGTGTTTGGGGGATGTGTTTTGCTACAACGTAGCTAATCCTTATTTACAAGACTTGTTCTGGTCTGGTCCTTGCAGAGAAAAATGCCTGAAAATTTAATGTACTTGGCAGCTAATAGAACTCAAAGATACTGGTCTTTGCTCAGGCAAATATGCCTTTCCTGGAATAACCCGGCATTGATTTATTATAGGTACAATAACTGCAGTTAAGATTATCCATTATGCAATTTATTTATTTTTGGTGAAAATATGGCCTTAACCAAAGTATTTTTGAATTCAAAAACTAAGATTTCTGAGTTGTCAATTATACTCTAGGAGTGGGTTTTAACCTTCCCGCTTTAAATCTACTTGCATAATAGTTTCTTATAGATATTGACTGAAGAATCTAAAAAGAAATTACTTGTACTAATATAATGGCTGTTCTTCAGACTAGTAGTAATGCTTATTATGTTAGCGCCAAACTACCAATAGTACAAATTATTCTCTGGACAAGTTTATTTTTTATGAAATGTACCCAAAGTAGAAGCGAGAGTGAACAAATATTTTCTGATACTTTCCTCCTCTAGCAATCTTTCTGTTAGTTCCCCTACACACATATGTAGACACACATGGTGGGCACAGTGGTACTAACCCCTTCCCAAAAAATAACAAAAGGGAAAGAATTCCCTGCCCAGCACCATTGTAATATTACCAACTATAGCCTCTATGGGGGGAAATAAGCAATTTGAGTCTTAGCATAAATAGGAAGTGAAGGAAGATAATTGTAAGATCATCCATTTTTCTTTTAAACTTTCACATGAAAGTCAAGCCTATAAACCACATATGAAACCATAAATTATAAAAGGGTCTTCTACATTTCAAGTAGCAGAAAGTTCTATTTTAATTTATTAGACGTGTTAGCATTGTACAGGGACTATACAGCTGATCTTTCTTTCTTTCTTTCTTTCTTTCTTTCTTTCTTTCTTTCTTTCTTTCTTTCTTTCTTTCTTTCTTTCTTTCTTTCTGGTATTTCAACCATCCTATCAACTATATCCTATATTTAGCAAGCAGTTTGCACAAAGATGGCTGGCTAAGGGATGAGTGCATTCTTCCCTCACTTTTTATGCTCTTGAATATTAAGCACAAGGACAAGGAACCTTTAGCACAACAGATGTTCTTGCACCATAACTCACATCCCACAATATGGTTATGCAGTTCTAGGGCTGATGAAAGTTTTGAGTTCAAGAACCTCTGGAGAACCACACATTCCCACCATGCTTTACAGAACCACAACCCTTTACTACCAGTTAAACTGCCTTATTAATTCATTCTGCCATTTTCTTTCCATATAGTGAACAGGCAACTGCAGATTAATTTATGGTTTCCACTGTTTTTGGGTTATGCATAGTACATATATTATCAGAAAGTTTTAAGCACCTTAATAGCATGAGCAGGTAGATCTAATGACTGAACTTAGTTCATTCTCCAAGAAGTAAACTTGATTTTAATAGCCATATTTTTTAAAGTTCTGTTTGGTTAAGGTTGTTGTGAAGGATCTGAAGGATGGTGTATAATAATAAAGTCTTATGTAGGTACTGCCATCTGACAAACTGCTTTGAGTACTCAAGAGAGATTGTGCTTTCTTTTCTATTGTTTAGAGTTAGGTCACACAGGTTTCCAATATGGATGTAATCCCAAATCCCACCTGTTAAACTGTCTTATTAGTTGATTCAGCCATGTCTACTTCACATGGTCTTGTGAATGAAAAACTAAACTGATCATGAATCCAGAACCAGTAACCACCAAAGATTTGTATGGTTTGATGATATGTCACACTGGCATACAAGCCAAGCACTCATAGCGCTCAGTCTTTAAGTACTAATTTGATGGTATGATTTTCTTTGAGCCCTAGTTAACTCTTAACTCCAGGGTGACTTCTCTTTAGACACTCAGTGTAAAGAAACTGACCAGTCCTCTCAAATAGACATAAAACTTTTAAATGGGCACTGAAGTGCAACAAGACATACCCACAAATTGTGATTTCAGAAGCCAGTTTTGTGAGTTACAAAATTTAGATTTGCATCCTACGAACAAATTCTAGGTTAAATGCTGATTGACAGAGAAGCCTGGATAAGGAAACTGCATGGAATGAATTTAAGATGGTAAAATCTGGCATTAAAATAAAGCCATATGTTTCAAGGAAATTACTAGAGAAACTGGAGGGAGGGGGAAGACAACTCCTATCTCTCCTTGGTCTGCTGTTGTCATAATTTTTAGGGGGATATAGTGATTGTCCTAAGGCATTTTTTAAAGTAATATCAGATGTAACGATCAAATGGACTTTTGTTAAAATTCATCACATAAATATATAAATGATTGCAAGTTGCTGTGACTAAATATAGTGTTCTGTAGTCATGAAAATGCTGTTGCATCTGTAGTGTTTAAAATATCTTCATGTTACAATAAAAATGTCCAATGTTATTTTTTTAATTTTAAAACAACTAAACAAATCTCACTGGCTTTTCAGGGGGCATTTCAGCTGGAGATAGTTTCTTTTAATGTAGAAGCTTTTCTTCAATTATTACTGCAGATGGCATTTTAGCTTGGGGCTTTTAATTCACTGTCACTATAATTGTTCATGACATACCTTAATATTACCAGTAAACTCTGATATATCATCTGCTCTTCTACTGTTAATGTTGAAAATATTATTTACAGAAAGACTATCAATTGGCAGATTATTACAGTGCCTTACAATTAAAGAAATCTTAAATTAGCAAAATATACACTGTAATTTAAGGCAATATGAAAGTTATTGTGCATAGTTGTTCAGCTCTCAAGATACGTTATCCTGTACAAGAGAATAATTTCTCTCACTTCTAGATAATATCTTGAAACAAGTGCTGCTGCAGGCAAGCACTCATTTCACTATGATCCAAATCCTTGTCCAGTTGACATTTGTGACATACTAATAAAATATACAACTTCAGATTATCTGCTAATTATGGACATTTAATTGGTCATCAGACCCTGGGTATCTTGAACTTTCAAACTGGTATCTTAACTGCAATAACTAGATTTATAATTTAAATTGTGAAGGAAATTGGTGCAAATATATTAACTTTAAAAGAATCACAGCAGTAACTGAGAAAACAAACAAATAACAGTTTAATAATTTCTTCTGTTGATATTCAGAATGGCTGGTTGATTTCTTTTCAAACACTGTATGTAATTTTAACATGGAATGCAAACCATGAGCTCTTTTTCTTCTTGGCTAATGTATACATTGTATCATGTTACTTAGGTAGAAGTTGTTTCTCCACTGAGCCATCAGAATAACATGGACTGAAGAGATTTGCGAACAGTTGCCATCTCTTGCTGTTGCTGTTATAAGAAAAAGGAAAAATACTGATGAATTATAACATTTTGTACCATAGTGTTCTGACATGAATTATAAATGCTGAATGTATAATTTTTCTATTTAAATGTTCTATTTTAAAATGTTACTGAAGTTTTCATAAATCAGTATTAATACTTACAGTGTCCATCATGATTTTTTTCTGCAACATGGCCATTTCTTTGCGAAGTTCACTTTGTGCACCTGCTAAAAGATTTTCATGACTCTTCTCCATGTCTTCCATAGTCTACAATAGGAGATCAATTTCATGAAAATTTGATGTAGCTTCACATCAACAAATCTGCTATATGTCAGGTGATAAGTGTGAATTAGCCTAATGGTTAAGAATGGTTAAGAAGGCTAACAGTCTGAACATGTGTTAGTATTCTGAGATGTGTCATCTTCAAAGCATAGGAAGTAAGGTTAAATTTAGTACTGGTCAAACTCCATCTGAAGCAGTATTCAATTCTTGGCACTACTATACAAAAGTGCTTGTTTTAAAACTGCTCCAGAAGAAGAGTCGCAAAGATGATAAATAGTTTACAAAGCAGTGGTATAACTATCACATGTAACATCTACATATATAAAGGTCAGAATTTTACTATAAAAATATATACTTGACCTTTAAAAACTGTTCATACAGCTGCTTAATTGTCTTCAGTCTCTGACTCTGAACTATTCTTGCTTGTTGAAAAACCTTTTGTTGTTGCCGAAACATGTTCTAAAGCAGGGACAGAGAAGCCATAATAAACATACAATTAATAGAGTAATATAATGACTTAGGACTTTATCACACGGGGGTAAAGACGGTTTTAAAAAGGCATTTTCCCGACAAAGTCGTGAGATTGCGGTGAAGAGTTTCAGACGTCATGATTAGAGAGGATTTATCCCGGGAAGAAACAGGAATGCTCCAGCAACAAACTATTCACGGGATTTTGCCATGAATAATTTGTTGCTTCAGCATTCTTGTTTCTTCCCAAATAAGTCCTCTCTCATCGCGATGTGTCTGAAAATCTTTGCCTGATGTCACAACTTTGCTGGGAAAATACCTTTTTAATCCTGGTTTAAATCCGGCTTTCCCCCTGTGCAATAGTCTCTTCAACCACATTGGGTAGATCCAGATTTAGTCATGCCCTTCTTCTTCTTCTTCTTCTTCTTCTTCTTCTTCTTCTTCTTCTTCTTCTTCTTCTTCTTCTTCTTCTATTATTATTATTCTTTCCCCCCAAAATTGGGACTCAGCAGTTTCCAGTTTAAAAGAACAATACAATTAAAAACATATAAACGTGAGCATTAAAATAGAAATAAACTAATAAAAGACATCATTCATTACAAGAATAAAATGCAGTTTAAAAGTGCTTAAAAACAGTACAGAGCTTTCTGCTCCTTCCCCATGGTAGACACTACCCCCTGAAAAAAGTATACAGAAGCTCTGGTCAACTTGTTGAATGCAGTTGGCTGTGGGCTGTGAGGGAGGGATTCCCCCAAATAAGATAATGACAACTTCCATGAACAGAGCTCTACTCTATTTGATTCTTAAAGACCTCCCACAACTATAGGTACAGTTGAATCTCTGACCTTCTATTTAGCACTTTAGGGGAGATTGGCATGAAGAAAGAGGGCCAAGAAAAACTGCTTCTGCCAATCCTTATGCATGCAGCCAAGTCTATATCCAACCAATTGACACTGAGTCCCAAACTGTGAAAAAGGCAGGATAAAAATAAATGTAATAATAAAAATGATTATGATAATTGTTAATTGTAAGCATACTCAGATTAAAAATTAAAGCTATTTTTATATCTGAATTTAATTGATTTTTAAGTCTTTGCTGTATATTCAGATAAGGGCTAATGGATACATGCAAACAATGAATGAGCATCAATTCTAAGATGGTGTACAGTTTTCAGAACTATTTCTTTTTTTTGATACAGAGGTTTACCTTATTTAACCTTGCTAGTATTTAATAGCTGAATATTTATATCCAAATGAAATTTGTGCTTATTTGAACATTACTGACACTGCAGGCTTTCCCATGTGTTATGAATTTGAGGAACAGATGATCAGAGCACAAGAGTATTAGCCCTCTTACAATAGCATAGCAGAATCTGTTTGCTTGCTCCTTAATTCCAAAGAGGTTAGTATGGAATTTAGTTCATTACTTCTTGAACATCACTAATTTTACCTGGATCTTCTCCACCTCAGTAGATATACTATCATAAAGACAGGAATCAGTAAACACTACCTCTCCCACATCTTTCATTGATGAGTGATAATTTCCCATGCTCTGCTATAATAAAATATGAGATGTTGCTGTTAAAATATCACCCTATGGCATTTATGATGCTTAAATCTAAGAAAAACAAACCGCTAGTTTTTCTTCCTGTTCTTCTGCCTTCTGTATATCAGCATCCCATTGTTGAAAAACATGCATGAACTGCTGGGAATATTCTTGGTTGACCTTCAACCTAAAAATATACATATATAGAATCATAAAGTTGGAAGAGACCACAAGGGCCATCCAATCCAACACCCTGCCATGCCATATTTTTCATCTGAAATAAGATAGTATGCTTGAATAAATGGAGAGTAATAGACTCAGTATAAAAGTCATACAAAATGTTAATATATCTAATGAAGATTTGGTAAATTTGTGGGAACAAAAGGCCTGCCCCTTTTCTATCAAATTGAAATAAATACTAGGATGATAGATTAGATTTAGGCATCAAATTCATGAGATTTGTTCAAAAATAGTTTTTAGTTAATGTCAATGCATGTTTACTCAAAGGTAAACATATTTATATACCGGTATCTTGTCCCAGCCTTGAGATTTCAGGAAGACTACATGGGTCCATTTAAGGATCATCAGGAAAAGAGACTTCAAATACTGTTACTAAATAGATAATTATTTCCCTGTGATGTATAAAATAAGAGTCAAAATAAGCCTCTTACCTCTGGTCTTGTTGTGTTTTCCAGACAAGTTCTATCTTCTGGTTACTTGTTTTGAGAGAAGACTTTGTATACAGTTCTAATCTTTTCCTTTTAGCCTGAAGAGCTTTATTAATGTCCGCTACAGTAAGACAAATAATTATTAGAGAATGTGTTTTTAGAAGACATGTTAAAACTTAAATTGTATAAACTCCATACAAATTAAAAGTGGCTCATATGGTAAATCTAAGACAAAATGGCTATAGCCCTTCATGACTTAGCATAGCATGATAGTTCTGCATGAGGAACTGCACTACATCAAACTGTATACCATCCCCTCGACCTACTGTAGAGTGGCTGAAGCCCCCCACTTGCAGCCATTCCTACCTGGAGAAAAGTGGGAGAGAAGTTACAGAATCATCTATGCTCCCAAAGCCAGATCCAAAGTGATTAGAATTGATGGTGAACCTTTCAGGGACCAAGTGCCCAAACTAAAAGACCTTCTGACACCAGGTGTTACTTGGTGCCATGGGTGGGACTTCCTTAGGGGACTTCTTCCCTCCATGGGTGGGACTTCTGGTGTGGGACTTCTTCGCCTGCCTCTGGAGACAGCTGAAGGCCCGGGGGGGGGCAACGGGGGAAGAAGAGGAACAGGCACGCTCTGGAGTCAGCTGAAGGCCATGGGATGACCGGGAAGGAGGAACAGGCACGCGCCTTTTCCTCCTCACCCCCCCTGCACCCTCCTGGGCCTTCAGCTGCTTCTCCAGAGGCCCCAAACAGATGGGCCAAATGAAGTGGCCTCTGGCCATTGTGGAGGCATACCATTTACACGATGCATGCCTCCAAAGCAGCTGGAAGCCATGCTATAGCTGTACTCTGGTCCTCAGGACCAGAGTAAAAAGGAACTGGGGAAACCTGACTCCTAGCCAGCACTGGTCAGGCCCTGCATTCATGGCCTGTCATGGGGGCAGGCTACGTGGACAGTAGGGTTATGATCCACTTCCAGTTGGAGCAGACACGGGCTGCTCCTTCGTGCCTGCCTGCTCCATCCCTATGACAGGTTGGAGGAGCTTTTGTTGTTGCTGAGGGAGGGATAGTAACCTGCAGAAATCAAAGAAAGACATGCACAGGCATAGGGTTATCTTATGTCTGCATATACCACTAACTGGTTGCTAACAGCTTCAGATGTTCTCCTAGAGTGGACAGAGGTCCAACTTCTCAGATTCTTATCAAAGCAATCCAGAAACATCTGCACCCTTTGCCTGCTGGAGCTTTGATGAAGATTGGTCCAAAACACATTACAAAAATAATCCATTTTGAGACAGCTTTAATCACCCTAGATCAGTGCTAGGGGATCCTGGGAATTGTAGTTTATTGTGGTCCCAGAGCTCTCTGACAGAGAAGGCTAAATGTCTCACAAAACTATAGTCCCCAGAATTTCCTAGCATTGAGCTAGGGCAATTAAAGCAATCTCAGACTGGATTATTTCTGCAGTGTGTTTTGGGCAGTAGATGTAAAAAGAGGTCTTTTTCTGGCCTAACCGAAAATTAACAAGGGTGTGTGTGTGCTTACATTTTGTTTTATCACCACTAGAAATGTATGTGAGCTCTGGAGTTACCCACATCTGCACTAAAGCATGGCTTATCATGACATATAAATACATTAACTAGACCCATGCTATTCAAAATGGTGGCCTGTGAGCCTCTGGCTTTCCAGGAAACTACTAATACAGTAATAAAATGGCACAAACTTAGTTTGAGTTCCTGACAGAGTAGAAAATGAAATTGCCAGTCTGATGTATTAGATAAGTTTTGAGAAGCACTGAATCAGACACATACTTGGTCTATACCTATATAAAGGTAAATGCTTAAAGTGAGTGGTCACACAGCATGACGAGATGTCCTCCTTTTCCAGGACATGTACTACATTTCAACCTTTGTCCAGGAGGAATTTCAAAATGTCCTCCGTTCTGAGCATGACTAAGAAGCATTACTTTAATTAGCATTTTTAGCTTTTGTTTTGTAATACCCTCCATTTGTCTTGAATGTGCTACATTTTGTGATATCTTGTCTTCCTTTGCAGTTGTGACATCTGGTCACCCTGGTGGACACAATTGGTAACCTATGCCTATATACCTCAGAACAAGGAGCTCATTGAAGATAATACTTTCTTCAACTGCAATTTTAGCCTCACATACCCATGTTAAGTTATGTAACCAATATTGTAAAACAAAATGGGAAAAGAAAAACAATAAAATACTGTTAGAATATTAACTAGTAGAAGACAACTATTTTTTAAAAAAACATACCTCCAAATCGTTCCAGCATATTCTGTACTTCTCCCCTATAAAATTTTTAATATTTTAATAACAGCTATTTTTGTACATTATAAGAACTACAGTTTTTATCATATCTGCAGTAGCAACAAAAAGGGAAGTTGAAGGTCTTCACAGCTATTACAAGGGGACCAATTCAAAATGGTGCCTAGTTCAAGAAGGAGAACCTGAAAGTATTAAGTGCTGTCAATGTTAAGATTGTGAAGTGGTGTAATTTTATAGTCACTATTCAGATTCTAGATTCTGGATAACCCTACCAGTGTATAAATCCTAAACACTTCTGGATATAATAATAATTTTAAACATAGAAATTTAAATGATGATATAACTTTCACAATTACTTAAAAATAATTTATCTAAATTATTTAATTATTTAAATAAATATGTAACAGGACAATAACTAGGCACTGCACTTATTTTAAAAAAATAAATGTTAAACAATTTACCCAACATCTTCTTCAACTACAGCATGAGGAGTCACTGCAGACCTTTTTTTCCCATGTTTGTCAATCACTGGAGTTTCATCTTTATTGGGGGAAGAAAAATCACAAATTAATCACATCATTGCAGGGAGGCTGAGGGTAAAGAGTAGGCCAACCCTCAATGTCCCCACACAAGTCTTACCCTACTCTTTAAAATGAACTGAAGCTAGGATTTCCTACATACAAAACACCTTGACACACAATGGCTAATGAAGTGTAGCAAGGAATTCGGGGGGG
>CM034708.1:192411768-192435393 GCA_020142125.1 Phrynosoma platyrhinos | reverse complement strand
GGGATATCGAGCATGATTCTCAGTACTGAAGCTTCATGGAGAATATTTAACTATCATATTTTAAACAGAAATAACTTTTTACTTCTGTTAGTATCACACTGCAATTACTACATGGTTTGCAAATATTTCACAACATAATTTATTCAATGATGTAGACCCTTCTAGATATGCCTAATGTTTTTGTTCACACACTAAATTAAAGAAGAATGGATACCTGTACTTGTTTTTGTCCTTATACGTTTTACGAATTCTATCAGTTACAAGCTTACAGTTGGTTAGAAGATTTTTAGTCACTGGAGGCTGAAAATGGTACAAACAATAATTGAAGTTATGAATATTTCATGACATGGCCTTTCAATATTTTAAATGGAAATATTCTACAGAGAGATCCCCTGCAATTTTCTTCCTTCCCCCAAATAACTGATATTTATTGCTACTGAGCTCCTGTAAATCCTCTGAAATGCAAAACTGATATTATGAAAAACAAAATACCATTTGTAAATATTCTTAGTAACTTCTAAATTGTGAATGTAACGAGACACATAACTCACTATTCAGCAGCAGAGCAAAAATACTTTAGCACAAGCTAAAGCAATGCCAAGCAGAAATATATATATATGACAAACAAGTTCTGAACAGCTGGCATAGATTAGCATTATTATTCCTAACTTAACCTAACCCCTACAGGCAAAACCCACAAACAATTCTAAGAAACAAAATGCCTTTATTCTCAAGGGAAGTCTTTTATAGGTTTAGGCTCCTTCCTGGAAATCTAGCAATTGACATAGTTCAAAAATAAATTCAGGCATGGCAACAGAAATAATGGAGCCAACTTAAGCAGGGTCTTAATTAAAAAAATAATATAACAGCTTAAAAAAAAGTTCACTGATGCACTTTTTCCAAGGGTAAAATATCCAAGGGAGATTCTGAAAATATAATTAGTCTACCTAACAAGAAATGCTTGCACATATTACAGTAACTAAGCCTTCACATACAACATACTTCCTCAAAGTGTTACCTTCCAAATTTGTGGGACTGTAACCTCCATTAACCCAATCTACCATAGCCATTGGCTATGCTGGCTGGGGATAATGAAAGCCATAGTCCAACATACTAGAGAGAACTAAGGGCCTAAGCAAACTGCCAGAAATAGTGCACATTAAATTGAGTCACCACTGCCCTGGCTCAGTGCTAGGGAATCATGGGAACTGTAATTTATTGTGGCACCAGAGCTCTCTGACAGAGAAGGCTCAATATCTCAGAAAAAAATACAATTTCCATGACTCCCTAGTACTGAGTCAGGGCAGTGCCTCAATTTAAAGTGCACCATTTCTGGCAGTCTGCTTAGGCCTTAAGTTGTCGAAAGCTGTTGAAAATGATTTCCCATTTTCTCTATTTTCATTCTTTTGTTCTTCTGTCTCTCCTCTGTCACATTTTAGATTGCAAGTCTCTTTGTGCCAGGGCCCATCCTTTTCTACTTTGTAAAGCCTCCATGCACACAGATGACATTTCAGAACTAAAAAGCTGGAAAGGAAACTTACAGCTTATTTACTCTGGTTCAATCCAAGAATCAACCAAACATCATGGAAACATAATTTAGTATCTACAGTTCTAAATGCTCCTGGAAGGGTGTGGGTTTGTGGCTTTTGGATTGCAGCTATTCTCTGCAAGAGAATCAATTACTTTAAGAATCTGATAGGCCAACCAAAGGTTGTACTTGGTATGCTAAGTGTAAGGACTACTTTTCCATGAATGAATAAATAAAGCCAATGACCATATGTGACTGAAGTTGGGAGACTCTTCATAAATGAAATTAAAGGTAGCTTCCTTTACAAATGGTTTCTGTTGGCAAAACATCCATGAACATACTGAATATAGTTTTTCTTAAAAAAAATCTTTAACAATATGAAGCATTAATAGATACAACATGCAATTTTGCATATTATTTTTAAAGTGCCAGTATGTTTTAAGGAAGATTAAAGAATACAGTTCCTTACCAGATTGGGATCATAATATGCTTCTTGAGTTGGTGGTATATTATTAATCTGAGTGATATTGACTGGAAGTGATTTAGAACAATTTATTAACATGTGCTCCAGACCAGTCAAATCCTAGCAAGGGGGGAAAGAGAGGGAAAGCATTCTGTGTTAACTTCTTCAGTGCCCGCAAAGTTAACAGTCTTTAAACATTAAATGAATATTACATTCTCATCACCCTTGTTTCTAAACTCTGTTGGAATTCTTTGGCAAATAAACACTCTTCCTTCTGATGGCACACACACTCCAACAATTCTTGACTTTAGTTAGATATCGAAGATGAGGCAGGATCACAGCATAAGGGCCAGGGGCAGAGGATCAGTGCACATAGCTCTTGGGGGCCATTTTCAAGGCCTTCAGGGCACTTGGCACCCCTCAATATTGGGCATATGGGGTGAATTTTGCTATGTTTGTCATTTTAGGCCCAAGATAGAAGTGGAAATAAAGTTGACTTCCAGCTGATCCTCTCAAAAAGGGATCTCTCCTATGCCTAAAATAGTGGGATGGGTGGCAAAGCAGGGGGGATTTATTTTGGGGGAAAGTTAAGAATTCAGGTGTAGCAGGGGTGATGTGACCCTCCAAGTTTGCAAACAGGGACAGTAAGTCCCCACACGCCCTAAGCAGTTGCCCATACCTGATATGGTATTGTTCTACAAAAGGGATGGGAACATTCAGCCCTCCAGATGTTGATGAACCATTATTCACATCATACTTCATCACCAGCCAGACTAGCTGGAGTCGATGGAAAAATGGATCTATATAACATCCGGAGGGCTACATCTAGAAGTTTGAGGTTCCTGTGCTTTGAAATACACCAGATGATCAAAACAGGTACAGGAGTGTACTTCTGTCAAACTCTGGAAGAATAAGTCCCTGTTGCCAATCATCCAGTGGACAGAGGACTTCAGTTTCTATTTGCATAGTAATCAGGAAATCATATAAACTAGCATCAATCATAAGATGGTCACTATCTGGACTACTTTTTTAGATTTGTAAACCTAATATTTTTTCCTGTTCTACCAACATGTATCTTACAAATTACAAAAAGAACTGTCATTCATATTCTTTTTTCCTTCAAACCCTTTGGCTCCTTCTCTTTCTTTCTGCTACCTTTCCCTACCTTACTGTTTGTACCTTGTGAGGGACAACATTAAAAGAGATGAAAGAACAAATAGAAATCATAGAAGAAAAAAAGAAATTTAATCAACTACATTTCTTCAAAAAATGTGAAAAGTATGAAAATGTTTCACCAGATAGAAATGCAAGCATTTATACACCACTGAACATGCAACATTTTTAACATCTATTTTTATGAAAAACTTACCTGTAAACTTAAAGGGAGTTCATGAATTCTTGTGGCCAGTGTGCGGATTTCTCGATCAGATAAAATTCCAGACTGATCTGTATCAACTTCATCAAAAACCTGGGAGATATTCAGTGGCTGAACTGCACTCATGAGATAATAGAAATATGAAAAGGCAAACTGCATATCTTCAGAGTGGCGTACTTTGTGAAATGAGGTCTTGTCGAATTCCTCAGGAAATCTGTCAAGAAAGAAGAGGTCACATTAACTGGTTTCACATACAGTTTGTATAACTTTGTGCAAACAGAGCAAACTGCTAGGGCCTGGAAGACTGCATCATCCTTTGGCACCTGGAGGGCTGATCCTCGGTTTATTTCTGAGGGTTTTTTTTGGGGGGGGGGGCAGCGCTACTGGACATTTTGCTGCAATTGGCATTTAAAACTCTTTTCTCAAACAGTGAGTCTTAGATCACTCTGCTTTGAATAAGGACCTTAAAAAAAGGGATGCACTTCCCTCTTTAAATGCTCCCAAGTGTAGCAAAATTGCCAACAGAACCCCCTGGAGACTTGGTAAGTTACTGTGTGGGGTAAAAAATGTTGCTATCCAAATTAGGACAGACATTTGGTATCTTGCAAAAACATCCTTGGGGACCCCATGTGGACTACACGGTGTACTTTGCCCAGTGCTGGTATATAGGGTATAGAATTACAATGCTGTAATTGAGGACTTATTCTGTGCAAAATTCAAATGTGGTTATTCCGTGCAGAAATACATCCCTAATTTTTATCCATAAACTAATTCTACAAACCTATTGGAAAGCTTCAGTATCAAACTGGACTTTACAATGCTATAAAACACACAGCCAAGAGACTGGAGACAGATATGCAAAGCAAAGCAAAAAGCAAAGCAGCTTCATTTATATACTGCTTCATATCGCGCATGGGATGTCTAAGCGGTTTACAACTGTGAGCTGATTGCCCCCCAACAATCTGGGTACTCATTTTAGCCACCTCGGAAGGATGCAGGCCTGAGTCGAGCCTGAGCCCTGGCTGGTATTGAACTTGCAACCTTGTGGTCTATGAGTGAGTGGCTGCAGTACAGGCATTTAACCACTGCGCCACCAGGGCTGTTTGGACCAAATGAGCAAGACTGAATGTGTGGAAGGAAAGGATTTACAAAAGCAATCTTAGGTGGAGGGATGCTGGGAGAAAAACATATGGGAGAGTTTTATACTGAGAAAACTAGATGGCAGAAAGAAAGGTTTTAGCCCAACTTATTTTCTTGATATTTACTTTTCTGGAACCAGTGGTTTGCGATGTTTGGGTATGTGGGAATGTTACATATGTTTTTTAATGGAAGATCTTACCTGTCATTCAACTGTATAGGCCAGAAACACATCTATCTCTTCAACTAGCAAATGAGAAGAATTTTTTCAGTCTGCATTTTGATGTAAATTTCCCTACTTTATATTTCCTGAACCAGTGCATAAATTAAAAGTTATCCTACTGTTGTTGTTGTTACACGACTTCAAATCAACTCTGATTTATGACAAGCCTATTATGGGGTATTCTAGGCAAGATTTGTTATCTGGAAGGTTGTCATTGCCTTCCTTTTAATCTGAGAGAGTGTGAGCCCAAGGTTAGCCAGTGGGTTTCCACGGCTGAGCAGGGATTAAACAACTGTTCCCCAAGAGTCCTAATCCAGCACTCAAACCACTATACCACACTGGCTCTCTATCCATCTGTATTTATAGTTATATGAATTTTGTAGTCAGCTCTATGATTAAAGGGATGCAGTGGCTTAGTGATTAAGATGCCAATTCTGATGATCAGAAGACTGGCAGTTCGAAGCCCGACTTCTCCATGATAGGGTGAGCTCCTGTCACTAGTCCTAGCTTCTGCCAACCTAGCAGTTTGAAAATATGCAATATGCAAGTAGATAGATAGGTACCACATCTCAGTGGAAAGGTAACAGCACTTGGAGCAATCATGCTGGCCACATAACCACCAGAGCAGACCTCGGACAACGCTGGCTCTTCGGCTTAGAAACGGAGATGAGCACCACCCTATATAGTCGGTTATGACTAGACATTAATGTCAAGGGACTACCTTTACCTTTACCTTTTCTATGATTAAAAGAGGCTCACATATGTTAGGAGAAAGAGTGCACCAAATATGAAAAAAATATTTTTAAAAGTTTGGAGGAAACAGGTTGCAATACTGCATACTGTTATTACATGCCTTCAAGTTGTTTCCAACTTATCCTATCACTGGATTTTCTTAGCAAGATTTTAACAGAGTGGTTTGGCTACTACCTTCTTCAGAGACTGAGAGTGTGTGACTTGCCCAAGGTCACCCCATGGGCTTCCATAGCTGAGAAGGGGTCTGAACTCAGAGTCCTACCCCAACACTCCAACCACTATACCATGCTGGCTCCTTTTAATGTATATATTATTCAAAACTGCTGTCAAAAAGTTGTGTATTTGAAGAAAAGAGCTGAAAAAGGCATACAACTTGGTGCAGACTCATGTTTTCCAAATGTACACAGGAATGGAACAGCACTAACCTAAAACTGAAAGAAATGTGATAGATACATCCATTTTCTAGTCTATAAGTATTCTTTGTGAAACCTAGGGCAAATTTCCTCTATATTCCAAATCACACATTTGATAAACACATGGCTCAAGAATCCAAGAAGGTGATGCATCTATATTTCAAGCAAAAAAAATTGGCGTTTTAATCAAGGTTTGACTCACAGATCTTGTAATTCTTGCATGACTTTTCGATCAATCAGGTGAGGCATATGAGCAGGGACTTTCCGAGATGTGAATCCAAATTTGCTGTTCAAAAGCTTGTTTACATATCGCAGAGAATCAGCAAATGTATCCTTTAGCTGCCTCCCAATCTGTTTACTATCTGTAAAGTAGGCCATCTCCTTCTTTAATGTTTCTTCTTCCTAGAAAAAGGAATATGCATACGGAATACCTCATGTCTCCATTAGTAAGCAAATAATAAAGTTCATTAAAACAATTAGCTTGTATATTTACATACATTTTTGATGGAATGTCAGTACCAGCCTTGCAAAAGTAGTTTTATACTTTTCTAGATCAAATAATTATTTTTTCAAGGCTACTGGAGGCCTAAAGTTGTGCTTAGCTAGAACTGAGACTCCAGTTTCAACTTAAAAGGTAGGCTGGGCATAACAATAACAACTAATGTGACACGTGTACTGAGTTCCTGATTCATGTTTAATTTCTTAGCCTGTAATCCTAGGAATTTTAAGGGAAGCAAGCAGATTTACTGGGGCTTGCTTCTAAGTATATGCCTACAGAACTGTACTATCAGCCATTATGGTACACTAGCTTTTGAAAAACACTTTTTCATTGTTATTATATTTATGAGTCACTCTATTACAAGATGTCCTCACAGCAGATAACATTAAAAGATAAAGAACAATACAGCCAAATAAGCACTAACAAGAAGAAAGCCAGCACAAAACCCTTATCTCTTCACACTCCCAGTTATCTTGGATACTCGCCTCAAGAAGGTCTTGGAAATATTTATGTTTCTCCCATGGCAAAAAGCCTTGATAATTTCCAGTGTAATACTGCAATTTCCTTCTTGGTAAGACATGATTTTCTGCTACATCTTCCTTATCAAGTCCAGGATTAACATTATCTTCTTCTTTCTTTTTTTCTGCAGTTTTCCCTTTCCTGATGTCTTTGGACTTCTGGGCTTCTTTCTGTATGAGGGTGTTCAAGGTTTTCTCTGGGTCAGATTTTACAGTGGAACTGTGTCGTAGTGGGAAATGGCTGTTCACCTTCATTGCCATATTAGTATTACTTACAGGTACAAATTCTGGAGGAAAATTTCTCTGCATTTTTTCAATTTCTGATTTGCCATCATTGTCATTGTGCCCAAATGCAGACTTATTCCCATTTATCAAGCCATCATCCATTTCCTTTTCTTGTATCTTTTGGGAAATACTTCTTGTTTCCTTGGTTGCTGCAGACATCACCAAGAAGGGCCTCAGAAGAGCAGCCTTAGACCGATTGTACCCTTTCTGGGTAATGTCACCAACTATTAGCTGCAACTCCAGATCCTGCAGAGCTAGCTTCACATCTTCTGGAAGTACAGACATATTAACTAGTTGAGTGATCACATCTTCATCCAGGCTCTCTGATGTGGTGTTTGGGTGTTTTTTAATTCTAGGAAAACGTTTTTCTTCAGGAACATCCTCAAATATCATTTCAGCCTCTGGCATTGAAGTTGTAGCTTTCACATCATCCTCAGGTTTCTGGGTGGAAGTTATATTTGTTTTTGGTTCCTCTCTTGTATCGACCTCTAAGGTTATCTGCATCTTAAACTCTTCCTCATCTTTATTTTGAAATGTAAGGTTAAAATAGATCACAGTTGCATTCATTCCAGTGTGCATTATTAGGTGGATTGTCTTCCATTTGTTTGCAATGGAAGCATGGCGGATTATTGGGTTATCACTGTATGTGCCTTCCAGTCCTTTCTGGGATATTTCAGCAAAGCTGAAATAAGGTAGATATTCACCTTTCGGAATAACATAATGGGTTTGATTCTTTTGAAGAGTCACTTTGTAAAGCTCATCAAAGCGATCTGGAATAAAAGATAATTTTAAAAAATTATCATCATTATCATTCCTTTATTATTTATTTATTTGATTTATATCCCACTTTTCTTCTAAATGGGACTCAAAGTGGCTTTTTCATATGTGACCCTTATCACCAAAGAGCGGGGAAAGTGTGCACCAGACTACAGATAGTTACTAATCTAATTTTCACACACACACTTTAAATTTTTTTAGTTTTCTTTATGAATAGTTTTTTGTTCAGGAAACACTTAAAAATAGCTCCCAGCCCTGTAGGCCACTGCCAAAGCCCCCAATTCTTTCTCAAAATTAGACAGAGTTTTTGCAGGTTTTAAAAAAATACAGAAACAATACAAAATGACCCTTAAATGCAGAAAACCATAGTCCTCCTTCACCCTACATGACCTCCAAAACTCCTTAAACCCCTCAAAAAAAAGGGGCAATAGTAAAAAATAAAATGGAATCTGGTGTGATTTCATTTCCAGTTGCTGAAAGTGCACAAATATAGCTTGTCAAAAGGGCCGAGGGGAAATAACGATAACAACAACAATCCTGATACATGGCATTCCTCTAATTCGTCCCCTGGATGATGCACATGGTTATAATCTCTGCCCCGTCTTTGTAAACCATCTTGTGAAATAGGTTAACTTAAACATATTTGACTGGCTGGTGAGTTTCAGTTAAATGTACCCTTATTTCCATAGCTCTACTTCAACTGCACAGGCACTTATTAGGACCTGTTACTTCTTTGGTATTGCATCTTTTATTTTAAAACTCTTTGCATAGCAATGGGCTGCCCTTATTTTCTAGCTTCAGTTACTCAATTGCAATAAAATAATAGTGCACAAGAAGCCATACTGGATCATGATGACCAAGGCCTATCTGTTTTCATAACAGCCTTTCAGTTGCCTATGAGAAGCACATAAGCAGCAAATGAGGTTAACAGCACCCTCTCACATTTGGTCCCCCAAAAACAGTATTCAAAGTGGTATTCAATACTGGAGGTAAAATATAGCTATCATGACTACTGATATAGAGAGATTGTGAGACTTATTTCAAGGGAGGCTAGGCCTTTCTGTTGCCTTTCTACCAGTAATCAGAAATGTTTTTACTCATTGCTTTAATTGAATGATTATATTACTGCCTCTAACAAAAGCTGAGCAGAACTTGGGCAAAAGAGAGGTAAATGACAAATCTCTGGGCAATTGTGTTAGGTGTCTCTGAACCTGTGACAGCCTTTTTAGGCTTCTGCTGAGTTGAGTATGTTCTCATAAATAAATGTAAATTTATGGAGTATTTCTGGACTGGAGTGTAACAAAAACTGTAGAGTTTTTTCTTGACTGGAGTGCCTTTAACTTGTTAAAAAATTCAATTGTGTTTTAATAATATATGTCATCATGTTTAATGTTTTTATTTCCATCTTTGAATTAATCTTCCTGTAAATATTAAATGTATGTCTCACTTCCTCAGAGTTCTGCACGCCCAAACTCTAGCAAAATGAAGACATGAGAAAATAAAGACTAAAGTCTAAAACTGCCTTCCACACAGAGGGTCAACCAACTTGTAGTAGGCCTTTTGTTGGCAACTCAGTCCTAAATGTGGCTAGAAATAAGGAAGGTTTAGAGATATTAGTTTATACATATAACAGATACTATATTTTCTCAGCCATTTGCCATATCTTTCCCACTCTTGGCATGTCTTTTATTGGATTAGCCTATATTGAAGTCACAGTTTAACACAACCCACTGTGGTCAGAGTACAGGTGAAGCAAACAAGCTGCATTAATGGACACAGACTGAATGAATCCACTAGAGATAAATAAAATGGTACTGAATAATTTGAAAGGTTAACATACCTTGTCCACAGTCACCAGCATCAAATCCACAAGAAAGGACATTACATGCCTGGTCACAGAATTTATCAGCCAGCCATGAATTAGCACATCCTTGGTTACAGTAAGAAACTCCACTTATTCCTGCACCAAACTGCCAAGATGGGACATTTCCAACACCTACTCCGGCTCCACCACCAGCACCGTAACGGTTCCCTACATTATTACCTAAAAAAGAAAAGAGAAAACAGTGCCCTGAAATGCTTATTGCTTTTCAAAAGTTACGTTTTGAATCTCAATGGTATAACAGCAGATGGAGGGGTGGTGGTGGTGGAGTAAGTTGGTCAGCTGACAACAAAATTGCTTTCTAAAGTCTGAACATTAGTTCTTAAGTTTTTAGCCCTTGATCTTGATTAAATGTTCTGACAACCTTGGGAAAGTTTATATTCAAAACATAACAACCTACACCCACACAATGGGAAGGCTGCACAAAACCCATACAAGATTAAATGAACCAATTTGCAACAATATAGATCCTTCACAAATTACAGCACCCATTATTCTTGCCTACATCATTCCACTTGGGAACAAGTCACCAGACCTGAATGAACTCCTTTTCCTAGGGACACATTTACACAATACAACATCTACAGTCACATAGGTCCAATTTGCAGAAATAATCCAGTTCGAGACTGCTTTAACTGCCTTGGCTCAATGCTAGAGAATTCTGGGAACTGTAGTTTTCCGAGACATTTAGCCTTCTCTGTCAGGGAGCTCAGGTGGCAAAATCAACTACAACTCCCAGGATTCCCCAGGACTGAGCCAGGGCAATTAAAGCAGAATATTTCTGCAGTGTGTTTTGGACCATATTGTTGCTTACAATTGTTTTGCAGGAGTGCTATGTGAAAGCAACACAGCCCTTTAAAGGGACCACAAAAATCCAGTGCACTTGCACCTATAGTGACCCAAGAACTTGGTCAGAATGTATTCTAAAACGTTGTTGCTATCAACTTTATTCCTATCCACAAAATAATCTATTACAGTCCTCAAATGTCCAGAATCCAACATGGATGCCTTCTTACCAGTGCAGTCGCCTGCATCCCAATCACAAGCAGAATTGTTACAGGCTTTGTCACAGTAGCCATCTTTAATCCATGAACCAGGACATCCTTCTGCACAGTTTGGCACAGGCCAGGTCAAATAAACCTGATAACCAGAGGAGACAAGAGAGAAATCATTTCATTCTCACAAAATTATTCATGCATTTTTAATAAGAATATTTCAGTTAATCTGTAAAAAAGCAAACAGATTTACAACTGCAAAACATTGTGCCAAATCCAGTTTTGCATGCAGACCTGTCATTTGTCACGATCCACCACATGAAAAAGAAAAAAATAGCAGGAACAATACTTTCAAAGGGATAAAATAGAAAGGTTTGTCAGCAAATGAGCTAAAGTTCTTGTTAGATTATAATACTAACCTTTCAAAGTTATTCTGAGCTTGGAAATGTTACTTTTTAAAACTACAACTCTAAGAATCCTCCAACCAGTATTGCCACTGTCAACAAGCTCTGTTTACTTCACATCCTTCCTTAATTGTTGCCCAAGAAAGTGAATTATTAAACAAGTAAACACAGCTAGCATGTAAAACGACCTATTTAACTTTTATCTGACCATCTATATTAGTTAGGTTTTAACTTGTCCCACCAGAACAACGATACTCCATCCTCTTTTTTCAGATTATGCAACAGTAACACCAATAGCAGACAAAAACATTCTTTTTCATTAAAAAAAACAGTTCAATGTTCCTACAATTCATTTTAACCTCTGGTTAGAAAAATACAAAATACATACATACTGAAATGTGCAGAAGTTTTAAGGTTATCATTCCAAATATTGACAGGGACAATACAGAAAAGAATGCAAGCATTGCAAATATCTCAAGCTTTGGCAAGTAGAAAACAGAAACCAAGTAGAAAATGAAAAGGAGACCTTACTTAAATTGTAACTTAAAAATCTTTTTGTCCATCTACATCAACCTATAATGAGGATTATCAGCATGAATGTGAAAAGATAACCCAGCTATATCCCACCATGCTACTTATATAGCAGGGAGGATATACATTTATTGGCCTCCAATGAGGTGAGACCACACCGTTTGTCTCAGCACTTCACACCAAGACTAGTAGAGCTGGGAGATCGGGGTATTTAAGTCTCTGCCACCCCTCAGTCTCTTGCCTTTGCATTTTTCAACCCAGCCACCTGCCTTTAACACAGTGCAAATTTATGGGTTGCTTCTGGGCCAGGTAGGATTTTTTCCCTTTCCCACATTTTTTTTTTGCCTATCCTAACTGTGCAATGGGGATCTGGAGATTGACAGGTGATGTCTGACTTAAATAGATGGTCACTTGGAAGACAGTGGGGGGAGAAAGGAGGAGTTCAGTGATCACCTTTGGCACCCTTTCGGTGAAAGATAGGTCTCTGAAACTGCCTCCACATATAATGAGAATAGGATGGGGTGAGGAAGGAGGCGTCCTTGGGGCTGGCCAGGGGGGTCTTGCCCTCATCTTAAGTCATATGACTGGAGTGTTTGGTTTCTCTGGTTGGTGTTCCAGCAGATGGCTGGCCAGGGAGCAACCCAATTTCTGGTTCTCTTTGGGGTTCAGTTGTTTCACACAAGGGAAACTGTGTAGGAGGTCTGGGAGAGACCAACTGTTGGTCCCATACTAGGTTGCTTCCCCCCTTTTGTCTTCTCAACAAGTAAACAGTTAAATAAATTTTTTTAAAAAAGTTTTTATTCCAAATTCCATGTGTGGTCTCTTTATTTCATGGGTTGGTCATCAAATAGCTATTAGTCACAATGGACATAGTGACAATAGAGGTACCAGTAGTAAAGGCAAGGTGTCTCTGGATACCAGGGAGAGGGAACATTAGCATGAAGGTGCTGTTTCACTCAAGTCCTACATGGAGGCTTCCCACAGTTGTGGGGAACAGGATGTTGATTTAGAAAATCCTTCGATTGATAGCAGGACCCTATGTTCTTATAAGCTTCAATTTGTAACACATGTGTTATGTGATCAGACATGTACATTTTTTGTTAAAAGATGCACATTTCCACACCCTTTACAACCTAAGTTAGAGCTTTGAATATTCTGGTTTCTGGGATTCAGCTACCATTGGAATGATATTGATTGTTAAGCTATTGGAATGATATTGATTGTTAAGCTCAGTTTTCATATTACCCCCAGTATCACTGTCAAATTAACTGCAAAAGAACTTACATTTCCCTTGCACTCTATTTGAGGTTGAGGCAGAGGTAGGACAACTGAACTCCTAAATGAAAAGGGCATTTGGTTTCTCAAATTCTATACATCGAACTCTTTCATAGCAGCTTACCTTTTGACCTTTGGAGTGACTATAGAAATCATCAGGCCAAACATCCTTCCCAAACATCACATCATCATTTAAATAAATGAACTTCTGAGACAGACCTGCAATGCGGTGAATGTGGCTTTCAATGGCAGGGGAACTAAAGGTGGGCAGATGACTCAAATTCTGAAATATATCCTAAAACATTAAAATAAAATATTACCATGTGTTATATATATATATAAACAAAACATTTCAAAACTCTTTCCATGTATGTTTTAGAGATTACTTTTAAATTCTCTTTTTGGTTTTTCAAGAATAATTAAAGCAAGTTTGGCTTTTAAAATAAAATGGAAAAAGCACCACCAGTTCTTCTGGGACAGAAATGGGAATCATCTGACCTACAGGACTCATGACCTTGGGGGTGTTCAGTGTGGTGCTTGGGACCCCTTCGACTCCCAAACTTCCATAAATATGTTTTGGCCAAACCTCTTCACCCAGCTTCAGGCGGTTTCAAAATGGTGCAGGGGGAAAGGGTCCAAAAAGCAACCATAAGTGATGTGACATCATTTCCACTTGCCTAAAATGGCTTCATGTTGTTGTCCTCTGGAGCTCTGAAGGAGCTGGGAATTGGCTAGTGTTGTCCTTGAGTTCAAGAGCACTGCTATTCTGTTCTAAGGCATGCCCAGCCCAGTAAATGGCATACAGTTCTATGATACTTCAAATAAGCAGCAGGCATACATGATCCATTCTGGTTCCACATATGAATTCACATTGAGTTTGTAGTTTGTAGTTTAGTGCCAACTAACGACTGCCATATCTTCTAAATCAGAAATATCCTTATAATCAGAATTTTAAAAAACTAGCTGGAAGTGAGCTTCCTATTCTGATGTGGAAGATAAGTACTAACCATGCTGGTTGGCTTGTTTTTTAACCACAGTTTATTGGTCCAATGACAGTTTATTGGTCCAGATGGTATGCTAAACCCATGGTTGAGTAAAACAGAAGTGAATGCTCCAAACTCTTCCCGGAGGAGATAAGAAGGGGATGAAGCATAGAAAGCTGAGCTCATAGTGGTTCATTCCTGCTCATTCATGGCATGCTAAACTATGATTTAGCACACTTTACAAATGCTTCCAGTATTTTCTCTAAATTAAATCTGGTATTATTGTTAGAAATATTTTATATCTATTTTACCCAAGGTTGTAATGGATATTTTAGATTTTATTTTACCTGATGTGTTACTATAGTTAATCGAGGGTTATCCAAATTAAGCCAGGAAGGTATCTGTCCATTAGTGACTATGAAGATATGACGCACCCATGGTGCATGCCTTTCTATTGACCGCAGTGAATATCGCAGCTCCTCATTATCTTCAAAACGGCTGGCTGAAATGTCTTCATCCTGTTTTGACTATTAAGGAGAGGATGCTTATATATTATGCTTATATATTACTGGAAAAACAAGAGTGGACACATTTAAGTACTCCCATTATTATGAAACCAAAGACTGCTGTGCTGTTTTTCCATCCAGACAAAGTACTGAGGCTAGGGAAAAATGTATACAAACTTGACACATAACATGATCTATATCAGGTGATATATCAGAAGTAAATTTTTTACTCCCAAGAGTGCCTGATTTCCAGAAAGAAAACAAGAAGTGGGAAATAAATGTCATGGTAAGTTTGGGCATATGTAAGCAAGCCACTTTACACCAATCCTTTCTTTCTTTTTGAAGTCACTGTGTAATACAGACAAAGGGATTATTCAATTCATTATTTCTGCAACCTATTCTCTTCACAGTATTAAACTGAGCTAGTGCATCCTTGCAGAGGAAATGGGGACACTTTCAGGAGCAGAAATTCTTCATAAATAGAATCCCATTACCAGGAATCACATTTTCCAGTTCCTACTGTGGCACCATTCCCACAACACATTTTCATGGAAATAACTGTTGCAAGAACTGTCCTGGAAAATGATGTATTTTGGAAAAGGGAATCAAAAGGATCTATTAACAGCTGCTACTTTCCCCCAAGTTAAGAAGTGAAGTGCTACTTAATTTTCTCAAACCAGATGAACCAGCAAAACATTTAGATCATAGGTCTTCTATTGATAGAAAAGCAAATTCTGAAAGGTCATACAAATTCAATACCTAAAGACACATGTCTCTCTGTGTGTGCACATGTTACATGTGGCTGGGTTTGCACATAACAATAGGACATATGGTGCTTACTTGAATACTAGTTGTTGAAAGGACAAACCATGGTTTGTAGATCAGACATAATTACAATTAAGTTAGGTTGCAACCTAAACAGGACTACTAGTCTCAGCTACACTAAGGGCCTTTGCAGACTGCCAGAAATAGTCCAAATTGAGTCCACTTTAATTGTCCTGGCTCAGTACTAGGGAATCATGGAAACTGTAGTTTATTGTGGCACCAGAGCTCTCTGACAGAGAAGGCTCAATGTCTCAGAAAAAAAAATACAATTCCCATGATTCCCTAGCACTGAGCCAGGACAGTTAAAGTGGACTCATTTTGCACTATTTCTAGCAGTCTGCAAAGGCCCCAAGCCCACTGAATGAAGTGGTGAATGGCAAATCAATAAACATAAACAGTTATTCAAGAGGTCTATTCTAGTTGGGACTACCAACTGCATTTAAACAAAAACCATAGCTTGTCATTTCATCTCAGTCCAGAAATGTGGCTTACCTTGGCTCATTTTTAAAACTGCCCATCCAAAGACAGAAGATGACAAAAAGGGTGGAAAGAATGACAAGAAATGGGAAGAATAAAATATAGTTTCTTTGGTAGCTTGCAAGACAATTCGGATATTAAGCAACAAACCATGGCTAACATAAATCATGGGTTTAATACAGCATGTAAATGCAGCCTATGTCTGTGGAATCCATTTTTGAGCCAGAGTATTTTTACATGGCATGGAATAGTTTTCAAATATCTGCTAACTATCTAAGTCACTCCATAAATGCACTCCTCATCAAATAATTATTTAAAACTCACAGGATGTTACCACAATTGCTTTCTTATAGCATGTGACAAATATTGCCTACCTGGCTGATGGAACTGAGATCCCATAATAAATAAGCAGGATTAAGTGTCAGTTCTCTCCCTTCTATAGTCATGTTCTTCTTTGCTTGCTGGTTCAGTTCTTGGAAACCCTTCGGGTTATTCAGTTGCAAGAGAGCTACGCCAGCTTCCGAATAAAGCTGTAACTACATTGAGAAACACTCTTTCAAGCCTGGCACATAACAACAACTGAAACATTCTTGTCCATCTCTCCCAGTGACCTATCAGCTTTGCAACTTACTACCAATATAATTAGAAAGGCTGGGTTGCTGAAAACTGAAAAAAAATGTTGTTGTAAAGAAAAAAGATGAATAGTATCAATAAAGAGTGCATCAAAGACTCAGTGTAGCATAGTGAGTTACAGATCTGAGACTAGAATTGGGGAGATCCAGCTTCTGTTTCTCACCCAACCTACCAGACACGGCCTTTGTGAGGACAAAATGGAATGAACAGAATACACATCCCCTGAGCTGCTGGGACAAAAGGTGGAATACACAATAAATTTAACCAACAGATGTGAGGCAGATTGGGCATTCCTCAGAAGAAAACCAGTAGACAACAAAACTTAACTTTTCACTGCACAATCCAGAAGATTCAACTATTATTATTATTATTATTATTATTATTATTATTATTATTATTATTATTATTATGCTAAGCATAATTTTAACTACATTTGGATCTTGGTCTTTCTCTAAGCAGCTCAGGGTGGTGGATGTGAGGTATAACAATGTAATCCCTAGTATAATTCTGTGAAGCAGGTTAGGTTAAATGACATACATGTGGTCATCCAGGAGTTTTATGGCTGAGCTGGGTTTCAAACCAAGTCTCCCCAAGTCAAATACTCAAAGCATTTTGTCATGCTGGCTCCCTTACTTTTTCTCCCTTTACTCCCGTACTTTTTCTTTTTTTAAAAAAAAAAATCCCCTTCATTTCTCCAGAGAAAATGTACTCCCCTAAATTTTCAGTATGAAAACAAGTGAAACTAACAAAAACAAGAAAAGAATATATCAACCACATCCTTTAATTTTGGCAGAAACAGACTGCATTCAGACATAACTTTTTAACTATCATTTGGTAAGCCTGCATTTCAGAGGAAGGAACTAGCAAAACCACCTCTGCATATTCCTTGCCTAAGAAAACCCTGTGAAATTCATGGGGTTGCCATAAGTCAGCAGGCTTTGAAGGTCCAAACACACAACGGCAATTGTGATAATGGTCTTCCTCTTATACACGCAGTTTCATAACATCCTGGTCTGATGAAATCATGGTTTCCATTATGTATGAACTGTAAGAGTTGCAGCAAGCCTCCCAATGAGAACTACATGCCACTGTTTGGTCTAGGTTTACAATCCTAGTTTGGAAGATTTGTTCAAACCACTGTTTCTTGATTCAGATGTAATAACAAAATATGGTTTGACCATACCAGGAAGTTATCCAGTCTGCCAAACAAGATGAAAAGAAAGAAGGGGAGAGAAGAATATTGAACATGTGGGGAAGGGGGAATTGTTCCTGATTTTCCTGAAAATGGTTTGGAAGATCAAGAATGCAATGCCTAAATACAGCTAGCTTCCTGGAAATCCTTTACACTATAATTTTTATAATCCAAGTGCTGTGAAAGTAGATCTATTATTTGTTTGTTCTTTTTTAAAACAAATAAATAAAAAGCTTCATGATCTTATTAGCATTCCAAAATAAGAATAGCATTTACAAGACTATCATTTTAATACACTGCACATATCTTGAAATGAAATTTCAAAACATTTGTTTGCTTAGTTATGTATTCACCAATATATATTTTCAAGATGGCTTAAAGGACTGAGAAATTTGAGATACAAAAAGGCTCCAGAACAAATCCATTTGTGGGTCTTCTCCACATCCTCAGCCAAGATTTCCAATCCACTGCTAAGGTCATTTGTTACTGGGGAACTGTTTGATCTGCTTGCTATTTTTATCACTTGCCACCAGTTTCAGCTTTCATAATAGGCAAGATGAAAAGAGGTTTATGCTAGGCACAACATCCAACAGTAAACATGGCTTGCAAAGAGCAAGAATGATCACATATAGGAATATTAACTTTTTAACCTAAGAATGATTGCCAAATTGCTTATTTGGGGCAAAAATGCAGCACTTCCATCTAGAAAAAGCCATCACTACCCCCAACTATCTTCCAAAAGTTTGCTTACAGCTGTTTGGGGCATTTCTGGTGTCCCCAGGTGTCATTTCTTGCGTAGTTGTTCTACAGTGTTTTCCATCCCAGCCAGGTAAGCATCTTCCAGTGAGTGTAAGAATATGATGCCAGGTAACCAACCAAATCTGGCTATTTGGGGATGCCAATAGAAGCCAACAGGCTCCACTTGATTCCCTCATATAACTGGCATATAACTTGCACTAAGTCCCAAATCACACTCTGCCAGAGACTTCAGAATATCATTAGATGTAGTGCTTTTTATAGATCTTTCTCACATTACTTATTATAACCCTATATTCCACTTTAACTGCCATGGCAACATCTTACAGAATCATGGGATTTTTAGTTTGGTGAGGCACTAGAGCTTTCTGGCTGAGAATTCTGAATACCTCATGAAATGATAGATATGAAGATTCTATAGAATGGAACCAAAGACATTAGTGGTATCAAAATGCTAGAAATGTACAATGTGAAAGAAATAAAAGAGAAGCAAAATGATCTCATCTAGCATGTTTTGGCTCCACTCTTACTAAAATCATTTCATGCTTCCTAAATCACTGTATGCAATACCATAAATCCCAATGTAAAATTAAGTCCAAGCCGAAATCTATTACTTTTAGGACTGACCTTTCCCATTCTCCTTTCAGACATTTGTCCAGTTTCCCCAACACATCCCACAGTGAACATAAACCCAGCTGTCACACTTGTGACATTTTAAGGTTGTTGATGGTTTGAATTCATGGGCCACCCGATAGCTCTAAATCTGACTCAAGAGGTCTGTCATCAGAAAAATCTGACAAATCTCAGCCCTTCCAGAGCATCTTCTGAACACACAGATGAAAGGCTTGCCTCCATAGTTGTTAAGGCTGAGGTAGAGTTATGGAGAGCAGCAAGCACTCTCCAAAAATAATCCTGTGAAAATGCTACAGATTGCAAAGCTGCCATTGGCAGACTTGTGTTTATTTAGGAATACAACAGTGTCACGCCATTCTTTCTCTCCGGTCCATCATCTAATACATATTTATGCACGAAACGTCAGAGGTTTCCATTCCACCAAGGAAGAAGGTATTAAAGACATGGGATTTCCACCTGTCTATTCTTCTCCATCACTACCGCTACCAAAAGCCTCAGTATATGGCATTTTTCCCAAACAGTTTTCTTGACATGTCCAAATCTGAGTAAACAAAGTATATCTGGAGTAGGAAGCGTATATTGATTTAACAAATGGTTTAACAAAGAAAATGACAGTTACAGCATTATTACTTATACATATAGATTATACCTTTATTAAGCCAAGCAGATGGGAGAAAACAATAGGCTAGCTTTTGAAACTTACTGCCTTTATCAGGCAAAGAACATTTAAAAAAAATTGCAAGGGAAGAAAGGTGGATTTTAAAAACATTTCAACTCCAATGAAGTATAAAAATTTGATATAATAGTGAAGTCAAGAAAAGGATGCCACTCCTTCCTTCCCTTCTTCTAACACTACCAATTTCAGTCTATGAAGCTAAGTGGCATTAAGTTCAGAGCTGGCAAAAGAAAACCCTTCACGTAATGTCTAATTCACCAGCAGAATTTACTACCACGATTGGCAATTAGACTTACAACAGTTTTCACAGGAGGGAGTAAAAAAGAAGGGAGTTTTCACATTCCAAACCACTGAATAAAGGAAGGACTAACTACCTGCATATAGAGTTTCTTTAGACTCAGGCTTGCATCTGTGTGCTTTTTAAAAATGCTTAAAAGTAAATATGTGGGAAGTGATCCATCAGAATTGCAGCATGTGCTGAGAAGTTTGGCTGCATGCTTGCTTTTATGTTAAAAAAATCATGTAAAGGCACATATTACACATTTACTGCAGTATATGGTTTGATCCTAAGTCTTTTCACACTGTTACAAAATAATTAGGGCAGTGATTTCTCAATGGGGGCTCCATGCTTCTGCCATTCTTTTCTCAGGGACATGGCAAAAGGCCTCATCGTCTGCTGTTTTCTAAAAACCACCACCACACCACCACCACCATGAAAGGAAAGATCACAAAATTCCCTTATATTATTTGCTCACATACAAAGCAGAGTTGGACAGGGCTCTCAATCTATTTCACAGAATCACAAAGTGGAAAGAGACCACAAGGGCCATCCAATCCAAATCCCTGCAGTGTTGGAATACACAATCAAAGCATCTCTGTTTAAAAACACTGGATGCTATTTGTTCTATAGACGGAGCATTTCAGTGCCCCTCTCTCAGCACAGGTCAGGCTCTGTTAGGGATGGGCAGAATTTAGATGAGGATTTTTTGGGGGATTGTGGGGTCATCTGCAGTAGATCAGCAAGAATTTCCGACTCCCAACTGATAACTAATAGCAACAACAATATGATTTTTCCCATCCAAATTAGACTGCTAAATGAAAAAAGCTTGGGATAACCAGGACCAGACTTTTCTGCAAAAGGACTAGGGCCAGCTCATTCCTGGTACTGAAAACAAAATCCTAGGCTCAGAACATAATTGGAGATACTGTAATTCTAAGTTTCTGGCTATGGGCTACTACATCTTGGGGTTCTCATGAACAAACAAAATAGATCAGAGAAGCCTGAAGTCCACCCACCCCTGGCCTAAACAGTTTGTTTCATGGACAAAGTACTGTTCAGTTCAGGAACCTCCGTCTAGACCAGGGGTAGGCAACCTTTCCCCTTTAAGGGCTGAGGGACTTCAGCTCCCAGAATCCCCGGAGCTATTGGCCAACATGGGACTATTGGCCAACATGGCTGAGGCTTCTGGGAGCTGAAGTCCCTCGGCCCTTAAAGGGGAAAGGTTGCCTACCCCTGGTCTAGACCATAAACAACATAAGAGCATTCCATGAGCCATGATGCAAGACAGGCAGACCATCTAATTCCCTCTTCTCAGAGACCAGTATCCAGAAGAGGGTGACCAAAATGGTGGAAGATCTGGAAGTCATGCCCTATGAGGAATGGCTTAGGGAGCTGGGTATGTTTAGTCTGGAGAAGAGAAGGTTAAGAGGTGATATGATGGCCATGTTTAAATATTTGAAGGAATGTCACATTGAGGATGGAGCAAGCTTATTTTCTGCTGTTCCAGAGACTAGGACACAGAGCAATGGATTCCAGCTACTGGAAAAGGGATTCCTCCTAAACATTAGGAAGAACTTTCTGATGGTAAGAGCTGCTCAATAGTGGAACCTGCTGCCTTGGAGAGTAGTGGAGTGTCTTCCTTCAGAGGTTTTTGAAAGGAGTGCTTTGAATGTTCCTGCATGGTAGGGGGTTGGACCGGAAGGACCTTGGGGTCTCTGCCAACTCTATGATTCTAAGTCTCTATAGACTGAAAGCCCTAGCTGAAGCAATCTGTGGCACAGAAATCTGGAAAAATGTTGATATAAACATGATATTATAATGCAGCTATAGATTAAGAATGTGCATATCCAATATAACAGAGCTCCCTCAACATTGTACAGATTTTCTTTAAAGAGAACAATCCCAAACTAGATGTACAGTGCAACTTATATCCTGACTATTATATTAGTCATGCACAGAATGCTATTAAAATCCAAAATATAGCCTCTGATTTCTAATATATCTTGGACAATACACCAGTGTATTAGGTAAATGTTTAATTGAAAAAAATGTAGTGGAGCCCTGGTGGCACAATAGTTAAATGCCAGTACTGCAGCCACTCACTCACAATCCACAAGGTTGTGAGTTCAATCCCAGCCAGGGGCTCAGGCTCAACTCAGCCTTGCATCTTTCTGAGGTTGCTAAAATGAGTACCCAGCCTGTTGGGGGCAATTAGCTTACAGTTGTAAATTGCTTAGAGACTACTTAGTGTGGTATGAAGCGGTATATAAATGAAGCTGCTATTGCTATAGCTATTGTTCAGTGTTGCCTACATATGCATTATTGACACAGGCTTCAGCTCTAGTACTCAAAATTCAGTCAAATATAGCCATGGTACAAAGGCTGTTGTCTCCCATATACTAGTTAGCTCCAGACTCTTGTCACAGATTTATTCTATAAGCATTTTAAATTTAAAATTCATCTCACTTATGTGACATTCCATATTTAATGAGATTTTTTAAAAAAAAACACCACAAAAAGGAGTTGTTTTTTTTAAATGCTAACCTATGACATTCAGAGCAACATGTTGGATTTGCAAGTCTTGAAAAACCACCATGGCTTGACCAAACTAGGTTTCCAGCACTGTTATAAAACTCCTTAAAATTCCACACAAAATTTAGAGAATGTTCCACTTCCTACAAACTAGCCTATGCAAATATAATGTAAATGCTATTGTTTCCAATAGAACATGGATTTAAAATCCAGGCATGAATCTTTCAGGCCCAAGAAGGACATATATTCAGAATACTTATTTATAGGTCAGCTTTGCAAAACCTTGGATTGAAGCATTTCCTTAGACTTGATTAGACTGACACCTAGTGGCCAAATGGTAATTCTTAGAAAAAGTTACCACTTCAGACCCTAGTGTGAAGTTTAGGTAGAGCCAGACTGCCAGAAATAATCCATCTTGAGACCACTTTAACTGTCCTGGCTCAGTGCTAAGGAATCATGGGAACTGTATTTTATTGTGGCACCAGAGCTCTCTGACAGAGAAGGTTCAATGTCTCAGAAAGAAACCTACAATTCCCATGATTCCCGAGCACGGAGCCAGGACAGTTAAAGTGGTCTCAAGATGGATTATTTCTGGTAGTCTATATAGGCCCTTAGTTATGTAGTACCAACCTCTTTACCCACATGAGGACAACAGACAAGACCAACACACCTATGCACCTTTAAACATTTTTTTAAGAAGGGAGCAACATTTTTTCAGAATTACTATTTTATAAAAATAACTTAAAATAGATTAAAACTCCTACAAGCATTTTATTAAATCAAGAAAAGTCATACCTGAAGTAATTAGAAGATTCAACAGTGTAACACTGAAATGGAAAATGTGTGAACTGCAACTCCCATCACCCCTTATCCTTGACTATGCTGGCCAGGGCTAATGGGAACTGCAATCAAAGAATGTCTAGAGCAGGGATGGAAATCATGTGTAACGCTGGATGATGTTGGTCTTCAACTCCCATGTGGCCAAACCAGTAGACCCAATGATGTACAATGCTAGGAGTTATTATTCAGCAATATTGGGAAGGCCAAAGGATTCTCCCCCTTATGTAAGAGACA